>JANBMJ010000013.1:0-579211 GCA_024271935.1 Ustilago crameri
CTAACCCTAACCCTAACCCTAACCCTAACCCTAACCCTAACCCTAACCCTAACCCTAACCCTAACCCTAACCCTAACCCTAACCCTAACCCTAACCCTAACCCTAACCCTAACCCTAACCCTAACCCTAACCCTAACCCTAACCCTAACCCTAACCCTAACCCTAACCCTAACCCTAACGAGAGGGAAGTCCAATGAGAAACGAGATTTGGCGAAGGCTTCGAAGCGAGGTGTAGGCGGGGGACACCCCGCAGGTATGGTGGTTTCAATTGGCGGCGTGCGGACCCAGAGGCTGGAGATCAACAACGCCGGTTTCGACGTGTCGGAAGGTTCTGGGCCGGAACTTTCATTACCCCACACTTCGATTCAACTGCCAGAGCATCGTGCTTGCAGATCCAAGCCAGAGTCATATCACTTTATTGCGGGCGTGGAAGCTGTTGCTGTCACATTTGCGGTGACTGGAAATTCCCCGGTTGCCTAAGCTGTCTCCACCCGGCACAAATGCTTCGATTGATTGCCATTGCGATTGCCCCAACTCATGGTATGAACTCTTCTTGCTCCCTCTCCGCACTCGGCTAGGGAAAGGATTGACTGGGATTCAATCGGCAATGTCTCTTGTGTCCCAATTTGGTTAGACCCGGAACATCTCGATTAAAGTAGACTCGTGGACATCATTCATTGCCTCCACATCCTGGCGTGGGAGTAACCACATCGCCTAATGCACGTGTGTGTAACCGACTTCTCAGCTTTAGCTTTAGACACACCACTCATCGCTATGAACGAATTGTAGGCTACAGTATTTGCTCGAATCAGGCAACGTCATGTGCGGGGTTAACGTGATTAACGAGGCTTCGCAAGAGTCGAAGGATTTGCGGCAGCCCGCGGCAGCGCTCGCAGCACTGTTTGTTGACTCACATTGCCACCCAACCGACGATCCGTCAGCCTACACATCGTCCACCATCGACGAGCTCTGCAACCGCATCGACGATGTCGCAATAGGCCGCCTCGTATGCATGTCAACCAACGCTCGTGACCAGACCATGGTTGCCGGTCTGGCCGGTCGGCATCCTGACAAGGTCGTACCTTGCTTTGGGTGGCATCCGTGGTTTGCGCATTACATCTCGCTGTCGCATCCGGTTCCAAGCAAGGAAAAGCACTATTACGAGATCTTCGATGTCGATGCTGGCTCCTCCTCGGCGAAGGAGGAGCTCGAAAGCATTTGGGATCAGCTGCCGGATCCTATCTCGCTACAGGAGGTGTGCCAAGGAATCAGCGAGAACTTCGAAAGCTTCCCCGGTGCGCTGCTGGGAGAAGTGGGAATCGATCGAGCCTTCCGTATCCCCCGAAAAGCTTGGAACTATGATCCTCATCGGCCTCCAATACCATCTACGGAGCCCAGGCTGACGAAACTCAAGACTCCGCAAGCACACCAATTGGCCGTGCTACGCGCACAGATCGATGTCGCTCTGCAATACCAGCGCAACATCTCCCTCCACTCCGTGCAAGCAGCTGGCTTGACGGTCGACTTGCTCTCATCGTTAAGGAACACAGATCCGACGTCTTTTGGCGCAGTGCGTGTGTCACTGCACTCTTGCACGCTCGACAACAACGTGATAAAGTCACTCATGAAGAAGTATCCAAACGTGTACGTCGGCTTTTCGTCCACGATCAACCGCAAGCAGATCACTGCTAAGGAGTGCCTTGCATCCGTCGATCTCAGCAGAGCGCTCATGGAGAGCGACTATCACACCGTCCAAGGCATTCCCGGCTATTTGCTAGAGGCGACCGAGTACTTTGCTCAGCTGCATGACCTGGAACTAGAAGCTGCCGCGCAGCAATTGCGATCAAATTGGGAGACGTTCTACTCACGGAAGTCCGAAGATGAAAGCTCGGACGAATCCGACGCCAGTGGACACTGACGTGCTTCATTTGATCGCCAACTTTGACCATCAATTGTCGACAACATGGGTTCTCCAGGCAATCACGTGTGAGATACCAGAAAACCGGCGCGGCTGCGTGAACGGCCGTCTCTGCAATCTATGCGCCATCGCAAAACGCCTTTCTGACAGGATAAGAAAGCTCAAGACTTCACTTGGGCATGGTCCAAGATGCACCGAAAGTGCCTTCTTTAACCCGCAACAAACTTGTTGTGCCGAAAGCATCTCCCGAACACACTTCAAACACTGGCGCGGAAGCTCGTAGTTTAAGGTGAATGCAGGATATAAGCGCTTAGAAGAAACATGTGCTCTAAATGGACATGGGTCAAAGGAAAACTGTGAATGCAGGTGTTCGCAAGGGGTATCTATTGGATGCGACTTTGGTCTCCTTTGCAGCAACTTATGCGTGTTGCTTTTTGTTCAGAGCAAGGGTTGCAACGGGGGGTATGACGTTGCCCAGCTCGTCGACAGGCGGGAAGCGAGCCATGCGCTCGAGATCATCGAGATCCATGTGCGAGCGGATGTACATGTTCTGCGTGTCGTTGGGAACTTGGTAGTCCCAAGAGGTCCAAGCGCCAGTCTTGAGGCTGGAGAAGACGAAGCGTCTTCGGCGCTGAACCAAGAGGACATCTTCAGTGATCTTGGCCATATCCCATCGTTGAAGAGCTTCGTATTCAAATGCTTCCAGCACCTTGCGCGTTTCTGAGTCGAGACTGTCGCGTTCACTTGCTAGATTGACGAGCTCCTTGGGATCGCGTGCCAGGTTGAAGAGCTGCGGTGGATCCACAGGGCAGGTGATGTACTTCCAAGGACCTCTTCGAATCATGCAAAGCGGTGCAACGGTTCCTTCACCCATGTATTCGGCGATGACAGTGTCGTGTCCGGTCTCGCCGAGGAGATGGGGAAGCATGCTGATACCGTCCAAAGGCAGCTCCTTCTGGAGTGGAATACCAACAATGTCGCAAAAGGTGGGAAGCAGGTCCATTGTCGAGACGTTGGCTTTGACTCGGCGCGGTGCAAACATCTTGGGGTAGTTGAAGAGCAGTGGGACACGGACTGAGCTTTCGAAATAGCTCATCTTGTACCACAAGTTGCGCTCTCCCAGCATGTCTCCGTGGTCTCCGCTAAATACGATGATGGTATCATCGCGCAGTCCACACTTGTCCAACGTCGAGAGCAGTTGGCCGATCTTGGCGTCAACGTAGGAGACAGATCCGTAGTAGGCGCGCTTGGCCCGCTTGATCTGCTCAGGCGTGAACTCTCTGCCTTGGAGGTCGCAGACATGACGGAGACGCCTGGAATGTGGATCCTGGTCGTCTGGGTGAATGTCAACTTCGGGCATGTTGATATCGACGCCTTCGTAGAGATCCCAGAACTCGTGTTCGATTGTGTATGGGTCGTGGGGATGAGTGAAGCTGACGGTGAGTGCGAATGGACGCGCCGAGTCAGTTGCTTGGCGACGTGCATGATCGAAAAGATACTGCTTGGACTTGTAGAGGACCTCTTCATCGTAGTCCATCTGGTTGGAGCGAACGCATGGGCCGGCTTGGAGGATGCTGGAAGCATTGTGATACCATTCGAGTCGTCGGTCGGGCTCGTCCCAATTGACAGCCCAACCATAATCGCCTGGGTAGATATCGGCAGTGAGACGCTTCTCGAAGCCGTGAAGCTGGTCGCCGATGAAGTGCATCTTTCCGGCAAGGACTGTCTCGTACCCTGCCGAGCGGAGGTAGTGGGCATAGGTAGGCAGATCGGAGCTGATGGAAGCAGCGTTGTCGTACGAGCCGATCTTGGAGGGAAGCTGGCCAGTCACCAACGCCATTCGCGAAGGAGCACAGAGTGGTGAGTTGCAATAGGCGGATTCGAGGACAACAGCGTCTTGAGCGAGACGATCGAGATTCGGCGTAAGGATCTGAGATTTGTCGTTATACATGCGGAGCTGGGGCGCCGCGAGCTGATCGGCCATGACGAAGAGAATGTTGGGCCTGCTCGATCGGGAAGAGCTTGGCTGTGATGTGTGGTTCGCCGTAGCATGGGATCCATTCGTCGTGTGACCATTCGAGTTGAGGCTGTAGCCGTTTGTGTGTCCGTTTGTGCGACCGTTGGTATGGGATGATGGAGCATGGCGATCTCCATTGGTTGCGCCATTTTCGTGGAAGGATTGGACAGGCATCTTGGAGATAGGGAAAGGATGGGTGGAGGAGGGTAGCGGAGAGTGTGATGGCAAGTGCCAAGTATATGTATCTTACAAGCTCAAATCCGAGTAGAGTCAGCTAGCACCGGTCAAGTGGGGATCACAAACTTCCGGCCTTAGCTAAAGACATTCAACAGTACCAGTTCCGGTACGGCTCAGCAGTGCGGGGTACGATTCAAACGAAGGATCGAGGATGAGAGGATTCACAGTCACTGTATCAGGTCGCACCACACTGCAGGGCGTACAAAGGACATGGGTGTGCATATCGAAGCGGCACGATCAATAAAGGCATGTGGAGAGGTGGTAAGCACGCAATTTTGGGTGATAAGCGTGCAATTTGGACGGCCAAGTCGATTTTCACTCGGCGTGACATTTGCTGTCATAGCGCAAGTGAGACGCACGCAATCCACGCATGCTGGCTGTATCGGTACATGGCCGCGTTGACCTTGCTCGGACGACCAGGCTCCGTCTCGATGCTTCAGTAGTGTCGCTTCACGTATCGGATGCAGTCCGCTTTTGTTGGCCGGCATGTCAGACAGCTGTGAGCCTGTCGATGTGTGGATTTGTGTCAAGTGCAATCAAACTCAAAATGTGTTCTTGTGGCCGTCAGACCCTTCTTTTCTGCATGAATGCAGATCCAACACCCGCGGAGCTGCATGACTGCTTACTTTTCCCAAGGTTGAAAGTGTGAAAAATGCTGCTCACCGTCCAGTTGAATCGCGGTTCAATCGGGTGAATCTCCAAAAACAGCACCGATCGCATCATTCTTGCACAAACCCTGCACCGACAAGATGCTGTTATCAGGACAGACTCAGTCCCATCTGCTGGCGATGTTTCAATATAGCTATGGACATTCTCCTTTCGACGATATTATTGAGAAAGCTGATAGATGCAGCAGTCCAGAAAGCGAACCTTCCCACGCAATTCTCTGTTCCGTCCTTATCGTCTCTTCTTGGAGCTCCCTGATCCTCCTTGTTGTTCACGCTTGGGAGCGGTGAGCTTAGCTTGCAGACGAGAAACGACGAGCCCCGTCCCACACCCCAAAGCGCCCGCCGCAGCGTAGAATGCCGTGCGTTGGATCCCACTCATCAGGTCCAGTAAAGGATACGCGAAATGTCCGTTCATCTTGGCGCACTTTTCCGCCCATAGACTACCAGTCAGAAAGTCAAAGTTTAGTTCGAGTCAATACACCGATCGAGCTTCTGCCGGCTACGGGTGATTCCAAGCACTTACGAATAGGCGATGCTAACTGCTGCAGCAACAACCACAATCGGGATCGATTTTGGAAGCGGTCTACTGAACAAGAAAAAGTCCACCAGCAAAAACACACCAGGCAAGGCATGCAAGCTAGCATCGATTGAAAACGGCACGCTTACTGTCTCCTCTCGCAGCACTTGGCCCGGGTTCGATGGATCCATGATCTTCCTCGGCTGCACCAAGAGATCCTTGTCGATCAGGATGATGGACCAATATAGCATCGTAATCATCGTCTCTGTCGGAAGCGAGGCTGCCATCAGAAGGTCTTTAAGCCAGAGCAAGGCTAATAGATCTCCAGGTCAAGATGTTTCGGTGTCAATCGAGCCAATTACTGCTCTACATGGCCTCGACACATGCTTACCTTCTGGTCCTTCGACCAAGTCGAGCACCAATGCTACAGACATGGTGATCATTGTGCCAACAAGTCCGCACATGGTGAAGAATTGCATAAAGCCTGGGCATTGTTCATCGGATAGATGAGATGAGCGGTCAGTACCAACTGTTCAGCCGCTCATAACAGCGATGAGGATCATCCTCGCATCCTTGACAAAGGATAAAGCCTCGACATCGGACCTTTGTCGCAGCCGAGAAACATACCTCCGTATTGCTTTTCCATGCTGGCACCCAACAGTTCCGGCAGCAACTCGAGCGACTTGAATCCATAGAGACATGACGAGAGCGCCAGCACGTGCCAAGCCAGAGCGGCCCAGCTTCTCGGTGTTACAGCCATCGTAGCAACTTGAAGCAAGGTCGAAAGAACAGATCAATGTCAATTGAACGTTGCAGAAGAGGGACAGATGGTGGATGCAAGCCAGCATCCTGTCCGGCTGTCAGCCGGAAGAGCACAACCGGCAAAGTGGAGGTCTGACCACAATGCCGCGGAAATGGCATTGTTCTTTTTCCGGCTTAATTTAGCCGCCTCTATTTCCTGGTTGGTTATAACTTGCGGTATTTTCCTTCGGCTCTGGTCGGGTGAGATGGGCCAAACTCCAAAGATGCAGAGCATTGAACATCGTATTGACAGCTGTAATCAAGTGCCGCATCTGAACTTGCCTTGAACCCTTTTGATACAGGGCAAGGAATCCCACATTCAAGATGTGACGCCAAACACACGATCAAAACGCAATGAAAAGCGAGGAAATGCGTTGATTGGCCGCTCTGAAGACGGTGGAGAACAAGAATGTTAACCGAAAACAATAAGTGAGGTATCATACAATGAAGGGACCGAAAATTTAGAGTAGAGACAGTGAATGAGGTGATAGGAGCCGTCGTTGAGACGTTTTCCATTTTGACTGGTGACAACAAACCCTTTCCAATGATGACTGATCCCATGATTGAAGACCCTTTTACAAACGACTTTCGCGGAAGAAGGGCACAGAGACGTCAGTCTCGCGCCAGAAGCGGACGATACGATGAGCGATCTCGATGGGACGCTCGTGTGGAAGGTTATGTGTGCCAGTCATGACCTCGAAGTGAAGGTTAGGAATACTCTGCGCCGTGTGGAAGATCTCTTCCAATGGAAGCAACAGAGGCTTGTGCGCAGAAACGAAAAGGACTGGAAGACGAGCTGGAAGGCAGTGAAGATATTGCGAAACCTGGAATCCTGGGCGGTTGCCGCGAATTGAGAGAGCCTCAGCAACCTTGTCCGCACTACGCTCTACGGTGCCGGGGTTGTTGAGAGACTCGGTGAGCATACCAGCTGCGAAGGCATCTCGCACTGCGGGGTGCCACAGCTGCATATGCTTTTCTGTGTCGGCCTCCACGCGAGCCTTCTCGCGTGTTGCCCAGCTGTCCTTCTTGAGCAATGTGTACCGAGCCAGCGGTACACGGTGAACACGCTCAACCTGCTCGAAGGTGCCCAGGATGCTCTCGAGCAGAATCACCGACTCAAAGAGATCGGGGAAGTGGTACGAAGCTTGCGAGAGAGCAGCACCGCCAAACGAGTGGCCAATGCCGACGAGCTTCTTCCTGGGCAGGCGAGGAAGGTGGAAATCGAGTGTGCGAGAAGGCTCGACTGGTGTCGAGGTACGAGTAGAAGGCATAAAGCAGCAGATGAACTGGAGAATGTCGCGAGCAAGATCATTGCCATCAATGCAACGATCGCTGAACTCAAGTGGTGAAGCTTCGTCCAGCTGTCGGTTGACGACAGCCGACATGCCATGACCAAGGGTGTCGATCATCCAGATCTCCTCGATCTCATTGGGCTTGGTGCGCAGGAGCTCATCGACAATGGGGACGAAACACTCCTTTGAGAATCCAAGGCCGTGAGTAAGGATGAGGACCTTGGCGTCGAGGTTCTTGGTCGCGCGCTTAGGGATCAAACGCTCCACCACCAATGCTCGACGCTTGCTCAGCTGCTTGGGATCGGTGCCACCCCTAACGAAGGGGGTGTACAGACCCGGAGTAGGCTCTACCTTGACTGGGACAAAGTGGCAAGCATCAACAGCACGAGCGTTCTGGGAGAGGACCTCATGGGTACCTGGCAGCAGCTCAGAGAGCGACTCGCCATCGGCAAGTGGCGCAGAGTAGGTGGAGCGGGGGTAAGCAAGGGGCATAGTGAAGCTGGTACGGTGGAAGCCGGCACCGTGAGTCGAGCCAGCAGGGTATTGTGGGGCGGGTGGGTTGATAGAGAGGTGGTGGAGGCGCTCGGCAGCGATATGAGCAGCCTCAAGGTCGATGGGGGCGAGGCAGGAGCCGAAGCCAGTGTCGATCTGCTTAGGTGCCTGCATGGTGACTAGGTTGATAGTTGATGTTAGGGTTAGAGAACCTGGCCAGCAGGGTGTGTGTTGTGCGAGTGAGGTGTAGAGGTCGAGTTGTTGAGAGGTCGAGAATGCCAGTTCTCTTTTCAAGGCTCGCCGCAATATGATGCGGAGCTTTGATGGTGTAAGGGTTCGGAAGGTTGGTGTGTGGTGATGGGGGTCGGCGGAGTCTCACATGGAGGGTGGGATGTACATATATGTTTTGGAGATCTTGCTATCAGGTGCTGTCAACTGATCACACGGTAGAGGCTAACTGAGCATATGGGCATTTTAGGCGCCATGGAGCACGTCGTACCAGACTGTCAGAGACCGCCAATCTGTGAGACATGCCAAGGTGGAAGTTCGATCTAGGGCAATCGACTGCAGTGTCGCAAATCATATTTCACGCCCAGACAGTGGAAGAATCCGAGGGGCGGAGCAGGAATATTGATTGCCGAGGACACTGCAATGGGAGAGGCGCTCGTCATGTTCCGCCCAAGGTCGGACATTCAATCGCCGGACCGTGGCGGCAGTCAGTCTCAATGCACTCAAGGTGAACGCCGGCAGGCCTGGGAAAAAAGGGAGTGTGCTTTGGGCAATGGCAGGTACTGACATGCCTTGGAGTTAAACCGTTTGAGCGGCACTGATGCAAGTGGTGGTGGCTCGTTGTGTTTGAGGCGGATCTGTTTTGGACTAAACAATGGTCTATGCTCTGTCAGTGATACAGACAAGCTACGAAGCAAAGCTCTGAGCCACACTTCGAGAGAACAGTGCTGGTCCCACGCTGCAAGAAGGAGCTGCACCAAAGCTGTTATTCATCTTTGAGGCAAAGAAGCAGATTGTGGAATACCGATGTCTCAAACTTTTGGCAGCTTTGACAGGTACAGACGCAAGAGAAGCGCCAAAACGGCATGGCTGGAGTTGACCGGCCTCTCGCAAGTCAAGCTGGCTTGACCAGAAACAAAGCTGCCACTTTGTGGCGCTCAACTCGAGGCTCCTTCCGAACCGGCCAGAACACTTGCCATGTCTCTGAACACGCCTGAGTTCGCGCGGCACATGCGCTGCATAACGTGAGTGGCCGTTGAGGCTTGACGAACCAAGGGTCTCACTCGTCTGCCCTGGCTAGATATGCCTGTCTGTGAGAAGTTCACAGAGCCCGATCCGAAACTGGCTGGTGGTGGTGAGACACCAAAGTATCGGCAAACCACAACTGCTTGCAGGCCTGGCGCCTATTTTGAATTCAGCAGTGTTTGACGTTTGGCAAACAGAATACAGATTCGAAATGGCGCGGAGAGATCTCCAATTGCTTGAATAGTGCGGATTTGAATTGCGATCAAATTAGCCGCTGCTTTTAGGCGCAATTGTAGAATACAGAGGAATACAAAGCTAAAACTCCAGCTTACGCCTCCTGAAACTGTTTCCAGACTCAGCAACCGACCTCACGCCAAGCGTCAATCCACTTCCGGCAATCAGCTTGACGTGGATGGACATTCTGCTGCGACGATCTGCTTTGTATCGCACTCCAACCTTGCTGCCATGTGTTGTGCCGTTGTACGCAGGACTGCGCCCGGCTGCCCTGGCTGCTCTGAAACAATAGCGGTGAATGTCTGTCGTAGATAATTCAGCCCCGCTACCCGCTACGATCTTCTTCACATCTGTACATCAGCTACGGTACCGTCGATACTATCACCGCAGTTGATGCAATGAGGCTCAACTTCGCTTGTGGTGGCTGATACTGGCGAGACTGAGCTGTTTCTGAGGCTGGGAAGATTTGAGGTTCACTTCGGATCAGTCAGGCTACGCACAAACCAGGTCGTACCATCGTCTTCAGGCGCCGCAACTTTGCACACGCGTTTGGGGAACCACAGACCACTATCTGCATATACGATTGTTGTCCTCGTCACGTCGGCTACAAATACATGCCAATCTGCCCTTGATGGTATCGTAAAATGAACCCTAACATGTCTCAGGTCGCCTTGCAATTACCACAGCATTTGCGTCGAGTTGTTCGGGTATTGCGGCACCGCTTTTATAAGATCAGAAACGTGCACTCGAAGCCACGTTTGTGGTGCCCAGTATACACTTGAGGCGAAATTGGCGTCGCCGCTCATCAGCCGATGATCTGAACGACCTCGCACTCTCCTCGGCTTTCCTCTTTTGCAGGTGCTGGACTGATTCGTATGTAGTCAAATGGATGGTCATAAGCACTTGGGCTCACGGTTGCGGTGCTGGAGTAAGCCTCCGTTCAGTCGCTTATCAGGCTGGAAACATCTCCGACGAATGTTCTTTGGCTTCGATCTGCGTTGATTCTTGTCGCAAGCTGCTTATCATTTGCGTATCGGCTGGAAGGGAGAGGAAGGAGAAATTGTGGTCCGTTCACTCATGACAAAGCTAGTTTATCGTTTGCGACGTAGGTGCCGCGGAGGTGGATTCGTTGACGGTACGGTTTCAGAGCCACCGTAACCTCGCGAATATGTCTCTAAGCCGTAGCTCCAGTTCGATATGTATGGGAGTAAAGTGTATTCCTACTTGCTCAATTTAGTAGGCGCCGCAAGCTTTCCGCTGGAATGTGGTCAGTCAAGTCTCCCATGACCTCTGCCACAGGAATTCTCCAATACGATTGTGATTCCGAGCGGCTCAGCCACGGCCGTTCTTATGGTGACCGAATGAGCGAGTCAGCAGGTCGCTCTGATACACCGGCTCATTACTTCCGGTTGGTCAGGGCTGTAGCAGAAGCAGCAGTCAATCAAAGTCTCATTCAACATGTCAATGGTGTCCAAAACCTATCTATAATTTCATCATACTCGGCGCTTAGAAAACCATGCAAAGACGACCCTGGAGTTGCTTCGAGTTGTAGTGCTCGGCCATCTTGTTGGCATCGTCGACGCTGTAGGTCTTCTCGATGTAGGTGGAGCAGCCATTGTCGGTATGAAGCTTGATCATGTCCTGGCACTGCTCGGGTGTGCAAATCAGACGTCCACGGATGGTCTGCTCCTTGAAGTTCATGGCGAATGGATCAAGCTCCAAGGGACCGTCGGCGGGCAGGCCAACATCGACGAGCTGTCCTCCCTTGCGCAAGAACTGCTGGCTGAATTTGAACAAGCTGCGATCCTCGTAGTTGATGACAACACGGTCGACACCAGGGTTGGTCTCGTACAAGCTGCTAGAGAGCTCCTCGATGCACTTGTCCTTGGCGTCATCAGAGTCGATGAGGAAGGTCTTGTCAGGCTTGAGGTGGTCAGCGGTCTTGCTGGCGAGCTCGAGACCTTCCTTGCGGTTGTCGATGGCGATGACCTTGCAGCCCATGGCTTTAGCGTACTGAACGCCGAGGTGGCCGAGTCCACCAATACCGACCATGGCGAGCCACTGACTCTTTTAGGGCTTGACAGCGAGCAGAGCGCCGTAGACAGTGGCACCGGCACAGAACAAGGGAGCAGCCTGATCGAATGGGATACTCTCGGGCACCTTGCAGACGACACGAGCATCTGCCTTCATGTACTGGGAGAAGCCGCCGTTCAAGGTGAGACCAAGCATGCCTGGCATGTTGTCGCAAAGCTGCTTACCTTGCTTGCAAGAATCGCACTTGCCACAGAAGCCGTAAGTGTTGATCGATCCAACTCGGTCTCCGACCTTGATACCGGACTTGCCGGCAGCCGAGCCAGCCTTGACAACGACACCGACAGGCTCATGCGAGCCTACGAGACCGGGCTTGGCACCCTGGGACTCATAGACACCCTCCATAACCTGCAAGTCTGTATGGCAGTACCCGGCTGCAGCAATCTTGACGAGCACGTCGTTCGGGCCAAGGTCAGTGGGGACTTGGATGTCCTTGATTTCGTAGCCTTTCTTGAAGTCCTTGATGGTGGCAGCACGCATCTTGTGAGGAATGGATTCGCTCGACATGGTGAAAGATTGGATATGGTGGTCAGGGACGAGTACGAACTTGGTGTGGGCTGATGCAGTGTGCTTCGTGAGATGGACAGCTTCGGGAAGCAAGGTGCGAGAGTTCGAACCTTATAAGGACAGAATGGAGGGTCGGTTTCTCAGGACTGTTCTGAGAACCAAAGCGATCTCAGCAGCACTCAGTCTTGAACCGGGCACAGCGATTGCTGACTCAAGAAACAGCGAGACAGACAGCGCGGAACATTTGGATCTGCAGGGTGCGAAGAATGACGGACTGGAGGTTGTGATTGCCGCATCGACATGTCAGCACAGAGGAAGGCTGCCAATCAACAGCAAAGGGATCCGACTGTTGAGCATGAAGTCGACGGCTGCAGAAGGCATAAGTCAAAGCTGATTCAGAAGTCGTTCGGTGTTGCGCTGCGAAGCGAAGATGACTTGGTTCTTTGCGCCTTGGACAAGACGTTCACGAGAGGAAAACTACGCACCAGCTGCTTAGCTGCCTAATCATTCAACATACAATTCACTCTTGCTTTTGCTGCCTTAGCTCAACACAAGTTACAGTGCGTTCAGAATATGTGGTCATGGTGAGTGATGCTTCGGTGTGTGCCAGAGATGAGTCAACGCAAGATTGGTCGCTTATATGACGGCAACCGTGGCCACTACTCAATAGCTAGTACTGCAGGCAATAGCGGTGTCGTTTTGTGCGGTGATTCAGCAAGACGTCACACAACACACTTTGACCTGTCACAGTGCCAAACCACGCGAGCGCCGAACAGATTTACTGTTTGTCGCACGACACGCAGTAAATTGATCTGCAGGAATCGATTGCCACTTTTGAGTCGGCAAGGCATGCCGATCCGAACATGGAAGCAAAGCTGTCGGCGCATGCTTGTCACCGAATCGACGCCGATAGCAGGAGCGGCTTTCTCCGTTACCATCACAAGGAGGCCTTTCGAAGTTGCCCATTCTCGATGCCGAATAGCGCTTGTTGTATAAACCCTAGTTCAACACGTTCCATTTCGCTCCGGCAACCACACTTGGCCATGAGTTAGTCGAGGTGGAGGATCCTTTGTGTTTTGCTACCGGTACGCTTGGGGCTAGGCGGAAATTTCAGTATTCGCTGGCTCGTGCGCGGACTTGCTCACGGAGTTATGTCCGAGTGTCGAACGACATCTTTGACTTCCGAGAATCAGCAAAGTGGTCCATGCATCAAAGTAGACTCTCTCGAAGCACCTCGCCATCGGACAGGACGGGACGGAAGCAAAAAGGCCTTCCCGCTGTTCGTTTGTGTTCACAGACCCAAACATTCTTCTCGGCTATAAACCAACATTGTTTCGCTGTGTCAACGTGTGTGAAGCTTCGAGGTCCCGAGATAGACTTGCGCGGATATGTTCATGGCAATTGCCGCACTCCGTCAGTTAGCTCGATCTCGGATGTATGACTTGAGTATAAGAATCGTTTGACCTCTTTGTCCCTCTCCTGCGCGCTCCCCTCACCCATCACACAACGTAACTAATATCGCAACAGCAACGCATCCAATCATGTCGTCCCTCCCTAAAACCTACAAGGCTGCTATCTTTGAGGAGGTAGGCAAGCCGCTTGTCATCAAGGACATCGAGCTCAAGCACCCCGAGGAAGGTCAGATCTTGGTCAAGGTCGAAGCCTGTGGTGTCTGCCACTCGGACTCGTTTGCTCAAGCCGGCGCATTCGGCCCTCCTCCACGTATCCCAGGCCACGAGATCGTCGGCAAGATTGTCGAGGTCGGCCCTCACGTTACCAAGTGGAAGGAGGGCGACCGTGTTGGCGGTGCCTGGCATGGTGGCCACGACAGTACTTGCCGTCAGTGCAACCAGGGTCTCTTCCAAATGTGCGACAACGCTCAGATCAACGGTATCTCGCGTGATGGAGGTTACGCCGAGTACTGCCTCCTCCAGGCCGAAGCTGCTGTCCGACTTCCAGCCAACGGAGATGCGGGCAAGATGGCTCCTCTCATGTGCGCCGGTGTCACCGTCCACAACGGTATTCGCAAGATGAACATCCCCCCTGGCGAGACTGTAGCCATTCAGGGTCTTGGAGGTCTCGGCCACCTTGCAATCCAATATGCTCGCAAGATGGGTTACCGCACTGTCGCCCTCTCGCGTGGCACCGACAAGAAGGACTTTGCCACCAAGCTCGGTGCCACCGACTACATCGACACCAGCAAGGAGAACGCCACAGAGGCTTTGCAGAAGATGGGTGGTGCGGCCTTGATTGTGGCCACGGCCCCGAATCCGGACCACATTTCGCCTCTGGTTGGTGGCTGCAAGCCCTTGGGCAAGCTCTTGATTCTGGCTCCCGTCGGCGACGTTCCCGTAAGCACCATGGCCATGATCTCCAAGGGTGTCTCCGTTCACGGTTGGCCCTCGGGCCATGCGCTTGACGTCGAAGACGCTGTTGCCTTCAGCGATCGATTCGACGTCGACTGCATGTGCGAGACCTTCCCTCTGGCCAAGGCTCAAGAGGCTTACGACCACATGATGGCCAACAAGGCCCGCTTCCGCGCTGTGCTGACCATGTAAGAACTTTTCATAGTTCGCCCTCGAAAAGGTCCAGATGAAATCAAGGGTGTTCCTGTCGTCTTGTGATTCGCGGTCTGCTAGCGTTGACTTACGGAGAGAGTGTTTATGAATGTTCCGTACGATAACTTTGCTTCCGATGCTACTGCCGTCTTGAGCAAATGGCACGAACGTCGATTCAATGTAGAAGCTTCTTACATGTGGAAAGCTAGCTTTCGGAACTGGTTCCGCTTAAAACAAGCAGTGTCGAGAGAGCTGAGGCGGCTGGAAGAATCCAGAAGCATCCCTATTCCGCACTCTTGGCAAAATCTGACGGGTAAACTTTGAGGTCTTTAAAAGTGCGGGGTCTCCGCAACACTACAACCTGGCATCGCCCACATACCGCGCCCCTTCCCGCGGTGGACGACACGGGCCACTTGCACAATTCGGCTCTCACTTGTTCCGACTGCCGACTGATGAATGCTTGTTGCTCTAACTGAGGTGGTAAATTTCTGGGAGCATCAAGTTTCCGCGATCTCATGACTGTCTTCATCAACCTCATTTAAGGCTTAAGCTCATGTGTTCAACCTAACTCAACTTTGCTTTGCGATCAGCTGCTTGACATCTCACCTTCGATCGATACCTGTCTCCTCGCTGACCTTGACCAATCAGGCTTAGTTGCTTCCTTCACCATCCCGCACAAGCAGTTGGCGACGACCATCACAATGCAGAAATTCGGACAGTATACCCAGTACGATCCCGCCAGTGGAGTCTACTCCTCCGCTATCGGTTACAAGCCTACCTCGGCACAAAGCATCTTTGAGTATCTCCTGGGCTCTGTCAGCTTTGGCGACTCGCAAGAGGTGCTGCGCGAATGTGGGACCGGCAAGACCATCACGCTCGGCCGTCTCAAGCTTGACGCACAGAGGCTCGGTGTCGGCTTGACCACAAAGTGCAAGCTCAAGCCCGGCGACACTGTCCTCCTCTACCTCTATTCGTCCATCGACTTTGTCGTCGCACTGCTGGCATCGCAATTTGCCGGACTGAGAGTAGCGCTGGCCTACCCTGACTATCTTCCCACGGAACTTAAGCATGTCTACCGTCTCACTAAACCCAAAAAGGTGTTTGTCGCATACAGATACATGGCACGTCTCAGCAAAGCTGGAATCAATGGCCAGTCAGTCATCCTTACCGACAATCATGTCGCAAGCTTCGGAGGTGTCCTGTCTGTCAAAGGTCTTATGATCAACGAATTCACTGCTAAACAGGCCAACGCGCATGTCCCAAGGACCTCAACGAAACCGCATACCTACCCTTCAGCAGTGGTACGACGGGTCTTCCCAAGGCTGTCGATATCTCGCACAAAAATGTCATCAACATGGTCGAGATCTTCAACAACACGCCGTCAATCTTCCCCAAAAACGACGACGGAACTTTGATGCAGTTCCGCACTCTCAACTTCCTACCCTTCTTCCATGCCTACGCACTGATCTTGCTGCTGCATTACCCTATCCGTAATCGGGGTCACACAAGTATCGTCCGACCGTTCCAGCCAGAGACGTACTGTCGTCTTGTCAAGGAGCTGCAACCCAACTTCCTCGCCCTAGTTCCTCCTGTTCTGACTCTGCTTACCAAGCACCCCGACGCGACACCTGAGGCATTCCGAAGCGTCAAGCAGGTGCTCTGCGGTGCCGCTCCACTTGACTTCGAGACTCAGAGTGCTTTCATGAAGAGGACGGGTGCTCGTGTCAATCAAGCTTTCGGCATGACAGAAACGACCGTTGGTGCGCTCGGCATGCCCACTGACAAAGCTTCTGGCTCGGTCGGCTGTCTCTTACCTGCCACATCAGCGCGGATTCGAGATGTCGACACAGGCAAGAACCTTGGCCCTGGAGAGCGAGGCGAGCTGCTCATCAAGGGACCTCAAGTATGCAAGGGCTACTATGGCAATGAAGAAGCAACGCGCAACACATTCACCGATGACGGCTACCTCCGCACTGGCGACATTGCCATCGTTGACCCACAGACTGGCGAGTTCAGTATTGTGGATCGGCTCAAGGAGCTCATCAAGTACAAAGGCTTCCAGGTGGCACCAGCCGAGCTCGAAGGTGTGCTGGTCTCGCATCCCGCCATCGCAGCAGCTGCTGTCGTCGGCATTCACGACAAGCAACAGGGCACCGAACTTCCGCTCGCCTTCATCGAACTCAAAGGTGGCCGAGAGAATGCAAAGAAGGTGGTCGAAGACATCGATGCCTTCGTACGGTCAAAGGTCTCGCATCACAAGTATCTACGAGGAGGCATCCGAGTGCTGGGTAAGGTTCCAATCAGTGCTAGCGGCAAGATCCTTCGCAAAGAGATCCGCAAACTACTACAGGCCGAGATCGAAGCCAAGGAGGCGAAAGCAAAATCCAAGCTCTAGACTCCCGGTATGCTAGGACCAATGGAGGCGGTGCTCTTAACATTGCTGACCCTCGTCGCTCAACGACTGTGTTGGGACCCTCCCTTGCCAACCCTCCCTTGCCAAGGCATCCGCCAAAGCAATACGGCACAGAGTCCCCTTCCACCCGGCGTTTTTCTCATCGCTAGACTAAGCACGCCGGGGCCTCCCAAAGAGGCAATCGAATACCACAAGAAGATGTATGTCAGGGCTTTTTTCTTGAAGTCGGTTGGCCTGTAAACTTTGTACCGATAGTCTGTACCTTGTCAAACAAGCTATTTCGAACAAGCCAACAGAAGACATTTGAAAGTGGACGAGGAATTCATTCATGGATATCTTAGTGGACTAATAATACAAGTCGTTACTCTGGTGACATGACAAGAGGTATTCGTTAATGGGTAAGGATGAAACGGTGCGAACAGCGTGGTGAAAGACACCTTAAGGCGAGACAAGCATTTAAGCCTTGGTCTCCGCACGAGCTGCCTCCCTCTGGGCCTTCCAAAGAGCGACCTTCTCTTTTCGGACCTTGAGACTCTTCTTGACATTGAAGCCGCCGTCGAGGGTGGTGCGCACTTCCTCGAGCGAGAGCAACGAGGTCTCGGGGTAGAGGAAGTAGACGAGGACGAGGAAGACGAAGGTGAGAGCGGCGAAGAAGCCGAAAGCTCCCGAAGGAGTGATGGCGTTCATGAGACTGAGGAAGGTGGACGAGACGACGAGGTTTCCGCTCCAGTTGGCAGCAGTCGAGATGGAAGTGCCGACCATACGAGTTTCGGTGGAGAAGAACTCGCCTTGCTGCCACGGGACGTTACCAAGACCAGTAGCGTAGGAGCAAACGTAGAGAACCATGAAGACGAGCATGGCAGCGGTCATGGAGGCTGGGTAAGGGTATCCCTCCTGGAGGCGCTGGTTGGTAGGCTCGAGCATCTTGTAGAAGATTCCGGCGGTGCAGACGAGGAAGATAATGACGCAGGGCATCGTTGCAAGCAGGAAGCGGCGTCGTCCAAATCGGTCAATGTACTTGAGGGGGATGAAGGTGCAGACGAAGTTGGCACCACTGATGATCAGTCCGGTAGCAGTCGGGTTGCGCAGACCAGCCGACTTGAAGATAGAAGCCGAGAAATACATGAGCGAATTGAAGCCGCAAAGTTGCTGCGCTACAAGCGTCATGGACGTCAAGAAGACAGCTCTACGGGTGGGGACGTCGGTCCACACCTTGGCAATACGATATGAGAGAGGAGAGTCCTCTGTCTGGATGTGTTTTTTCATGACGCCGATTTTAGCGTCAATTTGGTCCGAAGTGGCATGCGGGTAGATGCGAGTAAGTGCACGGGTGGTTTCCTCCTCTCTTCTTTGCTTGATGAGGTATCGAGGGGATTCAGACATGAAGAAGTGGATGCCGAAGATCTGAATGATAGGAGGGAAGGCACTAAGGGCGATGATCCAGCGCCAGCCGGCGGAAACGTGAGCGAAACCGGCACCAATAGCATAAGCAATGACCTGACCACCGGTAACGGCAATCGAGTTGAGGCAAGTTAGACGGCCTCGAGCTCTGGCTGGGGCGAGCTCTTGAATGTAAACTGGAACGATTTGAGCAGCTGCTCCAACTCCGAATCCCATAATGAAGCGGCCGGGGATCATGGTCCATTTGGCATGAGCACAGGCCTGAACGACGGCGCCGACGATGAAGAGGATATCGCAGATGACAAGGGTCCACTTGCGACCGAGTTTGTCGGCGATGACACCGGCACAGAGCGCGGAGATGATGGCGCCGACGGTGAGAGCCGAGGTGATGAACTCCTTGTCGCCGTCGGTGAGGGGAGTGTTGTCGAGATCGGTGCCGACTTGAACGAGAACACTAGAGATGGCACCAGTGTCGTAACCGAAGAGCAAACCACCGATGGTGGCGAAGAAAGTGAGACCCCAGAGGTAGAGACTGTTGTTCTCGCCCTGACCAGCAGCTTCGATGGCGGCCTCGTCGAGGACTTGGTTGAGCTCGGCAGCGTCGATGACACCGTCGGTAGAGACGACGGACCGAGTGGCTACATGGGTAGTATTGAGATGATTTTGAGCCGGGGTGTCCTTGCCATCAGCCGAAAGCTTGTCGACCGAGTCGAGAGAGCGAGGCTTCTCCTCGGATGGACTGAGAACGGAGTCGCGATCGCTCATTTCGTTTGTAGCTACTGTAGTAGATGGTGAGATAGATAGATTCGGCTGAGTCGAGTGACCGGAATCCGGTTGCTGAAAACGTTGAATGCTGAGAGAACGAAACTGTTGAAAGTGCGTGCGTATCACACTTTATAGCGAATAGGTCCGCAATTGTCGCCGTCAACGAAGGGACAAAGCGATTAAGGGTGGATGAGGTGGAAGTGGGAGGAGAAGTGGGGAGAAGGTTCCATGCAAGAGAGATGAGACAAAGCAGGGGTGGAGAAGATGCGGAGGAGTGGGGTTTATATGGTGAATGGGAAGAATGTGGTGACCTATTTGAATTACGCGGTGCCAGACAGCACAAATTCAGTGTCATGCGGTTGCGAGACTCGGTTGTACCTCGAATGCACATTGATGCGGGTCACACGAGAGCCACGGTTCATCTCAAGATCATGGCTCATTGAATAGGCAAGTAGGCTTTAAAGCATCGCAAGGCCAAGGCGGGGCAGCGGACCGGTGATGGTGGGGCGGCAGAGGCATGAAAAGCGGAAGACGATTCCTAAGCGATGAACAATGGAGACGACTTGGCTTGGGTCATGGGGTTGGCTTGAAGGGTGGGCCGACGAGATGTAAGGCTCGGCAAGGATTCAGATTCAGCAAAGTCGGCAAGCAATGGGAGGGATCGTTTGGAGTTGCTTCGGTGGATGGATTGAAGTTGCGAGAGCCTCGCTTGCAAGACCAAAACGGATTGGCGATGAAGAGAGACGAAGAGCATTTCAGTATTTCACAACTTGAGTGCTGTCACTGCCGAGAATTGACCGTTCGGAAAGTTTTTTTTTTTTTTTTTTGGGAGAGTGTTCTATTTCTTTCTCCGTGTTGTGTGGTGGACTGCACTGATACAGTGGGACGCTTTTGCAGCGATATTTCCAGAAACTTGGCATTGGAACGGAAATTGAGGGATTTCCAAGTCAGACAGTCACCAATCCCAATTTACCGAAACTCGAGAAACTGGCCGCGATCGATTGCAACGATCTCCCCTTGTGCCTCTCTGTCTCTTTGTCTCTCTCTACCGAGCGGACGACTGTCTGTTGAGGTGAGGGATAGCTTGCATGGCTTCCCCACAAACAATGTGCAGGTATGGTCTCGGCAGGCGGGGTAATACAGCATGAACGGTCCGGACAGAGGAACAAGGAGGGAGCTGTTCGGTGGATGATGGAACAAACTCGGCCGCACTCGGAAGATCGACGGCGAATCAGAATGTGCAGGTTGCGAATTCAATGTTGGAAGAAAGCAGTTTGGCCGAGATGCTCTTGGTCTCAGCATCGGAACCCCTCCGCGCTTGACTAGAGCCCATGCCTGCTCGAGCAAGGTCACAATTTTCTTGTGGCTATTTCCTAGCAGAGTTCACAGAGTCTCGCACGAGTGTTCTGTGCCTACAACGGGAAATTTTGACAAACAGAATCTGCTCAGACACAAGAAGCGGGAGTCTTGACGGCGGCCTGGATATCACTCTCAGGGTGCGGAAGGGACCGGTGACTGGAATGACCTTGACATTGACATGGAACCCCACAATTCGGGTTGACCCGGGCACAAGTGCGGGGTGAGCAGCTGCTGAACCCCACACCAACCATTCAACAGGCACATGAGGTGTGCGGGGAAGACGGAAGGATTGGTATTGGCCGTTGAGGCTTCATATACGCCATCAAACGACCGGTCGGTGCTAGAAAATTGACCTCTGTCACCGACCGGCTTCATCGCGGCTTCTAGAGGACAAATTTCAATACTAATGTTTGACCGGCAAATGTTACAAACGTAGAAAGAGGTATGCTGTCGTCTTTGCAGATGTAACACCTCAGGAGTTATCGGGTCATCGGTATATTGGTGCCGATCCGGCAATGGCTGAAACCTTCTGCTTTGAAACACTCAACTTGAGACTGCAGAGAGGCTCACAACAACGACTACCCGAAAAAGACACTTGCATGACTGCAATGCATGGCACGGGGCATGCCAGTTTCAGAGCCTCGTGGTGTGAATACTGAAAGCTCGTCGGTTGCATCCGACAGTTGCTCGTCCATAACCTTGGCTGCTATTGAATGCGGACGAAGCAAGCACCGAAAGGCTATGTCTCTATGCAGCAGCGAAACACGTCCTGTTTTTAGACTCAGTTCCATCACTCAGCCCTGCGCAATTGGAACGTGATTTTGAGTGCGAGAGTGTGAGCATACTCTCAAGATGTGCTTGCACGCTGCTGCAAATGTGAGAGCGGCAAAGGCGTGTGACAATTGGCAGGCAAATGTCACTTTCACTTCCGCGCCCCACTCTGTGCGTCGGCATTTCACCTTTCCGCACCGCACCTTGACAAGCACGCATGCTCCACCATCATCGTCTCCTTTCTCCTCGTTTCGCACCGCTAACTCCATCTTTCTCTTCAGCTCTTGGCCCACGTCACCATCTTCAACGTGAGCTGCACCACTACATTTACTCCCTCTCGTTTCGCTCGATCTCGTCAACAGCGTATTAATCGACAAATCGCTTTCAGAAGACCATCCTGCGCGCTGCCATGTTCAGCCTTCAGCATTGACGTGGACTGTTCGCACAAATCAACTTGCTCTTCGACACTCTTCTTTCTCGCTCCGTCGCCCGGGGGCTCGCTACACTTGCTGAGCCATTCGCACCGTCACGCTGTCGTCGCCTCGATCTATATCATCCTCTTCGCGCTCGCCGCATCTCGATACCACTCCTCGCGTTCAGCGCAGCTTATCTCCCTCTGGCCGCGCCGCATCCATCAACCACACATCGCCTTCTCACTCAAACAACCTTCTTACAGTCCCGGGCGCTTCGCCCGGTGACCAAGGCCTCGCTGGCCAATCACCACCCTCTGCTTCTGCTTCTCCAGACGGCACGCGCTATCGTCGAGGCTCAAGATCTTCCATCCTTGCTTCCGCTTCCGAAGTCAACGGCACGACATCCGACAAAGACTCCATACGCTCTGCAAGCAGCTCCAGAGCAGCTCCTACTACTCCACGGCAGAAGCCAAGGTCGGTACGTAGTGATGATCTCGAACCAATCTCGCCTCTCTCATTTCACACATCTTTCGAGGCCCTAGCGACTTCGCCGCGCACTTCTCGCCAAGCAGCAGCTGCTCCCGTAGATCCCTTCGATGTATCCCAATCTTCGCGATCACCGCCGCCACTTGCCAACGACCGCAGATCCCCTCGCAAGCCCAACGGCCCCCTTCCGCATCCTGCCAACGGCATGACTCCATCTTCGCCCAACACTATGCGCGCTGTCTCGGAGCGCAACCGTGCTCAACGACGACACCGCGCCCATTCCCCGTCTCCACAACCATCTACATCTGACATGCAGGCAAGGCTTGCCACTGGCTCTGTCCTGGCCGCACCGTCTCAGTTCGAGACTCTTCCCCTCCAAAGCATCAAGAGACCCGATCGGCTTCCATCAGCCGGTGAAACCTCAAATGCGCCCTCAAACCTGCAAACTGCATCCATATCTGCCTCCAAATCAACAAGTAGCTTTGTCAAGCTCGACACCAAGGCTGCCAATCGGCCTAGGTCAAAGAGCATCGCTGCTGTTTCCAACGCTCATCGTCCATCTTTGGTTAATCGCGCGGATCAGCGCGACATTCCGCTGCCCTCGAGCCAGCCACCGCTGCCACAGCCTACTGCGTCATCAAAGCTCAGCCTTCGCAATCGCCTTTTTGGTAACAAATCATCCAAAGGCGCCTCACCAACCACCTCTTCTGTTGAGTCGGGCACCGAGACTCCTTCGCCCGCGTCCCCTCGCTTTCCTCCTTCCGCTCACTCGGAAGCCTCTCACAGCGAATCCAGTCATGCCGATCCGCACGGTGGTCCTTATACGCATCCAGAGCCTTCCTCGCCTGCCTACAGCGACCCGAACCATGGTCATGCTCGAGATGCCGATGATGACGCTGCCCTGGCATCCGACTCTGATATCCGCTCCAGTCGAAAGACCAGTAGTGCCTCCAGCTTTCTTCGCAAGACAATACGCTTCAAGGACAAGTCGGCTTATCTCAAGCAGCGTCCATCTACCTCGTCCATCAATCCAGACTCTCCAGCTTCTCCCTCAAGCTCGGTGCCTCCATCTCCTGCAGATCCATCCGCGTATGATCTGGACGATGCAGCCAGGAAAGCTTCTCTCTACAAGCAAGTTAGCGGGCGCCGAGGTCTACAGTACCACGACCCAACACACGGCCAGTCTCGTTCGGATGCAACTGGCTCCCAAGGTGGCTCGCAGTCAGACCCATTGAACACCAAGTCAGAACGCGATGCTATCGCTCTACTCCCCGCCGTCACCGAGCGCCAGCTCGAAGCTTCGCCAGCCCTTGCTTCATCGCTTCTGTCTACGTCCAACGACCCACCAAGCAACCAAAGCAGGAGTTCGTCAGTCAGTCAATTGCTTGTGTCTGAATCCAGATCTTACTCTCAAGACGCCACCTCATCGCCACGATTGGCAACTGCTTCCGGCGACCCCGAGCTTCGCAGTCATGTACCTCGCAGCAGCAGCCTTCGTGGTTCTGTCATACATGCCAAACCTGCCAGTCCCCACGTTGCCGGTCGCTTCAATTCGCCGTCCCTTCTCCGCGCCGACGCGTTCGAATCTCCGCATCGACGACCTCGATCCGGGTCTGAGCATTCCTTTTCACCTCATATTCAGCCAAGGACCACCAGCTCGCCCAGTCAAGGTTCGATGCGCCGGCCAAACACAGCTCAGGATAGTCCTACGACAGCTCAGTCTCGATTTGCAACTGTTCCCGCTGCATCCCGATCAGCACAGCGGCCAGCCAGACCCAAAACAGCCGATGTTGACCACGGCTACTCCAGTTCCTTGTCTAGCCTGCGCGATGTTCTCATGGTTGCCAATGCCATCTCAGAAGAAGGCGCCGTCTACCACACGCCAGAGAAGAAGGATGTGGCTCGATTCGAATCACAGCAAGAATCTGCAGAGTCCAAGCCAGCAGGCTCGCCAAGCGATTCAAAGAGGCCCGGTCTGCCGCCCAAAAATCCACTGCGCAAGCAAAGACCATCTGCAACCAGTGTCACCAACACCCCCTCAGTTTCCGGCGACTCACCTGTCTCTATCCAAACGACCGGTGTCTTTTCTGGGCCGACCATGGTGCAGCGCGACAAAAGCTTGTCGGGTTCAACGCCTCGCACACGAGAAACTTTGCGACGCACATCGGTGTCTAGCTCCACGCATTCCTCGACGGAGTACAAGACACCAACCTCGGATCCTGCTTCGCTTCCGCCAACTGCAGAGCAGAGAGAGGACGATTATTTCCGTCCTCACAACGTCACAACCTCACAAGACGCTCAGATAGCTCAACCTGCTCCTCGCTCTGCCGGTCTACCGACAAGCCCCTACAGCGGTACCTCATCTCCAGCTCAGTCTTCCTTCTTCGCAGGCCAGCAGCTTTCGCGGGTTCCATCCAGTGACTCGACAGCTGGCTGGTCCGGACGACACCAGCGTGCTGGTAGTGATGCCACCAACTCCATCTCAGACCTCAAGTCCTCCAACGATCCAGGCGCCTCGACCACTTCCCTGCACTCCGAGTCCTCGTCCAGCACACGCAGGAAGAAGGAAAACGCAGGCGGCAAGATGTTTTCTTTTGCACGCGATTCGGGCAATCGCACCGGTGGCGATCCCAATGCAACCATCACGAGCTCTTCAACTTTCCGCCTCGGACGGAGCAGCAAGTCGAAAAAGGGAGACGCAGTTCCACGCCCCGTCATCCGCCGCATCTACGACGGCTCACTCGAAGGAGAGGCTGCTGCTGCTTTGGCTGCCGGAACAGTTGCTGCCCATCCGCATCTGCAATTCACCAATGGCGTGAGCCCTGGTTCGTCTGTCATTGACCTCTCGACATCGGGAGGTGCCCAAGGTCGTGCACCGGGCGCTCCAGCCACACCTGCAACGATGGCTCGTCAAACGAGTTCCGCCAGCCTGCTCCGGTCAGGATCTTCCTCCGGCAACACTGCCAGGGATATGATGTCTCCCGGCAGCACCAACTTCCTCGCACCTCAGTTCAGAAATGCTAGTGGCACTCAGATTGCGAGGAACCCCAGCTTCGCCCAGCCAGCCTGGTCTATCCCTCAAGACACGCTATCACAGGATCAGAAGCGACTCGTTAAGCGATGGTTCGTCTTGCGTGAGCTTTTGGAGACAGAAAAAGCATATGCATCGGATCTCGCAGTGGCGCGCGACATCTATTTGGCAAGGGCAAAGATGAGAGCAGGTATCACGGCGCCACTGTCGCCCTTGAGCGTCCGATCGGCCAGTATCTTCTCGCAGCTTGCTTCACCGGACGTGTCCGCCAACGCGAGGTCCTCACAGCCACATCAGCAGCAGCGGTGCGCGACTACCTATAGTTCAGGACAGACTGCAAGTGCCAGCAAGGGATCTATTTCACAAAGAACGCTGTTCCGAAACGCTTCGGCGGATGCCACGGCGAACGCCCTTTTGGCAAGCCCAAACTCGTCACAGCAAGCAAATTCGTCGGTGTCTCTGACGTCGAGCAACCCAAGTAACAGGTCCTCGACGTACACCGTATCATCGCAGAGCTCGCAGACCTCGGATGCGAGCACTTTTGGAAGTGGGCTCCCACCGCAGTTCTCCATTGACGGCAACCCGGTCTCTCCGACAGCAGGGATGAAGATGGTCTCCGGAACCCCTATCGCCATGTCAAGTCCGGCTTTTTCGCCATACCCGTCAACGCCCGGGACTCTAGCCATCTCGACCCCTTCGGGTCTCTCCACGGGCAGTTTCCCAGGATTCGCCGAAGGCAGCGCATCGAGCACACCAGATGCTCCATTTAGCGCCAGCGACGTGCGCATCATTTTCGCCCAGTTGGAAGCGTGTGCTGCGTTTGCAGACGAGATGGTTGCGACTCTTGAGAGCACGATGGGCAAAGCGTGCAGCGGCACGGCAGAGGAAGCTTTGCAAATGCTTGCGCGTGGAGAGGTCAACGAAGAGTCGGAGTCGGATCGCGTTGGACAGGTGTTCCTCAAAATGATGCCGCGAATTGAGCAGGTGTATTCGGCGTACTGCTCGCGTCATGAAGCTTCCATGTCCAGGCTGCAGGAGCTGACGAAGTCGCAGCCGAAGGTGGCAGCATTCTTGAGCGAATGCACACAGGCTGCTAGAGCTTATACGAATGCGTGGGACTTGTCATCGCTCTTGATCAAGCCCGTCCAGCGTGTGCTCAAGTACCCTCTGCTCATCGCCGAGATCATGGCTTCGACTACAAGCATGCATCCTGACGCAGCAAACTTGTCCGCCGCCTCCGTCGAGATCCAGAAGGTGGCAGACAACATCAACGAGGTCAAGAAGCGTAAAGATCTTGTCGAGCAGATCGTCAGCGGCAAGACAACCAAGCGGTCAACAAGCCAACGCATGCAGCATGGCGCCGCTAAGAAGCTCCTGCGTCGTCAGGAGAAGGTCAAGCAGCTAGTGCTCGGTTCTAACGAAGATCTCCTTGCCGACGGTGGCCAGTACAAAGCCCTTGTCGCGCAATTCCGGCAGCTGGAAAAGGCAGCCGCAGCCTTCTCGAAACGATGCGCCGGATGGTCAACCAGTGTCAAGGATGCTCATGTGGCACAGTTGCGACTGCTGGAACAATGGTGCCGAGCTTATTCCCTCGATGAGACCAGCGCCGGTACCGAAGCCGAGACCCGTCTCCGTGCTTTCATGTACCTCATCCAAGGCACGTTTCTCAACGAGTACTGGTCGCAACTCGACTCGGAGATCCGAACCAGCCTGGACCCCGCTGTTGAAAGGATAGCTGCGCTCTTTGTGCTTCCTCAGTCAGTCATAGCGAAGCGCAACGATCGAGAGCCGGACTACACTCGCTTCAGAGCGAATCCCAAGTCAGCTGACAAGAAGCTGGCTGAATCTGCGACTGCTTTCATTGCCTTGCACATTCAGCTGATGAACGAGCTTCCACAGTTCAACTACGGCATCCAGACGCTATTAGATCTCTGCACCGAGTCTCTCGCCCGTACACAAGCTTCTTACCACCTGCGCGTCCACCGCTCGCTGATCGACTTCTGGCAGACTTTCGGACCCGAAGGCAACGCGGACATCATTCACAACAAAGAGACCGATGAGAAGTCCATGCGCCATCTCAACCCGGTGAAGCTCTTCTGGCCTCTTCACTCGAACATGGCTGACTTTGTCGAGTCGTTCGGCATTGTCTCCGGTGTAGAAGGACGATCACGTTCTGCGTCGGTAAGCGTCGATGCCGACTTGCTTTCGGTCGGCATAGACTCGACGAACAACACGCATTTCTCGCCACTGCAGTCGACGAATGCGCTGACGCCTGACTCGGAATTTGCCATGAGGGTATCAGATACCGGTGGAGTTCAAGAGCAAGTTGAAAATCTTGCCGCTGCTGTCGACCAGGAGCTTTTGGAGCCGTTGAGTGCTAGGGCCACGCCCTTCACGACGCCTCCGATGGGTTCGAGACAAGCATCGTTCTCATCGCAGAACAATCAACCGCTGCAGCTGGGTTCACCTGCACCCATCGCCTCGGCAGCTCCGACGCTTCGAAGCAGCAAATCAAACGGACTCATCGGGCTGTTCCGATCAGTGGGAAGTTCCGCTGGAGGCGATGCGAGCTCACGCACGAACTCACAGTCTACGGATACAGCAGCGGAGAGCTTCATGGACTTCGCCGCGTCCAACCCTCCCACGCCTATTAGCAAGGATACGCCCTTGATGAACGGCTCGTCCACAACGAGCGAAGCTGTTGCTCCCTCTTTGCCTGCATTGAGCTTCAACTCTGGCTTGTTTTCCCAATCCGACTTCTCTGCGGCGCAAGGATCGCACGGGTTGGGAGTCGAAACCGCCGACTTTGCTCATCCCGGCCAACGAGTCGAGACGTCGAATGCGCCAAAGAAGGCTCTTCCGGCGCCGGTAGGGACCATGGCCGCCGTCGCCAACAGTCCTACCGAGCCCGGAGGTGTGAAGAACGGATATGGCTTTGTCAGTTACGCTGTTGGCGACCTGTTCCGCGTCATCGACCACGACGAGGTGCATCTCTTCGGTAGCAGCGAGCATGGCGAAACGGGTTGGGTGGATCGCGAGAACTTTGTACCTCTCACATAGATGATGGCGCATGCGTAATGAACAATGCTCTAAAAAATGCCAGCGGACGTGAAACACTCGATAGCAGCAGTTGCCCAGCAACTCTGCGAGTTTAACTGACTGATGTTTTTCTCTGCTACATTTCTCCAGCTTGTGGCTTCTTGAAGAGCATTCTTGATCAGTTTGAAAGTATGAAAGGCTGCTACAGGTTCACCCTGCACATTGTTCAGTCAGGCTGAGACTTTCAGTGAGACCGAACAGAGACGATGAGGACGCCAACTAAGCAACTGGTCTCAACGCGGAGGCCAGAGTTTGTAGGCGTCTGCAAAACTAGTCCCGGGGCAACTCCTCTTGGCCTTGGCTCTCAAGAAGCCAGACTGGGCCACATTGTCAGCTACTTCCGGATTCAAATGTCTTACGCAGGGTTGAAGCACGAAAAGATTGTCCTTAAAATCCCTGTTACCTGGCCCGGCAGAAACGTATGTGTACTTCCGGCAAGCAGGAATGGTTTGGATCTGCAATGACACTGTTGCCGCTTCACGAGCTGCCGTATTGACAGCCGCTGCCCATGACATTGGAGCTCAGGGAGCTCGTTCAATCCAGAATCTGCTCTCACTCCATGTCATGATCATGTTCATGGACGAATTTGGCGGCCGGGTTATCTCTTGGCTGGATCGGCCTGATCGCTGTCCTGGTGAAGAAGGTCGTTTCCTTCTATGGGAATGGTCACTATCACCTTCTGTGGCCATTCCAATGCAAGCAATCCTGAGTTCACCCTGAATATCAGCAGCAACACTACAAAGATGGCAGGCCGTTAAGGTGATGTCAATTTCCACATGAACACCATCGCCACCAGGAAGGACCAGACAAAGAGCCAGGATCCTGTCTTCTCCATCATCGCCCTCGTCGTTGCACAGCAGATGTGCCCTGAAGAGTTGCTATGAGTCTTCACCTAACGAACCTTTGGCCTGTCCCTCCCTCGAGGCAAGTCATCCAGGTTCGAGTTCACCGTCAAGGATCAATTTGTCGATTGTGCTGTGTTCCTGCACGGTACTCACATTCCTCGCCCTCCTGAGAAGGAGATCCTTCTCAACGCCAACAGAATCAAGCATCCTTCAGATGTTCTAGCCTGGGGCGAGCACCACCAGGCCATGCAAACGGCACACTCAGGAATGCTTTGGTCGCCATGTGCCAACGTCTTGGCAAACGTTTCACCCTAACCACGCGTCCCCCAACCCTGCATGCATGACATTGGCTGCTCAGCAATTGTGCGGACTAAACAGTCTGATGTAGTTTTCCGCTCACTTCTTCCATTTCATGACTTTTCTAGCGCATTCTTGACCAGCTCGAAAGTAGTGAAGGTGGCTGCGGCTGCTGGAATGGCTCTCAACAGCGTTGGGCTGAGCCCGACGAAGAATGCCCTTGCTCCTTCTTTTGCGTAGATTAGTTTTGCCTCTTCCGAGACGTACTTGAGACCGAGCGGACCTCCGAAGCCGGTCGCGAGTGGTTTGTCTGTGAGCTGGACGCGGGACTTGATGACGTCGAGCGGGTAGCATGCGAGCCAGTTCAGAATACCTCCACAGCTTCCCGATGCCATTAACGCCCATATTGGTAGCGTTGGCGCGCCGTTGCTGCCGTTCGGCTGGGTGACTGAGGTTGGGAGGAGCGAGCGGAAGGAGGCTTTGGCGAGTTCAAACCCAGTGTAGAAGCCGGCATACGCAGGGACCTCGCGCATGACGGTGACCCAGAATCCGCGCATCACACCGTTCTTGATCCCATAGGTGGAATAGACTTGCTTGGCGACGGTGGAAAGCTTCTTTGGCTGTGCTTGCGAAGGCGACGAGGTTTTGCTGGTGATCTGCGCTTGCATTCGAATCTTGAACATCTCGACGGGACTACTGAGGATGCTGTTGACTCCTCCCGCTATCGCGCCTGCTGCTGCCACTTGGCCCACGCTCAATGCTTGAGTATCCGGCGAGATGAAGCGCTTTGACACTTGGAAAGCCGTAAACAGCAATGCGTTTTGTGCTGCGATACCCAACAGCGGCGAGGCCATGCCTTTGTACAATGCCAAGAACCCTTCCTCTCTCACCGTGCGCAGAAGCACGTCCATCGGCCCCTTGTACATCCCCGGCGGCGCAACTTGGGACCTTACTTTGACCGTGTCGAGCGGTTGACCCACCATGACTTGCGCTGCACCAGCAAAGGACCCTGCTACCAAATCGACCGTCGGCATCGTAAATGGCGGCCATGCCTCCCCCGCTTGTTGACTCTTCACCGCCATCGTGGTCAGCGGTTGCTGTTAGTCCTGTGCGAGAACTTTGGAGTAAGAGGCAGGAACGCAGCGAGGAAGAAGATCGATGCAAACAGCGTATAGAAATGGTTGTGATGAGGAAGGGTTGACTCTAGGAAGAATTGAGAAGATTGCGGCTATCTATAGGATGCACGCTCATGCACGACCCTGAGCACGTCATTTTTTGTCCTAGCAACAATCCATCTGACATCCACGCGCTTAGTCCGGTGCCCTGGAAGATTTCATCGCACTTCATCACTGACGTTGACGTCTAGCTCGTCGTGTCTTAGTTGTCCAGCACCGAGCAAATTCGCTGTCCGGTCAAGATGCATGCAGAAGGATCGATTAGAATGATACAGAATGAGCCAAAGAGGGCAAGCAAGGAGAGTCTAGAATACATTGGTGAGCGGAGACGCCACAAGGAAGGAAGGCATAGAGATTGATGCAAGCTAGGAGAAAGAGTGAATGCCGTGTTGCCTGTCAATGGCATGCGATCGGGGAAGCTAACCGATTGGAACTAGTGCGCCCAGAACGCCGATTCGTCATCGTTCTCATCGACCAAATCGGCGGCATGCACCTCACCCGGGTGGCTGCGAGCTTCAGAAATGTCGACAGAATCGACATTCTGTGTGTGCGATCGCTGGCCACGAGCTTGTGGGCGGTGCGAATCGACAGTAGGTGGACGGCCTGAGTACAGAGGCCTGTGCGAACCAGCAGCGCTAGGGTGAATGGTATCGTACTGTGGGGGAAGCTCCATCACACGACCAGAGCCAAAGTTGATCAGCCCATCACCGTCGTCGTTGTCATCCAACAACAGGCCAGCGTCGGAATGACGGACAATGCGCGTCGAATTGTCCGTGCCTGGATGCGCAACTTCCGAGATCTCAGCCCAGCCATGACCTCTGGTGGAGGCGACGTTCTGGCCTCGAGAAGCGCCGAAGGGGAGAGTTCGCTCGACTCCGCTAGTTGGGGGAGTATTGCTCGCAAGAAGATCCTGGTAGGCAGCTTGCGATGCAGCATCGGGGCGGTAGGTAGGGCCAGGCCCAACACGATTCGATTTGGTAGAGGCGCCGTCCGAGCTGTTACCCCGCGAAGCCCCACGGCGGCCATGACGTACATCGGGATATCCGGCAGAATCAGGCGATTGCAAGTCATCCGAAAAGTAGCCTGAATTTGGCACGGTATCAGTCGGCGACCATGCATCGCGCGAGCTACGACCGTGATTGGCTCCCATAGAGAAGCCATGCACCTCAGAGGGCGTGATTCCCGACCTGCCGCCGGGTGCGCTACTCATGAGCGCCATGTCGTGATCAGTGGGCGAGGTCGGCGGAAGCCCAGCATTATTCGAGGTACCCATGTGAAAGTGGTCAAAGGCGCCCGAGGTCCAGCTGCGCAACGAAGCTCGCCCTGATGGAGCGTGAGTGAGCGGACGACTGCTGAGCGAGACTGGGTCGTAGTTGCTGGCACCAGAAATGCTTGTGCGCTCGTTGGCACCTCGAACGCTGGCAGCGTTGGAAGGCTGTCTTGTGACACCGCGGCCAAACACGTCCGGAGTGATGGGCATGTTGGGATCGGCTCGGAAAGGCACGGATGGGTCATTGCTGGGAAGGTCCCAAGCGCTGATGTTGTGCTTGCGTTTCTTTAGGCGGCGGCGGAAACAGAACCAGCCGATGGCGACACCAACGAGACCAACGCTGACGAAAATGACGACCATGACGATGAGGAACCCAACGGAAGAAAGACCGCCGCCACTGCCGCCACGTACAATGTGTCCATTCTTGATGGTCTCGATCACGATCACTGTTGCGACAACGCCGCCCTTGGTAGTCAAAGAGGCAATCGCAGAGGTAGCGTCTGGAAAGACGGTGGCAGGTGATGCAGTAGTGGTGGGTGCAAAGACGACATGCTGTTGTTTGGACGAATCGATGCAAGAGTCGCTGTAGTACTCATTCAGGGCGACGATGTTGAGTTTTGAGACGCCGCCGTTAGCGCTGTTGGCTTTGCTATCAGACATGCTCATGACAAAGCGGGTCCCTCCTGGAATAGCCATCTGCCACGTCATGTTGTAGATATCTGCCGGCGGTGGGTCGACATAGATAGGCGGAGCGGATTCGGGAAGGAAGAGGGCCCTCATTGGAGGTGCATAGCTGCCGTTCCAGAAGATTTCGTAATCCTGGCACATGGAGGCGGGACGCTCAGTGTAGAACCAGAAGGAGGCGGGGTATGAAAAGGGCGAGCAAGTTGCGCCGTTTGTTGGATTGGCCGCTTGAATGAAGTTGGATGAGTTGGACATGAGGCCAGTTGAATCGGTGACGGAGACGATGATGTTCGGGTAGGTGGTCGGCCCAGCGAAAGTTGGAACCTGCCACTGGTAGAGCCAAAGATCCTTGGATGCGTCGTCATAGGTTGCGGGGAGGCTGACGATGACGGGCCAGTAGTCCTCGATGCTGATCATGAGCGTGTACGGGGGAGTACCTGCGCTGGGATCAAAGGTGATGTTCATGAACTCGCACATGACAGGCTGAGAGATAACGACATCGACGTTGTGATTGCCTGCGTTGTTGGACTGAGCTGCGGAAGCGGCAAGTTGCTTTTGATCCGACGATGTCGCAGCAGAACTCGGAGAGCTTGTCGGCGCGGCCTGGCTGGCTTGAGACGGGAGCGAGGTGAACATGTTGTAGGAAAGAGCTGGAGTCGCAGCTGGAATCGACTGGGCCACAGCAGAGCCCAACAAGGTGAATAGAAACATGACGACTATCGGAAGCAAGCCGAAGGAGGATCGGCTCAGCCGAGATTGATTGACATGCCTGCTGAGATTCGAGGAGCAAGCGTTTTCAGGCCCATGCGCGCAGTGGTAATGATCACGCATATCATTGAGAGCAGCTTTTGCGGGCGAGCGAGCGACGTCCGAGCTGCTCGTTGAGGAGAAAGAGTGAGAGCGTTTTGAGCTTCGTCTGACAGATGGCGCAGCAGGTGAAGAAGCGGACCTGCTGGAGCCAGCAGCGCTCAATCCGCACCCGCAAGGGCACGGTAGGTCTTGCATGGTGCTTTGGTGTGAGAGTTGTTTGAAAAGGAGATGCGGTGAGCGCACTGATAGGGTCGCTGTCACGAGCAAGATGAAGCGTGCTTGGACGCAATTAGAGATGGAGCATGCGTGATGGTGTCGATGAGTAGCGTTGATATGACCAATCCGACGAACGATACCGAGACTCGATTGATCCTAGACTGCTGCAATCGATGAGAGATTGGCTAAGCAAAGCAGAACTGTTGGCCGATTGTGGCTAAAGAGTAAGGGATGGCAGGACGACGCGATTGAAGTGCATAGCAAGATGAGGCGATACGTCTGAGATAGATGTGAGTCTAATGATCAGAGGATACCGAGCGTCGAGACGGAGTGTGAATGGAAGACGGCTGTCAACGATGAGGGCAAGACGTCGGAAGTGATGGAGGATGTGCAAAAGGGTGTGGTCAGGGGCAGGACACGATGCGATGTGTGGTGTGGTGTGGTGTGGTGCAGAACAAATCGTCAATTACGGTACAGCAAGAGCCGCCGGCGTGGAGGAATGGCTCGACTCAGTGGGCAGAAGCAGGGCACAGAACAGGAAAGGGACCGACAGGGAAACAGCCAAGGCAGCGAGCGAGTTGGAAAGATGCACCGAGAAGGCTAAACGGTCTCAGGTACAGCCAAGCACTTATGGCGGGTACAGTAGCAGGCAGCAAGCACAAGTAGAAACAGAGCGGCACAGGCAGAGCCGCTGGGCATCTAAGCCAAGCCAGAGACTAAGGTCGGTGCAGAGGCATGACAAGTTTCGTATGCGAGTCGCCATTCGGTTGAATTGGCGTATGAGCAGCCAAGCAGAACCAAAACCAAGTTAGGCAGTTTCGTATGCATGCATGATGCTTTGTGCAGCAATCGTGGCAGGCGACTTTGACTCTAGCTTGCAGTGTCGCTGACATGCCTAACCTTGCCGCCATTCCTCGTTGATAACATCACGGGCAATATCAACTGTATGGAAGCCATCCATTTGAGCTGGTTTTGGAACTGAGATGTGCTCAGCTTTGCAGATCATTGGGCAGATCAAAACTTGATCACGGCAAGGTCCGAGTGCGAACAAGGTGCGGCGATGGCAAGGTTGGCTGCGCTTAGCCGAGCTTCTTTAGTTGCATCCCTTCACCGGGCCTTTTTCTTTTGGTATTCGAGGGACAACAATGGGACAAATAGAAAATTGTGGTACTTGTGTATTGATTTTCGTTTTGCAGAATGCTTCCAACGGCATTGACGTCCAGCACAGCAAATCGCCAACCCGAGCATGAATGCAACACGGCAACGATCGGTCCACGTTTTTCCAGAAGCTGTCATCAGAACGAAACACGGCCCTGAACGCACTTTGTTCCTTTTCTGTACTGAACGGAAATTTCTTCAGTCCATGGTTTCAGCAGAGGAAAGCAAACAGGGTCGCTGCTAAATCGGTCGCTGAGCCGCTTGATGAGCCGCACCAACAACATGACGCTGTCATGGGTCGAGGTCAATCATTGTCAAACAATTACCGATGTCTTGAATGAGTTCTGTAAAACGTCGTTCAGAGAAGAGGGATGGGAACAGGTGGCCGAAGACTCAAGGGGGCGAGTGGTAAGGTCAAGCAATATAAGGTCACGGATCAGTTCACATACCATGGATGCGATACTGAGAAACACACTCTTCAGTAGAAGGTATGCTGGCCATGAAAGAGATGGGAATATTCAACAACGTTTTGCATTATCAAGCGAGCGTAAGCCTGACCAGAAGAAAACGGCTCCACCAGCTGGTGGTTTTGTGGCCTGCCAGCTAGTCAGCGAACTGCAGGCCCGAGCCTCTGCGGAAATCTCTTTTTGAGCCTGGCCCAGTTCAAACGAATCTTTTGCCTTGCCCATTGTTCGCTTCCGCGTTGCTTTCGGCCCCAGCCTTCGCCGCTAGAACAGAGCTTGGCAGTAGCATCCTTCAGTCGTCAATGAAGACGGCCAACCTGAGCAGCAAGGGGAGCACGACAGGGCTTTATTTGCTGCACGCCCGCGTTAGCTGCATGAGCTCTCGCAAGCGACATCGCGGCTGCAGCCAGCTTCAGAAGCCCCTTTCTCGGTGCACAAAGCATGAAACCCACCTCGCCTCTCAAGCTAGCCCCTCGTTCCTGACCTTGAGGATCCCAATCTTTGCTCAGTGATGCTGCAACTTCTCGCCGTACAAACTTGTCTGTCCCTGCTGCACCAGTATGCGCTGTCAGGGTTACATCCGAAACGGTGCTTCTAGCTAGTGTAACCCACTGCGCGTTCCTGTAAAGATGCACAGCGCTTAGCACACTGCATCTCGAGCAGCTGACGACCAATCACACTCTTTCCTCATGTCGTCGTCCAAAGCTCGCAAGCGCTGCGCGTAGTGCAACCCACAATGACTAACAACACTCTCTCAACGAGCATGTATCAAATCCGCCTAGCTATCGTTCGGTAGCTCACAGACATCAAGACAAGGTGACAAGAGATGCGATTGTCTTGAAGCGGAATAAAGAGCGACTGAGAGTAGAGAGTGAATGTTGCAACCATGACAAGAAAGTGTTCCATGAGATCAAGCCGGCCAAATGAGAGCAGCGACCGACTTGGCTTGCATTTGTCTGAGCTGCTTTCAGCAGAAGATCGCCCGATCGCATGCTGAACACGTCAGCAAGCTCCAGTAAGACCTGCATAGCCCCTCGATCGAGCCGCGCGGTATGCTTGACTAAGCTCGGCATTTTCCAGGCGACGATGGAGCGGATCTCTTCGGAGAGAGATGGCGGGCCGATCGTATGGATGCGGCGATCCACCCGTGCCCGTTCCTAGCTTAGCCCCGTTGTGGGCTTTTGATCATAAGATGCCGCTGTCTTTGAGTGCATTAGTCAAGATCGTCTCCTTGACGGCAGCAAAGACGAGTCTGATGTTATTGGTATCAGTGGCCTGTGTCAAGTGCGGGTAGATGCTGAGCCGCGCGCGATTTGTTTGTGTAAAGCGCCAGAGAATGTATTTGGCTGCCTTGTTGATATCCGGTCCACCGCTGTACTCTGGGAAGTACTTGGACAGAGGTTGCTTGGGGATCTTTTGCTTGAAAATGTCGATCTTGTTCAGGAAGAGAATGATGGACGTTCGCAGGAACCATCGGCTGTTGACAACCGACTCGAACAGCACCAACGACTCGGCCATGCGGTTCTGACCACTCTCCTCGAGTAGCACTTGGTCGTACTCGCTGAGTGCAACGCAGAAGATGATGGATGTGACCGCCTCAAAGCAGTGGATCCACTTCTTGCGCTCTGATCGCTGTCCTCCCACATCAAACAGGTGTATTGACAATTGGCCCATGTTGAACCTTGTCTCGCTGATGCCTGTGGTCTTTGATCGTGCACGAAGCACGTCGTTCTCGTCTGGTACGTAGTCTGGCTGGCCAATGCGGTTGACATTGTCGAAAAAGTAGGCTGCACTGTCCATGAGGTAGAATTCGCTACTGCGCTCCATGATGGCTGGAATAATGGGGTCCTTCCATAATGAGTCGACTTTTCTCGCCATTGCTTGGTCCAATGTGGCACTTGGATCGGCATCGACTCTGTATTGCAGGATGGCGTCCACGTTCTCTCGGTTCTCTGGCATCTCGGGCTCCATCTTGAACTTGCGTAACGCGAGGACTATGGCCTGCGCCGAGTCTACGAGATTCTTGATGACGGTGAGGCGGTATAGTAACAGCTCGTCTTTGGTGTAACCATTCTGGTGAATGATCTTCATCTGCTTGACGATGGTTGACTTTCCAGATTCACCGGACCCCAAGAGCAGGATCTTGCATTCCTTCTTGAATTTACGGCTATCCTCCTCGATCTGCTTGTCGATCGCCACGCTCCTATCCTTGGCCTCCTTTGAATCTGTCGAAGATAGACAATTCCCCATTTTGACGTATATATGTAACGAATTTCGGGATTACGATGCAGCAACGATGCAGCAGTGTTTTGCAAGACCGTCCGTTGTCCCAGCTGTGGCGGACGTGAAGTGTTCGCAGTCGCAGCAGTTTGTTCAGTAGAATAGGCGGTCGTGCTCTGCGGTCAACACGAAACAATGAACGGTGCTTTCTGCTGTTCGAGCGTAAAGAGCGTTGGCGAGGCGGCTGATGCAGGCCGAGTCCAAACGCGACTGTGCTTATGCTGGTGTGAAAAGGATCGAAGGGGATGCTGCCTCTCTTCTGAAAGTCGACTGTGGCCACGTTAGCCGCTGCGTCAAAGACTTGCTAAGCAATGACGCCCACCCAAAAGCGATTGCTTCGCGAAATGCAGCAGCTTTGGACGCACTGAGTAACCGCGCTCGGCGTGTGAAATCGCGAAGGTACAGCGCCGAAGGTGTCTTAGACGAACGCCTTTCTTCGACGACTGTCAGCGCGCGTTTGGATGAGCCGTTGTGGCGCTTGCTTCGATGCGAAGTAAGTCCTCGAAGTCACAACGTGACTCGAGAATGCTGAACGCCGGAGAAAGCAGTCTCGCGTGAACAGCGCTGGTTGCAGCCGCCTGGACTCGGATGTGATGGCGCTGTTGCTGCAGACAGCTACACACCTCGGAGAAGCCGAACAGGTGAGGACTGGAAAGGTGACGGGGATATCCGATGCCGTGTGAGTCCCAAATGCCAAGACGTAACGAGTACTCAAAGCTCGGACGGACTGTGGAGCTGGTTGGGTGTCGTGAGTTCTTGGTGGATGCCGTTTGATCGCGAGTCGAAGCGCCAACGTGAGTGAGCAGGCGGTTGCAAGATGTGGAGACAAAGAGCGACTTGAGTGTTCCGACGAAGCGCGGACAAGTGAAGGTCGTATAGATGGATGGACGACCAAACAGTTCAAGGATGGATGGTGGAGGATGGCGAGCGCACAGATTGGTGGAGCGAAAACAAGACAGTGAAAGAATGAAGACGGATTGAGATGTTGCAGTTGCTGATTTCGGCGCTGTCAGACCAGAATCTCAGCGGGTGGATGGCAGGCACGCTATGCCCGGTGTCTATGGTTGAAGCCTTGCAGCTGTGGATGAGAGACGATGCGGCTTCTGAGCTTGAAGCGGAATTATTAATTATTGTTTATCGCTTATGTCTGCGATTATTTTTGTGAGCTCCTTTGTGTGTCTGTCTGCCTGCAAGTTGGCTAAAGAGTGGTTGCTGCGAGTTTTTGCTTTGTGCCGCTTCTGTGCAGTCGAATTGGGGAAAGAAAAAGAAAAAGGGGGAAAAGGATGAGTGTTGTGTTCTGCACAATTAGCAACGTGAGGATATGCAACTTGCTGCAGTGCAGGATTGACCCAGAGGCCAAGTGGAATTTAGGCGATGCGGCAAAGCGATGCGAGCCAGCAGCGACTTGTGCACGCTTGCTTGCTTGAGCCGTGTCGGCCTCTGGAGTAACTTTGGCTCTGATCAGCAAACCGAATCCCAACTCAGCTATGAAAGCGCGGCTTTTATTGTTGCATTTTGATTTTAAATATTTTCTGGCTTGGATTCTGTTTTAGGTGATGATGTCTTGGCTTGACTGTTGGACGTTTTTGACAATCTCACTTCGGAAGCCCCGTAGCCGCTTTGGCAAGTGCGACAGCTGACAAGCTACTTTCCGTTGGTGTGCGCCTAAATATGGCTGGCCCACTTTACTCCGGCCTGTGACTGTCGGCGATGTATTTTTCCCATTCCGTATGCTCTGCATCAAACTCAGCTGCCTCTCCATCTAGCAGGACAGGTCTCAGGCTGGCTCTTGTCAGATTGTCAACGCTTCGCAACGCTGCACCTTGAACCCTCCTCGCTGTACATCAACATGCTCTCAGGAACTCTGCTTCACTTTTGCAAACATGTCGCAAACATGCTTTGTGCTCCTCGCTGCTGGCTCGCAACAAAGCCCATCAACTTAATGCGGGTTTCCAACGGAGTGTTGGTTAGCTATCAACTTCATATGAATCAAGTCATTTTATTTCCGATGAGCCGAGCTAACCCAATTGACATATTGAGTACAGTTACTCACATACAAAAGCAGCACACGATGCAGCTGCACGATACGTGATTGGAGGGTGAGAATGAGCTGACATGGTGTCCAAGCAGCATTTGGCGCAGGTTGCACCCGAGACCGAAACGCCTTTGCCTTGATCACATCCAGCTGTGACTTGAGCTGCGTTCCAATCGGCACCCGAGGTTGCGGATTAGCATCAGGGGTGGCGCAAGGTTTCTCCTCCTGTAACTAGTGCACCGAGACCGATCCGAATTTTTCCTTTCTGTCACAAGCAAAGCTATCCATCGGGTCTGGCGATAACATCACACCTTCATCTCATGTCGTTGCTCTCGCTCAAAGCGTTCATGACCAGAGATAGCACTTGCATTTGATAGCCCACTTAGCGCCCAGGGAGCCGAGGGTTCCTAGCCGCAAAGTGGGAGGCGCTGCACCATCTCGTCCCTTTGTTCTGTATCGCGGGCAACTTTACCGCCGATGCTGCTCTGCATTTCCAGACATCTATCGCCCGCTCTACACCCCTGGTATGGTACAATCCCGATACGAGAATCGTACGAAGTCTTTGTCGCAAGCGAGACTGTCTCTAGGGGTCCCGTAGCGTGATCTGTATCACTCGGCTCCAAGCTTGATTGCAGAAAGAATGGGTTGTGAGAAAAGCGACCAGGGTTCTGTCGAGCGAGCGGAGCCGGCTGGCGCGTGCAGCCAACAATTCTTCGCGTACACCGGCATTTAGTCAACTGCACATCAAGACGCTCGAATAGGCGAGCCAATGGGCGCTACGGCCCTCGAATGAAACCTCTGCAATTCGGCGCATCGCTTCTTGATGGACAAATGACCCTGGTTCAAATGCTGCCCCTGCCCCTTACCATATCAGCCCGACTCGGGTCGCTTCCCAACCGGGGGCGCTTGCTTGGGAGATTTGGTTTTCTTTCATGCCCGACCCTTGGGAGTCCAGGCGGCAGATCCACAACATTGATGCCTCCTAAGCGAGCCAGCAGACACAATACCACCACAGGGCTGCCGAACACGGACCGAGGTCGCAAGTTCCTTGTCATCAACAGCCGAGAAACCCTTGTCCGCCAGCATGCTCGTTGAAAGCGACTTCGCCAAAGCGAGAATGGTGCCTGCAGTACCGAGGTACTCAAGTGGCACGGGACCTGTCATAATCCTGAACTGAAAGTTCAAGTTGGACTGACTGAAGCACAAGGAGCGCAACACTCCTGAGTATCCACTGCTTTGAAGAAGATGTGCTGACCTTGTCACGGAAGGCAAGAGGCACGTTGTGACGTGGGTGGTCTCGTCCACCGCATGTTCATGCCGCGGAGGCCGGATCTGCCCAGCAACCCTGGCTGCAAGGATCAGCACAAGCAGAGAAAGCCGTGGTAAAAGGAAACTCATATCCACAACAACGAAAGGAGAGAGGCAAGGCAAGTTGGAGGATAATCATGAGGGCACATTTCAGGAACGCAGACGAGGGAGGAAGGCAAGGGGCTCGTGTTCCTGGTGCCTTATTCGGCTCCCCTTGGGATATGATTTACAGTACCGGTACCGTGTAGCGCATTACTTCCTCTGCTGTGTCCTCAGCAGCCGAATCGGGACTGGTGTCGAGTAAAGTAGATGCAGACACCGCGTCTGGTCGTTGTGCATGTCTTGTTCTTCCAGTGTCGATGGAGACACAGGTGCAGCGCCGGTTGTGGTGAGCGATTGTCGGTCGGAGCACGAAATGCCGGCGGAGTTGCATTGCTTCAACAGAGAAGACCGAGATGTCGTTGCACAGATTCTACAGGCAGTGGAAGGAAAATCACAACGGCGCTTGAAGATCTCCCGCTGCCGCAAACAATGCAACCACGTTGAAGTATCCATCAAGATGCTTGCGTCCGCGTGGGAAGATGCCGACGGAGCCAATGCACTCGGAGAGCATTTGAGCTCCTGAGAAGACACTTTGCAACCTGCTGCTATGTCAAGATACGCACAAAGAATCAACCTCAGCGACGGTGGCACGATAGCAGGGAACCGTGTGTTCAAGAATTGCATGCCAATTTCGACGCATACAGCATTCGAGCTTACCGACCACCGACTTTGCCGCCGTGGCATGCTTAAGGCCCGAGAAAAAATGTGCTAGACTTTGCTGCAAGGTTCAGTCGCCGGATCGACTTCCGCTTGCCAGACTTCTCTTCAAGGTTGACAGACACCTTGATTGGTAGGCTTTGTGGCCACCACAACTCCGCTTCGCCGATCGTCGTCGAAGGAAATATTTCCGTCGTAACTCTATCTAGGTTGAACGAAGGGATGCAAACCTCATCGGATCTGTCCGCATTCATAAATTAGGCTCTGGCTGGGCGCTTCGCGGATTACACTCCGTCGACATAATTGACGGTCGTTGTTGAGACAGAGACCCCTTGCATGAGTCTAGGTTGATGTTTCATTGTGGTGTAGATTGCCGAGATTGCCGAAAGACATGTGCAAGCTCATCACGAATCGAAACCTTGCCAAGACCCTTGTCCAGTGTCGCCCTCCTCGGCCACGACCTCGACGAGCTGATACATGGTCACCAACCCGATCTGCTTCTTCCTCTGTGTCTCTCTCAGCCTGTCTAGTGCCAGGAGGGTCGCTAGGGCGGGTAGAGATCCCAGCAGATCGGCGTGATGCAGCATGTTAGCCCTTCTGGCCTGCTCGTCGCCCGATCCGCCCGCTTCTTCTTCCTCGCCATCCGCACCCTCTCCCATTCGTCGAGGTCCTGGAGTCGACGCGCCGCTCCCGCTGTAGAACCTGCTCTGGCCTTTTTGCCTTGCTAGCAGCGCTTCTCTTCCGTTCGGCGTAGCTGCTCCACCCTTGCTTTCAGGAGTGTCTGCGGCACTGCCAAAGATGTCGAAGAAGTCCTTTTTGCGCAGCAACCTCCTCGCGAAGAAGTCTGTGCTCATGAGCTGAACCACATCCGAGTCCCTGACCGAGTAGCCGGTGCTGACACCCTCGCTTGCTGTCCTTGAGTAGTGCGCTAGCGACGACATTGCATTCGACAGCGCCGTGTACGATCGCAAGAAGCGAGACTCTTCACCGCCATCATCCGCTTCCTTCTTTCTCCTTCGCTCTGCGTCGCTTGCGCTTTCGCCGTCCTGCGTTCCAGGCCGAGACCTCGGCTTGGACTGCCCACGCGCAAGTGCAGATACTGATTTGCTTCTTACATCCGGTGGCGCCTGAGAAGCCGACCTTGATCCTTGCCGTGAAGCCTGCCGAGATGCTTGTCTCGATGTGTTCCGACTCTGTGGGTAGTGGTTGAGCAAGCCACCGAAGACAACAAGCTCGTTGTTCGGACCAAAGCTCGCGCCCATCTTTCTCGCTGGCATCTTGAGCTTCAGCTGCGCCTCTTCTGCAGTATACGCTGCTCTTGCAGGCCTGAATGCCACCAGGTCATCGTCCGAGTCCGAATCGTCGTCTGCCGAGCCTTCGCCCCGACTAGTTGTGATCTCAGCTTCACCATCGTGATCACCTTGAAGCTTTCCATCCTCGTCCAGCGTTTTGATCGGCTCACCCGACAAGAACCTCGCGCAAACTTCCACACACGGCCTGCCTGCACGTGCTGCTTTGTTCGAGAGCCATGTCAAGCCCCTCAACAGGTAGGTGCGAGTCTTGAGGCTGATGTTGGCGCTCTTTTCCAGGTCGAAGTGTGGAGGGCGATGGGGGTAGCTAGCGGGGAACTTGACCTTGATACGCAGGAAGGCTGGTTCGTGGTCTGCCCAGGGGCCGTACATGGTCAAGACACACATACGCGCTGTGAGCTCGACCTTCTCGAACACGATGCGTGGAAGCTTGCGGTTGATGCTGATGATCTCGTCGCCGAGACCTTGGGCGGTGAAGCCAGGCTCGACATGGGTCTCGTCCTCCGTAGTGATACCATGGCCAAATGCAACACTGGGCCCTCCCTTGCTCGTCGCCAGACGAGAGGCGGCAGCAGCAACATCGGTCTCTCCGCCAGTTTGGTCCTCTGACACGTTCTCCTTCTCGAGCCGGACGTTGGCGATCCATTCGATTGGATCGACAGCAGGTGCAGCTGCTCGTCCTCGATCTAGTCGCATTGCAGCACCGATTGCTTTCTTGGTTGCGTTGGGATCCAATGCCTTGGCCAACTTGCGTCGCTCCTCCTTTCTCGCCGCCCTGTCTTTCTGCTGTTTGTCTCCCAACTTTCTCGAATGGGTCGCATCACCAGCATGCTCCTCCTGGATCGGCAATGGCCGACCGGAAGCTCGATGTGGGTTTGCTGGTCTCGGCTTTCCCGACGCTCCCGTTCCCAAGGCATTCTTGCCTCTCAAACCAGCAGGGACCTTGAAGCCAGAGTGCCCACCACTGTGCTGACTGCTGTGATGGCTCGTTCCGAACTTACTCTCTTGCCGCTCAGCATGCTTTGGCAGTGATCTCGCCAGTTGGTTCGTTTGCGCAGCTTGCTGGCGCTGACCCCATGATCTTCCGAAAGAATCCACGGGGCTGCGTGAGAGCGCGCTGAATTCGCCTTTGAGATCACCGTGACTGCCACTGTGGTTGACGCTACGCCTCGTGCCGGCGCTGGTAGCAAAAGGAGCAAGTGGGCTTGTTCGGCCGTCGCGAATGACATTTTGGAATCCAGACATGGAGGAGCTGTACGGAGACGTGGCTTGGATTTTGCTGCCACTGCCTTTGCCGCTAAGGAGGAAGCGTGTCGCGTGATCAGGTGGTAGGATGGAGGAAGTTGTGAGGTTGCTGCCGGAAGCTTGACTGCCAAGCATGGCTGCATCCTCGCCTGTGGGAGCAAGCGCGAGAGGTGGGTCGCGATAGGAGATGTCCGGTGCATTGGCACGAGTAAGAAGCACACGGATGGGAGCGCCTGGTTTGTGACCGACTTTACGTGTGGTTTCTTCGCTGACAGGCCAAAGTCTGAGTGTCTGATCCTTGGACCAGGTGATGAGCTGGAATTGTCGATCGTCGTGTTCTCGGTCAGAGCCTCCCTTGGTCCGGAAGAGGTACTCCTTGACGATGTCAGTGTGTCCTGCAAAGGTGGCTTGTGGCTCTTCGGGGTGATCTTTCGCCCACATGCTGAGCGTGGTGTCTCCGCGCTGCGGAAGGGTCATGACCCCATTGCCGAAAGGTAGATGCCTCGCTCTCCAAACTGGGGTTCTTGTCTCGATGACTGACTCTGCCTCGGTCACCAGCTCTCTCGCTCCGATAGCAACTTGCGAAGTCTCCGAACCCAGATCCCAAAACTTGACCGCCCTATCCAGCGAACACGTCACCAACTTGTTCAAGCCGAGGCTTGTATCTCGACTCCAATCGATACCGTAGATCTTGTTCTCATGCGCTTCAATTGTAGCCAGAGGTAATGACCCCTTCCTGTCGTCCCAAATGAGCACCTTGTTGTCGCAGGTGGAGGCAAGTCTATGTTCACTGGCGCGGTTGAATTTGACCTGGGTGGCCGCGGCATTCCAGGCGGAATAGCCTTGAGCTGGCTTCTGCCTCCCTGCTCCGTCTGAGGTCCCACTCATGCGTAGATCCCACACCCAAGTCCATGTGTCGATGGAACTCGACGCGACGATCTCCGGGTGGAAGGGTGACCAATTGATGTCAGTGATGGCTCTAGTATGTGCGTGGAGTATGTGCTCGATTGCTGATGGCCTTGGAACAGGAAGATTGATCTGGGAAGCCGAGACGGGGGTATCGACATAAGGTGAACCAGCGGAAACGGCACCGAAGCCGCTGCGACTACCACCAGTAACACCAGAATGAAGACTTTGGCTGTTGTGAACGCTTTGGTACGCGCTACTGCGCTGGGTAGCGAAATGCGGATTGGTAGGCATGATTGGGCTGGAACTGCTGTGAATTGACCCACGGTGGTGTAGCATTCTCGCTGATGGAGGTGCAGCTCTGGGATCACCGGGTCGATCGAGGTTCCAGATGAGCAACTTCTGATTGGAGGTACTAGCTACCCAGTTGCTCCTGGCAGGATGAGGGGACCACTGAATGTCGACAGCCTCCCAAGTGGTCATATGCGCGAGGAATCTTGGTGGAGCGAAAGGGTCTTCGAGATCGATAATGAACAAACCTTTTCGAGCGGCTAGGACGACATCGCGGTTGGCTGGACTGATGGACATGGATCCAACGGGCTCCATCAACGAGATCTCGCATGATCGATAGAAGGTGTTAGATGGGTGTCGTTGTGTGACAGGTTGCTTAATGGGCCGTTGCTGCTCGGATGAGGGGATGGGTATCGGCGCAGCTGCGCCTCCCGCTGCATCTGGGTCCGTAACTGCGAGCTGCGCATCAAACCCATCTTGCCCGGCTGGAGGAAGGTATGATGGCGGCGAAGTGACGCTAGAGGAGATCTCCGTTGATGGCAGCGCTGGGCTGCCTTTGTCGTTTATGCTCTTCGCCATGATCGCAGGTTGGCTTGCTGCTCCACCTTAGAGACAGCCAAGCAGACGGGAATCGGGAGGCAAGATTCAACCGCGAGAGGAATGATATGACATGTTGATGACTGCCTCAGCAGGAGCTTTGGGAATGCATCAGCATGGTTGCCGAGTCACTGATGTGCAAGAAGGATGGTGAGAAGGTGGTGGTCAGTTGCATGTCATTGTTATGCAGTCGGCTTATCACATTCATCGAGTCGGTCCAAGCGCTGAATGGCATTTGGACCCCGCAAATGTGGAATTGCCAGTTTCCCGATAATCGGGCTGGAGCCGTCTATCGAAATCCCGACTGCCGAATTTCTGCGGAAAAAAGCTCGAAAAAGTTCAAAAAAATGTGCCAAGGACACCGGCAGAATAGGGTTTGCCCTTTCCTTGATGCAAAGCTCTTTCCTGTACTTCAGTCCCATCAGACCTCACTCTCGCATCCTCCTTCACTCCACCATACTTCTACATCCGCCACCATGGGCCTCTCGGGACCGAAACAGAAACAGCGCCTCGTTGGCTCGGCCAGCACTTGCAATACGGCTTGGCTCAATGATGCATCGGCCCCAGGACAAAGGATGCTCGCACAGATGGGCTGGAGCGCCGGTCAGAGCCTCGGTCTCACCATGCCTGGATTGACAGAGAACCTCAAGGTTGCTTACAAGATGGACAACAAGGGTATCGGATCTCAGAGACATGAACGAGAGGCGAGAGCCAACGGAAAGGACATCTGGGTAGGAGGTGGTGGCGACCTTGGAAGTCTGTTCGAGCGTCTCAATGCTGCGAATGCTTCCTCTTCCTCATCGGCTGTAGCATCGTCTTCCAACTCGGATGCCGGCGATAACGACGACACCAAGCAGTCGAAGAAGAGCAAGAAGGATAAGAAGGAGAAGAAGGAGAAGAAAGACAAGTCATCCAAAAGCGAATCCGACAAGGAGCCTAGAAAGAAGCGCAAACACGAGGACGATGGCTCCTCATCGGAAGAGAAGTCTAAGAAGAGCAAGAAGGACAAGAAGGACAAAGATTCCAAGAAGAGCAAGAGGTCATTAGAAAAGCAAAAAGCTGATGCTGTTGCTGCCGTTGCCTCTGCCGACCCCGCTCTGGCAAAGGACTCGACCGCAGTGGCTGAGATCAAGAAGGACATTGTGCAAGGCCGACCGGTCCGACTTGCGCACCGAGCCAAGTTCTTGCGCGCAAAGCGCATGGTATCCGCAAATGATCTCGCCAGTGTCAATGAGATTCTCGGCATCGCTTCCACACCCTCTTCTTCAGCTGCCGGCACACCAAAGGCAACGTCCGGAACCTCGACACCTACAGCAGCGCCCAAGACGTATCCCGGACCTGGCGGAAGCGAAGTCCCCCTGATGGACGTCGATCGACGCTTGGAAGCCGAGAAGGACGATCAGTCCGATTCCGCCTCGTCTGACGACGAGAAGAAGAAGGTCAAGAAGGACAAGAAGAGTATGAAGAAGGAGAAGAAGGAGAAAGAGGAGAAGAAGAAGAGCAAGAAAAGCAAATCTGCAGAGGCAGAGACAACTTCTACACCATCGAAGGAAGACCAGGCAGCCGCAGAGGCAGCTGCTGCAGCTGAAGCGGAAGAGAAGGAAAAGGCGACACAGATTGGTACCAACTCGCAAGGTCTGTACGTCTTCGAGTATCTCAACCGAAGATTGATGATCCGCAAAGCGCAGATCGCAAAGCAGAAGAAGGCCGAGCAGGAGGCCATCTTTGCTCGTGCTGCGCGCGTAGGAGCTTGATTCTTCTGTGATCTACTTCGCTATCTACTAGTAGACCACGACATGCCACGTCGTTATACCCAGCATTGAATCCATAGCATCGCATTCTACATCCTCAGCGTTCATGTCGGTCATTTGTGCTGGACCGAGTTCGCAAGTCCCTGATTTTTGCAGCCTGAATTGGCAAGCATTTTCTCAGCGAATAAAATTTAAGGGTATCAAACGCGCACAGGAAAGTCGGACTCAAGAAGGCCGAAAAAGTAGCCGTCTGTGTGGAGGTTTTTAAACAGATTTGGTTGCGAGCATACTCGCTCTGACCACCTCACCATCTTCCAGACCTGCTTTGGCAACATCGTCACTGCTCAGACCGGACACATCTCCACTCGAACTAAGGGTCACACACACGACCATCAAAAGCAACGGCTACTGTCTATAAAGTACTACCATGTCGACGTTTGGCAACGCTCCCAACGCCAATCCGCAACCCAACCACGGTGGCGACGTCTCGTCACCGCCTCCCCACTCCCGCGTTCTCTTGGGGCGCAATGCTGGCAAACTTGATCCCGTCGAGCACCCACCACTCCCCGTTGCCGAGGTTGGAGCTGCCAATCGTGCCGCACAGCTCCGAGGCATTGCGCTTGGCCTGGGTGGAGGTATTATTTCGGCGTTCATCTCTCGCAAAGCTCTGAATCTGTCCAAGAACGCTTCGTACCTGTCGGGTTTGCTAGCAGGCACAGGAGTAGCATATATCACGGCGGCACAGCAACTGGAGCACAACCTGGGTGCGGTGGAGAATGCAGAGAAGGGTTTGCGAGGGAGTTTGAGAAGACAGAGCGCGAAGGAGGCGGACGGTTTGGCGACGGATCAAGAGATGCTCAAGTATGACTTGCAGGCGGGAAACGCAGGCACACACGAGGGAGGAGTTGCAGGACTGCATGACTTCAAGGACAAGTACGCCACTACGAGAGGTGATCACTGATGCACAGAGCTCAGATTGACGACTTGTTCTATGATACTTCTCTTTACGAGCAACCACCACTTTGTCTCGAAGCCAGGCCACTGCAAACGTCGACGGCATGAGCCATCTGAGAGCCGATTGTTTGACATACAGCAGAAATAGACGAGATGAGCTCTGAACCCAAAGTAATCGAGAAGACGACGAAGAGGTGTGGTAGATTGTTGACAAAAAAAAAAAAAAAAAAAAAAAGATTGCCTCCTAGCCGACTTGAACGACTGACCTCTTCATTACTAGTGAAGTGCTCTACCGCTGAGCTAAGGAGGCCTCAACGTAAGGAGATGCTATGTTTGCATATATTCGCTTGTAATGATCACACGGCCCCCCCGAGGCTAGATGTGTCAGGCACCGAAATTTGACCAACGTCACCAGCGACATGAGGGTTGTTCGGCACGCCAGAAAATTAGGCTGTCGGGGCATGCTCGGTGGAAGAAACAAGTCCGAAGCAATGGTCTACTCAGAGCGGGGAAGTCAAGAAAGACAATGCGGCAAGTTTGACGGTCATGTTCCCAAATAGCGAGCCTAGCTCAATCGATTAGACTGGCCTTGTTTGACGGTGATGGTCGGTCGGTTTTCGCTGCGTGATGTCGATCTGATCTCATTCGAGACACAGATTCGGAAAGGAGGGAAGTGCGGCGAATTGAATTTCTTTCCAGTTGCAAGTTCCGAGTCCTCTCGTCTTGCTATCGGATGCAGGGATCAGTAACTCGACCAAAGTTTCGCCGTCTTGAGACCCGTGTCAGTGGCGGATTGCAAGCAGGATTCGATTTGCGACTGCAGATACTGGCAGACGGCGGTCAGATTGTGGAAATTCGAATCAGTAAGAAGATGAGAAACGAGCAACGCGGGCTCTCTCTCAATTTCTCTCTTTTCCCTGTCATGTGGGCAAGTCAGAGTGGACTCCGTTTTAGATGCGGGGGCCCAAAAGTTCGGCTTTTCTGCAATTTGAACCCTCGCTTGTCCGTCCGTTTGTCGATAAAGCAAAGGCGAAGGCGAAAGCGAAAGCACGAGCCATGCACACACTCTTGAGAAATTCCAAATTGGCCGCACTGCCAATTCGCTGCTGCCTCCACTGTGAAATTCCGATCTGCATCTGCAGGGTGGCAACTGATCATTCCGCCAACTGACCGACTGACCCCTGCTGCTCAATGTCTGTGCGGGGCCAACTGATCAGACTCGATTCTCATATATCATCCCATTTTTCCTTCGAGCCTTCCTCTCCTATCCATACCACCAAGCCACGGAAGCTTCGATACCCTGACAAACACCGGACAGCCAAGTCCGTGTATTTGCTGCGACAACCAAAATGGCTTCCAACACTGCTGCCTCGAATTCGGCCCCTGCGCCAATTGACTACTCGAAAGCTACTGATGGCACCGGCGTCATCGGAGGTGATCCCTGGCTCGAGCCATTTGCTCCTGCTCTCCGTGAGCGATATGCCGTCTACGCCGACTGGGTCAACAAGATCAATGCATCTGAAGGCGGTCTGGAAGCCTTTTCGCGCTCCTACCGCAAGATGGGATTCCAGGTCGATCCCAATACGCAGGCCGTCACATACACCGAATGGGCTCCCAACGCCGTTGAAGCTTCGCTCATTGGCGACTTCAACGGCTGGGACCGTTCCGCACACAAGATGAAGAAGGACGACTTTGGCAAGTGGCACATCACCATCGCTCCTCTGGCTGGTAATCAGTGTGCTATTCCTCACGACTCCAAGATCAAGATCTCGATGGTCTTGCCGGACGGCGAGCGAATTGAGCGTCTGCCTGCATGGATCCTTCGCGTCACTCAGGATCTCAGTGTGTCGCCCGTCTACGACGCGCGCTTCTGGAATCCGCCCAAGAACGAGCGCTACACCATGCGCTTCCCCAAGCCTCCTAAGCCAGACAACCTCAAGGTCTACGAAGCACACGTCGGAATTGCGACCCCCGAGGCCCGTGTCGGACAGTTCAAGGAGTTCACCAAGAATGTCCTCCCTCGCATCAAGGAGCTCGGATACAACACTATCCAGCTCATGGCCATCCAAGAACACGCCTACTATGCCTCGTTCGGTTACCAGGTCACCAACTTCTTCGCCGCCTCCTCGCGTTACGGAAACCCTGAAGACCTCAAGGAGCTCATCGATGTTGCCCACTCGCTCGGCATCACTGTTCTGCTCGACATTGTCCATTCGCACGCATGCAAGAACGTGCTCGATGGATTGAACATGTTTGACGGCACCGACCACCTCTACTTCCACGAGGGTGGCAAGGGTCGCCACGATCTGTGGGACTCTCGTCTGTTCAACTACGGCCACCACGAAGTGCTCCGCTTCCTGCTCTCCAACTGTCTCTTCTGGATGGAGGAGTACGGCTTCGACGGCTTCCGCTTCGATGGTGTCACCTCGATGCTGTACACGCACCACGGCATCGGCACTGGATTCTCTGGCGGATACCACGAGTACTTCGGCCCTTCGGTTGATGTTGAAGCGGTCGTCTACCTCATGCTTGCCAACCAGATGATCCACTCGTACAATCCCAACGCGATCACCATCGCTGAGGACGTCTCTGGTATGCCTGCGCTCTGCCGCCCTGTATCTGAAGGCGGTGTCGGCTTCGACTACCGTCTCTCGATGGCCGTACCGGATATGTGGATCAAGCTGCTTAAAGAGAAGTCGGACGAGGATTGGGATTTCGGCAACATCTGCTTCACGCTTACCAACCGTCGCCACCTCGAGAAAAGCATCGCCTACGCCGAGTCGCACGACCAGGCGCTCGTCGGTGACAAGACCGTCGCCTTCTGGCTCATGGACAAGGAGATGTACACCAACATGTCGGATCTGACGGAGCGCACACCCATCATCGACCGTGGGTTGGCTTTCCACAAGATGATCCGTCTGATCACACATGCGCTTGGTGGCGAGGGGTACCTCAACTTCATCGGTAACGAGTTTGGCCACCCTGAATGGCTCGACTTCCCTCGCGAGGGCAACGGCAACTCATTCCACTACGCACGCCGCCAGTTCAACCTCGTCGACGACCACCTCCTCCGCTACAAGTACCTGTACGCCTTCGACGCAGCTATGAACAACGCCGAGGGCAAGTACAAGTGGCTCGCGGCACCACAGGCGTATATCAGCTTGAAGCACGAGAGCGACCGTGTGGTTGCGTTCGAGCGCGCAGGGCTGCTATTCGTGTTCAACTGGCACGCCACCAACTCGTACACGGACTATAGGATCGGTGTGGATGTGCCGGGCAAGTACAAGGTGCTACTCGACACGGACGCCAAGGAGCTTGGCGGACATGGCAGGTTGGACCATGCGACAGAGTACTTTACCACCGATATGGAGTGGAACGGAAGGAGGAACTTTGTCCAGCTTTACCTGCCCAGTAGGTCGGCAATCGTGCTCCACAGGGTTGGCTAAATCCGTCGCTTTCTCGAACGCTCAAGACACACATTCATGTATATACATAAACAAACACACATACGAGATTCAGGTTTGCAAACAATGGAAGTCATTCTTTTTTCTTCTTCTATTCCTTGGCGTGGTGGTGACGGAAGATGCAAATGCGAGTTGACAAATGAACGTGCTGACTATAGGAACGAGTTTTGTACGCAATGAGTGAAATAGTGTGATAGCAGGGGAAGGGGGGGTGGATCAGACCAAATAGGCGAGAAGCGTTCGAATTTTTGACGGCTCATCCTCACGTCGTTTGGGCTTTCTGGTGTCCTTTTTTGCGCCGAGTAACGGCGGTCGAATTGCAACCTTGAGCTGTGGTTTGCATCGTCTCTGTCCACGAGGTGCGCGACAGGGTTGAGGTCCGAGGCTGGCTGGAGCAGCTGTAGGGAGTTGGTAGAGAGGGGAGAGTTGCGATTCGACCACCGCGCAGAGTCTGAGCCGGATTGCAGCGGGAGTGACGAGACCAGGGTTGCCATGAGGGCTAAGAGGCAGCTGAGGAGGAGTACGCGATGCATCATTGCGTTTTTTTGCAGTGTATATGCGGCTCTAACTGCTCTGCTCCGGGTGAAGGATGGTTGATCAGATGATGATGAGGGAAAGCAGGAGAGCGAGAACGACAAGAAGCACGCACGCACACAACGGGGAAGAAAAGATGAGGGGAGAGGGCTTGGACTAGGAACGACCCGCTTTGACCTCGTGCTAGATATACATGTTCCTACTTTACCTTCGTCTTACACACATGTACCATTCTTTCCCTTTGTTCATCCATCGCTGCGGGTTCAACGCCCAGCGGCATTGATGACTGACAGCCGCCATCCCCATTCATCCACTCATCGAAGCCATAAGCGAAGGAAGCGGCGGCACAACTCGACGCAAGGAGAAATGCGGCGGGGGGGGGGGGGGGGGGGGGGCGGCCGGTCAATACCGTAAGCGCCGTCCCATGAATGAATGCAAATGCGGCACGGTCAACCCATTAAATCTTACTCCCCTCCTTCCCTGGCTTTCAGAGTCCGCATTCCATGGCGCAAAGATCGCCCATGCTTCCACACTTCCGCCTCGTCTCGCATGACATGACAACTCTTCCAGTCGACTCCGCTCTTAATCCGCCCACCCGGCACGCGTGCGTTCCTAGACATACACCCACCTTTCAGATCGCGCGGTTCAGGTATGTGCCTTACATGGCTTCCCACCATCCACCCGCTGCTGATGCATGACAATAATTTTTTCTATTTATTCCGAAACCCTCACCGTCCTCGCCCCGAAAAAACGAAACGGATAGCATGACAGACACAAAAGAAGCACAACCCTGTCAAAAGTGTCACAAGCAAGCAAGCAAAAAGCAATTGTGCCTACCTCCTAGCCGACTCGAACGACTGACCTCTTCATTACTAGTGAAGTGCTCTACCGCTGAGCTAAGGAGGCACAATACCAGTCTATTTGCGACTGCCTTCATGCCGACGGGGCCAGACATTGCATACATATAACCCTGCGATGTCCATCGTTTTGCACGACTATTGGGGGCCTTCGTCATGATGAATCTCACACACGTCAATCAACGCAACCACTTCAGCCAGCTTCCCAGGATTGATAGATAGGATTAGTAACTGACGATAAGATAAGAAGAAAATGAATGTGCTATGCAGTTCCTCTACTTGGCAGCATTGTGCCTCAACCTCTCATGCCTGAGCATCGCATCCTTCCTGCTAAAGTTGGCGCCGCAAGTCTTGCACTTCCACTCGACCACTGCCGTGCTCTTCTTTGGATCCACCTCCTTGCCCAACACGACGCAGTCCTCCAACTTGAGCTTGCCTTCTCTGATGAAGCCGGCCTCCTCGCGCGCGTGGATTGTCTCTCGGTGACGAGCCAGGTCGTACGGGCGATGGAAGGCTGTCGTACATGCAATCCCTGTGATGGGAGAGACGTAGTCGCACTTGGTCGTGCCATCGGCCGCTGTGTGGGCCGCTGCTTTAGTCGTGCTCGCAGCACTGCCGGTGGAAGCACCCGAAGCTCGAGGCTTGGCAGCTTTGCGGCCAGAAGCGGCAGAGTCGGGCGAGCCGTCCTCGTAATCAGACTCATTGCCGTTGCCGCTCGCGCTGTTGGTGCTTGCCTCGGACGCCTCTTCCTCTGTGCTTGCTTCGACTCGGCCTTCCTTCTCTGATACTGCAGCGCCAACTCCAGCGGCTGCACCTGGTGTGTTAGCGCGAGCCGCCGGACCGCCAAAGCTAGGCTGCCTGGCCGTCAACAACGGGGGCGGTGCCCCAATTTCCGGCACAGCATTTGCCTTCGACTTGCGATCACTCGTCTGTGCCGACGAGCGAATCGAGGGACTGATGCTTCCCTCGTCCTGACTTCCGCCCATGCTGGCCGCACCCTGCCTGTTGCCAGTCGCGACGCTGAGTCCACTTTCCTGACTGCCGGGTATGTAGCCATACCCGCCCATCGCGCCTGGCATGTTGCTCCTGCCTGATCGGTCGTCCACTCTGCTCAAAGGATAGTTCCTTCCACTGTATCGCGGGTCTGTGTCATCAACGCTCTCAGAAGACGACTGATGGTGTCCGAGGCTGGGACGGTGAGGGGCGCCGCGCGAGTCGAACGGGGAATAGCGCGGATGCGGCGAGTTTGAATGGCTCGAACTGTAATGATGACCATGGTGCTCGTAATGGCGTCCGTGATGAGGGTGGGGACCCAGCGGAGGATAGTCTGCGCTTTGTCGATACGCAACCCGACGTCCCCTGCGATCATCCTCCGAGTCACTGCTCGAAGCAGAAACATCCGAGAAGCGAGGTTGATTCATGTGTGCCTGACGGAAAGCCCAAGGCTCGTTGCGCACATGCGACCACGCGCCGCTGCCTGTGCTAGAAGTACGCTCCTTGCCCATCACCGGCCTTCCCATCATAGATGGTGATGCCGAAGAACGACCATCGTCCTTGGTGGGGTAGTTCAGATAGAGGCTGCTGGGTCCACCGCGGATCATACTGGGTCGCATGTTGGGGGGATAGTATGGTCCTTCGTCCTCGTCGTCCGTCGAGATAGTATCACCGCTGTCCACTGGGCTAAACAGACTGCTCTGCGAGCCGGACTCCTGGCTTGCCGATCCTCGTGCATCGCTCTGGCCGGGATAGGGTGAGCGGCCGTTGGGATTCTGGTAAACGCTGGGACCTGGCCTTTTCTGATAGTGATGGGGCCGAGCTGTATCGTTGCGGCTCATCGGCACTGATCGGGCAGCGTAGGCAGTCTCTTCGGGCCTTGCTCTTGGTACGTTCTGCTGAGATGTCATTCTTGGCGTACTAGTTCCTCCTTGCGACGGTGGATATCTTGCCGGGCCACCCTTGGCGTCAGAGAGTCCTGGTGGAACTGTCGCAAACAAGCTTGGCATCTTGCCGAGACCCGAGTGCGACAATTTGTTTTCGACGTCGTCATAATCCAAGAAAGCTTCTTGAGGGCTAACGGTGAGACCGCTCGATTCTCGCTTCAAGGGCCTTCGACCGTCTGGGCCAGGGCCATAGCCGTTGACGCGTGCGCTCATGGCCTCGGTTGATGCCATTGAGACGGGTCCTCCACGCTGAGCAAGTTGACTCTGCGACATGGCTGGTGGTGGCATGTATGGCCGCTGCTGTGACTGCTGCGATTGTTGCTGGGAGTAGCCATCCCGGGAGCCTTGGCTGGACTGCGATTGACGAGCCCAGTCTGGCAAGTAATTCTGAGAATGGCGTGCAGGCGGATAAGACATTGGGCCGAAACCGGGCTCGTACGTGCTGCTGCGAGTGCGGGAAAAGTTGCTGCGTTGGCTCGACGAGGGCATCTCTTCGTCTCCATTCGCGTGATCTTCGGATTTGCGCTTGGATTGGCTCGACTGACTCTGAGACGGGCCCCCAACATCGTAGTCAGGGAAGAGGCTGAAGGAGGGCGCCACTCCCGCCTGCATTGGGTCAGACGACGCAGAGAGAGGACTCGTTTGCATATCGTTGGGCCGTGGCGTATAGTCTTGCTTCTGCAGGATGTCACGAAGGGGGCCTTTGAAGGCCCTGGTATCGACTCCTGCTAGCTCGGCGCGGATCTGCGCCTTGACCCGTTCTTGTTGCTCCTTGGTCATAGCGGCTGTTGCAGGGGAGACCATGGCAGAAGATTCATAGCCTCGGGCTGGCATGGAATCCCCAAGGCTGAGATCATGCATGGGAGCTCCTAGACTACCGCTGGGAGGGTCGGATGTCTGGCCCGTCGAGCCTGTGGTGCCCTCCCTACTAGACCTGGAGAGGCTGGAGGAAGTTGCATACGCCTCACTCCTCTGACGCTTCCGCCTCGGCGCGCCAGTCTCGTCGAAGGTATCTAGGGTCGGTGGTGCATTGTCGTCGATGGGTGATTGGCGTGGCGAACGGTGCTTGGTAAACGCGTTGGGGACGGGAAGCTCGTTGACGGATGATGGTGTCGACAAGATTCTCTCCCGCCGGGGCGACGCCGCGGGCTCGTCAAAGAGGATAAAGTCTTTTTGTGAAGTCATGCTGGCGAAAGACGTTGTTGACGGTGCTTTTAGAAGGCGCTGGAATTCAAGCCCGCGCTTGGCCAGAGAGTCGGGCACCTTTGCCTTTTTGGACAGCGTGTCGGAGTAACAGTAACACGTTATTGTCGGTGAGCAGGCATGGATCAGGAGCTGTGGATAAAGAGTGTCGAAATGTGAAGAAAAGAGCAATCGGGACAATCGGAGGTGCGCCGTGGCCTTGGATGAAGATGCCGAGCTGAGTCGGTGAATGCTTAGGAAGAAGAAGGACGGATAGTGGGGGCGAACTGTTGCACTAGACGGATCTTGGCTAGGAGGAGTGCTGTGATTAGCTTGCTGCAGCCTCGAGCACTGACAGCTGTGAATAACGCAAGTGACGGGGATGCCGATGCTCTGGAGGCGCCTGTAGCGGTTCTGTTCTCTTGTTGCAACACCGTGCAGAGGTTAGAATGGTAGCAGCAAGGCCGTTGGCGGACAAGCCGAAGTGAAAATATACAACTACTTCGGCGATGTGTGTTTTGCAGAAGGTTTGGGTTGAGAGGCTGATGGTGATGGAGCAAGCTAAGCCAAGCCATGCGGAGGGACGTCTTCCAGGCTCAAGGCAGCAACTGTGAGTAACGCACTCCTATGGCAAAGCCGAAACGCAAGCTCCGATTTCAGGCGACTTGCAATGCAGCTTGGCTGTGCCTGCAATTTCTCTGCTGTTGCGCGTGGTGCTGCATACTCACGCATAACGCATCCACCAAAAAAAGCCTAGCAAAAGCCAGAAAAGGTGGAGGGCTCAAGCGAGTCTTTTGTGTGTGTGTGCCTCGTTTGTTTGTCTGTGTGAGCGTGAAATGCGGTGACCTCACCTAACCACTCTTCAGCTAAGTTCACTCTACGCGAGCACTCACTCGAGCTGTTCGTCTGACCTCAAGATAGAAGAAAGCATTGTTGTCGGCCAAGCCGTCTATCCTTTACAGTTGCTACCACCGTGAGAAGAGCGTTGTCCATTGCCTTGGCTCCTTTTCGGCTTTTCCGCTGTCAACTTTCCATTCGACTCATTCATAATCTCATGATACCTTTTTCATATCCATTCATTGTACGCCTCCTCCTGCAGCACTGTGAGCGCTTGTGTCAACTACATACAGTCGACTATTCAATGCACTACTGGTACAGCATCAGTAATTGTAAGTTCCTGTCCGAGAACGACCTGGATTGAAGGGATCAGTGGTGAGCCAACAACACTGGCAGAAATCGACGTGGGAGTGCAGATCGCAAATCACAAATTGCCCCGGTCCAGTCTGCTGCGTAATCTCGCTTCCTTTTTATTGCTCTTTCCCACTTTTGTCAGACCTTCCGCGGTGCTCTATGCACGGTGTCATGGCTCCGATGCCGGCTGCTCATCGCGACGTCATTCATTCCTTTTTATGCGATGCTAATTAATTTTCCGCTAATGCATCCGCTTTCCAATGATGACAAATCTCCAGCTCACTCTTTCCGCCGAACTACATGCAGCATGCTACAGTAGGACAGACTCACACGACCTTTCTCTCCATTTGCGATAATAGGGTATCATTGACGTGCAAACACCGGCTTGCAGATATCACTTTCGGCATTTACTGCGACAGATCCGCATCGTTGAACAACGCATTCAAGGCCTTGAGACCCTTAGCAACGCCATACGACGCACTTGCCATAGTTGACTTGGTACTCTTGTCAAATGTAGCATGACTCTGCATCTCGCTCAGCTTCTCGCAGTTGTCCGTCAGCTCATCCAGGATCTTCTCGCCCTCAGCCTTGCTCTTGGCAGGAAGGTTGCCCTTGGAGATGGCCACGATCGACGAGACGATTGTCGTGATCTGCGTCAGGTTCTCGCTCAGCTGTACGCCCTGGGCACCTTCTCGGATCGCAGAGAGCAGAGCCTGGATCGAGTGCACAATGGCTTCGGTTTGCACTTCGATATAGTTGCGAAGCTCGGACCAGTTCTCCTCGCCGTTCTGGCTACCAAATCCGCTGTCTTGAGCCGACGTGGTGGTGTGCAAACTGTCGTACGTCTCAGACCTCTGCACCTGGCTGTCACTCGACTGAGGTGGCGAGTTTGCGCCGCTGCGTTGATGCACGCTGTTGCTGAGCTCGGTCGTGTTGTCTGCACTCGAAGAAGCGGCCAGCACGCGCTTGGCATTCTGCAAATTGGGCATCTGAGGTACCGACGCCATGTTGGGTGTGCTTGCGTTGGCGCTCCCAACCGACGAGATCGACGTTGCGCGGCTTCTCCAGTGGTTATCACCGACCGAGTCCTTGCGGATCATCTCGGCCTTGTAGCCAATCGGCGAGTAGCGGCCCATGTTGGGACTGTTACGGATGCGAGGCGAGAAGCGATCTTCGCCAGCGGTCGTGCCAGAGTTGAAGCTGGTAAAGCTGTAGTTATTAGCCGTGTTGGGCGACAGTGTTGCGCTCGCCTCGCGACTGGCCGACTGTGCGTTGATATGCAGTGGCTTGAGCTTGTGGGCAACGGCACCTTCATCAAGCGTAGCTTGAGATTCGTCCGCTTCAGACTTGTTGGCCCTTCGCACCTTGAGAAGCTTGACCAGGTCAACGATAGTAGCAGACACGTGGGATGCCGCAGCGTCCAGCAAACTGACGGGCGACAAGCCGTGCGAAGAGGCGTGATTGCGGCAGGCAGTCATGAGGTTGTTGAGCGTGGCCGAACATTTGGATTTGAGGGCCATCAATTGTTCCTGCTCTTCGGGCGAAAGCTCGGCCAAGTTGGCTGGGACCTGCTCGTACTTGGCAACATCGTCCGTGACCAGGGTGGTCGAGAGTACCACTGTTTTCATCGACAGATGCACATTGCCGGGAGTCTTGGATCGTGCCGCTGCCAAAAGGTCGTCGATCGAACTCTGGAAGGCAGTGAGGTTGACATCGGCGATTGCACCCTTCTCGGAAGTTGGCAGGAAGTCGTCAGCTTTCGGTGGCTGGACGTAAAGCTGAGAGGTGGCTTTGAGGCTGCGCAGCTCGGTCTTTGCAGTCTCGTAAAGACGTTTGTAGTTGGCCATCTGTGCGTTGAGGTCTTTGATGACGGTGATATCGTTGTCCCTATCCGCCTGCATCTCGTCGTTCCGCGCTGACAGCTCTCGTAGCTCTTCGAGCAAATTGCTGACTTCCTGCTTGAGCTCGTTGACCACCTCGGCTTGCTGAGCATGCTCTTTCTGCAAAGCTTCCAAGTCGTCTGCTCCACCAAGTGCTGCCTTCTCCTCGAGCTCTCTTCTTAGCGACTCAAGTTCGGAATCCTTTTGAGTAGTCAAGGTCCGGTGTTGCTCGCGATCATTCTCATGCTTGGACTTGACCTGCTCGAGCTCATTGCGCAGCTGCGTCAACTGGCGGTCCAACTCTTCGTTGCGACCAGCCAGCTCATCCGCTTTGCGCGCGCGTGTCGCCGAGTCGGCTACTTGTGTCTCGAGCGAAGTGACCTGCTGTTGCAGCTTTGCGATGCGTAGCTCGTATTCGGAGCGCATCTTTTCTAATGTGGCAGCGTCTGTCGACTCGAAAGCGCTGCCGCGATTCAAGTTGGGGCTTGCAACGCTGGCAGTTGCTATGCTGCCAGAATATCCGTTGAGGAAGCCAGTGCCGACGCTGCTGACCTGGCTGTAGACTGTGCTACGGTTGTCTGCGATGCCATTGACGCCGTTAGAACCCATAGAATCGCGCAGGGGGGAGGAGATGCGCTCCGAGATGCCATCCGCGTCATGGCTGCGATTGCCGCCCTTGTATGGGACAGCAATCTCCTCCTCGACCAATGTGCTCTTTGCAGGGATGATGCGATCGGATGTGGACGGTTGTGGCACACCCTTGGAGTCTTTTCGCTGCAATGCTGCTTCGGCCTGGTCCCGCATCTCTTGCTCTCTGGCCTTTTCCCTGGCAATGGCATCCGGTCGGAACTCTTCCTTGAGCTCCGGAAACCTGCGTTCCAGCTCGAAAAACACATCTGATGCGAGATCCTTGAAGCGATTCTTTGGCAATGTCGCCAGCTTCTGTCGGGCTTGGTTGCGCTTGGGATGAAACTCGTCGCGGACCGCCAAGAAAGGCTGGGAATTGCCATTCTTTGCGTTGTTCTGACGACGCATGAGCTCATCGTAGACATCGGTGGAGAGCTCTGTGAACTGTTGCTTGCTGAGACGTGTGAGCTTTTCACGAGCGTTGGACCGCGGCGCTGTCTGCTCCACTTTGGCGAGATGGCTGCGAAGGAAGGCAAGTAGCTCGGTGTAGTGAGACCTTCCGACCCGCTTGATCTCTTCGGTATCAGGGCGGGTCCGACGGTATCTGCTTGCTGATGGCTGTGAAGAGGTCGTAGAGGAAGTAAATGAGGCATCCTGAGTGATGTTGAGGGAGTTTGAGACTGAGCGTGGGCTTTCGAGAGGAGCATCCTGCAACTGGATGGAAGGAGCACCGCGTGGTGAAGAGAACATGGGCGCTGCCGAAGGATGTGAAGATGCGTAGGAATCGTGGGATCCGATGCCGTTGCCATTGGTGTGAGACGGATAAAAGCCAGCAGGCGGGCCAGATGGTGGGGGCCCATACCTAGGTGCTGCTAGCGGTCGACCGTTCATGCTGGGTGGCCCAGACATTGGTCCCTGGGCGAAATGTTGATGTGGTGGCTGCGGTGGTGGTTGCATGGGCATCATGGCGCAAGGAAAGATTGTCGGCAGGGAGCGCTTGCGAACCGATGTTTCACCGGTGTAGTAAGGCCGACTCGTTACACCACGATGCTGAGCTCGAAACGGTCTACGATGCTATCGAGACTGGCCCAATGGTATCTTTGCTGATGGCGGGTGTATACGGCGAGCGCCAATGTGGGCACTTGTTTGAACCTTGCTGTCCCTGTTCTAGCAAGATGCAAGATCGTCAACGTGCGTGGCCTCTAGCGGTACTGTCTTGGCTTGTTGTACGGAGGACGGAGGGGTTCCGATAGCGTGAGATCTACCGAGATGATAACGAAGCAAGGCGGAAGTGGAAGCGTTCGTGAAAGGGGTTGGAAGTTAGCGGGTAAAGGGGGTCCGTGTGGAAATGAGATGGCGGACGCGGGCTAAGTTGAAGAGAGGACCCAAGATATGAAGTGGGTAGCAAACAACCGTACGAGGGAAGCGAAGAGAAGCGGGCTGGACTTGCAAGCGACCGGCTCAAGCAATCGTGATGGTGAACAAGCCGACAAGCGAGCGTCGCCGAAGTGGACCCCAAATGCTAAGTTAGGGCGGTGCTGCAGCAGCTGTACTGTGCTGGCCGGCTTGAATTTGTTCTGGTCGTGCGGAAAAGAAAAAGGAGGGAGAGACATACACACGCGCTCATTTACGGAAGGCGAGACACACACGAGAAGGTATACAAAGGCATGAAGCTCCGTTTCTCAAGCGGAATCTCTCACATGCAGACAGCAAGCAGCTCTGAAACATGCTCTGTTCGGGCAAGACTAAGAATGAAAGGGTGCATAAGGATGAGGGGAAAAGAAGAGGGGGCTCCAAGCACTCTATCAGTTAGGGATGAAGCGACGCAAACTCACGCTGGCTCCAGGCTGGACCCCGGCGATCTTTTTTTCGCAGGTCGGAAGGAGAGGTTTCTGTTCGAGAGAGAGAGAGAGAGTGTGTGTGTGCCAAGTGCCATCGCACGCGTCTGCTGCCGAGTTCAAAGATGGATGAATGTTCTGTAGCAGAATGCTCATGGCGTTGCTGGCAAGTTTCGGGCTGAACTCGTTATGCAGCCCAAAATGCAATTTACTTTTACAGAAGCAGGTTAGGAGTGCAATTTACCCTGAAGCTGGCTACTTTCTGCAAGAACGCGTATGGCTTGGAATGCACGCGAGGGAAACGGTGCGACGCGAAAAGCTTCGAGATCCAGACCAGCTCACGAAGGCGGCAGCGGCAAAAGCAGCAAAAGAAGAAGCACAGCTGCCCAAGAATTGGCCGATTTTCTCAGCTCACAGCTTGCTTTGTTTTTCCTTGTTTGCCTTCGCTTAGGTACCGATACATATCTGTCCGGCAGCAAACAAACCCCTTCTGCTCATGTTGTTCGCCGTGATTCAATCATAACAACGAAGTGATACCTCTCTGACACTCTCAAACGCGGTTTCATGCGGGTAAATGGTAGCGAGTATGAAGTCAATCCTGGCGTCACAGATGAAAGAAATAAGCTGTAGTTGCATTGCAGCCGGTCCGCATCGCCAAGTGTCTTGCGTATCGACTCCGATCGACATCCCACCGCATCGCCGAACGCTGTCTGAGCCATGACCGCCTGCTTCGGTTTGGACAACTTGGATGCAGCAATGTCATATTGCATCGATTGACCAGCTGGCCAACTGAAGCCCACTGAATGATAGCGCAACTTTATTGTTAGGGTACCAGTGCGAAAGGCAGAAGCTCGAACAGCTCAGACGAGTCGGAGAGCTTCCGATGTGGAAATCTAGAGGCATTTGTCGGCTGGGGAAACAAGCCAAGGCACACCAACGCACGCTCCGAAAGTTCGTTTAGAAGTCGATCTGTCTGAGCCTTCTTGCTCCTTCAGTCCTGTCAGGAACGTGGAGAAGGCAGCCTCATTTGGACTCGACGAGGGATATGCAGAAACACATGCCAAGTTCCGGATGTCCGCCTTGCCCACATGACCTGCCAACGTCATCTGGATCGCAGCGCTTCTCTCATTGTGCTCGCCCAACCCTCCATCAATGCCGGTGCAGCAACTGACCCTAGATATCCCATCAGATGGTTCAATTATGCAGAACAGCAAACGGGCCGCCAACTTCACCTCGAGTCTTGAGCCGTTCAACAATTAGATGGATTTTGGATCGGGATGATCCGACACCAATTACGATTGCGACTACTTCACGCCTCCACATCAAACCTAATGTCACCTTGCTCCTTGTTTCTCCACGTTATGACGACACTCTTTGCTCGAGTGAATGACAAAACCGAGCAACTGCTGCTGCTGCTGCTGCCGCTCACTCCAGATGCCGGCCCAGCTGCTGACCTTTCTGGCAGCTCAAAGTCCGTGCATCCTCTGATAGTCAGTCAGACAGTGTTCTTCCACCGAGCCTATGATTCATCGAGTGAGATCTTCGCTTCCAGGCTCAGTCCTAACAAAGCCTTTCTTCTTCGTCACATGCACAGACGTCAGGCCAAGCCAAGAATATCTCTGGCAAGCACAGCCCGTCCTCAGTCTAGATGACTTCACTCTGCTGTGCCTTTCCTTCAGCCAGACCGCACTTTGAACCGCCCCCGAACAAGCTGTCCTGATGATGTGATACTGCACCACTCTGAGCCAAGGTGTCGCCTTTTGTCGCAGGGGCCAAGTTTAGCCTCAACAGCTACTCCGTAAGCCCGCCTCCACACTGAGCTGAACAAGACAGCAGTCTCAGACATACATATACCCTCGTCCGATCTTCATTTCTATGTCTACGATCCCATCTCCGTAAACCAGTGTAATAGTTGCTGAGACCACTCCAACCAAAATTCACCATGTCGACCAACACGCAAGCACACGACCCTACCGCTCAGGGCGCTCACTCCAAGGGCCATGAGCTCACCCCGCAGCAGAAGATCGACACCCTCCTCGAGATCACCAAGAACATTGGCACTGGTATGCTCACGTCTCGCTCGCCTGATGGCAAGCTCGCTTCTCGTGCCATGGCTCCTGCCACCACTGAGGGACTCGTCTTCTCGTTCTACATGAACACCGACTCGGGCAAGACCGACGATGTCGAGACCGACCCACAGGTCAACGTTGCCTACTTTGACCCCAAGACCACCGACTGGGTCTCCATCTCCGGTCGCGCCGTCATCAACAGGGACTCGGCCAAGATCAAGAAGCACTGGAGCAGCTCGCTCAAGGCCTGGTTCGATGACAAGAAGGATGGCAAGCACACAGGTGACCACAATGACCCTCGTGTGGTGCTCCTCGATGTGCAGCCAGAGGAGATCAGGATCTTCAAGGCAGATGGCAAGCTCTCGGCGCTGGCTCAGACGGCCAAGGCGGCGATTAGTGGCCACGCTGCCAGCCCAGGCAAGTTGATCATCATCACTCAGGCCGAGATCCAGCTCGCTGCCGGTGTTTACAAGCCTCACCACTGAGTAGGATAGTAGTATGCCGCCGGAAAGAATGGGAAATGATATCCAACCGTCTGCCCTACTGTGACTGAAGTTCGCGATTGCGGCTCCATGAGAAGTCTTATCCTATACACTGTGAACTGTCTGACATCTGAAATTGCATAGCACCAAGCTTCGGTCCGAAATAACGCCATGCAACATCATTTCGGCAATCTCGGAGCCTTTCGGCAGACTAGCTTAAATTGCGTTGCGTTTCTTCTTCCTTCAATCCTCTGCCCACTTCTTTCCTCTGTCCCACCATACCGATCGGCTTCAGCTGCTGCGACCATGACTTCTCAGCCAGACCATCCGCTAGCGCACTTCCAAGTGCCCAGCCTATTCGACGTCTCTGGCCTCGTCGCCGTCGTTACCGGCGGCTCGGCTGGACTCGGCCTCTACGCAGCCCACGCCCTCGCCTCTAATGGCGCACTCGTCTACATCATCGGCCGTCGTCAGCCGCTTCTCGACTCGACCGTAGCCACCTTCAACACGGTACTCCCCGACGCCGCTGAGCGCAAGAACGGCGAGCTCGTCGCCGTCTCTGCGGATATTACTTCGAAAGCGTCACTGACCCAGGCACGTGAGTTCATCACTAGCGACCTTTCAAAGCGCGGTAAGGAGGGAATCCAAATTCTCGTCTGCAATGCGGGGATTGGTGGCAAGTTCCTCCGCTCCTACGGCCAGGATGCCCCTGCAGATGCCAAGGCAAAAGACGACGAGTTCAAAGACATTGTCGACGAGCTCTGGTCGTTCTCGGAATCGGACTGCAACTCGATCCTCAACACCAATGTAACGGGCAACTACCTCACCGCACTGTGCTTCCTACCGCTGCTCAAAGCAGGTACCACTACCGCGTACCCATCGCAGACGATCTTGATCTCGTCCAATGCAGCGTGGGCGAAGCTGCCGATCCTCAACCCGGTGTACAATATCTCGAAAACAGCAGTGTCGCAGTTGGGACAGATCCTCTCGACCATGTTCGCCGACCATGGTTTGAGGACGAACGTGGTAGAGCCAGGGCTCTACCCGTCGGATCTCACAAGCACGGAGGGCAGGGATCAGGTGACGGGACATGGCAAATTGAGCCATACGAATGGTGCGGATATCCCGATCGGCAGGTGCGGGAAGCCAGAGGAACATGCGGCGGTCATTATGTACCTCGCCTCCAAGGTGAGTGCGTTTGCTAACGGTGCTACGATGAGAGTCGACGGCGGCGCCCTTCAGAAGGTATGCGTTCCCAACAATCTCAAAGCAATCACTTGCTTGTTACTCGATACTGACGTTCCCACATCCTTCTTGTTCACCCTGATTCGTCACAGCTGCCAGCCTCGAACTAAGCACCCTCCAAAGCCAGGAAGAAAGAAATGCATTTCCATGTTGTCACATCCACACCTCCCCCATCAATGCCTGTGAAGATCCAGTGTGTGAGAACGACTATGCAGTGATGGCGTTCTTCTTGAGCTTTCCTTCCTTCCCTTTCACTGGGGCACCACCTGTCGCCATCACCACTGCCTTCTCCTCCTTTTCCCTTTCTTTTTCCTTTGCCTCCCTCTCCCTGTCCTGGATCAACTTCCTCTCCGCCGCCGCACTCCAGATATTCCGCCTCGGCATCTTGCCCGTAGGCGGCACTTTGTACCTCTGCTTCTCCTGCTCCTGGTCCGGCAGCGTATTGGCCACCACCACTGGGTCCTTCTTCTCGCGCTCCCCTTCGCCTTCGCCTTCTCCCTCTTCGTCTTGGGCGTGTTCCTGCGAGTGCTTGACGCGCACTCTGTGCTCGCGGAATTTCTCCTGGTAGAACGCCTGCATGAGGCCGATCTGCTCGCCCACCGCTGCGGCGATGAGCTGAACGGGTTCGGGCGCCGGAGGGTAGGCCAGTACATTTTCCTTCGCCCCCGCACCCCTCGCTGCGCCCGCATTCGCCCCGCCGCGCGCCTTGCCGTAGAACAGCCGCGTCGGCACGGTCAACCCGCTCATCCCCAGCTCGCGATCCAGCCCCAACTCCCTGAACCCAAAGTAGTCGTCTCCCAAATCCTCGGCAAAGTTTCCCGCCACCAACGCCTCGCCGTTGTCGGCGAACAACGCCTCGTCCTCGATGACCCGGCGCTCGGTCGACATGTTGAACTGCTCGCGGTAGCTGCTGCGCAGCTTGCGGAGCAAGTCTGACATCTTGTTGCCGTACCGCTCGACGTCGTTGCGGATGTAGTTCTCGAGCGTCTGCACATTGCCGCCGCCAGACTCGTGGAGTGTGTGCAAGATCATCTCTTCCACAGACATCGACGTGGCGTACCGGTCAGAGTAAATGCGCAGCATTCGGCCCATATTGGAAAGGAACTCGCCCAGCGCATCGGTCAAAACATCGACAGCAACGCGATGCCCGCCCTCGAAACCTTGATGTGCGAGCATCATGCGGACGTTGTAACTCGCGTGGTCGCGCGCCGACTCCGCCGACAGCCGCGCGAGTGGGTTGCGGTACTCAGTTTGCGGCGATGAGTCTTGCGCGGAGTCTTCGACATCTGACGGGTAGTCCGACTCTTCGTCTGACGACATGGACGTGAGATACGCTGGGATGGGCGCTTCGTTCTCGACGTAGTGCGCCAGCGAGAGGAACTTGTTGTGCGTCTCCTGCACTTTGTGGATGGTGCGGATGTTGCGTGCGATCTTGCCCTGGAGGCCTTTGCGTCGTGTTGCGGGGACGAGATGAAAGGGTTTCTTCCGTTTCTTCCCCCTCGAATCCTGATCGACGGTGGGTATGCGAGCGGAAGATGGCAGTGCGGGGAGTGCACCCATCATAAGGTGCTGGGATGAGGATACCGTGAACCAGTCGGCTGCGACGTCCATTGCGGTGATCTCCTTTGCGGGTGCTGGTGCGGGAGTGGCGGATCCTGACTCGGATGTCTCCCTTTCCTTGCCCTTAGCGGACACTAGTGGTGGGAAGACGGAGGAGAGGACTGTGCTGAGCGGATCTTCCTCCGCATCGCCCTTGATTGCGTCCATCTTCTCGGCCATCCTCTCGCCGAGCATCATCGGTCTGCTGCTCGGTCCGGCCTCCAACCCCAATGCGGCATCCAACCTCGCCCAATCCATCATCCCCTTTGGAGTCCTGACGAACGCCTCCTGCTCCTCAAACGGACCCTCCCGCTTCGCCTTTCTCTTCTTTTTCCTCTCCTCGCCATCGTCCTTCTTCTGCCCATTCACCTCCTTCTCCGCCCCACCCTCCGCTTTCACCTCCTCGCCCTCCGCACCATCCCTACTTTGCGTACCCCACGTGACGAGCGCGTCCTTCACCTCGCTCTTCTCGCTGATAAACTCCAGCAAATGCCTCGCCTTCTTCCGCATAAACATCACATTCCTCCTCAACGGATGTGTCGGATCCGAGTTATACGTCAGACAATTCTCCCAAATCAGCTCCAAATCATGCGCGAACTGCCTTTTCGTCTTGTACTGCCCTGACTTGATCTTCTTCTGCATCGTGCCCAGATCCATCGGATGCTTGATTACATCGTAGTAATCCGGTGCGTCCCTCTTGGACACTTTTGTCAAGAACGCTGTCGAGTGTTCCGTGTAGTTCTTGAGCTCCGTGATGATGCGGTCGATGGATTCGAGGAACTCTTCGCGTTCGTCGCGGCCTTTGCATACTTCCGTGAGCAGCTCGCGCAGCTCGGCGTCGCCAAGCTTGACTGACGCGCGCTTGGATTCGATCGCCTGCAGCAGGTACTTCATGGCGACCAACAGATAAGCGTGGCCATGTGCGGCGGGCTGTTCCTTGCGTCAGCAGTGGTTGCAGTCCGGGAAGAAGGTGATGGCGGTGGTGGTGATGGTGATGGTGGAGGATGATAGCAGATGTGTTGGCTGGATGTGGTGGAGAAGAAAGAGAAGCAGCCGGAGCAAACTGCATCGACGCGGGGTCTGCAACTAAACTCGCATGGCGCTCGCTCGGTCTTTGGCGTAAATTCCGAATCCCGAATTTTTCTCCCCCACTCAACCCATTTCCACTCGGTTCAACCTCACTTCAGGCACACTGGGGATACTTGTTGACGCTCAAACATGAGTTTCAGTGTGTTATACAGTACTGGTACCGATACAAAAGGCGACGCAACGACATCATTCCTGAGACGACGAGCTCTGCCCATTCCCCGCTCCCGCCTCTGCCTCTGCCACCTGGACTCTCCTCTTTTCCTCCCTCCTCTCTTCCAGCTCTCTCAGCAGCTTCTCGGGGTCGTCGACGACGAACCCACCACCAAAAGTATGCCTGAACATCCCCTTTGGATCCACACTCTTTTTGATCTCCAACAACTTCCTGAAGTTCTCAAGCCCGTACGCACCTATCACCCTATCCATCCTCTCTGACCTTCCCAAGAAGCACGGGTAAGGCCCTCCAACGCTCACTTTGTCCACCACCTCGTTGAGCCAGCGCTCCACCGACTCGATGCACGTCCTGTCCTCCGCCTGTCCGTTCCACTGCTGCAGCGAGCCCACGGTGAACTTGGCCGCTCTTGCCTCGGGGCAGATGCATGTTTCGTCTGCAGGCGAATCTTCAACTGCGCCACCCATGAGTTCGAACAGCCACACAGCGCGACTGCCGAGACCCTGAAAGTTGCGGACGGACTTGGCAATCACGTCGTCGGTCAGCGTCGAAATGAGATCTCCCCGAACCATCCATCGCCTGCCCGTGCCGCCTTTGAGTACCTTGGCAACGCCATCCTGCTGCGAGAGGAAGCTCCTCTCTTCGACATCCTTGAGCAACAGCCGCTCTCCGGTCCAGCTGCTGATTGCCTGAACCAGAGCCTCGCCGTCGCTCTTCGGGCCAAGATAGCATATTTGGATGACAATGACGTGCGACGTCTTGCTTGGCCCTGCAGTGAGGATGAGATTCGAGTAGAAGTTGCGGGGAAGACCAGCTTTGAGGCAGTCACGCCAGTGACGGATGAGCGAGCCGGCTGTGGCAGGATTGAGCGGGTAGATGAGGTTGCCCGAGTATACCGATGGCACGGGGTACGCCTTGGCGGTGAGACGAGTGACGATACCAAAGCAGGGAGCCGCGCCTCGGACAGCCCACCAGAGATTCCGTTCGCGCTGCGACTTGTTCTTGGACTCATCGTTGAGCGTCACAATGCTTCCATCGGCGAGGACCATTTCCACCTCGACGATGTTGTCCAGGGACAAGCCGTATGCTCTAGTCAAGTACCCGAATCCGCCGGTAGTCATGGCTGTCGAACCAACCGGGTACGCAGAGACGGGCACGTGGTACGGCACGTCATTGACCACGAGCGGCGGTATCGCATCTTGGTCCTCGACCTGCTTCTCCTTGCCCTTGCTCTTCTCGTCCGCATCTGCAGAGAAGTTGCCGTCCCGACCGGCGCGATCCGTGAAAGCATCGAGCGCGCGGATGCCTACTCCTGGTCCAAACGTAGCGAGCGCGTATCGATCCTCATAAACGCCTGGTGGCAGGATGGCCGAAGCAAGGTTGGGGTTCGATTCGCCGCGCGAGTCGAAGCTGTACGGGTTGTTGGAATCCTGTGCCTGCGGCGTCGGCGATGGCGAGCCATACTTGTTCAACAGCGAAGGAATGAACCGCGGCAGTGACGCTGCAGCATCGTTGTTTGCATCCGAATTGACAGCCCATGTGCCCGCAGGCCAGGCGTCTTGCAGATCGCTCAAAGTTGACGCGCCAAAGTAGCTTTGGCCATTGGTACGGCCCGTCTCGAGCTCACTAGATGATCCGTCTCCCGACGAGGAACGCGCACTGCGTGGACCAGATTGCCCATTGCCACCCTCAGGGCTGGCTGCGAATGCCTCGGCATCCCACGGCAAGCTTCCGGGAGCAGCTGACATGCTGGTGATACCAGCATCGGCGCCATCGCTGCGCCAAACGAAACCGCCTTCAGGAAGCTTGAGCTTCTCGCCAGGTGTATCCGAGGGTGGTCGGTGGTGTCGGTGCCACCTGCGATGCTCTGCCATTGCATTGGTGTCCCACCCATCTGGTGTCTGACTGTCTGACATGTCTCGACGCCGACGGCTAGAGTCGGAAGCGGAGCCAGAACCTGAGCCTGAATGGGAGCCGAGACGTCGGCGAGAAGCTGGCTCGCGCTTCGGCAGAGGGATAGTCGTAGGACGCTTAAACGGAACCGACTCATCTCCGACATCGTCGGTGGTGACAGCTCCGATAGCGTCTGGATCGGCCTTGGTGTCGACATGTTCTCCGATGCTGGAGGACTTGGCGGAGGACTGCTTCGACGCTGATGTGAAGCTGGATGCCAGGTTAGAAGAGCTGACAGTGTCATTGGAGCCAGTGTTGCTGCCGCCAGGCGAGTCAGATCCGTTGCCTGTACCTTCGAGCTGTCTGTCAACCCAGATCTTAGCAGGCACTGGTGCATCGTTCGGGGCTGATGAGTCTGCAGATCCAGTAGGGTACAGCGGTGAACTGTCGCGCGGCTCGGAAGCGTGCAAGAAGTCGCTTCTAGATGTGGCTACGCCACCGGCTTTAGCGAGGCTTGGCTTGTCGTCTAGCTCGTTTGCATTATCTTGACCGTCGTGCGTCGAACTGGCAAAGGAACTCTCACTGTCTGCATCGGCTCCGTTCTCGTGACTGCGACCGTGCTGCATGGACTGCGAGACAACATCGGCACGGAGCTCTGGGTAAGCATCAGTGCTCGAATCAGTCCTGCGTCTAGCTGCAGAAGCAAAAGTGGGGTCCTCGGAAGGGTCCGCGTTTGCTTCGGCTTGGCCGAGCTCGCGGTACTTTCGCTTCAATGCGTTGCTGGTGGTGTCCTGTGGGTCAATGTCTTGAGACGAATCGCTCTTGGAAATGCTCGGAGGAGCCGACTGATGCTGTCCCGACTCGCGTAGCTGCTGTTCGACGATAGGTGCTGCTGTGCTGACAGGTGCGTTCTGCGCGATCGAGGCTGGATTTGGTTGATCCATGCCAGATGCTGATGGACTCGGCGCCAATGCTGATGGGTTGGAGTAAGAAGTGCTTGCAGTTGGTGATGCGACAAGGCCACTTGGATCGTATGAAGCAGCTTTGGCAGTAGAGGGCACTGTCAAAGGAGACGAGTCGGGACCGAGCAAAGCAGCTGCATTCTTTGGGACATGCTTGGGCACAACCAGCTTGACGTGGTCAAGCAGCGAAGTGTCGATAACGACCTCGCCCTGGATAGCCCAACCTGCAGTCGCAAAGCCGCCGGACTTGATGGAAGGCGACAGATCATGCGCGTTGCAGAATTTGACGACGGTTGAGATGTCATGCACATCGACTGGGATGGTAACCATCCAGCCGCCCGGTGGCGCAGCATCATTGAAGATGGTGATGCTCTTTGCAAAGACGGGCTCGCCACGGATGGAGATCTGACCGCGGAAGGTCGATGCGAGCTGTGCACGCAGCGACTGGAAGCGTGCGAATTTGGCCCTGAGCTGATCCTTTGTGAGCGGAGTGGGCTCAGGGATGTCGTAGGGTGGGATGCGAGTAATCATTGCTGTGGAGATCGGATCAGGGGGGAGCTAGAGGAATGACTCTGGCGTCCTGCGTGTGCAGAATAGTGCGGCAGGACAATGGGGTGGATGAAAAGAGGAGGGCCTGTGGGCCGTGATGGAATGACAAGCTAGCCCGAGGCTATTGTGGGGCTGGAGGTGGCTGTGTGCGTAGTAGCCGGCTTGGTTGCGGGCGAGATGTTGCAATGGGGATAAAGATGAGAAGGGGTTGAGGGACGGCGTCTTGTTGATAGGCAAGGTGGAAGGACGCCGAGAAGGATGATGAGGTCGGCACTCGGCACCAAGGGTTGGGCTGTTGAATGACAGCCTTTGTTGAAAAGAAGACGGCGATAGACAGATGTGAAGGGATGAAAGTGGCTGTTAAAAAGATGAGATAGCCTCGTGTTGGATAGGAACAGCTGTGTCATGGGAAAGGTGAGATGATGTTCGGAACGTTGAAGTGAGTGTATGCGTGTGTCTGTGAGTGTGTGAGTGTGTGGACTGCTGCACAATGGCTGGTTTGGCGATGGCTTCACTAATAATGCAAGCCAGGCTGCAATTCGGTCGCCGTCCTTTTCCGTCTTGAGGCTGCGATCGCACAGTGTCAGTGTCAGCCGCAACCGGCACTGTGGCGGTCACCCTTGGCTTGGTCGGCTGTGGTTCCTGTCTCAATTAATTGTTGCCCTTTTCACATCTGCCAAGCTTCGTAATCGCACAGATTCGGTTTTTTTCCGAATGAGCTTTTGTTCAAATAATGATCTGACACGCGGAAAGAAAAAAAAAAAAAAGAAGAGAAGAGCTTAACATCGCCAAGAAGTCGAAGATTGGGATGAGGTGTCTTCCGAGAGCTCGGACATGTCTCAGCCATTTGTGTTGGTGCCAGCACTGCTTAAGTGTCTGTTCTTCGCAAAGTACAACAACGCACCGACCGCTTCCTTCTCACCCTTTGTCATTTGTCAATCTATCACTCTCAAATCATCACCACCATCTCCCATCTTTGGTCCGTCAAGCCAAGACAGGACGGGCTACGTACACCGCATACGGCGCAACCATCTTACGATCTTGGGTTCATCTCGCCCTCTGGACCTTAACGACCACCGATACGACCCCGACTTCTCTGCCAACCATGGCGTTGACGCAGCGCCGTTCGGCAGCGCCTCGTCGCTCATTCGCCGCGCTTCTCTCTGTTGTCCTTCTCGCCGCGCGCGTCTCTGCGTCGGCCAAGAACATCCAGATGCGCGAGATGGACTCGGACGCCATTGTACCCCTCCGCTCGCACTCATTGTACGCTCCCTACGTCGACTCTAACCTACAAAACAAGTTCTGGGACTTTGGCGCCGATGCCATCGTCGACACCAACAAGCATATCCGACTTACGCAGGATCGCGCGTCGCAGATGGGCTGGCTGTGGTCGCGCCTCCCTCTCACCGCTGAGAACTTTGAAGTAGTCTTCGAATTCAAGATCTCCGGCCATGCCTCGCACGTTGCCGGCGATGGCCTCGCCATGTGGATCACCCAAGAACGTGCCAAGCCTGGGCCCGTGTTCGGCAGCGTCAACTACTTTACCGGGTTGGGCATCTTTTTCGACACCTACCCGAACTCGCACCACCCTTATGCGTTCCCGCGCATCAGCGCTATGAACGGCAACGGCGTCGAGGCGTACGAGAACGACCGCGACGGCGCCCGCCAGGAAGTCGCCGGCTGTTCGATCGACTACCGCAACGCCAAAGTCGCCACCAAAGCCAAATTGATTCATGTCAAAGACGTCTACACCGAGCTCCAAATCCACCACTCCGAATGGGACCACTGGGAATCCTGCTGGAAACTCGACAACATCACCTTCCCCGTCAACCCCTACCTCGGCTTCTCCGCCCTCACAGGCGAAGTCTCCGATAACCACGACATCGTCTCTGTGACGACCTCCAATATCGTGTACAGGAATAGGACACCACAGCAGTTGCGGGAAGAGAGGATGAAACACTTCCCAGAAAAGTTCGCCCAGAAACAGAAGAAGAAAGGATGGAGCTTCGGTGGTAATACAAAGGGCTACTCATCAGACGTGCAAAAGGTCAAGGACAAGAGCGCCGGTAGGGGCGGGTTCGTAGGGTTCATCCTCGGCGTGTTCGGCTTCTTCTTCTGGCTCGTCAAGTGGGGGCTCGTCATTGCAGCGATCGGCGCAGTCGTCATGTTGGGGCTTCAGTATCAGAAGAGACAGAACATGAAACGCTTCTAAACCAACCCGAGAAGCAAGTTGCATTGTTGCAATCAAAATATCTGATTATCTTGCATTGACTAAAACGTGTGCGGGTTCAGGTATAATGAGCCATCTGCTGAGTCAATAGACTGCCGAGTGTGTCCAGGTCGACAGCGAGCGGTTTGGTCGTCAGCTTTGTCCGAGCCGCTGCTGTGGCTGCGAATTGTACGCTCAGCAGGCTTGGCTGGGCGAAGGTGAGCGTGCAGACGAGCTTGCTCCCTCGCTTTCGCTCGTCTTGGACCCACACTTTCGCGTAGCCACGCAGCGCGTCCAACTGACTCGCTCCTCCCGTGGTAGCGGTCGCGGTCGGGTAGATCGAATGCAGCGCCGCCTCTTCATCCCCTCTTGGGCTTGTCGCACTTGGCGAAGCGAGCGGTGAGCTGCGTGTAGCGTCGACCATCGAGCCCAACATCCGCATGAACATTTCCACCCTCTTCAATCCCCCCGCATCCGCACGAGAGCTCGGCGTCACAGGCACGAGCTCGACTTTGACCTTTATCCCCTTACCCTTAGCCTTAGCCTTAGCTTCGGTCTCTCTTTGCACCTGCTGCAGACACGAGCCAAGGCGATGGACGAAGGACCAGTAGTGCAACCCGACCACCACCGGGCCGAGCGTATCGAGTTTCGCCAGCGCCGCACTGCTCGCCCTCCCGCCCGCACCAATCCCCTTCCCCGCACTACTGCTTTCTTTCTGCTGTGCGGCACTCTGTTGCGCCGCGGTGGACTTTTTCGGCACGGCGAGAGCGGCAGCTTTGATCGCCGCTGCGCGCGCCGCTGCATCGCCCTCCCTTCCTTTTGCCGTGGCGGAGACGAAGGCTTGGTACTTGCGCAGCGGGCCCAGACGCAGAAATGCCAGCAGCAGCGATGCATGCGCTGCATACCGCGCCTCGACTTTCCCCTCCTTCTCCTCAGTGGAGGGGGTGGTGGGGACGAGCTCGACAACGAGATCGAGCCGCTTGGTGAGCACAATTCGCACAGAGGAGGATGTCAAGCGCACGCCGAAGGATGGCGGCAGCTGTCGAGCCTGCGCGACCACATCGCCGAATACAAGCTCGTCACTCGCCTCGCGCGACGCACTCTGCAGCTCGCTATCCAATATCTGCCCAGCAACCTTCGGTTCCTCCTTTGTTGCTGGTGAGGAAGGTGCGTCTGAAGTCCACTCCATCCTGCCTTCTCCGGACCCCGCATTGTTCGTGGACGGCCACAAAACGAACCGAACGCGGAGTCGACGATACATGCGGTCCGGGAACACGAGCTTGGCCTTAGTATCGGCGTCTGGTGGGAGCGAAGACGTGTCGGCCCAGTACGCAATGCTGCGCCGTCTGAGCTCGAGGGGCGCTTCAGGTAGTCCGAAGCCGATCCACGCATCGCGTGCGCCTTCGTCCTTGATCTTGCCGTCCGACGTCACAATCGGCGTGCCAAACCCTTGCAATCCCGCCGGTTTCTTCTCCTTGTTCTTCTTCTTGTTATCCACCTTCTTCTTAACTTCCCCACTCCCCTCCCCCGCTCCCGCGTCGTCGTCCTCCTGCTCGTCGGTGGCGCCAAACCGCTCGACATCGATCAACGGCCTTCCGGGCGTCAACCCCCACCCCCTCCCATGCAGCCCGATCAAACTCCTCCACCTCTCCCGATTCGCCGCCTGACCTCTCCGCAACTCGGCCGCCGCACTCCCCAGCAACTCGGCCGCATTGCGGATCGCGTTGCGCTTCGTCTCGAGCACCACCTTGAACTCGCGCAGCTTGTTCTCCCTAAACGCCTCGGTCCCCTCGAGCTCCCGCCTCGCCTGCCGCAAGCCGTACTCGACCGACGTCGGGTCCTGGAGCACCTCGTCATCCGCATCCTCATCTTCCTCATCATTGTGGTCGGAGGAGATGTCGCGGCGTACGGCGACGGAGGTGTTGAGGCTCGTGCGGGAGAGCGCGATGGAGAGCGGGTCGAGGATGAATTCCTCTTCGCGATTGCCAGCGTGCGTGAGGTGAGAAAAGATGCCCAGCGGCGCTTGTGGCTTTGTGTTGGTAGAAGGGCCGGAGCGGTTGGATGCAGCACCGAGAGAGGGCGCCGGCGAACCCATCCTCCCCGCCGCCCCCGCCGCCCCCGCCGCCGCCGCTGCTGCTTGGCCTGCATTGCTGGAGCGATGCTGCTTGATCAGCATGCCCAACAGCTGGTGTGCATGGATCGAGTTGAAATGCGCCACATCCAGACTCGCGAGTACCTTATTCCTAAGCTGAACGAACTCGGACTCGATGATCGTCCCTCCCACCACCTCGCCCTCCTTCCTCACCAGCCCCTCCCCCTCCTCCCCTCCTTCCTTCCTGTTACCTCCCTCGTTCTCTTCATCATCATCATCGCTGCTGCTGCTGTTGCTCTCGCCGTCGGCATCGCGCGAGCGCTTGTTAGCGCGCAACAGCAACTCCGAGCTGCGGAACTTGGAGAAATCGCCCCTCTCGGCCCACAACCGACGCACGTCTTCACTGAGCTGTACACCCGCAGGTTTGCGGGTGGCGAAGATGTTGGTGCCGTCAGCGGCGATGTCGTTGAGTTTGTTCTCGCGTTCAAACAATTGCCCCGGGTTCGTGTCTGTGTAGATATGAACGGGTTCGACGGAGAGCAGCACCTCGGGCTGCGACGCGGGGGCGCTCGAAGGTCCCGCTTCCGAAGACGACATCATGAATACTCTCTAGGAGAAACTGTAGGATGAGCCTTAGGTGTCCATGTCGAGATTGGTAGATGTAGTGCACAGTGATGGTTGTGTGAGAACAACACCAACCAGGAATGCATAGATGTGATGATCTTTTCAGCGTCCGTGCGAATAATTGGCAGAATTAAATGCAATTTTATTTTGTCCCCATTTCCATATTTCTCACTCACACCATACTCGATGAGCATGCTTCCAATGAGATAGCAATGATATGATAAAGCTAAGTTAGCGCTGATCTCTAAGTGCGGTACAGCCTGACGCTCTCTCTACGCCCAATCGCCACCACCCCTCTCCGCGTCCCTATTCTCTTCATCCGTTACTCTCCTCTCGAACCTCCTCCTCACCTCGTGCAATCCGAAGCTAATCCCCGCGATGAACACCAACCTTACCAAATCCTTCAACGCCAGCCCTGTCGTCTGGAAGACCCCCTGCAGCGGCGGCAGATACACCATCGCCAACTGAGCCACTAGCGACACACTCACTGTCAACCCCAACGTCCTATTCGCCGTGAGCGGCGTGTACAGCCCGCGGTTCTGCACGGCCGAGACGAGGTCGAGCAGCACGAAGCACGTGAACCTCATCGTCGAGTCTCTCTGGTCCGCCACTTTTCCCCCTTCCGGCTGGAGATCGAGGTCGGCGGGGACAAGCTCGTGGATGTAGACGTAGAGTGTACCGAGGACGACCATGGTCGCGCTGAAGCCAATGCGGTAGAAGAGGCGCTTGCTGAGCACGGGTGCGTCCTTCTTGCGTGGCGGTTTGGCCATGACGCTAGTGCGGTCGACAGGGTCGACGCCGAGACTCTGGCTCGGCGGGCCGTCCATGAGGATGTTGATGAACAGAATCTGCATCGCGTTCAGCGGGAGCTTGAGCCGGAAGGCCGTCGAGAGTGTGATGAGCGTAAGCGCGGCGACGGCGGTGGAGAGCTGGAATGAGAGGAAGTTTTGGATGTTGTAGAAAATGCCTTTGCCTTCTTCAACGGCGGCGAGGATCGTGGCAAAGTTGTCGTCGACCAAGATAACGTCCGCCGCCTCTTTGGCTACGTCCGTGCCGCCTTTGCCCATCGAGATGCCGATGTCCGCCATCTTGAGCGCCGGCGCATCGTTGACTCCATCGCCCGTCATCGCCACAACAGCTCCTGCAGCCTGAAAGGCCGAGATGATGCTCATCTTGTGCCGAGGCGTCGTGCGCGCAAACACTGAGACGCTTGAGATGCGCTCTCCCAACTGCCGCTCTGTCAGCGCATCGATCTGCCGCCCCGTCAAGACGCCCGTTCGTTCGGAAGTGAGGTTGCCTGAAAGAATGCCCAACTGCTTGGCCATGGCCACCGCCGTATCCTCAGAGTCTCCCGTGATCATGACCACCTGCACTCCACCGCGTGCCAGCGCCGCAATTGCTTCTTTCACTCCAGGCCGTGGCGGGTCCTGCATCGCCTGCAGCCCCGAAAACGTCAGCGCTTTCGAGTCGAGACTGCCGCTCTGACCGGACGCAAACCCAATCACCCGCAACCCCTGGCTGGAGAGCTTGGCCGCTGCGTCCACCACGTTCTTTCTCCATGCCTCGTCCAGCTTCACTTTGGACCCATCGGCATCTAGGATTGTCGCGCACTTGTCTATCACCACCTCGAATGCTCCTTTGACATATACCAACTCGCCCGCTCCAACGCCGGCGGTAGTGAGCGTGCCTGTGACCGCCATGAACTTTGTCTCGGAGTCGAACGCAATCTCGGAGCTCTTCTTGAAGTACGGCCGTTGGTCCTCCAAGCCAAATGGTTTGAGGACGTTGACGAGCGCTACATCGGTCGCCTGGCCGACATTGGTGCCGTGCTGGTTGCGGTGGGAATTGTTGCACAGATTTCCGGTCAGCAGGATGCGTGAGAGCGCTTGGGTGTGCTTATGCGACATATGCTGTGAAACGTCGATAATGCCATCTTCGGCAGTGAAGCATTTGACCACGGTCATCTCGTTGGTCGTCAGCGTTCCCGTCTTGTCGGAGCACACGACTGAGACGGAGCCAAGCGTTTCGACTGAGGGAAGCTTCTTGACAATCGCCTTGCGGTTCGACATCCTGAGCACTCCCAGCGCCAACGTCACGGTGACCACGATCGGAAGACCTTCGGGGATGGCGGCGACAGCGAGCGATACGCCGATGGTGAACATCTCGAGCCACGGCCTATTCTGCCACACACCCATGAGGCAGATAACCGCAATCACCGCGAACGAGATCATGCTCAGCTTCTTGGCGAGCTCGTCCATGCTCAGCTGCAGAGGCGTTCTCTTCTCCACCACCTCGTTGACCATGCTGAAGATCATGCCAAACTCTGTACTGGCCCCTGTTCCCACTACAATGCCTTTACCATGCCCCGACTTGACCAAGGTGCCCATGAAGGCGATATTCTCCCTCTCGTTGATCGAGGTCACCGCAGCTCCTTCGCCATCCTGTGCACTGCCGGCAGCTGGCCTTGGCACAACGTCGGCGTGCTTCCTCCTTGGCTTGATCTCTCCAGTCAACGTGCTCTCATCCACTTCGAGCCCTACGCACTCCACGATCCTCACGTCCGCAGGCACGCGATCGCCTGTGCTGAACACCACCACGTCTCCTGGAACCAGTTCATTGGCCAACACATTCCTCGTCCCTCCTTCTCGGATGAGGTGGCAGTAGTGGGGCACGAGCTTGTTAAGTGCCTCGAGTGACTTTTCGGACTTTTGCTCTTGGTAGAAGGCGACCGAGATGACGATGATGATGGCGATGGTGATGGACACGGCGTCGTCGATCTGGCCGATGAGAAGCGATACGGCAGCAGACCCGAGTAGGAGGATGATGAGTGGTTCTTGGAATTGTGCGAGGAACTTTTTCAATGGAGGATCCGAGGCACCGACCGAGAACTCGTTGTAACCGCCAGCTTCGCGTCTCGCCTCATGAACGAGGAGCGGCGACAGCCCTGTCTCGAGCGAAGGACAGTGGAGCGCTTCGAGACACTGCTCGGTGCTGAGATGGGTATACAGCGCCGAAGCCGACTGTGCTGAGGAGCCTTGAGCGAAGTCTATCGATGTTGCCGCTCCATTGTCGGCAGAGTGTTTGTGCAAAGCACCGTTGGCACGCGGAGGCGAATTGAAGGGAGGATAGTCGTGGTGGTGATGGTGGTCAGAGGAGTGTGCGTATGGATCGTCCGGGTTGGCTTTGCGTAGGGTGGTGCTGAACGCAAACTGGTCGGGTGCTGGCAGAGCTGAGGGTAATGAGGGTGATATCGAGCCGTTCTGCAGATCGTACTCTGAGTTGGGCAGACTGCGGTATCGATTAGGGGTTGACATATTGGCGCTCGAGCTCAGATGAGCCAGAGACCTACGCTTCGACCTTGGTGGTTGGCGTTTACTTGATCAGCAGCATGCTCTGTGATGTCCAAGAGCGGCTGCTGTATTGATGCTCTTGTATGGACTGAAAGAGGCGAGAAGTATGAAGTTGATCAAGCGAGTGGGAGTGTGGGAGGTTCGAGAAGAACTGTGAATGTCAGAAGCGGGGAATGGCCATTCCGATATCCGTGCTCTGTGCGCTGTGTGTGACAGTGACACGTTAGGAAAGAAACACACACACATATGTACACAGAAATGTGAATCACACAAACACACGCAACAGCCCATTTCGCTCTCTTTTGTTTTGTGGAGCATCGAATGGGCGTGTTCTCAGTAAGCTTGTGCGACCACATGGCATCGTAAAGCTCGCTCCTTCCTTCCTCTCTCATTGATCACAGGGAACGCAGACACATGGACGACTGCATGTTGGTCATGCTATGAAATCAATGCCCCTGGAAGCTGTTCAAACGGTACGGGTCGATGGGATCTAATCAGGCTGGTATAGCAACAGATTGGCTAAAAGTACAAATTTTGTTAACAGAGGATGAGGATGGGTCGACTTGAAGGCATCGAGGATGAGATCTTGGACTGGGTGTTTAGCGAGATGATTGAAGTTTGAGGGGTTGGCCAAATACCAACGTGGTAGTGATGCTTTGCGGAGCAAGACTTGCGCGCTGGTGTGCTGTCATTTAGAAAGGTTGGTTTTGGCGGGCTGATGACCGACAAAGGTCTTGCTTGATGGACAAACCTCCTAGAACACCTTGACCGCCACCTAGCATGCCAAAGCTGCAGGCAACTCAACGCATAAGCAAGTAAACATTGGAGCCGATGGTGATGTTGCTCATATGCCTAAAGTTGCCCGTCAACGCCATCATCAACCCACCGAACGAGCCGTACACCGTGACCTCGTCCGAGACCTTTTCGTCATATCGGTAAATCTTGCCGTACATGACGTAGTCGAAGTCATCTGCGATCCCGCCGTTGCCTGGCTGGTCGAGTCTCCATGCATCTCTCTCTGCCGCTGCCGCTGCTGCGTCCTGCTCGCCATCTGCACCGTCCGTCTTGGCGGCGGCATCCTTTTTCAGTGTCGAAGCAAGCTGGAATGTGAGTTGTTGACCTTCCGAGACAGGCCAGATGTCTGTAGCAATATCGAGTGAGAGCGTCATCTCGAGCGAGGGCGACGAGGCGATGATACGAGACACTGTTGAGAGTCAGTTGCGGAGTTGCACAAGGGGAAAGATCAGGAGGAAAGGTTAGTCACTCGACTTCCAGATGTCACATTAGAGCTGATTCTCGCGAGCCTCAATGGCTTGCAGAAGCGAGCATAGTGAGTTACCTACCTCGGTCAAACTTCTTGCCATCAGGGTCGATCTGAGTGACCACAAACTGGGTATCGAACAGGTTGGTCGGGTCCATCTTGGCTGTATGTAAGTGACTGGTGAGCTATAGTCGGCAACTACCTGCGAGCCTGGTGTGATTCTTGCCGCTGAGGGAGATACGTCGAGAGTTGGGTGACCAGACGAGGTGAAAGAAAGGTGAAGGCAACAAGATACAGATGATGTTGGTGCATCTCCAAATTTGAGCTTCTTCTCGCAATTGTGCAATTTCTCGGGAATCGTTCAAAAATTCGGCCTTTATTTGCTGCTCAATCGGGCAGCCACATCTGATCGGGTCTTTGACCAAAATTTGGTTAGGGGACGAGCTGCCGAAACGGGACCCTTTGGATCGGCGCATCGGCTGCAATGCTGCAACATTCCTCCACTTTCCGCGGCAAATTAACGCCGCTGCTCCTCTGCTCCGCTACCGCCTGTCATCATCATCTTGCAGCACCTCCCTTTCTTTCCATCCGTCATCTTCATTGCTCCTTCTCTCGCTGCAGCTTCCCATATACCCTGCGAGAAAGGATTGAACAAAGCCAGCATGACGACGCCCACACCGGGCCCATCTATGGCGAACCTCTCGCAAACCCCCTCGTCCACTGCCGGCGGTGATGCAGCGTGGTACGACTCGATGCTCAGCCATCTCTCCACGCAACCCGCATGGCCTGCAGACAAGGAGAATGCCATACTCGAACCGTACACCTATCTCGACTCAAATCCGGGCAAGGAGGTGCGCACCAAGCTCATCGAGGCATTCAACGTCTGGCTCCAGGTGCCGACACGCAAGCTCGACTCGATCTGTGCAGTAGTACGCATGCTCCACACCGCGTCGCTGCTGATGGACGATGTTGAGGACAATTCAGACCTCCGCCGCGGCATTCCGGTCGCGCATAAGATCTATGGTATTCCACAGACGATCAATACGGCCAACTATGTGTACTTCCTCGTGTTCAGCGAGATCTTTCGCATGAATGAGGACTCGTCCTCGTCGTCCTCCCCTCCGCTGTCGCCGAATATTGGAGGTGGGGCGATGCCAAGAGCGACAGTGGAGAGGCTGGTGGTGGACGAGTTGATCAACCTCCATCGAGGGCAGGGGATGGATCTGTTGTGGAGGGACAGTCTCATCTGCCCCACCGAGGAGGAGTATGTCGAAATGGTGAACAACAAGACCGGAGGACTATTCCGCATCGCAGTCAAGCTCATGCTCTCGCAATCTCCCTCAGCACGAACGGCAGGGTTCCCAGATCTCATCCCCATCGTCAATCTCATTGGTCTCCTTTTTCAGATCTTGGACGACTACATGAACCTTCAAAGCAGCAAGTACGCCGAAAACAAGGGGTTCGCAGAAGACCTCACCGAGGGCAAATTCAGCTTCCCCATCATCCACTCCATCCGCGCCAGCGTCGGCCAAGACGGCGCACTCAGGCCGTTCACCGCTGCCGGTGCCTCCAATGCTACCGACTCAGTAGCGGGGGCGGGGATGGGGGTGAATGCGCCGAACCCCAACGTCACGGCTGCCCCCACACCAGGGAAAGCAGAGGGAGGCGCAAATCGACAGATCCTCAACGTGCTCAAGCAGCGACCGACGGATCTGGCGACAAAGCAGTACGCCGTGTCGTACATGCGCAACGTCACTAAATCCTTCGACTACACCACCGACGTACTGCAACGGCTAGATGCTCAGGCGCACAAGGAAATTCAGCGACTGGAAGAGGCGCTCGGAATCCCTAACCCGCGCCTCAAAGCTATCCTCGATGCGCTCAGCGCAAGCTGGAAGTCCACATAACCCTTTAGCATCAATCGATACCTTTTCTTTCATTGGCATAGTGTGTGTGAAATTAGAGTTTCGCCTTGGCGTTGTCTTCATCGCGCCGGGTTTGGGCCATCTTGAGCAACGCATACAGCGTTTGCAGCCGCGGCATCTCGATCCCCTCCCTCCTCGCGATCCTAATGGGATTGCCGAGAATCACTTCGAGTTCCATGGGCCGTTTGGCCTGCCAGTCGAGCAGCATGCTTGGTTTGCCCGCCGTGTTCCGCTCCGTGCTCTTCAAAATGCGCTCCGGGCTCGCATGCTTCTTCTCGTCAAATGCAATGCCGAGGATCTTCGGGGCTGTGGAGAAGATCTCGTCCATACACGCGCGTAGGTGAACTCGCAGTTCGGGGTCGAGCGACATCCGGGAATTAGTTGTGCCACCGGAGAGCACGGACGAGGGGTTCATGCTGGCGTTGATGCAGAGTTTGTGCCATCGCGTTTGTTGCAGCGACAACTCCGGTGCGAATTCGGCGTCTTTAATCCCCGTAGCCGTGAACCATGCGACGAGGTCGCGAATATGCGCATCCGTAGTCTTGGTCAACTTTTCGAGGAGGGTGGGGTTGGAAAGGAGCGAGTTTGGTTTAGCTTGGCCGTTGGTGTACGTGCCCATAGTGATTCTTGTCCATCTGTTCTGCTTGATCACGCCGTGCTCGACCTGCTCGGCGCTGATCACGGTCACCGCGCTCACGATCGGATTCTCCGGATACTCCGCCCTATGCACCTCCTCAATTCCCACGCCGTTCTGGATCAGCACGATACAGCTTCCCTTGACCCCCCTTGTGACGAGCGGGCGGATATCGTGCGCATCGTTGGTGACGTCCGGGAGGGCCTTGGTGGTGACGACGACGAAGTCCCACTTCACCCGCGCCTCTCCGGCCTGTGCGATGGAGCTGAACACCCTATGAGGTGTAAAGTGGTAATCGCCAAACGAGTGGGTGCGCAGCGAGACGCCGTTCGAGGCAATGGCCTTGTAGTTGGAGCGGCAGACGAGCGAGACGTGGATCGGCACACGGTTGTATGTCTGCTGAAGTTTCGAGGCGTAGAAGCAGCCGACAGCGCCAGCGCCCACGATCAGGATGTGCACCGGTGTGCGCTCGCTCATGATGTGGTAGTGGTGGTTGATGAAAGCGGAGGTGGAAGGAAGGATGGAGAAATGCGGGGGTTGAGAGGATGGTGGAGGTTGAGTTGGACCAAGCGGGGATAAGTCACTGCGGGAGAAGGGCATTGAATGAAATTCCGAATGAGTCCGGCGACTCATTTTTGGCAGCAGCAGTTGGTGTGTAGCCGAAATGCAAGCTCAATCCTCAACTACGGAATCAAATGGATTCCAGATGCTTTGGCTACGAAGCTGTATCTGTCAAGACACCGATCTCGAGCTCAGATCAAACGATCCATCAATCGCAGAAGACACAAAAAGCTGTATGACATTGCAAGAATCGAGTCGCACGGGATGACAACGTTGTAAGTGCTGATAAAGTATGTACATGGGAAGCAGCCTCATTGAGCGGAACAAGTGTGAAAAGTCCGCTTGAACCCTTATCAAGGTGGAGAAAGGCGTTCAGAGGCCTGAAGGAAGAGCTTTGATATCGTCTGGAAAACACAAATCGCCAGAGACGTCGATGCATCCAAGCGCTGAACCTGCTTAGAGAGTAAGATTGTACTCGTACTCGCTCTCGCTATTCTGGCTCAACCAGAGCGTCACCGTCGAAAACATGATGCAGGCGTTTTGGATGACATTAGCGACACCATAATACTCGTACCCTTCCGGCAGATAAGGCACCAAGTACTTGACCGTTAGCACCGTGATACTCCCCGCCAAACCGCCCGCCATGAGTGCGAATCCGATGAACAGGAACAGCCTCGCCCTCCACTGGACGCTATCCGTGGCAAACCCACCGCCTCCACCACCGAAGGAGAACGTGGCACCGACGTCGGTAAGATGCTGCTTGTCGATGAGGTTGACGACGATCATGCCGAGAGTGCCGCACAGGCCGGGCACCCAGTCGGCAAACGTGATGTAGGTCGCGGGTTCTTGGTACGGGATGGTAGGGTCTGTGGGGACACGACGACGCATGTTGGAGATGATGGTGGCGTCGAGGAAGAACCACCATCCGAGCGCGAAGAGGGCTCCTGAAAAGTAAATGCCGAATTGACGCTTGCTGGTTTGGAGGAAGGCAGGTAGTGTGGGAAGCGGGATGAGGCACACGCGCCTTGGGTCGTAGGATCGTCTTGGCAGCGACATGTTTGCAAGCGATCAGACCAGAGCAATGCTGCGATGCTTTCAGCTGGATCCGTTCGTGGAGAGAAGTCAAGATGCACGATAGCAGAAACGCAAGACGCGGCGTAGTGTGGAGGCGTGGGTCGTGCATTCTGACGGAACCGAGACAAGACGGTCCCATCTTGATTTTTCACAATCAAATGTCATCAATTTCGCCGGTCTAACAAATCGGTCAAATTCGACCATGTTACCGGCAAGAGGCTGACAGTAAACGTCTGTTCTTCTTCTCTCTGCCGCACCGATGTGCAAGAAGGTCAACAAGGCCAGGGGCAAAGCTGCCAAGAGAGAGGCCGAGATGGAAGATGTCGCAACATGGTGGCGCCATCAAGAAGCCACTTTGGTGGTGGTGGTTGGTGCGTGCGCAAAGGCTGGCTTGCCTTGTTGCTTGCCTGCTTCCGCTTTCGGCAAGAGGCTCTTGGGCGAACACACGCTGATGAATGCGGCTTGGCTTTGGCTTTGATTTGCACACAAACAAGAAATGGTGGCGCTCTTTTTTTTTTTTTTTGTTTTTGTTTTTGTTTTTTTTTTTTTACTGATTTTAGGCTGAGCGCCGACATGAGCAAATGCCGTGCGTGAGCTACACCAAAAACCGGGCTTGCTGAAGCCTCGAAACGTGTCTCGCTAAGGCAAGCCAGCACAGATGAGCGAGGCGGCTGGCTGCATTCAGCGATGAGTTTCAATCGCGTGTTGTCGTCTCTCTCATTCTCACAGCTTGACAGTGATTCTTGCTCCTACTTCGTTATTTGGTGTCGTTGGAGGGTATGGACAGGAGCCTAAAATGGAACAACATGGATCGCGGCCAACAGGCGCAAGCTGTGACACTGTGACAGGTTTGACAGAGTGTCAGACGCCATCGTGCAAGAGCCAAAGTGGATGACAGTGTGCACAACAGAGCACAGAGGAAAGATAGAGTCAGCCAGAGAGAGCGTGCCTCACCTGTATCATTTAGTGTTTGAGAACAAAAGGCGCCGGCGCCCGCACGCCCATCCTCAATCATTAAGAAAAATGAAATCTCTCAGCCCAAAAGCAGAGAAGCAATCAATCAGAAAATAAACAATCAATTCCCTAAAGACGAGCCAAATGCTCCGCGCACAGGCCACAGCGACTTCGTTCTCTCACTCTCACTCTCGTACTCTTACGCATCTAACAAGTCCGTTCCAGTCTCAGTTCTAACTCTTCTCTTCTCCTCCCGTCATCAAGTCCATCGCGCACCCTCGCGTCGTCTTGCAACTCGTCCTTCACACTGGTCTCCATCGTTTTGTCCCGACACTATCTCCACCATCCTCCATTAACGGTGCTTGATCGCTTCAAGGAGCCGTCACCTCGACTCTTGCTTCGTCTCGAACAGGAACGTAGAATCACAACCTCGCCGCATTCCTACAATCCATCTCTCTCGAGCCGGACTTGGCTGTGAATCAGCCGCACACAGCTCTGCATCGGATCTCTATCCGAATCACTTCGCCATTCCCTCCAGCGGCCCTCGCAAACCGCATACACAATCGCAAACGTGACCGCAACCAAACGAAAGGCTTCAGGCGGTCTTGCGTCGACCCGTCCCGGCAAACAAATCACCAACCCCTCCACACCCACCCTTCCACCACTTGCTCTATCACACCACGCCAACTCAGCCACTCACGCTACTGCCACTGGTCACCATATACAACATCGAAACAGCAGTTCGAGCTCCATCGCATCTGTAGAAATGTCGGTTCTTCCCCAAAGTACCACCGACTACTCGGCCACTCACGAGGCGGCCGCTGCCGCTTCGGGCTCTTCACAACATCGCCCCACACCGAGCGTTGCTCAGGATGCAAGCAAGCCGCAAGCGATGGGCATGCCCACACACGTCGCCAGTGCCAACTCGGCAGGCACCTACTCGTCCGCATCCCTCCCCCTCGCCATTGCCGCGCAGCAAAGAAAGCTCAACGGGCGATATGCGCTGTCGGACTTTGCCGTCGAGCGCACGCTCGGCACCGGTTCATTTGGTCGCGTCCATCTGGTGCGTTCGCGACACAACCACCGATTCTACGCGATCAAAGTGCTGCGCAAAGAGCAAGTGGTCAAGATGAAGCAGGTCGAACACACCAATTCGGAACGCGCGATTTTGTCGATTGTCCGACATCCGTTCCTGGTCAACCTGTGGGGCACCTTCAAAGACTCGACATTCTTATACATGGTGATGGACTATGTTCCGGGAGGAGAACTCTTCACGCTGCTCAGAAAGAGTCAGCGCTTCCCACATCCCGTCGCCAAGTTCTATGCGGCTGAAGTGGCGCTCGCCATCGACTACCTGCACCAGAACAACATCATCTACCGCGATCTCAAGCCGGAAAACATTCTCCTCTCTGCGGATGGACACTTGAAGATCACGGATTTCGGTTTCGCAAAGTACGTCCCTGACGTCACCTGGACGCTTTGTGGCACGCCCGATTACCTTGCGCCCGAGATCGTGTCGAGCAAAGGATACAACAAGTCGGTCGACTGGTGGGCGTTAGGTGTGTTGCTGTACGAAATGCTCGCGGGGCATCCGCCGTTTTTTACGGAAGATGCCAACCCGATCAAGCTGTACGAGAAGATCATTGCGTGCAAGGTGCGATACCCGCCGTACTTCGAAACGGGCGTCAAGGACTTGCTCAAGAACCTGCTCACCGCCGACTTGAGTAAGAGGTATGGTAATCTGCATAGGGGCAGCAAGGATATTTTTGGTCATATGTGGTTCGCAGAGGTCGATTGGGATAGGTTGTATAGAAGGGAAATCCCCGCACCGTACCTGCCTACGGTGACGGCAGATGGCGATAGCAGCCAGTTCGAGAGGTATCCCGAGAACGATGTGAGCGAGTACAGCAGGACAGATGCGGTGGATAGTTTGGGTTATCTCTTCCCGGATTTCTAACGAGAAGCGCAGCGCAGCTCTGTTGTCTGTTTGTAATCAAGGAGTATGTTTGGAACACTCATCACCCAGCCTGTACACCTGCATCGCATTGTGCTTTCCATTTCTGGTTTCATGTGTGATGCGGAAGCGAGGAGGTGGTGGTGGTGGTTTAGAGCTCCGAGTGCTTGGCTTTGGCGGCAGCAGCGCGGGCGCCCTTGATCTCGAGAAGTTCGACTGTGAGCGGGCAAAGGATGGACGCGATCAGTCTGTCATGTCCACAATGATGGGGAGGAGCAAGATGAGAGATGACTCGACTTACCTTCGAAGATCAGATGGGCGTTGGGAGGAATAGTTCCCCCTGCTCCACGTTCTCCATAACCATCCGAGGGGGGGATCTTGAGCTTCCTCTTCTCGCCCACGCACATATCCCTCAACCCCTTATCCCAGCCTTTGATCACCTGGCCCACGCCCACTACCGCATCGCAAACCTCACCAAGCTGTCAGCACTCGTCCTCATCTTCTCATTTCTGATGTCGAAACTTACGAGTGAACTCGAACGGCTGGCCACGGTCGAGCGAGCTGTCAAACTTCGTACCGTCCGCCTATTCAAACCAGCATTTGGTGATTGTCAGTGCGGTCTGTAAAAGGGCTGAGGGGAGGGGGGAAAAGCTTACAAGGGTACCAGTGTAGTGCATGGCGAGGAGGTCGCCGGCTTGCGACTTGTCATCGCACTCTGAAGGGCGGAACTTGACGCCAACCTGCAGCTTGTCCGGCAGCTTGTCCGCCGAGGTAGCCGCAACCAGAGTCGCCCCAGCAGCGACAGCGAGCGTGAATAGTGGCAGCGTGAACTTCATCTTGAGGGAGGAGATGGATAAAGAAGAACGAAAGAAGAGAGCGAGTCTGGGGAAAAGCCGGTGGGGTGTCCTGTGCACGATTGCCGAGTTGGCAATACGTGGAGCACCAGACAGCTAGTGGCTTCTTCTTATCGGCCGTAAAATTCTTCTAGATTTCACTCCACTTTTGGCAGGCGGTTTCGTGCATATTTTGACATTTCACACCACCACCCGCTCGTCCTCATTCATCACTCTCACTCACTTGTTGCCACTGCGACCGAGTAGCATCGCATCGCACTGCATCGTTCACCATGTCGACCGCACACCGCCCCAACTTTGACCCGGCGAAAGGCCGCGCGTCCAAAGAACACCTCTCGCAACAACGTACCAAACTCGACATCCCCTCGCATACAAAGCTCAAGTTCCGTCAACCTCCGTCCACCAGCGGATCCACAGCTTCAGGTTCTAGTGAGGCGGCGGGGAGGAGAGATTTGAAGCGCGAGCTGGAGGAGGCAGAGTGGGAGGCCAAGAACAGGAAGCGCGTCAAGGCTGGGTTGGATCCGCTGCCCATGCCGGCGCCAAGTGCGAGTGAGAAAGGGGAGGGGGAAGACGATGAAAGTGCGAGGAGGAAGGAGGCAATCCAACAGGCTTTAGAGTTGGATAAAGACTCGGATAGCGACTCAGCAGATTCCTCTGAAGACGAAGAAGAAGGAGAAGGCGAGGAGGAGGAGGACGGCAAAGAGTCGCAATCCTCCGCATCCTCCTCTTCGTCTTCCGACGAAGACGAAGATGAAGACGAACAAGCGCTGCTCCTCCGAGAACTCGAGAAGATCCGCGCCGAACGAGCCGCCGCCAAAGCCCGCACATCTACCACCGAACAGCTCTCGCGCGAAGAAGAAATCGCCCGCGGCAACCCGCTCCTCAATATCCAAAACCACTTCTCAACCCCCACCCCCTCCTCTAGTGCAGGGGGAGAACGAGATTTCGGCGTGAGAAAAAGATGGGACGACGACGTGATTTTCAAAAACCAAGCCTCCGCCGCCGGCAACACTGGCAAAGCCACCGCAGGAGGGACTGGGTTTGTAAATGACCTTACCCGCTCCGACTTCCACCGCAAGTTCATGAACCGCTATATCAAATAACTCCTCCACAATAACTGACAATATATACCCCGGTAGTCTGATGTAAGAAAACCAAGATCAATCGATTCCCAAAATGCGTGCAAATCGTACGTGTGTGTGTGTGTGTCTACTCAACCCCCTCGCGCCTCAAGTCCATGAGGAGGCCGGCGAGCACGGCGGAGTACACGAAGACGAACTGCCTCCCCGTCTGGATCAGGCTCATTCTCTGCTCGCGCACCGTGTCTACTACCTTCCTCACCACATCGTCGCCGGAACTGTACGCGCGGTCCACCACCTCCCTCGCCCTCACGTCCTCTTCGTCTTCTTCCGTGGCAGTGATGACAGCGTCGCGATGCAGCGAAGCCGGGTTCGCCGCCAGCAGCGTCTGGTGCTTGCCGTCCGCGTCGTCATTGCTGGAGCTTCGCGAACCTTGCGAGGTCGACGTGGACATTGCACTGCCGAACGAATCGACTCCGGCGGGGGTGGGCTCGTTGCTCCCCGTCACCGTCGTCGTCGACAAATCCCCCATCCCCGCTTGCTGGCTCTGCTGAGCAATGGCTACGTCGAACGGATTCATCGCCGACAACAGCGCATCCTCAATCCCCCGGCTCCCACCTTCGGCGCCAGAGGCGGATAGAGCACTGGCATTGTTGCTCGACAACCTCGAATGCACCCCACCGGCAGCACTGGAGAACAAACTGCGCGCCGACCCGCTACTGTGCAGCGATGGCGTCGAGACCTCGCTAAACGGCGACGACGCCTGCTGCCGCCAGCCCTCGGACGCCAGCATCGTTGTCATGTTCCGAGGCGGAGACTGTGCATCCCCGCCCGCACCAGAGCTAGAACCAGACCCGAGCGGGTTAAACGTAAACGTCGCCGATGTGAACGGGTTGCTAAATCCACTCGTGTTCGCACTCTCGCTCGGCTGTTGAGAAGCAGCATTGCGAGTCGCAGAATCGCTGGCTGTGGGCGCATCGTCGTCGCTCGACCTCGACCTGAGCATCGGAGGAGGCGACGAAAGATCCCTGCCGAGACTGCTGCCGTTGGAGTCAATGTCCATGCCCGTGGGCGAGAGTTCGCGCTTCAAGCTACGCCTCGGTGTCCTCGGGAACCGCTCTTCCAGCGGTGGAGACACAGGAGCCATGTCTACATCCTGCGTCGTCGCACCGTCTGCCTTGGCAAGAACATTGTTCTCCCAAGCCGCAGGCTCTTCAGCCGCGCCGAGCTTCTGCCGCCTCCTCGCGCGGCGCAGCACATCAAGTGCGGCATCAATGACAATGTACGCGCCCGATCGACCCACGCCCGCAGAACAGTGTACGACCATAGGCCCAGCTGCAGGGATCCTACCTCTAGCCACGCCGCCTCTGAGATGCGCGTCTGCCGAGTTCTGCGCGGCATCCGCAATGTCCATCAGCGTGAGCAGCGACTCGGGCGTTTCGGGAATGTGGTAGTCCGGCCAAGCAATGTACTGCAGCTGGACGATCTTGCGCGGTGCCGCATGGGGCTCGGCCAGGTTCTTGAGCAGGAACGTCCTCTTCACCGTCGTCGGCGTCCTTGCCTTCTCCTCGCTCGACTCTTTCGACGTCGACGACGACGGCATAGTCGGGAACAACGCGGCACCTTGCTGCTCCTTGCCAAGCACACCGTTGCATTCGTCAGGCCGCATCTTGTTGCCCGCCTCGTCAAGTACAACCTCGTCGAGCTTGTTGAGCCTCATGTGATCGCCATACTCGGTCTGCAGCCAGTACGGGTGGCTCTGTAGCCGCCCGCTCTCGTGCTCACGCGTAAGCATCACAATCACACGGCTGTTCTGCTCCCAGACTGCCGTCCAGAATGCATCGAACGTGCTTGGCAGCGGAGCCTGCGTGGCAATGTATCGCCGCTTGCTACCAAACTGCCTCGGTGGATGCACAAATGATCCGTTCAGGTAGTCCGAGCCGGGATCGTGTTTGCTCCTCGGCTTTCTGAGTCGCACTCGGCTGTGTTCGTAGGTCCAGATGTTGTTGTACCGGTTGTCGGCGCCTCTCTCGAGCGCAGCGGCGATGCTGAACGGGAAGGCGTGCGAGTTGGGGTCCAGATGGCGTCCGTTGGTGGCAGTGGACTGCTTCTGCAAGGCGCGAAACTGCGCAAGAGCGAAATCCTTGGAGCGAGGATCCTGGTCTGACTCGGCAGAGTGCTGCTGCATCGTCGCAATGAGACGATTCTGCTCGGTCTTTTCGACGTCAAAGAAAGCCTGAGCAAGTGCATGTGCACGTTCAGCATCGGACATGTGGACGAGCTTCTGCAGGAAGGGTGGAAGCTGCTGCACTTGCGTCTCGCTCATCTGGGGCAAGTCCATAGGGATCTTTTCGGTGATACCGTGCTGCAGCTCGCGGTTCTGACGGATGTTGTCGAAGAAGGGATTGGCACAGGCAGCTGCCTGTCGATTGGCTCCGCCAGACTGCTTGCTGTTGCCGTTGCTCGCCCCATTCTGGTTTTGCTGACGGCTGCTCAGGTTAAAATTAAAGGCGTCTCCTGGTCCGCGCTGGGCGCCATCCTTGGCAGGAGAAGCGCCCTGACCAGGCCATCCAGCGACGGTGCTCTGAGTCTGGAAGGCTTCCATCGGCAGGCCACGAGGCTGGACGAGAGACTGTCGCCCATCTTCGTCGACAGGACTTGCGAAGGAGGGAGTGGCAACGACACCATTGAGTTTGAGAGTCGGAGGCCTCTTGCTGCGAACATCTGTGGAGCCCTCTGTCTGTGTAGAATTATGGCTGTCAACTGTCTCGCCTTCTGTAGCCTTGTTAGGAGCACCAGTATCAATCAACTCTCTCGCCCTCTTGGAACGAGCTAGCTTGTTGAAGCCACCTACGAGCCAGCAAAGTTCACCAGCGAATCCGGCCGCTTCGAACTTCTTGAGCACGCCAATGAGGCAGGGACCTCCACCACCTGCAGTAGCGTTGCCGGTGCCATCGATGCGACAGGTATCCGTGTCGAGCACCACGATCTTGTTGACACCGGGCTCCTCTGGCAGGCTGATGGTGGCTCCGCGCTTGCGAACAGCCTCTAGCTGCGCTTGGTCGGTGGGACCCGTCTTGGCGTCTGGCTTGGGCTTGAGTGGCCCTTTCCTCCAGCGCATGAATTGTCTTCGATCACTGGCACTACCGAGCATCTCATCCTCGATGCGCTCTACAGTGATCGCGGGACGCTTAAGAAGGGTGCTCGGTGCACAGATGTTGATACTGGATGCAACGCGCGCCATGGAGAACGAAGTGGAAGGTCGAATGTCGAGAACGAGCACATCTGGTGCTGTAGCTGGCTCGGTCTGTGCTGATGCCGCTGATGCTCCTGTGCTTTTCTGCTTCCACGATGGCAGGGCGAGCACTTCGGCAAGACCGTCGACATCCAAAGCTTTGAACTTGCTCAGGTCTTGAGCCGAAGCACTGGCTTTGTTGCTGGCTGCAGAAGACGTCGGAAGCGGAAGTGACGCGCTAGATGAGAGTCCCGCCTTGATTCGTGTTGGCAAGTTGAGATTGCGGCGGAAATCTGGCGGAATGCCCGATGAAGAGGCGGACTGCTGTGATTTGTTGGGACTTGAGCTAGCATTGGCTGCGGGCGTGGGCGGCACATTGAGACGACCCATCCGGAAGCCATCCGGTAAAGCTGTGGTCATGCCACCGTCAGGGAAGAGCTTGGCCCAGGGATGCGGCTCTGCATCACCCGAAGCACCTTGAGCGCCATTCGGTCGATTTACGCGGGCGCCTGAAGAGGAGACAAGTGGTGTAGACAGCGCGAACGGACTTGCGATGCGGACTCCACCGGAATTGGGCGCATTGCTGTCGGGCACGTGAACGGTGGCAAAGTAATCTGGCTCGGCGCCTGTATTTGATGCTGCTGATGATGAGGGCGGTGCCCACGACGAATTCGACATAGTATTGGATGACGAATTGGATGAGGATGAGGACGAGGAAGAGCCGAAGTTGAGGGAGGGCAGCAACGAACGCCGCGATTTGGCTTTTGTGGTCGTATCTGGTGGTGCAGTGGACATCATGATCGGTGGTGCTGGTGCTGATTAAATGGGACCAGGTGATGATAGATAGTTGAAGCTTGGGACGGGACAATATGTTCCTGGAGATCAATGCGAATGCGTGCGAGAGAGAAACAGAAGAGGTGCGATCTGAGAAAGGTGGTCCAGCCGGGAAGATCTAGTGAGTACTGCAAAGGATCAGGAAAGCAGCATCTCGACGGAAGGTATGCTTTGCTGTGGCGTAGAAGGGGATTGAGGAGTGTTGCTGGTGTTGTTGTTGTCGCTGTGCGAGATCTACGATTCTGACGACAATTGCGGCGGAGGGAGATACGTGCCAGATCTAGACCGAGTTACGCTACAGTGAAGTGATGCTGAATGCAGTGGCGAGATGCGGTATGGTCGAATAACAGAACTCGCGAGACCGGTCAGATTCAAGACGTCCAGGTCGAGGGTGTTTGCTGCAGATGCACGATCGGACCTAAGGGTCTGCAGCGGATCGGAGAGGCGACAGATGTAGCAGGCGATGCAAAGAGGATGATGACCAGGGGCAAAGAATGCGGGACAGGATTACAGCCTTTAGGACAGGGGGTCCACAAAAATGCGGGCTGCGTCCCGTAATGTGCAGATGCGCGGTTTCAGATCGACGCCGAGAGACGACGACCTCGGGAGAAAAAGCCGGAGAAAGCTTGATGGCTGCACAAATGAGTCGAGACGGTCGAGCTGTGCAAAGATTCAAGCGCACCGGATCAAGACAAGAACCGCTAAGGTGAAGATAGACGTTTGAGATGAAAAGCGGGACGGTGATGGTGTGCAGAAAAAGGGTGGCGTTGAAAAAGGAAAGAGCTCGGTATGTATGTAGTTGGAGAATCCAAGCCGAGATGCTAGATGGAGGTTTGTTATGTGCCTGCGCGTTGGCGGGAGCAAGGTGGTTGCAACGATGAGGTTGCGACAGAGTAACACAGAGATGGATACTGACGACGATACCGAACTGGAAGAAGGCGCCGCCGAGTCGAGTTGCGCTGTAGAGCGCGTGACTTAGCTGCTGAGCCTTGTCAGTTGTCAATTGGCATAAAGTGGAGTGAAAGCGGAAACGAGTCGTAATTTTGCCTTTCTGCCTCTGTCTTCTGACTGAGACAAACGGGCACAAAAGCAGTGTCGAGAGGGCAGCTGTGTGGAAATGCAACTGTGCAGCTGAGCAGCCGCGCAAAGGGTCACCAGCGGAGGGTCGATGTGATGCATTGAATATGACGCCGTCGTGCTCTTTGACTGCTCGTGCAGCCTCGGCCAACTTTACATTTTCAGTGACTGACAAGCGTCGATAAAATTAGAGGCGCAATTGCTGCTGAATTTGTTCTCAATTTCTTTTTTCGTCCGTCGCGCAAAATTGGCCCGCTCAAAGTTGCTGCACTGAATGGCGGCTGTTGCTCAGAAATGCACACACTCACGAGCAGATACGCTCCTCGTACTTCAGACTCGTCGTGACCGAGTAGCCCGTCTGACATGGCCATGGCCAAGGCGGTGGGTAGACCGACGTCGTCCTTGCAATCACTGAGATAGATTTCTAGCGACCCAGCGGTAACCACCTCGTAATTGTATGTCTATCGATCAGTTCTCACTCTCTTACGCTTGTTACGGCGAATAGAATGTGCATACACATGCAGGCTGGCGCAGGTCGCTTGTTCGCTTCCACAGTCAGTCACGATAAACACTTGCCTTGATGCTCGGCTGGGGTATCAAAAGCGCGCGGCCAGGGTACAAAGCATGCAGGTCTGCTCGGGCTTTGATTGCAGCATGCGTGTCAAGGGCACCAACAGCGAGGGCGAGCTGGTTCCGTCCAATCAACCTGCAGCAGTAATGGATGACAGCAAGTCGTTGGGTCAAGCCGTATCAGCCTTCAATAAGTTGATGCAATCTGTGACTGCACCAATCAGGCCACAACAAGGTCTTAAGGCTAATGAGTGGGGAAGGTGATGTGCCAAAATGGCCAATGTTCCTCCCGCGCTATGGCCCCTCTGTAATTTTGTCGTGCCTGTCAGCCCAGCATCTCTCGACCTTAGGATCCCACGCCTCTGAATGATATCGGCTCTACCACAAGCTGTTTCTTTCTGGGTGAGAAGCTCTCATTGGAACCAACTTTATTGTTCGTATGTGGCTTAGATTTCACATTGGTCGTGCTGTCGCAAGTGACAGGTCGTTGTTTGAATTTGTGAGGAGAATGCTGTCATCATGATGGCGTTCTTGTGTTCAAGCTCGCTAGACTCGTTGTGAGGACCCTGAACGCCATGATGCTAGCGCGCGCCAATTGGCCGGACAGAAAAGGCTCTCCCCAGTCTGCGTCTCTCGAGGGAGCTTGCATCATCCCACTTTCTCCGCATCGTCAACTTGGTCCTGGCGTTCAAGGCACACCTGATTTTTGCAAAAGATCATTCCGAGTCGCACGCTTGCGCCAAGACTGTGAGCTCAAGATTCGACGACGATCATCTGGGTTTTGTGTTTCTTCTCACGAAGGAATGCCTAGCTTGGCCCGTGAGTTGTACCTGCGCAGCTAGGTGCAACGGCTTCCCCTCTCAGTAGCTCACTCGTGTATTGCAGACGTGCTCAACGCAAGTTTCAAGCAAAGAACCATTCCAGCATAATTTACTGTCTGGAAACGAACGGCTCTTTCCTAGCAAAAAAAGCTCGCCGACACTCTCCACTGCAAATAGCTGTGGTCCATTGGCAGTCACTGGGCACCTTCTGTCTAGCAAAGAGTTGCTCAAAGATGGAGTCGGTGGCTCGTGGGAATGGACGATTCGATATTGTGAAGGCGCCTGGTTGCAATTGTCGCAGTTGCGTGAATGGAGGAATGACGTAAGGCTGTGAGCGTCAAGGTTTGAACCCTGCAGCCGAGGCGAGACAGGTTCATGGCCAAGATAGGAAGCTCCTGTCACCAGCTCGTGCGAATAGACCTTTTTCTTTTCAAGTCATGTGAGACCGACAATTCCCTCCGAAAACGTTCAATCGGATGTTTCCGTCACAGGACCCATTCTTGCAAACGGTGATCAGCTTGATTTCAATACGCAGTGCCATAGGCACCTACTGTTGCAATTCCAGACTTTGGCTGCTTTCAACTCGACTTGACTGGCTCTCTCCTATTCATGAGGCCAGTGATGTCTACCGTTGTGTCAATTGGCACGAAAACGATGGTGAAAGCACGACAAAGCGACTGCTCAAGAAGGCGATCAACACCGAAGCTCGATCAGCTATAGAAAATCGGGACTTGGCGTCCGAACACGTCCTACGATTCGCTGAAATCGTTTGCATTTCGAACCAACGGAGACATCCGAAGCTGTTTTTAGCCTTCCGTTACCGCTTAGCCATCAAAGCACAAGCAAGACACATGACTCGTCGGAGTGACCGGTCAATTGTGACCAGAGCAATGTCAAGAGAAGCAACTAGTGGCTACGAATTGGCACCAGGGTTTCGCTTGTTTCCGAAGTGAGCAAAGAGCAGCAGGAACGGGAGCGGGAGAGAGAAGCTGCTGGCTGCCAGCTGCCATGGCTCAACGGTCAATTCTTCTGTTTTTGGCCAATGTCGGATCCAACCCGTTTGCTGGTTTCTTCGACCACATCAACCTGGCACACAATCGTCGATGTTTTTATAGGGAAACAGACTGTGCAGACACATTTGAAGAGTGTGCATGGATGCTCGCCATTAACTATCCAAAGGAATGGCAAAGTACAAATAGCAAACAAGTGTGAGAGCCAGGCCGAGCTGTTCGGAAGAGTGTCCGAGCGAGTGTCATCAAATGTGATGGATGCTCAGTGCAGAAGGAAGCGGAATGAAATTATTCCCAAGTTTCGTGTGTGTTTCGCTGGTTGGTTGCTGAGCGCTCACCCTTCTTCCCTCGTCGCTCCGCTTTTTCCAGGATTGATTGATTGATTGGCATTTCTCGGGTTGAATTATGCTCAAAGCGCGCCAATTTCTGTCCATTCTCGTCGCTCATTCTCAGAAGGCGCAGTCCCACGAATCCTCCACAAACCATTGCCGCTTATTTACTCGTCTTCCATTGGACCTTCTTCTCTGCCTCTGTCACCGCCACCCCTCTTTCATTCGCAACACCAACCTCCCCTACTTGCGTTCCTTTAGTGGTAGCGCTTCGATCCTGGAATCCCCTCAGGCACTGGTGCATCCTCCACGAGACGCTGCGCCCGTACCCTTTTGATCGATCCCGGTTCCGCCTACCTCTTCTGCAAGCACCTAGTACATCCTAGACCAACACCGTCGTTCGGTTTTGTGTCGCCTCTCTACATCGTAATCATGCTGCGAAGCATCACTTGGCGATCTTTGCCCCGTGCGGCATTGAGGGCTTCCACCCTCTCTTCCGCCTCGGCTCGTGTCGCAACTCCCACCATCTCGTCGCTCAGATACTACCAGTCTTCGACAAAAACACAACAGGCTAGCCCTGCTCCTGCGAAACCTCAGGCTCCATCTGGAAGCGACACCTTCATCAACACCACCAACGCCTACTATGCCGAGGAGATGCACAAGCTCTGGAAGCAGGACCCTTCCAGTGTCCACGCTTCTTGGGACGTCTACTTCCGCGGTCTCGCCAACGGTCTTCCCAGCGAGCAGGCTTTCCGTCCTCCTCCCACCCTGATGCCTCTTCCTATGGAGGCTCCTCCCGTTGATGTCTCGGGCTTCAACTCGGCCGAATCCGTCGACGACCATCTCAAGCTCCAACTTCTCGTTCGAGCTTACCAGGTCCGTGGCCACCGCATTGCACACCTCGACCCCCTCGGCATTCTCGATGCTGACATGGACTCCACCACCCCCGAGGAGCTCAAGATTGAGCACTACGGCTGGTCCGAGAGTGACCTCGACCGCAAGATGCGTCTCGGCCCTGGTCTCCTCCCCAACTTTGTCAAGGCCGGCATCCAAGAGCTCACCATCCGCGAGATCATCGACGCCTGCAAGCGCATGTACTGTGGCTCCATCGGTGTCCAGTACGTCCACATTCCCGACCGCGAGAAGTGTGACTGGCTCCGTGAGCGCATCGAGACTCCCGAGCCCTTCAAGTACTCGGTTGAGGAGAAGCGCACCATCCTCGACCGCTTGATCTGGTCCGACTCGTTTGAGCGCTTCATCGCCTCCAAGTACCCTAACGAGAAGCGTTTCGGTCTCGAGGGTGGTGAGTCGCTCATCCCCGGTGTCAAGACCCTGATCGACCGATCCGTCGAGCACGGTGTCGAGAGCGTCACTATCGGTATGCCTCACCGTGGTCGTCTGAACGTGCTCGCCAACGTCATTCGCAGGCCCATCGAGGGTATTCTGCACCAGTTCGCCGGCAAGGAGGACGACGGTGAGGGTGGAGGAGACGTCAAGTACCACTTGGGTGCCAACTACGTCCGCCCGACTCCCTCGGGCAAGAAGGTGGCTCTGTCGCTCGTTGCCAATCCTTCGCATCTCGAGGCTGAGGACCCCGTTGTTCTCGGCAAGACCCGTGCCCTGCAGGACTTTGCCAAGGACAAGGAGCACAAGACGTCGATGGCTCTCTTGATGCACGGTGACGCTGCTTTCGCCGGTCAGGGTGTCGTGTACGAGACCATGGGCATGTACAACCTCCCCAACTACGCCACTGGTGGTACCGTCCACATTGTCGTCAACAACCAGATTGGTTTCACCACCGACCCGCGCTTCTCGCGATCCACCCCTTACCCCTCGGACATTGCCAAGTCGATCGACGCTCCCATCTTCCACGTCAATGGCGACGATGTCGAGGCGGTCACCTTCGTCTCGCAGCTCGCTGCCGACTGGCGCGCCACCTTCAAGAAGGATGTCGTCATCGACCTGGTCTGCTACCGACGACACGGTCACAACGAGACGGACCAGCCTTCGTTCACGCAGCCTCGTATGTACAATGCGATTGCCAAGCAGGACCCTACGCTCACCAAGTACGCCGCGCGTCTAGTCGAGGAGGGCAGCTTCACGCAGTCCGACATTGAGGAGCACCAGAAGTGGGTGTGGGGCATGCTCGAGGAGGCTTTCGACAAGAGCAAGAACTACCGCCCCGAGGAGCGCGAGTGGCTCTCGAGCGCATGGGAGGGATTCCCGTCGCCCAAGGAACTGCGCGAGCAGATCCTCGACCACAAGGACACCGGTGTCAAGGAGGACACGCTCAAGCACATTGGTAAGGTGGTGTCTACGTACCCCGATGACTTCACCGTGCACCGCAACTTGGGCCGTATCCTCAAGGCTCGTTTGAAGACGATCGAGGAGGGCAAGAACATCGACATGAGCACGGGTGAGGCGCTTGCGTTCGGTTCGCTTGCTCTCGAGGGCAACTACGTTCGTCTGTCCGGTCAGGATGTCGAGCGTGGTACCTTCTCGCAGCGTCACTCGGTCCTGCACGACCAGGAGAACGAGGCGACCTACACTCCTCTCCAGCACGTCGGCGAGGGGCAGTCGCCGTTTGTGGTTTGCAACTCGTCGCTCTCGGAGTTCGGATGCATGGGTTTCGAGCTGGGCTTCTCGCTGGTCTCGCCGCAGAACCTGACCATCTGGGAGGCGCAGTTCGGTGACTTTGCCAACAACGCGCAGTGCATTATCGACCAGTTTGTCGCATCCGGTGAGCGCAAGTGGCTGCAGCGCACTGGTCTTGTGCTCAACCTGCCGCACGGTTACGATGGTCAGGGACCTGAGCACTCGTCGGCGCGTATCGAGAGGTTCTTGCAGCTATGTGACGACCATCCGTTCAAGTTCCCCACGCCTGAGAAGAGCAACCGTCAGCACCAGGACTCGAACATGGCAGTGGTGTACTGCACGACGCCCGCCAACTACTTCCATGTGCTCCGTCGCCAGGTGCACCGGGAGTTCCGCAAGCCGCTCATCAACTTCTTCTCCAAGTCGCTGCTGCGTCATCCTGAAGCGCGTTCGAACTTGGAAGACTTCCTCCCCGGTACTGGGTTCCAGCGCTTCATCGCCGAGCCGCACGCCACTGAAGGCAAGGACGAGCTTGTGCCTCCCGAGCAGATCAAGCGCCACATCTTGACCTACGGTCAGACGTACTTTGCGCTCCTGAACCACAGGCGTGAGAACAACATCAAGGACGTCGCCATTTCCAGGATCGAACAGCTCTCGCCATTGCACTACGAAGCAGTGGTCGAGTCGTTGGACAAGTACCCCAATGCCGATTTGGTGTTCTGCCAGGAAGAGCCGCTCAACAATGGTGCATGGTCGTACCTCCAGCCGCGCCTCAGGACCGCGTGCAGGCATAGCCAGCACCACAAGAACGATATCGTGATCCTCGCCTCGCGCCCGCCCTCGTCGTCCGTTGCAACGGGTTCAAAGGTCGCACACAAGGCAGAGGTCGAGGCCTACCTCCGCGACGCGTTCGACCTCGAGAGGAAGGCGTCCGATGAACACCTCCAGTAAATCTTGCTTTTCTTTTTCTCTTTCTGTCCGATCATTTCACAAAGTTGCCCATCCAACCAAATTGTATACATGTCCCTCGTTCGTGGTCAACCTAAATCTCAAGCTCGTGTTCTCAGTCAGAGTGGATGTGAAGCGATGGCGATGAGCGATGAAACGAGTGGCATTGCTAAACCGGCGCGGGGATTGGAAGCAAGATACACGCGGTGAGATGTGCGGCGTTTGAATACAGATATCTACAAAGTATTCGACGAGTAGGGAGGAAACGAGGGGGCCCCACAGATGACTGACTTGAAAGACTGCATTGAAGATTTAGACCGAGATGCCAACAATCTGCTTGTCGAACAGTAGGAACGACTCGTAGGCCGTCTCATTCCCGATGTAAGACGTGGTAAAGTTCGACACGCTGTGGTAGATCTTGATGGCCTTTCTCCAGTAGCACGCATTGGCTGCTGGACTGATGTACCTTTCTCTGAAGAAGCTCCACTGGTTATCCGCGATGCGCTTGGCCTTGCTGTCATCTTTGATGAGTTCGTCCATGACTTCTGGCAGTCTCGCCCACGTGTCCATGTTGATGGGCGGGGGTGCGTTCTTGGGTCGCTCTTCCCGCGGTGGAGCCACCTCACCAGGCTGCAGCACGGGATCCTCCTTCTTGGGTTCGGGGACGTAGACGATGTTCTGATCCGGCGAATTTGGGTCGGCGTTGTAGAGATGTGTCCAGTGCTGGATCCACTCGGGCTGGTGGGTGACGATGACGGAACGGCAGTTTTGAAGGTACTTCAATCGACCCGAGTAGGTGACTCCTTCCGGGAAAGCATGGAACTTCCACTTGCAGTGATCCTCCATAGTCACATACCCCTTCCTGCCATCCCAGTTGACCTCCTTGACGTCATCCCACTCGTGATTCTGGACTGCAGCTATCATACTCTTCCTGTCCTCGACACCGACACCTAGCGAACCTCTCCAGAAGAGCTTGTTGATCTTGTTTTGCCATGTGGTTTCCTGTTCGACCTTGAGCGTCCTCTGGCGATGCTGAGTGTACGTGCCCACGCCAAGATCGGGCCAAGAATAGAAAGCAAAGTCCGGCATGAGCCAGATATCCTCCTGATCCCAGCGACGGTCGAGCGAAAACTTGCCCGGGCTACCCCAGTCATTGACGGACAAGCAGAACTCGGCATCGGGCAGCTTCTCTCTAGAGGCAGCTACACTCTGATCCAAGAGGCCCAATGCTGCATTGATCCTGAGGAAGGCGGATTGCTGAAAGTACTTGATGTAGACTTTGTTGTTGTGAACGAGAACTCGAGCGTGGGTCCACATGCCGTCGTCACAGACCCTGTCGAGGTAGTCCTTGGTAAGCAGGTGTTCGGGATGCGAGTACCACCTGGCAGAGCGTTCAAGATCGTCGTAGAGATGTGGGAAGAATGCGTCGCACTCATCTTCTGTCAAGGTCAAGTCTTCTGGGTTGAAGGGCGAGTCATACCTGAGTCTAACTCGACCTGAACCACTGATCCAGCGGTTGAACTCGAAACCAAGGACATGCTTGACACTATTCGAGCTCCGATGCTTTGCGAAGGCCCACGGCCAACCCCACTGCCCGGCATACTGGCCAGCTTTCGCCTTGAGCGAAGCAGTTGCATCCGAGGAAGAGGAAAAGGAAAAGAAAAGCAGAATCGAGATGGTGGCAGCTAGGATGAGAGCCCAACGAATGCGTGCACGACCGAACCCTGCCAAAGAGGAAGAGGGCGTGGATGTAGTGGGAAGCACATTGGCGGCCGATGCTGAGGTGGGCACTCGGGTGTATCGTTTTAAAAGCCCCATGGCGGGCATGCTATAGATGGCTTAGCCAACAGTCGAGGAGCGTGTAGGTCTCTCGCAACCTAGGGTTACAACGTTACGCAGTTAGCAGTCGTCGGGGATGATGGATGTGTGTGGATGGAGATGGCGATGATCGAGGTGACAGTGGTGACGGTGTGGAGGCAGGGGTGGTGATGAAAGAAAGGTTGAGTGAGTGATTCCAGGAAAAAGAAGAGGGGACGACAGCTGAGAGTAGACATACGCACAATGCGATAATATTGTACATAAATTGAGCGGCACACACACGCTTCTTGCATCCTATCCGTTTCCGTTCGCAGAGCGGTTGCAACAGTCCCACCAATTCTGGTTCCGCTGTTCGGCTGTTGTGCTGCGCGGTACTCAAAGATGTCGCTTTACTCGTTAGCCAAAGAAAGAAGCGGCAGCAGAGCCACACGAATCGATTGCGATCTTTTTCTTATTATTTTCTTATTATCTTCTTTCTTTTTTGTAACCAACACTGAGCTGAGCGCCTTTGTCCGTGGCCTGCACCAAAATTCACGTTGTTGCGGATTCTTGGGTCAACGCCATGTGACGCTTTCGGATCGGCATTTTTTTTTTTTTTTTTTTTTTTTTAGAGGATGTTAACTGTGGCTTTGCAAACAACCTCACCACATTTTTCAACTCACACTCCTCCACTTGACCCAAGAATTTGCGGATATTGCATCTAGCTCTAGAACCCTCTCTCTATCACCATCCTCGCTCGGTTCATCCGCAACACGTTCGGTCAAGATGGCACATCCGCCTAGCATATCCTCAGCGTCCAAAGATGCAGGTGCGCTTGATGATGCGCCCATCAAGAGCATCCTCGATACCGACCTGTACAAGCTCACCATGCAGCAGGCGGTGCTTCGGCATTATCCCAACACTAGGGTGGCATACAAGTTTACCAATCGATCCGCAAAGACCATGAAGTTCACCCGTCCTGCTGTCGACCTCATTCGATCGCACATTGATTCTCTGGTCAATCTCAAACTCACCAAGGACGAACGAGCGTGGTTGCAAACCACATGTCCGTACCTCAGGGCAGACTACCTGGACTACCTCGAGGCGTTCCGGTTCAATCCCGAGGAGCAGGTCAAAGTCGAATTCATTGGTGGCAACGACAGGGAAGAGTTGGGAGACTTGAGCATTAGGATCCAAGGTATCTGGGCGCAGGTTATCTTCTATGAGGTACCGCTGATGGCAATTGTGTCACAGGTCTACTTCTCGGTAGTCGACACGGCCTGGTCGCTTGCAGGACAGTACGATCTCGCGTTCTCGAAAGCACACCGCCTCACCTCTGAGGGCATCAGATACTCCGAATTCGGCACACGCCGACGCCGATCCTACCACACCCACCGCACCGTCATCGAAGGCCTCATTGCCGGCGACTCATCCGCCTCCACCTCCGCCTCTTCCTCCTCCACTAACGGCAAGCTCTTGGGCACATCCAACGTCCACTCTGCGCACCTCTTCAACCTGGTTCCCATCGGCACCGTCGCACACGAATGGACTATGGCCGTCGCCGCACTCGAAGGCTACACGCACTCGAACCTCAAAGCGCTCCAACTCTGGGACGCCGTCTACTCGCCACCGGACTTTGTCCCCAACTCGCCCACGCACGACCTCACCATCGCGCTCACCGACACGTTCTCCACCAACGTCTTCTGGGCCGACCTGCTCACGCACCCTGCCGGGATCGAGATTGCCAAGCGCTGGCGTGGGTTGAGGCAGGACTCGGGCGACTCGAAAGCGTTCGCGCACAAGGCTCTCGACGCGTACAAATCCATCGGCGTCGACCCCAGCACAAAGGTCGTCATCTACTCGGACGGGTTGAATGTAGACAGGTGTATTGAGCTCGCGAGGTATTCTAAGCAGATCGGAATTGGCGCTGGGTTCGGCGTGGGCACGTCCTTCACGAATGATTTTAAGAGGTTAGGGGGAGATGAGGTGAGCAAACCGCTGAACATCGTCATTAAGCTAGATAGCGTCGAGGGCAAACCGGTGGTCAAGATCAGCGATGATCTGACCAAAAACACTGGCGACCCAGCCGAGGTGCTCGCGGTCAAGAGGCGCTTCGGCATCCCCACCAGCAGCTCTACCAGTAACCACCCCACCGCATCATCCGCAGCAGAGCTCACGCTGGGTACAGAGATCGAGGTCGAAGACGCATAGTCCCCACTCTCCTTGCCATCACACAGTCATTGTCATAGAAGGAATACCACAATCTCGTTTGAGATTTCGTCTGCCGACTGTGTGAATTGTTTTAATCTATCGGAACGGTGCGGGAGTCGACGAGATCGCTCCTCCACCGCCCATTGAGTTGCGCAAGCTCTTGAGCGCTCGTTCCACCTCGAAGCTCTCATCTCCCAGGAACGAGTCCTCCTGGTTATCTTGGAGCTGATCGAAGCTCACGTCCACCTCCGTCGCAACACTCCCTGAGCGCGGAAGTGACCTTTGACTTGGCGTCGGGCTTCCCCTCTGTCCCCCTGCTGCCACTGAGGAGTGTCTCGCCCTAAACGCCGCGAGCGGGCTGCTTGCACTGCCCATCATCGTCGTCGTCGTCGATGGTGAGGGCACGTACTCAACGCCCGTCGACGATCCCACCCTATAACTACTCGGCGAGGGGATCGGGGAGGAGGTGCGTCGGAGCGAGGGGGAGAACTGCGCGTAGTCCACTCCCGCCTCCGCCCCTTGCTTGGCACTATTACCGGGTGAAGCCCGGTGTTGGGAGATTGGCGATCCTGGCCCGATGGTGGAGGTGCGTGTTTTCGGCGAGCCTTTGAGCCGACTCGCAGCGACAAAGTTGATCGATTTCGCCACTTGCGGAGAATGTATCCCCAACACCGCGCCTTTCGCATCCTTAACCCCGGGTTGCGGGACAGTGGTGTTGGGACGTGGAGTGGTGCGGCGCATTTGGATGACTGCTTCGAGCGCGTTGAAGAGGAGCACTACGCTGAGGGCCCAGAGGATCCAGCCGACGATGCCGTCGACGAGCTCATCCGCTTCGCCGCCGACGTACATGTAGATCACGTCGAGGACAGCCCAGTAGGCGTCGCGCGGTTTGGTGCTCAGCGCGGGCACGAGCCACAGCAACCCCAGCGCAGCGACGTTCCACTTGAACCGCCGAGTCAACGCAATCGAGGAGACACTCGAGTTTGCTGCTTGCGGAGATGGTGCGGACATGGCGCTGGCCGCTGGCTTAGAAGTAGCAGCGGCGGGGGCGCGATTCGGCGTTGCCGATTGTGCCACTGCAGAGGACGATGCTGCGGGGGTGGAGACGGCGTTGTGGTAAGGCGATTTGTTGGGCGTGGACGTGGACGTCAATGCTGACGATTGTTGTTGCTGCTGTTGCTGTTGTTGTGTCTGTTGAGGGAGTGGCTGGCTCTGGAACCGTACCTCTTTCGATGCCGAGGCGGGCGTCAAGGCCTGCGAGTACGCGTTGTGGTACGATGTCGAGGGCGTTCGCACCGGTGTAGCAAAGCCGTACGGCGCTTGAGAGGCACTGCCACCGATTGCTGGCTGGTACATCTTGGTTTTGCGAGTGAGTGCGCAATTACAGTTGAATGCCAAGCTTGAGCTTCGTCTTCGACGAAATGAAGTCCCGGTCCACGAAAAACGTGATTGACTTGCTATGCGACAGCAGTCGAGCTCGACACAGTGCTAATCCCCTTGCTCGCGATGCTCCCCTGGGGCCTTGAGCGATGCCTCCTCTTTGGTCTCGAGTGATTCTTGATGAGGTCGAGTCGTTGAGCGTAAGTCTGAAGCAAGGATGCCTTTGTCGATACTTTGGTGTTGATCGCGAAGGACGTTCGTTGCATCATCGGCAACAAAAAATCTCAAAGGACTCGCTCGCTGCTTGGCGCGTGCATTTCTTTTCGACTGTGAAATCTTCGTCATTCCACAATTTCGGAAAAACGCGCTCAGTTGAATTGCGTCTGCTGCACGTGAGTTCGTCGCCTGCTGCTGCGCTGTGTTTGCTTTTGCTTTTGCTTTGCCTCCACAGCAACTCGGCAAAATATGCACACACACACACCTCTCGTCCAGCCCGAAAGCAAATCCAGCAAAATTCAATCAAAGGCCACAGAGAGAGACACACACGAGCCCCTGAGTCAAGAAGCGCGCGCCTCTTCGCTAATTTATGGAAAAAAGTGCCGGTGAGAGTGTGCAAGCTGAAGTCACGAGAGACCAACACTCGTGGCTGCTGCACGCAAGTGTGCGAGCCCTGCAGCTGAGCGTAAGGAACTTGGCTTGCCGGGGCTCAGGAGGCTGGCTGTCTGCGGGACAGCGAAATTCAATTGATCAACGACGTCGGGGTCCCACTTTCATCGACTTGTCTTGTCGACCTCGCACCACCAACTTCGCCCCAGACGGTTGCCGAACGTTACTCGAGACACTCCAAAAGCAGATACAGATCCGACTGCAGACTCGCAAACACTCTCTTCTGACTCGCTCCATACGACCTGGCATACCAGTATCCCCCCAAGCAAGCAGCATACCCACTTCATAGCATCATGGCATCTCGAGGCACCACTGCATCCTCAGCTGCGGCATTCCTCAACGGCGGCGCTAGCGACTCGTCTGCTCCGCACACCCGCAAAATGGGCAACCACCCTCGCCAATCCTCCTCCGCGCTCTACACCGCATTCTCCCCGAAGCAGATCCAGGGTTTCAAGGAAGCGTTCAACATGATCGACACGGACTCGGACGGCCTGATCACCCAGAACGACATTGCCATCATGCTCGGCAACCTCGGCGTCGACTCCTCCCCCACCGCCCTCCAGTCCTACTTCAAAAACTCCCCCAGTGCCAACGCTAAGGCGGGAGTGAATTTTACGCAGTTCCTCACGATGTTCGGGGAGCATTTGGCCGAGTTGGACGACCAGACGGTGCTCATGGAGGCGTTCGAGTGCTTCGACGAGAAGGATGTGGGCAAGATCGACGCGCAGGAGTTGAGGTTTTGGCTGAGCCAGGTGGGGGATAAGATGTCGGATCAGGAGATCGATAGGTTGCTGAGTGGACCGTTTATGGATAAGCAGGGAAAGATGTTTGATTACAAGGCGTTCGTTGAGGCTGTAAAGATGTCGGAACCCGCCGAAATCGAGTAGCGGCCGAACATCGCGATCCTCGGATAGCGTCCCGCCTGCTGGTCAATGTCTTTCGGGCCATCCGACTTCACCCCTCGAGCACCGTCACACTTCTATTTCTCAGCCCTCATCGCTCAGCACAGTCTTCACCCTTGTCGTCTCGGGACTCTTTCTGTATCATATACCTCTCTCTACTTCGTCGCTTGTATTCCAACTTCGGTCGCTCTTTTCTTTCTCTTACACACACGCACCCACAACACGCTCACTACAGTACCTACGAACAATCGAATCTGTTGCTTCTATTCCGACTGTCACAAAGCGCAAGACTTTCGGTACCCTTGACTTCGTGACCAGCGGCCTGTACTCCTTTGACTGCCATCGGGCAACGGCTGTGACACACCAATCGGCCTCATCGCTTGCGGTTGGCTTTTGCTGCCGACAACCTGATGGCTACTTGAGACTCCAACGTTCCCTTCCAACACTACTTCGGCCCTTGGAGCACGCGATGCTGTTGGCCTTTGCGTTGCACTGACTGCGACACTCCTGCCTCGAGCGATGTTCGCAGTGGACCCGTTAGCGACGCTGGAGCGTCTTGCCAGTGGTGCAGTCTGCTGTCGCACTCGAGTAGATGCCACCACCTTTTGACTGACTGCTTGACTTGCGACAGGACATCGAGCCTGTCTGACATCTCGCCCCTCCAGCTTGCTCTGGAAGTCTTGGAGGTACCTCGTGAAGGAATCCATCCTGAACCCACCGAAGCCTAGCGACTCCAGACCGAGCCTTGCTTCGTCCTTTTCGTACTCCTGGTACGTCGACTTGACCTGTGCCAAGGTCGCGCTGGTGAGCCCCAAGAGTGTACTAAGCGTCTCTTGACGACGCATCATCCCTTCTCGAATAATGTCGAAATGCGGTTCACTGGGCTGAGTCACTCGAGTCGCCAAAGACGCGTAATGATCGAGTTCGAGTTCATCTTCTAAGATGTCCGGCTGCGAAGGTCTCACGCGGAGGAAGGAGGACACCTCAGCCGGTACATCGGATGCAGAGCTCGCATTGTTGGGGGAGAACGAGAATGATCGCATTTGCGAGAGCGCGCTTGATGACGATCGAGCGACATGCTGCGAGCTGATCGCGCTCGCTAAGTTGTGATACTCAGGCAGTGATGCACACCTGCTTAAACCAGCCCGTGACTTTCCCTTGCCTTTCGTGGGGGAGTCTCTTGCTCTCGGACCGACCGTCGATGCTCGACGTCTCTTACGAGCTAGAGGCTCTGCGCTTGCACGAGACCCATCAGAATGCCCGGGTCCGTCAGTCGCCAAGTATTCGTCATCGCTGCAATCGTCTGGAAGTGGAAGCTTTCTCCAAAACTCCTCGTCGCTATCTGGCCCGGGAGCTCCTTCGTTGGCCGCTTGTTCATCAACTTGACCTTCGAGCTGCGCGGCGTCTTCTTCTGCAGGGCTCTCTCTGAGTCTAGGCGCGTTTCGGCGGAGCCTTTTCGGTCCTCTATTAGTCGCTGTGAGGGCGGTTCTGGCGGCTTTGAATTCATCGTCGTCTTTGGGCGCGTTCTTGCGTGGCCTACCAGGGCGACATTTGACCGGCGGCGGCGAAGCGGCGGGAGTATCTTCGCCTTGCGAACTTGTGTCCGTTCCCTCTTCGACGGGCTTGGCCAGCATGAATTCGTCAGTCTGAGCAAAATAGTATTCGTCTCTCAAGCTGGCTGGAAGAGCACCGATGCCCGGCACCCACTTGTTGAGATCGCCAAAGGATAGTCTGCCAGGATTGGCAGTGTCTTTCGCACCCGCACCTAGAGCCTTGGAGCTTTTCCTCGTTTGCATTCTCTCTTTGTCGATGGTGTTGGATTTTGGAGAAGCCGACTTGATGCCTTCCGGGAAGAGCGACGCCCGTGCAGCTTGCCAAAGCTTCGCCACTTCGCCAACAGGGAGACTGCCTTTCTTCGTCGAGGTTACGATGGTTTTGCTCGAATCAGCTTGAGGTGTGTTTGCTGGCAAGCACGGTGGGGGAGATCGCGGCGCAGATGGCGTGCTGATGTCAAGCTGAGACACTCGCTCCAGCTCTATCTCCTCGTCTTGTTCCTCCGAGTTTTGATGATCAAAATTGTGGCTTTCCATTGTCGCTAGAGGCTTCTTCTGTGCCACTTGGCTGTGACTCGAGCCATCTCGATGGCTGGATGGGGGCGACGTCCAGGGTTCCTTACTCGCCGCGGCCCTCTGCATAGCATCGCCGAGACCAAGGCTTTCGAGCGATGGCGGAATCTCGGTATCGAAGATGCCGTTCGCGACCCACGAATCGATACTTGTTGAACCGTCCTGTACGAACGAAAGCGGCTGACTCTGTGCTTCGTTCAGAGTCTCGACTGGGCTGCTCCGGGCCATACAGTAGTTCGATGCTCTTGGTTCTGCTTGTGGAACCTCATCTTGCTCGTGCCCTGCATCGATGAGGGGCGCATTGGTGTCGCCCATTGACTCGCCGTCTTCGCCGTTGCTGCCAGATGATGCGGCGGACCCCTGTGTAACGGAGGAGATTGTATCTTTGGAGTGAGCCTGTTGATTGATGGCTAGAGACGCAAGGGTCTCAAGCGCCACCCTCGACTCAATTAAGTCGGCAGGCTGCGGCAGTTCCTCGCCGCTGGGCTCGAAGGGTGGGTCGTCGGACGCTATGGAAGCCACATGCGCTCTTTCACCTGTATCGCTTGTAGCAGCGTTGCTGCCGGACGACGACGCTTCCTGCTGGGGCAAAAGCGAGTCCTCGAACAGATCGGTTGGTTCTGGTAGCGGATTATCGTACGTCTCCGCAATGGTGACTTCCTCCTGTAAAGGCTTTATTACCTCCTCTTCTGATTCTGAAGAAGTGTTTTGCGAGCTGAGAGACGATGACGGAAGCTCGTCCGAGTCCTCCCCCGATGATGCCTCGATCGATGGAAGCCTCCGATTACCCTCTGAATGGCACTCGGCACTGACTGCTTCCTCCGTTGCAGCTCGTGTGGTCGATGCAGAACCAGCATCTCCAGAAAACCCACCTAATTCATTGCTGACGTCCATTTCCGAATCCCCATCGTCAGCGTCGGGGATCCCACCAGCTCGTACCGGAGTGTCGCCTCGCTTGTTTTCCTTCTTCTTGACACCTACTCGTACACCCTGAGAACCTCGTTGAGATGTCGAAGCGGCCGTGTCGCTACGTCTCCTCGCGGACTTCTTCGACGGCGCCCGACCCTTGACCGAAGGTGCAGCCGAGCGAGCAGCTTGAGCTCGTGTCCGAATACCTGACTTGGACGCAGCCGCGACTTCGGCAGAGCGAGCAGCTTGAGCTCGCGTTCGGATGATCGAGGCGTCCGACATACCGCCTTGGCCCTCTTTAGATGGAATGTTCTTGAAGTGATTATTGAAAGATTGAAACTCCTCTTGGAGTTCGTCTGCTCGCCCGGTTTCCAACTGCGATAATCTGGATGGTCTTGGCGGTGTCTCAGGAGGGGACGAGGCGGAGGTGTCGAAAGCGTTGTAGATCTCGTCGAAGTCAAAGGCGGACCAGGACTCCAGGTCGGTCTCCTTTTGACCCTGCATCATAGCTTCTTCTCGAGTCGAAGGCACGGCTGGGGTAATTCCCAACCACTTGCATGCGTTTTTGATGTGGTGCATGTCGCGGCTACTTCATCGATCTGCGTTCGAGGGAGTGGCTTGCTGCAAGTTCCTTTGCGAGATCGATTCGACTGTTCGTAGGTGAAGGCTCGCCGGCGCAAATCGATGTCGTCCCACAAGAAGGAAGGGCAAGGCACCAAGGCCGGCTAGGTGCTCTGAGAAATGATCTGCGAAGCGCCTTCATTTGTGCGCAGAAGATAAGCTCAATGAAACCATGCGCACCCTCGCGCAGCTGGTCTAGAGTGTTCTGAGTTCTTTGTGGTGAGAGTGGGAGAAGAACGGAAAGAATGCTGCGCAGCTCGCAGAACCATTTCGCGTCGATTTTTGGCGACGAACTTCGGGACAGTTTCGGTCGTGTGATCTGTCAGAAGCCTTGCGCAGATTTGAGTGACGTTTCAATGTAACGCGGACGTGGTCGTGACAGTACGAGAGACTGCTGCGCAGAACCCGATGGCTAAGTCATCTGCTGAGATTGGATGGATGTGCGCAGCGTGAGAGACCTGCTTCCGCAAAAGGCTTGTAGGGATAGCTCTGTCGTTTCTCGAAAATGTCGTCCTGCACACATAAAGGAAGAATCATCCCCTTCCCTCCCTTTCTTCCGAGACATCAACACCGTCTTCGCTTCAACTCTTCCAAGGATGCCAAACAACCCCACCCTGAAGCAGTTGGAGGCGCTCGCTCGAAACACGCTGCCACTCATTCGTATTCCTGTCATCGAACTGAGCGACGAGTCTAACTATGAGTGGTGGGAATCCTTTGTGATTCGCGCGAAAGCGTTCTTCGCCAAGCTGCGTTTGGGCTGTTGTTTCGAAGACATCCAATTGGACGCCACTCGTCATATCAGAGCTGGGCCAAGGTTCGGAATGGCCTCGCTCGAGGCGTTGACCCATTTGGTGGAGCAAGGAAACGACGGAGAGTCTTCAATCAGGTGCTTCTTCATCATCCACAGCTGGAGCCCCAAGCTAGATGCAGTCAAGATGGTGGTTTTGACTGACTCTTCCCCGCACGACAAATATGTGGAGAAGATGAAGCAAGCTGACACAGACTCGAAACCATCCTTCAAAGTGCACTCCGATTGTGAGCCCAATTACTGGGGTCGAGAGTGCCCGGCCGAGCCTACTACTGGCGTCTGTTGGGGCAACTTTTGCGGACCTCGCTTTATGATCGAATGGGCCCTTCGCTTCCAAGAAAACCCAGTCCATGTTCACGAGGTTTTCAAGCCCCCCGTCCCCTATATGACGAACCGTCAACTGAAAGAAGCCCGTCAAGAGGAACGTAGATTGCAGCTCACAGGCGAATATCAATGTGACAAACGGGAAAGTCTCGGCTACGACGAAAAGGGAATCGCCAGGACCTCACAGTACGAAGGACAGACAGATGCTCACAAGACTTCATCCTATTCCGACTATCTCAAGACGAAGAAGTGTGCCTGTTACAGGCACGAACAGCGCAAGGCGGAATGGCGCTAGGCCGTGCAACATAGACTCTGCCCTTCCTTGGACTCGTCACACGAATCTGGATCCACGACATCAGCCCCTCAACGCATCGTGGACCTTGATATCCTGTCAATCTGGCCGCCCAGCGCCGTCCGTGATCTCTTCTGGTCTCTGACTGCACAATCTCTTGCACATGCATTCATCAGTAGTGTAGAATTCACATTGAAATGAAAAAATCAATGTTTCCTGATCTATGGTATACTCATACATTTTGATGCGGAGAGCTGACGACCGTGTCGCTCCTGAGCTCATCCTGCTCCTGCACCTCTTCCTTCACCTGCGCTTGAGCTTGTGCTTGTGCAGAGCTTCCGGGAATAATCCTTTCCATCTCTTCATCTCCCCCTTCCTGTGCAAACGCCTGCAACCTGTGAGCTGTTCCGCCTCCTCCGTTTGCGCTTGCCCTTACGCCGGGTGGGTGGGAGTAGTAGCAGTCGGGCCTTGTACAGCCCAAACCGAACCTGCACGGCGTCCCCTGCCCGGTGCTGATTGTGCGATTGGGAGGGTGGGAGAAGAAACAGTCTGGCCTTGTGCATGCTGTGCCGAACCTGCACGGCCGCGAGGTTGGGTTCGACGGCAGAGCTGCGTCCATCGACAAAGCCATTTCCGCAGCGGGAGTAGCGGAGGTGAACGGAGCTCTTGTAGTTGAAGTCTGGGGAGGGTTGCGGGCGGATAAGCGCGCAACGGCGGGGGAGACGTGGCCTCGAGTGCACTCTTTGTTGGTGCATTTGGCGCCGAAGCGGCAATTTTGGTTGTTGAGCACGAGCGCGTTCGGATCGCCCCCCGGCCCGGCGTTGGCTGGCGAAGCGTGTGAGTACGGGCACATGGGGTTGGTGCAGCCGAGATTCCATCGGCAGACGGAAGTTTCGGACGGCTCCGAGGGGAAATTGGAGTCGTGCACGGGCGCCGAAGCTGCTTCCGGGACTCCAACGGTGGGAGGAGGAGGGTTGGAGGGGAGCATGGGGTCGATGCGCGCAAAGATCGAGGTTCCATTCGATTGAGGTGCGTCTTGAGTCGCGATTGGGGTGCTGTTGGATGGAACAAACGCAGGCGCGCGTGGGTCAGGGATACTGGCGCGGCCGAAGATGCTGACCCCGCCAGATTCTTGGTAGCTCGGTAGAGTTTCGTTCGTGTTGTTGTTAGAGCTGGATGAGTCGGGGAAGAGCTCCTTGCCGTCATTGATGTTTCTGGGTTTCAAGCCTCCCCTGTTCAGTGCCCTCTGCAGTGCATTCGTGACGATCCTCGACTCAGCCGCAGGCAACGGTGGATTCCTCTTCCGCTCTTCCGCCTTGTTGCGCCAGAACTGAGCTCCATCAAACTTTTCATCCCCGTCGTTCCTGCGAGGCGTCAAGGATGCTCTCCAAGCTTCGTCGCTGCTATAATCCCTAGCTGGTCTCTCGCCCCTTCTGGATGCGGGTGACCTACTTCTTCTCCTCTCCTCCGCTCCCCCTCTTCTTGCATCTGGCGATCGACTCCGCCTTTCCCTCCTCTGCGCAGCTGTCGAACCGGATGCGACGGGGCTTCTACTCCTCCTCCTCTCATTTCTCGCCGCCCTAGCACCTGAACTGCCTGACGTGCTTGCTTCCGCACCACCCACCCCTGCTTGTTCCAGCGCATTCTGCGTCTGCTCCCACACCCACTGAGTGAATGCGTCATCGTACTCATCTCCAACCAACTCCTTGAGCTCGTTGGTGACCTGATCCGGCGTCTTTTGATTCGCGAGCATGACGACAATGTACTCGGCCATGACGGGGTCATCTTGAGTCGAGTAGCCGCGGTTGGCGAGTTCGAGCTGGATCAGCGACTGCAACGCCTGTGTATGCGGCGCAGCCACGTCCAACGTGCGGAACGGCGTCGACATGGTGAATCGGATGGGATGGTGGAAGGTGTGTGAGAAGAAACAGGAGAGCGGAAGTCGGGGCAATGAAGTGGAAATGAAATTGTGGAGTGTCGAACGACTGCGACTGAGCCACTTTAGGAATTTCCGAAATTTTCATCGGGATCATAGTGAGGAGGAATCGGCGATGAGAAGAGTGGAGTTGTCGTTTGGCCGTCGGTCACAGGATTCAACACAGAGCACAAACCATTCTCTTCGTTGGGGCCATCTTGATCTTCCCTTCCTATCCAACAGCAAACGGCGAAGCGGCAACACCTCTACAAAACTCTTCGGATCAGATCATCAAGGCATCAAGCTCAGCATCAAGACCTACACTCTTGCATACGTAGCTCACCAGAGATCTCTCTTTGGATTGAAAGACCACGCACCGCAACGCAGCTGATCGCATAAACCCCAAGATGGTACGCAGCACTCCTTGAACCCGCGCTCAGCACCGAACGATCTGTCCAATGAAAACCCCAGCATACTTACCGCCCTATTCCATCATTTCCGACTTCTCTCACATACAGTTGCCATTGTCGCTACTCAATGCAGCGCAAAACAAGCCAATGGTACGTGCCTCCCCACCCATTCCTCGCCCTTTAGGCTCGCATCAGACGACTTACCTCTCTACTCTTCTTTCCTTGTTTCCTGATCACTCTCTACATTCATGGCTCCTTCATTCGATCCAGCTTGTCGAGCTGAAAAATGGCTCGACATTCAACGGCCACCTGGTCGCATGCGACAACTTTATGAACCTCACCCTCCGCCAAGTCTACGAAACCAGTGCTGTAAGTCCCCTCCACCTCCCCCTCTTCCCCCTTGCGCTACACCCCACTGACTAAGTCCCTCTCCTTCTTTGCCTTCGTGCGATTGCAGAGCGGCGAGCAATTCTGGAAAGCCAACGAGTGCTATATCCGTGGCTCCACTGTAAGTCACCCTCCTCACTCATTTCACATCTTTTGCGACACTCATTGACACTGAGATCTTTACTTTAATCTTCTTTGCAGATCAAATACTGCCGAGTCGCCGATGCCGTGATCGACCAGGTTAAGGAACAGGAAGAGGTTGCGAGGAAACAGCGCCAGCACGCGGCGAGCAACAGCGCAGACGGCCACCACCACAACCATAATCGAGGCGGGAGAGGGTTTCACCGTGGCCGCGGCGCTGGTGGTGGAAGGGGAGGCGGAGGCGAGCGTGGCGGTCGTGGTGGTGGTGGACGGGGAAGGGGGCGGGGCCAGTAAGCCCCGTCTCTCTCTCAAACTTTACTTTGTAACAACACCCTACCAACGCAAAATCCAACACATACGCACATACTGTGTAGTAGACAGGCTGATCCATGTTACTGAAGCATGCATTTCCAAAGCTATTCCAACTTGAAGTTACTCGCTCTTACTCGAGCCATGGATCGCGGCGAGGCCTATATCGTTTTCCTTATTCCAGAACGCACCTCCCAATCCAGCACTCAAATCCTCCTTGAGCGCCCCGACCTTTTCCTCGTCTCCCTCCTCGCTCACGTGGCTCTTGAGCGTCTCCACCCTTAGAATCCACTCTCTCCTCCTGACCACCATTTCTTCACCACTCCCACGCCAGAGCATCCGTTCGAGGATATGCCTCACCCCGCTCCTGACCAGCGCATACACGTGCTCTGCCGCCAACGCCACGAGCACTGCCGCTACAATCGCACCAGCAGCCCCACTCGTCGGGATACTACTCGGGAGCAGCCGTGAAAAGCTCCACGTTGACTGCAACCCCTCCCCTGTCTCGGTTGCGTTGAGATGGGGGTGGATGTGCGAGCGCATCTTCGTCTCGTACGCACTGTGTCCCGCCAAGTGCGCGTCTTCGCTTTGCTGGAACAGGTAGACGAGCGCGGCGTTGTTGAGCGCACTGAGCCACGCGATGAAACCGAGCGTCTCGAGCCACGGCCCGATTGTCTCGGCCCTGACGGGCACGGGGCGGCGGTTGTTGACTGAGATCTTCGCTGCATCGGAACGCAGCTCGAAAAAGTTGTTGACGAATCCCATCAGTGGCGACAACGGCCACACGACGGACCAGAGCGTGATGTAGCCGAACTGCGTCGCCATCTCGGCGTAGTCGCCGAACAGATCGTATGCGGGGAGTGCGAGTTCCTTGCGCACGCGCGAGACGAAACGGCGTTCGGACTCTTCCCGATTCGCGCCGGCGTCGAGCGCGTTAAGAGGCGTAATGTCGCCAGACGACGAGGCGGTGGAAGAGTCGGTCGTGCCTACGCGCTTAGGCGCCGACTGCGACTGCGACTTGGCCTCAGCCTTCTGCTCGCGCCACTCTGCAAACATGCGCATGAGCACTGGCAGTGCGAGCTCCGTAAACGCATTGACGAACTGGCTCGTCACACTCACTGCGAACAGCTGCGTATGCATCCTGTCCGGATTGATATGAAAGTCAATCCCCTTCTCACTAATCTTGCCCTCCCTAACCGCCGCCTCGATCGAATCCCTGAAGAAGCCCCTCTGCACCATCGTCTCCATGATCTGCTCTCCGAACGGAATATACACATACGCCGATAGCATCAGCGCGCCGTACGCCGTAATCGCCTGCAGCCCGAACCTTTTGAGCGTCAGCGAGTAGTCGTACGACTTGGCGCTGTAGTGATTTTCCCACTTTGTAATCGCCACCGCTGTCGCCTGCCATGCCGCCATAATCTGCGGCACCGCCGCCACCATCAGCGCTGTCGGGATAAACGGCACTGCCTGCTTCAACGGGCCGTGGTACAGCTGCGTTACAAAGATCTCGACGACGAACATCAGCGTCATCGTCGCTGCCAACATCGATGCAAAGAACGCCATGATCGGCAGCGACAGCACAACGCGCAGCTCGCGGCGCCACCACTCAAACACCTCTTCTGACTCCTCGGTTGCCGGATCCACCCTAGTCGTGCGTGGGACAAAGTCATACCGCCTCCTATCCACCTGACCCACACCCAACGTTCCCCACCTTACTGCGAGCTTGCGTTCCTTCATGCGCCACAGCTCGACGAACAGACAGCTCCAGCCCACGAGTCCGAGCGAGTAGATCGGCGAAAACGGCCGCCCCAACGCCCAAAACACCACCCCTAGCACCGCGGCCGGGGCCAGGGCTTGGAAGTAGAAGTTGAGAAAACCAAAGTAGAGCGCAACGTCTTCGCCAAAATGCTCGCGGATGGAGTCGAGATCCTCCAACCCGATGCCCGAGAAGACTTTGGCGGGGGAGGTGTGTGACCAGCGCTTCATCCATGCCGAGTTGTATCTCGGATCGTGGATCGCGCTCATATCCACCAGACGCGGGAACTCAGCCAGCCCCACACGCAATCCCGCACCCGCAGCTACACGAGACGAACCACTGGCAGCTTTGACCGCATGCGACGCAAGGTTCGGCAGCGTCAGCAGTGCGTCCACCAACCTCACTCTCGACGCTGCCGTAAGATGCAGCGCCGAGCTCTGTGGGTTGACCTCCGAAAGGCTCGATGTGCGAGGCGGTGGGGGCTGGACGGAGAGCACGCCGTGGAGGTAATCGGAGAGCGCCTCCTGTCTCGCCAGGCGGTGGAGCAGCGCCGAGTCGGCCTTGACAAAGATGAGAATCTGCCCACTCCCCTTCGCGCCATCCCTGCTCGTAACATGTAACCCCGTAGCCTTGATGCGCGAAACGAGCGTCTGGTACTCGGCTGCGATCTTCTCGCGCTCGGACGCCGGCACTTTCGTCCCGGATCGGAGGTATTTCTTCGCAACGTGCTGGAACACGAGCACGTAATCGGCCACCTGGGAGTCCGGGTGCGACTGCGGCAGCGGGTATTCCTGTCCACGCTGGGTCGAGGCAGCTTCGACGATGGAGCGAGCGGCATTCCGAATTGGAGGCAGTGCCTTTTCCTGCACAGTGGTGGCGAGGCTGGCCGCCGTCTCGCTGCTACCGCTAGCCTGCTTGGGCGGTGTAGGTGGGGGAGCGTCGTGCTTGATCCCGTTCATTGTGTCTCCCCAATGCCTCAAGATGATGGAATGGAGAAGACGATGATGAAGGGAGACGGAAAGGGAGAAGGAGAGCTTTGGAGAGTTTGTGTCATGGATCGCCGTGGCGAGGAGAGGCGGTGACAGCAAATGCACGTCAACGGCATCAGTGTGCATGTGCGCTCAGATATGCACGGACACCCTAAATTGAAAAAAGTTCCGCTTTTGGCCGCCAACCCAAGCGCAATCACAAGGCACAAGCAAGATTAAATCATAGCGTATCGAATGCAACCCAATCCTTCTCCATTTTCTCCACAATTTCATTCCCCATGTGCTGACAGAGCTTCCAGATAAGCGAATCAAGAGAGACTCAGCCAGTAGCAACCGATAAGGCTGCCTGCCTCCTCATCATGCATTACTCCACAAAGTATGATAGAAGGTTGTCACATGCGTTCGTTCATATTGCTACAGAAGATGCGAGTGCGAGTTACAAGTGAGAGTGCAAGTGCAAATGAGAGAGAGCCACGTTCAAGCCAATGCTTTGCTCCGGTTGCGAGCTGCCAAGTATAGCATGACGAACAGGGTCTCGATGCGCGCCTTCACCATCTGTCACCGAGTGAAAAGACAGAAGAATATGAAAATCAGCAAAATGCTCTCGCTCCCACTCTCCATCTCAATCAATCCTGAGGCGGTGAATACTTACCATAGTCGTACCGAAACTAAACAATCCTTTGATAAGCTGGCTGTCGAGACCCTGGTAGAGGCCCTTCCAACCACCGCGCCTGAGTGTCTTGCGCAATACGTCGAGCAGGTTTCTGTACATCTTTTTGCCCGTTGGGCTTCTCCACTGCAGTCGGGTCTTGCACAGGATGAGCGGGAAGACGATGATCGTCGAGATGCTGTTGCCGATCGCTGAGGTGATGAACGTTTGCAGACTTGAAGGTTTTTCTCTCCTTTCCTTGGGGATGAGGAGGGTTGAGACGGCGTTGGTCGAGTAGAATGTGAGTGCGGGGGAGATGCTCAGCATCGCAGCGGTCTCGAAACCTGACCACAAGCCTAGCCATTCCTTCTCGTCGACAATCTGGCGGAGCACATCGAGGATCCCAGGGCTCTCCGCGTATCCGCCTTCATCGTCCGACTCGCTGTCTGAACTTGGCTGTGCCGCTCCTTCAACGCGCTTCTTGGCCGCCTCGAGCTGCTCCTTCGACTTCTGTTTCGGCGTCGCACTCGTCTGCATGCGCACTGTCACATTACTCAGCGGCGTGGTGAAGAACCTCGACACCACGCCCGCCAGTGCTCCAATCGCCAAATCCTCTGCTGCTGTGATCACAATCCCCCTCCCCTTGCCCTTGCCCCCCTGCGGCGCGGGCAGTTTGGCGCGCTTGCGCTCCTTGACTTGCTCCATGAAGAACGAGCGGAAGTAGAAGAACAGGAAGTTCGACAACGTGTTCGAAAGCGTATCCGATCCCAGCCCTTGGTACAGCCCACGCACGCCGTTTTGATCAACGATCTCCTTCAGCGCCGCCGAGATCGATTGGTATCCGGCTTTCCCATCACGACCACGAGATTGTGTTTGACAGCGCGTAGAGAGCAGATCGAGTGGATACACGAGGGTGTTGGATGTGATCGAGCCCAGCGCGCCCGCTGTGGCTTGTGCAAATGGTGGCTGTTCTCCGCATACAGGTTAGAGCGTGCAGAATAGGAGCGTCAGTACCGCCTTGGTCATCTCAAGTTCTGATCGAGAGAGCATGACTTACGAGCTCGCTTTGTGCCATTGTAGAACTCTTCCGCGAGTGTGTGTGAGAAAGTGGTTGGTGAGTGAGAATGAAGAGGGATGGTTGCGAAGACAAGGGAAGACAAGCGAACCCGGAGGCCCATCCAAAAGGGTTCTCTTACCCTGTCTCTTCCTGTTCAGTCCGGTCACCGCATTATCCGAGAACTGCCAAAAAAAAGTCGTCGCTGCTCAGCGGGCCAAAATCGAGAATGAGAATTCAAGCCCAGAACCCTTTTTCGTTCCGGCTTTGCTCAACCTCCGGATGGACCGGAGAATGGGAGCAACGCCGTCTGCTGCCTGTGAAAAACGCAAAATCAGTGGCTTCCTCCACAAAGGAATGGAAAATTGGATGGATGGCTTTTTCTAGAAATCCAGGCTTGATGACGTCGCTCCACCGCCCTGTGGTGTGCTGCAGTGACTTATGGCTGAAACTGGCGTGCGAGCGTGTAACGAGTGCTTCCTCGTCAAAGCCTAGCGTTGTCCGTTGACCTCGCCTCCAAAGAAACCCTCTCCGCCATCTTCCAAGGGTCCAACCATTCTCATGTCAATTCATGTCAATCAGTATCACTATCACAACCACAACGAGCTTGCTACACACAACCAAGCACACTGAGAGCTTTGAGAACGTTTTTGGAATGACTTAGCTTCCACTGCAATCCACACGGTGTGAAATCTAGATCCAGTCCGCAGCCTTAGCCTGAGCCTTCCACACATCCGACTCCCTGATCAGCTCCCTACTCTCCTTTGCCGGGCGCGAGATAGCAGACCCTTGACTGATCCACGACATGACCGCCTTGACCACCTCGTCCGCAAAGCCCAGTCCATGCAACGCTGCCGCATCCCTCTCCAGACTCGCCCGCACACTCAAAGACTGCAGAGCTACATCCGAAGATCCGCCCGCCGCGACCACATGCTTCTGCAGCACGCTCGCCGCCAGCGAGGCATCGAGCTTGACCAAAGATCCAACGACTTCCGCCATCCCCTGGCGGAACGCATCCTTGATCGCAATGGGCGCATTGAACGTCGCGTCGATCAGAGATACAACTGCATCGCGGCTTGGCTGGCCGACGTTCTTGGCCGGAGCATTGGATAACACGTGAGCAAGTGCGTGTGCGAACGAGTCGGCCAAATCCGCCGGATCCGTAGCACCACCTGCAGCAGCTCCGGCCAGCCCAGCGGGAGCGGACGATCCATTGCTCTCGCCCAGACCTGCGCGTGCGCCCTGCACGAGCTCGACGATCACCGGGTCGACACGCGTCTGAAGTCCCATCAGATTACCCAGCGCCACACCTGCCTTGGTGCGGACTGTAGCTGACGAGGCGTCTGACACTGCCTTCTGGTACGAGCGCTGCAGCTGTGGGTAGAATGGCCGCACGAGTGCCGGGATGCGGCGCACCATGGTGTCCAAACTCGTGAGAATCGCTGCCTTGACGGGCGGTGGATGGCGATCACCACAGAGACGGATTAGCGGTCCGATCATCGACGTAACGAACGGCTTAATTGCATCGGCTGAAGTGCGCTCGACAATGTCCGACAGACCCAGCGCACCGTTCTGCCTTTGGTCTTGAGTACCGTTCATGAGACCAGCGAGGAAAACGGGCACGAGCGGCGCGGCTCCCTTGGGTCGGCACAGACCGGGCAAGTCGCGACCAGGAGCACCCGTGTTCTCGATACTGCGGCGAAGAGGTACCACCAGTCCCTCCAGCTCGTCCTTGCCCACCGTCTTAAGACAGGCATCTAGAGCCTCCCAGGCTGCATCCACGACTCCGGGCACAGGGTCATCGAGCAACGAGACGAGCTTACGCAGCCAGTCGACAAGGTAGTCCGACACATCCACCGACGGCTTCTTGACCTGGCAAAACACCTTGAAGAACCCGCATCCAGCCACACGCTGCTGCGGCGACGAGTTGGAGCCAGCCCAGCCGAGCAACAGAAGCATGGTCTGGTGCAGACCGTCGAGATCCGAGACCGAGCCGAGCAGTGCCTCGACGGCCGTACGCAGGTCGGCAAGGATGGTCTCGTCCTTTTCCGTGTCGAGCGCCTTGGAGAGCGCAGTGAGGATGTTCGACAGGCGTCGGTTGAGCGCCGATCCAGCCACACGCACTAACACGGCCAAGGCACGCGCGTTGAACGATGTGATAGGCTGGGCGATAAGCGTCGGCACCAGGACGGGGAAGACGACGTCGGCACGAGCACGCATGACCTCGCGCAGCGCAGCAAGCGCCGTCTCGGAAGTACCACCGCTCGTGTCCGACAAAGCCTCAAGTAGCGTTGGAATGGTCTCGTCGATGGCACGTGGGCCAATGTACGTCTGAGTAGCGTCGAATGCCTGAGCAGCAGCGTGTCGCACAGCCTGCGATTCGTCCACCAGCGCGTGACGCACCACTGCGATAATGGCATCCTCGTGGTCTTCGAGCTGCGTCTTGGTCGAGTTGGCCAACACTTCGGTGACAGCGTAGCAGACACCCGATCGAGTCTTGGGGTCCTCCGACGTCGCCCCACGCATACGCAGGATGGGAATAGTCTCGCGCAGGATCTTCTCGCCAAGCTTCTTGACAAGCTCGCCGAGAGTGCGCGCTGCCATCTCGCGGTTCTCGTCGCCGTTCGAGGCGAGCGACTTGATGAGAATGTCGAGCATGGTCGGCAGCACCTCTCGCGCAGTACGCGGCGTGTTGTGCACCAATGCCTTCCAGGTGTGGATGGCAGCTTGGCGAACGGGGATGTTGGGGTCCTGTCGAACAATGTAGATGGAGGCGAGAATGCGGTCGCGCCTCTCCTGTCCGAGCGCCTCGATGAGCGCACGCTGTACCGAGTTGTTGGCGACAGACTGCTCCGTGTCCTCGTCGATGCCCTCGTCCTCGACCTCGTTCTTGCCCGAGATACCCGAAAGGCGGAACAGCAAGTCGGCAGTGAGCTGCAGTGACGACATTCGGATACGCCAGGCCTCGTCGAACAGACCAGTCTCGAGGTGTGGCAGCAGCAGGTCCACAGCCTTGGACGAGTAGTTGGCAATGATCATGCGACCAGCACGCATCGAGGCCTCGCGCACCGACTCGGCCTCGTCCGCAATACCGCTGAGGATAGGTGGAATGATACGACCGAGATGCGGGGCGAAACGGTGACCGAACGTGGCGGGCAAGTAGATGAGCAGCGAGATGTGACCTTCTCGGACGTACGGCTTGGGGTCGGAAGCGCTGTTGATGATCTCTGGAAGAAGGTTCTCCATGCGCTCCATACCGAGACCAGCCAACACTTCGGCGAGACCTTGCGCAGCCCCCTGTCGGTCGACACCGGTGGCATCGGAACGAAGGACGCCAAGAAGCGAAGGTACAAGATCGACAAAGTGCACTTCTCCGAGACGCTCGACAAGCGTACCGAGTGCTTTGGCGGCAACAGCACGTGCTTCGGGAACGGGCGAGATGAGGACAACGCGCACCATAGGGATGAGCTTGTTGAGGTAAGGCACAAAGTCCTTCGAGTCGGTGAGACCCGCGAGGTTGCCTATAATACGAGCAGAGTCCTTCTGAATTGTTGCGCTTCGTTCCTTGAGACCACGGTCGATGATGGGGATGAGCAGCGCAAGCGACGGCGAGTCGATGTAGTGGACGAAGCTCGTCTCGAGGACCTTCTTGAGCGCAGCGCCAGTCTTGGTGTTGGGGTCGATGAGTGCCTTGAGCAGCACTGGCACGAGCTGCTTGATCTCGGGGTTGTTGATCACCTCACCGAATTGCTTCAAGCTCTTGTTGGCTGCGGTACGAACCTGAGTATGCGAGTCTGTCAGCACCTCGCTGAGACGAGGGATGACGGTAGGAAGCGAGAGCGAGAGCTGCTTGGGTGCACAGTACGCCATAGCGCCAAGGAGTTCGATGGCACCCTTCTTCGTCCTCCACTGCTTCTCGTCGAGACCAGAAAGCAGGGTGGGCAGGATGATCTTGACACAGTGACCAGAGACGTTCTGCATGATAGCCTTGGCAGCATCCTGTGTAGCCTCACGCACGTCGCTCGATACATCTCCGAATCCAGCAAGCAGTTGAGGTAAGATGCCTATGATGTACGGCTCAAAGAGGCGCTTGAGCGTAAGAGTCAAGGTCTCGTACGCGAACATGACACCCTGACGGCGAGTCGGGTTCTTGGCATCCTCAAAGGCCTCGGCGAGCTTGTTCATGACATCAAACTCCTTGATGCTGCTGATACCTCGGCCCATAACAAGACCAGCGAGACCGTAGGCAGCACCACGGCGGCCAGCGTATTTAGCACCGTCAAAGAGCTCATGGAAGAGCGAGTCGAACAGACGCGGCACGTCCTTGCTCACAGAGCGAACGAGAGGTGGCAGACAGTCGGCAACAGCGGACTGGACAAGCTCCGAAGGAGTCTTCAGGGCGTCAATGAGACGGTCCACGACCTTGCTGACACGAGGGTCCTTGGGGTCAAGGTGACGAGCCTCACGGCCGAGCAAGATGACCACGGCCTCGGTGATGCCATCATCGGCTGTCGAGCCGCTTGGGTTGCTGAAGAAGGCCTCGAACATGGCGATAAGCTTCGACAGATGCTCCTTGTCGTGCAAGTCGATGACAGCAGTGGCTGCCTCGAGCATCTTGGGACGGACCTCTTCGCTGCGGTCTCCAAGAGCCTGTCCGTCAATCATGAACTCGAAGAATGCCGGCACATCTGATCCTTGGAGGTAAGGGGCGAGATGACGAAGCGCAACAGCGACAGCTGCACGGGTCTGCCAGGGGTCTTGGCGGTTCTTGGTCGACTCGATCACCATACCGAAGCGGTCGTACTCGGGAGCAAGGACCTTGTTGCGCTCCTTGTAGAGCGCGCAGAGCTTGGCAACGACGGTGGAGACCTGCTCGGGGTGCTGTTCGGTCGCTGCAGCGAGTGCACGGGCGCAGCTATCGCGGACGTAAACGTTCTTGTGCTCGAGCAGAGGGATGAGTGGATCAGCAAAGGCCTCGGGAACGTCAAGACCGTTCTCCTCCCAAGCCTTCTCGGCGAGACGCGCATTTTCTTCGTCCTCATCGTGGCATGCGAGCCAGAGCTCGACTGGGAATTCGAGATCTGTCAGATCCAGAGACTGAATCGCCTGAAGGCATCCATTGCGGACATAGACCTCATCGACCATTGTGTTGGAGAGCAGCTTCTGGATCTCGGCGGGCAGAGCAGTTGTCCTGAGCGCCTCACCAATGTCACGAAGGGCTGAGACGGCATCCTTGGAGATCTGAGTGTGCTTGGCGACGATGGTGACAAGGCTGTCGATGAACGACGAACGAGGATAGCGCATGTCTTCACAGGCGGAGCCGTGGAAGTCGATAAAATCGAGCGAGAGCTGGATCTGCTCGAGGACCGAGTCGTGATCCTCAGGGTCCACACCAAGACCACCAGCGCGAACGATGCGGACAATCAATGGATCGATGAAAGCAACAGAGCCTGGGTCCAAAGGCGACTGCTCAGACAAGAAGCGCAGTCGGTAGAGGATTCGAAGCACCAGCTCGTTGATCGGCTCGACGCGGAAGTCTTCCTGGACGAGTTGCTCGTCGATTGAGCGAAGCAAAGCCACGCCGACAAACATGGAGTAAGCCTCAAGCCGTATGGAGCAGCAACTGGAGAGAGCCCAGAACGCCTCCTTTGCCACCTTCTCGAATAGGGAGCGAGCCTGGTCGATCTCGAAAGTGCGCAGGACAAAGTTGACCAGCGTCTGCATATAACCTTCGATCTCTTCAGTGCGAGCAGCCACAATGGATGACAGGGTGCGAAGAGAACGCACATATCGCGAACGGATCTCTTCGACCTTGGCGCGTGCTTGAGCTTCAATCTTTGCCTGTGCATCGACAGCAGCCTTCTGCTCCTTGGTGAGAGTCTTGTTCTGTGCCGCCTTCTTCTTAGCAATGTCGGCACGGAGTTCAGCCTCCCACTGCTCCATCTTGGCGTTCTTGTTGACAGCCTCCTCCTTGTTGTTGGAGAGAACGTCGACATAGAGTGTACCGGGCTCTGTGCGCCACATACCCAGGTCGTCCTGGCTGAGAGACTGCAGGTCATCGAAGGGCGCGTCGGCTTCCACCTGAGAGACGAGCTCGGCCATCACACTGTCTGGTGCCAGGCGCACGAGTGTAGCCTGAGCTGCAAAGCCAGCCTCTCGCATGCTAGCATCGTCGATAGCCGCACGCACAGCCGAGAGAAGATCCTGCTGATGCGAAGTGATGAGATCGATGGGAAGAATCTTAGCTTTGAAGGTGAGATCCATGAAGCACGAGGTGCCGCGGTCGAGCAAGTCAGCGTGATGAGCCAGGACGAGGGTGTCGACAAGCGCCTTCTTCCTCAAAGAAGGATCGAGCTCCTCAGAGAAAGTGGAAGCGGCAGATAGCAAGCGACGCAAATCGCGGGCACGAGTCTCAGCAGAAGGCTTGGCGTCCTCAGCTTCGACCGAAACAGCATGAGCAGCAGACGAAGCAGCCGAACCCGAAGCTGATGCTCCATTGGTCTTTGCAGCGGATGAAGCTGCCGGTGCCGTGGCGGCTGGTGGCGGCTGCTGGAGGAAAGCCGAAATACCAGAAGTAACAATGTCGTGTGTCAAGATGGGCTCGATGAGAGCGAGCTGTTGAACGAGATCCAGAACGGAACGCTTCGAGTTGGGACCTGTGGCGTGGAAAAGGACATGAATGAGAGCGAGAGCCACTTGAACCTGCACAGCCTTGTCGGCGGCAAGGGCCTTTGAGCGACGGGCAATGATGGCTTGCAAGGCGCAGGAGAGCCAAATCTCCTCCTCGGGCGTGGCAATCTTGCGGAAGACCTTGTCAGCGAGAAGGAAAGAGGGCTTGGGGTCAACAACGAGAATGCCCTCAAGAGCCGCATTCTTGGTCAAGACATTGTTGATCTTGTCAGAGCCAAGCTTGGCAAGGCGACCTTCGAGGACGGACGCTGCAATGTATCCTTCCAATGGTCCTCCTGGAGCCGTGAGCGGGTTGGTGGAGGCGTTCTTCAGGTTGGCCTCAAAAGCGGGAAGGAGCGACTCGGCAAATGTGCGTGTAGCAGCAGTAGCGGTGTTGGTCTCATCCATGGTCCAGAAGAGCTGGCCGACTGCCAGACAGACGGCCTTCCTCAGAGGCACTTTGGAGTTCTGCATCTCCTTGACCAGGGCGGTAGAGACAGCAGTTGGGGGCATAGTGTCGGATTGGAGAAGCCAAGAGAGATGATGTGTGATGCTGGAGGCAGCAGCGTGCATGGAAGCTTCCTGAACCTCTTTGGCGAGCAATGCCGACACAACTTCGACGACAGTGGCAGATTTGGCAGCTTGGCCAGGTGGAATGGAGGAGAGCATGACGTAGATGGAAGTCCTTGCCTCTGGTGTGGCAGCCTTGCCACCTTTGAGAATGGCAAGAAGCTCATCGACAACTGTGGTCTGGGCGGATTCGTCGTCCTTGATGCGAGCCGAGATAGCAGCGATGAAGTCAGAAGCCTTTGTCCTTGTGGTGGCATTTGTGGATCGAGAAGCTGACAGGACGGGTGTGAGAAGAGGCTTGACGTGAGGACCAACATCGACCTTGAGAGCGGTGAACATCCTAGTAGCGATCGGAAGGGCCACCTCGGGCGAGCGCAGAAGCATCTTTTCCAACTGCGGCCTCAGTGTCGAAGTGAGATCGTCATTTGTGATCTCGAATGCGATGAAGTCGTCGAAGGCACGCACTGAGTGCTCTGGAACGACGGTCTTGGAGGCGACGATCTGGGTGCTGTAGAAAGCGAGGATCTCCTTCTTGGCATCGTTGACATAGCTTCGGCCAATACCGTCTGGGGCACCCTTGACCTGCTCAGACCCAGCGCGGAGCCTAACGCAGCACCCTACTGCCTCGCCGAGGAGGGCCGCAAAGCGAATGGCAGTAGCCGGGGTCGAGACAGCGCATAACGTACGGATCAGCTGAGGTAGAGAGGTGTGAGCGTTGCGAAGGGTACGTCGAGTGAGGGCGACAGCGTTCTTGCGTACGCTTTCTCGACCGGCTGTGTCGGCAAGGATGGCATCATATGTGGTTGCAAGGAGATGGACGAGGGGCTCCCATGTTGGCGAGACTTTGAAGTCCTTTGCGTCGCTCGCTGATGTGAGTCGACAGAAGGTTGAATAGAGGGCACAGACGTAGGCGTGGAGAGCTGTGAGCGTGGGAAGAGAAGTGGTTGTGGAGCCGGTGGGGGAGGATTTGCAGATGCGTTCCGCCTCCTTTTTGAGCCACGCCAGAGCGTGCTTTGTGACGGGGCTGTTGGGATCATGATCTACGGATAGGAGCTTGGAGAAGACGTTGAGGGAAGCGAGCCTTGACTCTCTGTCGATGTATTTTGCATACGTGCGTAGAAGAACTGTGATGAGCTCCGCCCTCTGTACGGGCTGCAGCTCGGGAAGCTCAGCGGCCTTGGTGGCATCCCTTTGAAGGAATTCGAGACGCTGTCGTGTGCTTGTGCTGTTGAGATTGGAGTGTGCCGCATCTGAAAAGCTGGCCCAATCCTGGACGGGGTCGATATCGTGTCTGTGGTCACTGGAGACGCTCATTTTGGCGGGAGCGAGATCGTCGTCCGAGTCGTATGGTTCGTGTTGAGGCTCGGCAGACGCCCGCTGAATCCAATTCCTGACGTCGCGCTTCTTGGCTAGCATACGACGCAGTCAAGTCGCAGCGGCTGGAAGGGAGAGGGAATGGAAGTGGTGCGAACGGGGGCTATATATGGAGTGATCCGAAGAACAAAAGCGTCGGTGCTTCCGAGTTGGAACAAACTGAGCATCAGAAAGAAGCACGGCCTCGTGATCTGGAAAAAGATTCTGACTTTGGCAAGCAACAGCAATTTGCCCGATTGGTGTGGACCGTGCCAATTGCTCGAAATTTGGTACAGCAGCTCGAAGAGTCGAAAAGGAAGCTCGGTTCTTTAAGCCGATTTCCACGGACTTGTCTGCTGCCACAGAGCAATGACTCGCTTTGCTCTACAGACTCTCAGTCCTCTGTATCGCCGACTCTAGGAGCCATAGGCCAGGTGCACACAGGCTTCTAGTCTACGCTGCATGAAGGACAGGCCAGATGGAAGCACAGAGTTACGGTCACCAATGGTGGAAGAAGGCAGCCGTCAGACTTGTGCGAGTCGATGCCACTAGCGAGTTGCAAACTTACTCCATCGGGTCTGACGGGCGAACCTGATCAGATCGCAATGCAACGGCTGAATCCAAGTCACAACACAGGAAGGTGATGTGCCAAATTGACCGATGACCATTTCTTCTGCCGCAGAAGCTTTAATTTCTCTCATTTCACTCTCCTGTGTCGGGATAGCCGGCACGCAGCTCGAACAAACGAGTCAGAGGCGAATTCAAGGCTTCCTTAACTGAAATCATCGTTGGAAAGCGAGTCATTCCACGACTTGCGAAATTGAAATTGCAATTTGGAAGACTGTGAACTTGGCATGCGCAACGCAACCAACCAACACTCACTCGCGCCTCGGCCCCTTCCGCTTTTGACTCGTGCGTCTGCTGCTTCAAAGATCCCGCTCGGTCCATTTCTGACCTCGGCTCTTATCTCAACCGCCCCTCTTCCCCTTACCTCACCATCATTCGTACATCAGGTATCCTTCTCTCTACCACATATAGTACGCAACAAGACAAGGGTCCATACTGTGTTCACACACACATTTCCCCATCTCGATACACATCCCATTTGGTTTCGAAACATCGCAAGGCTAGAATCCATCTCCTAGCACAACACCTATAACCATGTCCGCAATTAAGGACGCTCTGGCCTCGGCCGCAGAGGCGCTTCACATTTCTGGCGAGAAGAAGACAATTGGTGGTGGCGCACCAGGTAAGTATTCTGCCACGCAGAAGCATGAACAGACCTCAACTGGACGAAACAATACTGACTTCAACCGCTTCACCTTTCCCTGTGCTCACAGTCTACGTTGACGAGAAGGCCGGCAATGATGAGACTGCTGATGGTTCCAAGAGCTCGCCTTTTGCGACACCATTAGCCGCGCTCCTTGCCAAGGGTCAGGATGCTTCCGTATTCGTCAAGAAGGCCGACGCTAAAGCCGGCGAGGACGGCGTCGACGCCGATGGCTACGCTCCCATTTCGGCCTCTGCTGCCAAGAAGGTTAGCAAGCTCTACGCCACTGCACTCAAGAAAAAGGAGAAGGCGGGCGAGCAGGCCGCCAAGGACCAGGCCCAAGCTGCTCACGAAGAGAAGAGGCTCGAGGAGAGCAAGAAGGTGGTTCTCGAGGAGCCTTCTTCCTCGGCCAAGAAGATTAAGATCAGCCAGGGCGCCAACTTCCGTGACCAGCGAGTCAAGATCTGCGGTTGGGTGCACCGATTGCGATCGCAGAAGGACTTGACCTTCATTGTCCTCCGTGACGGTACCGGCTACCTCCAGGTGGTTCTCTCGGGCAAGCTTACAACCACCTACGACGCTCTCACTCTTACCACCGAGTCAACTGTCGAGATCCAAGGTCAGCTCAAGGCCGTTCCCGAGGGCAAGACTGCTCCTGGTGGACACGAGCTCGTCGCCGACTACTGGAAATGCCTCGGCAAGGCTCCCGGTGGAGACGAGGCTTACACCAACGTCGTCGCTGAGACGGCCGACCCCAACAGCTTGGCTGACCGTCGTCACCTCGTCATCCGTGGCGAGACGGCTTCGGCGGTACTCAAGGTGCGATCTGAAGTGCTCAAGGCGTTCCGTGCCGAGTTCGACAGCCTGGGAATGACCGAAGTCACCCCACCTTGCATGGTGCAGACCCAGGTCGAGGGAGGCTCGACTCTGTTCAGCTTCGACTACTACGGCCAGCCTGCGTATCTCACGCAGAGTTCGCAGCTGTATCTCGAGACGTGTCTCCCCTCGCTGGGCGATGTCTTCTGTGTCCAGGAGTCGTTCCGTGCCGAAAAGTCGCACACTCGTCGCCATCTTTCCGAGTACACGCATCTCGAGGGTGAGCTTGCCTTTATCTCGTTCGACGACTTGCTTGAGCACCTCGAGCAGATCATCTGCGGCACTCTGCAGCGCGTCATGGACGATCCCAAGACTAAGGCGTTGTTGGACCAGCTGAACCCGAACTTCAAGATGCCCTCGCGTCCATTCCGTCGCATGGACTACAAAGAGGCCATCAAATGGCTCAACGACCACGACATCCCCAACGAGGAAGGCCAGCCGCACAAGATCGGCGACGACATCGCCGAGGCGGCCGAGCGCAAGATGACCGACGAGCTCAACGTGCCCATTTTCCTCTGCCGCTTCCCGCGCGAGATCAAGTCGTTCTACATGAAGCGCACCGAGGGCGACGAGGAGTTCACCGACTCAGTCGACGTGCTCATGCCCGGTGTTGGTGAGATCGTAGGTGGTAGTATGAGGATGGCGGACCAGCACGAGCTGCTCGAGGCGTACAAGACCGAGGGCATCGATGCCGCGCCTTACTTCTGGTACACTGATCAGAGGAAGTACGGTACTTGCGAACACGGTGGTTACGGTCTCGGTGTCGAGAGATTCCTCGCTTGGCTCACCAACAGGTGGACCGTCAGAGAAGCTTCCCTCTACCCGCGCTGGACTGGACGATGCACTCCTTAATCGTAGCTCAGCTTGCACATCTGTAGCGCAGCTCAATACAATTCGCATGTCTGTTTTGCTCATCTCTCGCGATTACGTCAGAATGTTGTTTGGAATTGTTTGTGTATCGTGTCTTTTTTTACATGACTTGGTGGTTTGAAAGCTGTGAATGTGAACAGTGGAAGCTGTTTAGGAAGACTTGATAGCCTTTTCGGCCTTCTTGATGGCGCGCTTGCGCGTGGCTGCCTGCTGGTCGTAAGTGTAGCTGAGCAACCAGCCCCTGGGCAGAAGGAACGTGGTGGCCCAGTCGACAAACGCATGCATTGGCCAAGGTGTCGACGTATAGGGCCTTCCCACTGCGCCTCCGTTGCGGTCGATGGTCTTAAGAACCTGCGCCACATACTGCTTTGGGGTGGGGATCATGGCACTAGCGCGGCGAACCTTGGACATGTTGGAGACGACAAAGTACGTGTTGAGCAGACTAACAGTGATGTTGCTCCTGCGCAGTTCCTCACCCAACGCCTGGGACCATCCTGCGAGGAACGACTTGGACCCCGCATAAGTCGCCAGCATCGGGGTAGTCACCTGCCCTGCGAACGAGCCGAGGTTGAGCACGAGTCCCTTCTTGTGCTGCACCATTCCGGGGATGATCATGCGCGAAACACGCAAGATCGAGACGACGTTGATCTCGATGATGTCCTCCATCTCTTCTTTCGTAGTTTCAGCAAAGTGAACGGGCATGTTGTGCGACTTGCCGACATTGTTGACGAGCACGCCGATGTTAAGGTCCTTGACCGTGTGCTCTAGGCCCTCGTACTGGCGCTCGTCGCCGAGCGCAAAGTCGATGGCTTGGGTCTTGGTCTTGACGCCAGACGTGGCGGCTTCGATCTCGGCGGCGACAGTGCCGAGCTTCTCGGGACTGCGCGAAACGAGCAGAATGTTGAAGCCCTTCTTGGACAGCTGCAGAGCAAACTCGCGGCCGATACCATCAGTAGCACCGGTGATGACCGCCCAGGTCGCTTTGGAGAAGTCCTTCTTGTTGGCGCCAAACTTGGAGACGGGTACGCCAGGGAGCACGTAAACGTCAGCCAGGAGCTGCGCAAACTTGAGCAGGAACGAGCCAGCCGTGAGAGCTCCGATACCGGCAAGGAGCACAATGCCCGCAGAGAGTGGTGTCACACCGTGGTCGACACGGAGGCCGACGTGGCGCAAAAGGCCGTCAAGCTGCTGTTCGATCGCCATGATGTCTTAGGTAGGTGAAGGTTGTGAGGATGGATCAAGATGGCGGTACGATTGACTCTTCCTCGGGAAGGAAAAAAGGCGAAAGATTCTGGAATGCAGAACGAGAATAATCGTGGGCCAGTGCGTTCGCGTCCCGCGCGTTTACGGCCAACCTGTCAAACTTGAGTTTCTTCCCGACTCGTCGTCGCAAATCAAGACCAACTGATCGGTTGTGTGTCTCTTTCAATTGGATGATCGTGAGGTTATCTCCTCTTTGCAGCCATGACCAAATGGCCGATTTCTGTCGACATTACCGTGACCGGATCGCAGAACATGTATATGGCCCGTAAGGCCACGCGAGAGGTACAAATTGTTGGCAAGTTCCGGTAGTGATGTGCCGTTTTCAAGTGTCCGAACATCGCGTCGCGGAAATGCCGATCTTCGTTCGTTTGTCCAATCGGGCCAATCGGCCTTCTTTACAACACAACCGCGATCCGGAACAAACGGCATCATCCTTCCCTGCATATCACCTTTCTTGGTATGAGCTGGATATGGCATTAGCCTGCTTGCATGTGTCTTATGCCTATAAAGTGGATTTAGACGTCGTCGAAGTGACAGACTTGGCACAACAAATATGAATTTCCATCCGGAAAGTCAAGAAAAATCATAGAAAACCATCTGAAAAGGAGGATAGGAAATTGCGACCAAACGATACTAAGCCAGCGTGAGCCTCTCAGCTCAATCTATGTGCCTGCATAGACATAGTAACACCGACAAGAGAGTGAAGGCAGGGACCACCCATGAGAAGATAGTGATGCACTGAATTCGCAGCTCACCAGGGATCGTTACAATCGGGGGCCGATAGGATCCACATCAAGCTGAATAAATTTCACTAAAAATTAAAAAAAGAACTGCAGCACCTAGGATTCCCGCGTGGTCCCCCACCGCAGTACTGACTAGGCGATACCCTGCTTAACTTCGCAGATCGGACGGGATGCGGTGCTTTCAAGGTTCTATGGCCGCAGATGTTTTCCACATCCAAACAGCAAGTTATGTTGCACAGGGTTGGCTCGATCAACCTTTGCATCTCCTTCTCTCCATCATGTAAACCAATTTTTGACCAATGTTCCAGACTTTGGAGAAAACCATACGCAGAGGCCAGAGCTTCGAGGATGAGGTCATTATCGACCCAGGGAGACGTTGACTTCCGCGGAAGAAGGTCCGTGCTATGGCTTGGCGGCAAACAACACTACACCCAAGAAACTCGGATGGCACAGTTATTTACACTCCATCTTAAGCCACCGAGCTTTGTGTTGTCGAGACAATGAACGAGCCAGCACAATGGAGAGGAAGGGTGTTCCGAAGCCGAGAGTGTTGGTCTATTCTTAGCGAAGTTGATATGACCTGCCTTTTCCACGGTGGGGGTCGGAGCAGGTGTCCGAGGCGCGATCCGAGCGTGCATGGCTCTCACGAGGACCGTGCCCCTTTGAGACACGTTGCAGGGGCCTGAGGCTCAGATCTCCTGGGTGTGACCAGCCCCGAACTGGACTGGTTGTGAAGACAAATTATCTGGGGGAGAAGCGGATCGCGCTTAAGCTGCAAGCTAAGTCAACCCATGTGGGTGGTGCCTGTATCGACGTTTGGTCTGTGAATCTTGAAAGTTGCGTATCGTTATGACAGTTCCGTCGGCGACGAGTCTCCTTCAAGACTTGTTTATGACGGCGGCTCACCAAACGGCATGCGGGTTCAGCAGAACGCCACAATCTTTAGTCTTGTGAAAAATGCAAAAGTCCCTTTCATCATCATCAACAACAGTCTCGTCGTTCGGAACATAACCGATGCTGCATCGGAAAGATTCTGAGGGGCTGCATATATTGCATGACTGCTCATACAACAAGGAAGCAACAGGCTTTCCGAATACTGTACGGTATGTACGGTGCGTTTCTAGCATACTCGGGTCCTTTCGTCATCACGCGTTGTCGTCAAGTTCCTCCTTGTTGTATACGGCATTCACAACCCAGCATCGGACCCTTTGTCAAGAGATTCCGGATCGGAGAGAATGCGGCTCGGAGCAACAATGTCAGGGGCCTTGCGCGTCCTTTTCACACGACGACGGCTCCCGAGAAACACGATTGGGTCGTCTCGAGTCGTCATCTCGAGGTTCTATGCGGACCAGCTCGGACCCCTTCACGATTTCCCCAATTCATAGACTTGCTCCCGGGTTCAGGCGGGGATGGCTTGGCGGTGGGGTGCTAAGATCCGCAGCCGCGGTACTTGAAGCCTCAGGGCCACAGCTGAAGGCTCGACGCGCTATGGTCACCTCTTCCCACACCATATCGCTAGTCTTGAAAAAAGTGGGGGCCCCACACATTTCGGATCCACTTTGTCAATTTTTTGACAGCATACCCTATGTTGCACAATGAACTCGGCTGGATCCGTTCTAGACTCGATGTTCTGGAGACGAAGACGCTGAGGTGCTAGTAGGATCATTGCTGATCCGCGATCAGTGTAGAAGGTAGTTGCCCTTGCGACCCAGTTCTTCCACACGCACGTGACGGTCACCTGTACTGTCGAGGTCATGTGAAATGCCATCCGGTCGAGACCCGTGCTGTGCTCAAGCCCGTCAGCGAATCGATCGTACTGATGATCTCCCACAAGGAGCTGTCAAGCTCGACTCAGTGTCTCGGCCATATCATTGTTATGCCACTTTGTACCCACAATGACGTGGTGCATCCACGCCCACTCGCTCTCCTCTCGTACCAGACAAGGAGCGCCCAATCTGACATACTGTCCTGTCGGATGAAGCAAGAGCATATCCGACGAAGGCCGTTGCCGTTTTGACGTGATGAAATCGAAAATAGACCTTTCCCCCCACTGCGACGGGGCGATGCCAGGCGTGGGAGTTCCACGAGCCCGTATCGCCAACCGCTTCTACACGGGAGCTTCGCATCGGCAACCCTAGTCTGTGCATTCGAAGTCTCATATCTTCTCGAAGCTCGACCTGGATCATGATGGAACGAGCGGCCGACGTACCCGTCGACGCTGCGAGCCTGCAATATGTGCAGCTGCGCACATAGGGTAGACACGCGGGCTCGCTACCATAATGAATAGGGTTTTCGGTCGACAATTAGACTATGATTTCTGCTCGGCGACACACGAGCTCCGACGAATTGGCGGAATAAGGCTGCTTCTGGACACGTTCCCGCTTGCGGATCCGCTAAGATCCAGGAAGACGATAAGCTCTTGCTTCTTGTGGGTGGCGGACGAGCGGAATTCGGACCTTGACAGTTTCGCATTCGAAGGAAGAAAAGTCTTGCGCCCAGTTCTGGAAATAAGCAAGCCCTACAGTACAGGAGCTTGACGTCGGGAAACTGCGACAGAAGAATTGGAACAGCCACTTCACCGCCGGTCGGAGGTTCAGACTGGAAGGTGCACCCCGAATGCACAGCTAGGCATCTGAGTAAGAAAGTGGTGAAATCCGCTCAGAGAAACTGTGGATGACTGGGCATTGTTTGGGCAAGAGGGTTTCGTCGGAAGTATGAATTGACGGGATTGACAGCAGGCAGAAGGGCCGTTGCCGAGAGCGGGCACATGCGGCCGGACGGACAACGTGGGAAGCCAGGTGAGCGGAGAGCATTGCCACATTGCGCACGACGCTTTCGAGGTGGCTGCGGGCAGGCGGAGGACTAAAAACAGCACACTCTAAGCAAGTTACTGCACCCTTCTACGAAACATAATGACATCGAATCGTCGGACAGCTGGATTACCCGGTCCACCCAGCATGGATATAGGTGCGAAGGATAAGAAGAGCAGCAACGGCTTGGTGCGGTCCGATGTAAGAATGTACACCGGTTGGAGCTCTTCTTCTTTGCTGGTTGCTGCAACGAGAGGAAGAAGTTTTTTCGAGATGCATTTCGTTTCATTTTGCACTCAACGACGCCCGAACAAGGTCCGTATTTTCGACCTCCGTCCAGGGTCCGCCACCAACGCACCGCAAATCTCACAACTGGTCGTTTCAATTTGCTTCGAGTGGCTGACAATGGCTGCAACGCTTGCAATGCTCGCCACAGTCAGCAGCTCTAACGTTAAAGGGTTTCGCTATGACGCCCATTGAAAACTTTATTTAGACTTGGCAACCAGCCAATTGGGTCCGATAAGCTTGGCGCAAGGGTAGATCTGTTGTCGACGCCCAACGAGATTCCCTTGACATCTTCAGAGAAAGCTCGCAACGCCGAACGGCAGCGCCTCGATGAGAGCAACGGGACAATGGAGCCTGCAAGAGTGTCGAGACAACCACGCAGAAAGTTCAGGCTGTGCATATACCTACAGCTGTGAGAGCGGCAGAGCGGCAACAGTGAGGATAATTACGAGCAACGGGCGGTGTCACACGGCAAGGGTTCGATCAGGCAACACGCTGCAATGGGATTTTGTGAGCGAAGTTGTTAAGACGACGAAAGACTGCGACCCAGAACGGCGCCCGAACATGCCGAGCATGCAAATCGGGACCAAGTTTTCATGGAACACCTCCAACGCGTTGAATCGCTCTAATCGGGCGGACGCTGGATCGATGCGAGGGGCGTTACGCTCGGCGAGTTTTTGGCCCCGAAATTAGCCCACCGCTTGCGAGTTTTCCTCGCCTTGAAAAACCCTTTAACGTGCAGACGGGACAGAATTGCAGTTCATGCCAATGGGATCCAAAAGTGAAGCGAAGCACAAATCGCTCGCTCCGGTCGCCGATGTAGTCTGCCGGTGATTATACAGTTGACACTCGCGGAAAGACTTCTCATTCAGCTGCCACGGGCCATGGAACTCATTACTGCAGACAAGAAAGACGGGCCCAGCTCCCAGCTCGCCATGTAGGACGGCATCCTTTTTTATGCGTCACATGTCAATAGAGCGAATTCGGGGATTCATGCCTTCCCTTTGTGACTGTAGAGGAGATTTATCCTTGATTTCAGCAAGCGAATGAATGCACAAGAGAGCGTTAATTGGTGCTCCGAACAAGCACAATGCATCATCACCTCGTCCATTGTTTGTTCTTACCGATATGAAAATCTGCATTGAGTGCATGCTCAAACGATGTGAATGCCAAGCTTACTCATGTTGTGCATACACTGTCGCTATACAGGTTCCGTATCAGGTATCTGTTCTGTCCTGTGAGCGATGCGGGAGGCTTCGAGCGGGATCCATTGTATGCGTTGGCGGCCGAGTTGACATCGAGTTGACATCTGTTGTTTGAAGCCGGGATGGGACACGAATGAGTCCGGAAAACGGGGCCGTAGTATTGCGCGCTGCTCCTGCTCTTATTGTGATGATACCGTGTCGCCTTGCCTGATTGGCGGCTTTTGGCTGCTGGGAACAAGACTAGGGTTTTCACGCAAGTCCGTTCAGCGTAGAGCACGGTCTCTGGCACACGACACCGCCAACAATAAGCGGTACAGCAGGATCCGACTCGAACGTCTCGTGCTCCGTTCCAGTCCGCTTTCTCAGAAAGACTTCTTCGTGCTGTCCAGCATGAATCACATGCCATGTGCTGGGTGTCATCATGGGAAATCACTGGTTGCCATGTTCGACGGCCGTCTTTGATGCGACAATGGTGACCGGGACACGATTGGCAACGGCATCTGGTGAAGGAAGTGATCTTTCCCACCATTTATGTGCGAAAGCCGATGTGATCGAAGCGACGGCAGGCTAGACGTGGTGCTGAGCCAGATCAAAACATCGGACGGGTCCTATCCCGATGCCGTTGTTCGGCTGGGTTTCGAAGCGAATCGTTCGCACGGGACAGACCCAAGTTCATCCTCAATATGCTCAGCGTCGGCAGAGCCGTCTGAGTCTCACGATAGCAGTGCGGGCCCAAAATCGCCTTGCTCGTCACATAGCATGAACAGTGCCGCATATTGCAAGCATTTTTGCCGGAACGCACATTTATTTGCTGTGTCCTGCGGCGATGCTTCGGACGAGCGCGCGCCGGCTGTCATGCCGACAATGACAATGAGGCGATGAGGGCGGAACGGCTTCTGAGCGGTGGGCTTTGTTCGAATCTCAGCCCCCACACGGCCAACATGGTGAGCACGATGAAATCCCGGGGACCACTGTATTCTTCTCTCAGGATCTGCAACTTCAGGGTGCAACGGACGTAAACGGCAAGCACAGTTCAGCGCGGCGCTATGGGATTTTGGTCGGTGGAAAACAAAGCTTGACCGACGACCGGACCCCGACAAGGTTGCAGTCGTCATTGTCAGTCACCGCTAGAGTCCAGGGCAAGGCGGTGTTGGAAGGCCGAGATTCGGCCGGATTTGCAGACTAAACCCCTTTAGCTGCGTGGCGGGGGATTTGTTTGGTCGGCCAACTGGTTGCTGTGAGAGCGGAATTCACTGTGCCCTGGGGTGAGTGAAATTTCTACCGACTGTAAAGCCCAGAAAGCATGCGCGAAATGCATCGGGATTAGGGTATCCTGCTCTCAACATGACCGATCAGTTGTTCAGATGCTTCAATTGGCAGCATCCAGATCTTGGGCCAGCGGCCCTGTATGTGAGACAGACTCTGGTCTTTGAGTCAAAGCGATGGTGCCGCCTAGCCGCGGCGACGCCAGCGAGACTGTTTGTGAAAATGTGAGACAAGCTCAATCTCAGTCGGACGGGTCTCAGATGCGGATCACGTTTTTGGTCGCGATCTGAATCGATCATCGACTCGCGATTGCGATCGACGAGTCGCGACGGCTCTTAGGGCATGTTGTTGTTGTTGAGGCCAAAAGTTTGTTGCAGTATGCAGCTGGCAAACAACATGAGCTGGCCGCATGAGTTGCTGCTAGACGGGAAGCGAGATTGCAAAAAGCGTGGTCCACCCAGACCATATTTGGCGGAGAGAGAAGCGAATTGGGGCAAAAAGAAACAAGCAGCGCGCGGGCATTGGGCTGAGAAAGCTCAAAGACGGTTCTGTTTGCTGTTTCCAATGCATATGTTTCTAAAATTCTCATGCATTCTTTGCAGGCTGTCTGATCTGCACGCTCAACGCTCCGCCGCCATCTAGAGCTCGTTTCGAGGGCGTAGCGAGCAGATTGAATCCCCGAAACCACCTGGCTGGGCTTGAAATGTGAGCACGAGGAGATCAATTTGTCCAGAACACTGCCGACATTAAAGCTGAGTTATGCCATGCCAAACAGCTCATCGAACCATCGGCGGGGACGCTGGTTCTGCCAGATCATCAATATTTGGCCGAAATGATGGGAAACAAGGTCGCCAGCAAGGACGGGGAAACGGGCACACTTCATTCTGGGGTGCACGACGGCGATCAGGGTCGTTCACGCACGCACTCATGCGATCTTGTCGATCACACGCTATTGTCACAAACAATGGGTACAACGAACAATCTTGTAACAACAACAACAGCAACGACGAGAAGCCCGTATTCCCCGTTGTGACACCCGTGGTTAGATGCCTGATCGAGTAAAGCGATCGACGTCTGTGTTTCGCGGAGAGCGAAGCTCGATCATGCCAGTGTACACCCAAGATACGATAGTGTAGCGATACGCGAACACGACTGTTTGCAAGCTAACGCACGAGAAAGGGGCTCTTCGCAGCGTGCTGCACTGTGAGAGCAACGAATTTCTCTAGCCCGCCGCTCACTTGCATCCTGTAGAGCCGACTGCACTCTCGTTCTCGGAGCCCACCGAACAGAGCCGACTGCGGCACGGCTGCAGACTAAGCACAGATTCAGCCATGTCTGCAGTGCAGAAAGCTGGCTGGGTCGAGGGCAAAACAAGATCTTGGGTTCGGATCGGAACACGATTTACAGCTGCTGAATCTGCGTTGCATGCAGCGACAACGATGTGACAGAAGAATGATGGTAGCAACAGCATGTACGCTAGCTGCACGAGCCGTGCAACCCGACTTTTTACGAGTTCGAGTTCGAGATTAAGCTGTGCTGGACTGGCGGCGGAATTTCGGAATACGGTGCAAGAAGCAAGAATCTAGCGCAACCCCTATTCACGGTGACGCACGGAACCCAAGGCTACGGGACCGGAGAGCCGCGAGCCGAATAAGGCCAGCAAATGGCAAGAGACGCAAATCGATACTGTCCAAGAAAAACATCCACACTGTAAGATCTCGTCTAAATCAACCCAACGTCGGTTCACAGAATTTCGAACTTGCGTGCGCATCAAGCGAGGCCTCGCTTATGACGATTTTCTGGTCTCTTTCTCCAGACAGCGTGGCCAGCCTACGGTGACTTCATGGTTGCCTACGCTCGACAGCTAGATTGCTCGGCTGCCGAGACGTATTGAGGCTACTGCAGAGGGTGATCGAAAGAGTCCGTGTGCGGTGAAAAGCGTCATTTTGGCCGGGCTCGCTTACAGTCTTATTGCCATATGCTGCTTGCATCTAGCTCAAGCGAAGCTATATTTGCAGGCTGGGGTTCCGCCTGGCCCCCTCATCTCGACTGAAACTAGACTAGGAACTCGCTCGCTCTCCACTTGCCACGCACGCTCTCTTTCCTTTTCGGGAAACCTCCTCTTCTTTTGGGCCTCACAAAAAAAGAAGAATTGGGTGCCGTTCAGCTACTGCACTGTACACGATGATGATGCCAGTCTCGTCTCGCTGTCGGAACCAGCAATTATGTTCGTTGCCGAAGTCGATCGGAGCCTGAAAATCGGCTCGACCCGAAAGCATCACTGCTTGCCAGCCAAGTCACGCCCAACTAGAATACAGTAACGTTATTGCCTGAGGCGGTCTTTGGTGCAGAGTTTACCGTGACGATAGGGCATGCTCGACGACTCTCGGGCCACACGCAGCGAGCAGCCGAAGACTCGCCAAGCCTTAGCGAAAGTCAGCACACAGCAGCAGAAGAAAGCTTCTCAAAGTACTTTTGGCTGTCATGATGATGGAATCGGACTATCCCGCTTGTCGAATGGAACATCTTCGCTAGTCGTCTCTGATCGTGATTGATTGACCTTGATTGAGGAATGGAGCCTGTCAGCTTTGACGGTCGGCACAGCCGATGCGTTTTTCAGTGGCAGGAACGGGCTTACCTGCACCTGTAACTGGTTCCCATCTCGTCCCGATTCGATAAAGCGACGGCGGGGCGAGCGATCTGATAGAGCCTCCCGCCGCGGGTTCATCGGAGGTGTGCCGGCTTGAAGGCGAGTTTTCCAACGTTTTCACGTCCAGCTGCACCGGATGGCATGAATTCTCATTTACAGGCTCTAGAGCGGAAAAAAAAAAAAAAAAAAAAAAAAAAAAAAAAAAAAAAAAAGGCAAGTCCAGCTCCCCGAAATGAGCTGAGCACGAGCTTGCGTGCAGTTGATTGGACACGAAAAACACCCCGACCAGCAATGAACTCATGCTTTGTTCATCTTCAAGAAGCTGATACAGTATGGGGACGCGCATTGCATGACGGCATACAGTACACAGTACCGATATTGAAGATGTATGTATGTATGTGTGTTTGTGCTTGCTACTGTAACTCGCGCACATAGTAGCTCGCTTCTTCCAAAAGTATGGTGAGTGTGCATACCACGCTGTACTTTTTTCACGCTTTGCGAAGCACGATGCACGCCATGTTTCGGAAAGCGGAGAAGACGCACATTGCAAGCACCTTCCCCCCCATTCGACTTGACGGCTCCCATGTGCGACACAAGCAAGCCACCTGCAAAGGCTCCCAATGGTAGCAGCGTGGCAACAACAAGCACGACAACGATGCTGTGGAAGCCAATCAGAAAGCATCAAAGGGGAGGCCTACGGCATCGATATGTGATATTGGAGAGCAGGTCGCAGCCACCCGAATTTCATGTTCGGGAAGCGTGCGGCAGACACGGGCTCCGGCGCGTCGGTGTGACAGCAAGCAGGAAGCTAGTATCTCAGATTCACCGCGGTTCAAGCGCCACAACTCTGTCAAGAGCTACTGCATCCTAGAAGCCAAGATCAAGACGTGGCATTGCGAAGCGAGTCAGACCAGAAAGAACGATGGCACTTGCAAGCGGCCATAAGGTGGTCCGACGATCTGGGGTCAGCTTAACGACAGGCGACGTTTGGAAGAAGCCACGAGACGCTCTGGAAGGTTTGTCTGCAAGCATGGTCTGCAAGCAGTCGAAGAAGCGAAGGCGCTATTCTCCGCCGTTAGCGAAGCTGCACAGCTCCATGTCGAGAAAGAAAGCGCACAGTAGCGTGCGTTCTAAGCGTTCGGCTCAGATGTAAGCTCTTCTCACTGGACAGCACACCCATAGTCAATTGGCAAACTAGCGGTCGCAAGGACTGCCGTGTATAGAGCTCGAGATTCCAACGGGCTTCGACTTGTAGCGAGTGAGAGGAACTTATGCATTGCGGAGCTACTAGTGCCAAAAGTATGGAACAACGGAGCCACAAAAGGCAGGTAAATTGGCCGAGACATCATCCTCAGCTTAGAGACGACACATTCACACACACAGAGCCACTAAGGCAGTAGAAAGGGGCCAGAAAAAGAATTGCAGAATATTCAACTCAGACAAGAAGAAAGGGCCACATGCTAAGGCTGCTGATACAAATTGCTTCGAAATATTGAAACCTTTTTGTCGCAGCGGCAGCTGGGCTGTACTGTACACGCGTCTAAGACTCGAACCACCCGACGCAGGGGCCGCCTCGGACGCAGCAGGGGCCTTGCTTGAAGGTGTTCCGGAGAACCCCTTGCATAGGATTGCGGCTTGGGTCGCTTCCACACACGCTCCTTGCACACCAACGCCGAGCGGGTCCATGTAGCAACCACCAAAGCGAAGCAACACCACATCAATACGCACACGCACAATACACACACTTGTACACGCACACGCACCTATTCAGCCCAGCGAACAATGGTTGTATGGCTGGCTCCGTTGGTTGCTAGCTCCACGACCCGTTCACCTTGGCGGTTGCTGATCGGGTAGCAAGTCAGCTTCCTTCGGTCGGTCGGTCGGTCAGTCGGTCATTCGTTCGTTCGGCGTAGGTTTACGTTGCAATGGCGTCTGCTTCCTTCTCCTTGCTGTTGTGTTCGACTAGCTTGGGTTTTGCCTTTCAGCTTCCACTTGACTGGCTCGAGTCGGTCCGGAGCCGCGAGGCACACTCTATCTCTATCTGTACTGAATCTCAGCCACTGAATGACGCCCGCTGATCTGCATATGCCATTCATTTATTGTTCTTGTGTTCTTGACAACAGAATTATGCTTTGTCTTGCTGTCAATTGGAGGATAGGCTTTAGGCTTTAATTGCGTTAGATAGGCCGTGATCTGCACCCTCGTGTAACGTCACTGGTGAGCCAATGAGCGAGACCGACTGTGTGAGAGAGTATGATGAGAATGAGATAGCGAAACGGGTGGCCGCTATTTCTCAAGCAGCTGCCATGATTTCGAATGCTAGTCGAGAAATTCATTCAGTGCGGGAAGTGGTTTGCGTCACACAGGGTCGAGTTGTTTTTTTTTTTTTTTTTTTTTTTTTTTTTTTTTTTTTTAATTAATTATTATTTATTTATTTATTTTTTTTCTTTTGACCCCTTTCTTGTCACTTTTTCATGCGCGCGAGCTGTGTTGCGCAACATCAACCACCGACCACGCTCCGCTCGCTCACATTGGCCATACAGAACATTTCAAATCCAGGGAGAAAAAAAAAAAAAAAAAAAAAAAAAAAAAAAAAAAAAAAAAAAAAAAAAAACAACAACAACAACAACAACAACAACAACACCCAAGTGACTATCCATGTCCCCCTGGTTTTCTGGGCCCGCCCTTCCCCCTTCCCCCTTGCCTGGTCTGCTTTCCGCTCTGCCACTTTGCCTTCTCTTTCACTGTCCCTGTTCCCTCTGCCTTTGGCCTCCCCGGTGGAGAGACTGAGTGAATTCTTGCAAGCCCGTGTCGCTTCAGGGTGCTCGGTCCTGCTGCTGCCCCCCCTGCTTCCTCGCCACCCATCTCCCTCGACCTTTCCCTGTGCCGTTCCCTTTGCCTTTCCCTAGTTTGCGCGGAGTGCCTGTCACTTGTAACGTCTCCTGCGCTGGTTCAGAGGTCGCTCGTTCCCCTCATGTTGCCACGTTGCCTCAAACCTTGCTTGTCCTCGTCCTTGTCCTCGCCTCGAGCTTGGGTCGCTCGACTTCCTGGCTCCGACCTCTGGAATCTTTCCCCTACCCTTCAAAACCCTATTCATCGTTCCGCTCTGCATTGCACTGCACTGCACTGTACCCCACTGTAGTGTAGCACTCACCGTTTCTTGGCCGGCACATCCCCTTCAGAACCCTTCCAAAACAAGGCCAAACCGCCGCTGCTCCTTCATGAGTCGCTTGTAGGGCTTCGCATTGTTGGCTCGAATCCAATATTATCCTCAACCTCTCGCCATCAGACTCCCGCCATCCCATCCTCCACCCAACCCCATCGTTCCATACCTTTGTATCGCACCACCAAGCTCTCTCTCCTTTCTCTTCCTTACTTTCGTCTTGTTCCTATAACCACCAGGCTCGCCATTCTTCACACTCGGCGCCTTCCAGCAACAACGACGCCACCACCATCTACTTCAGCTTCTCATTCTCGTCTAGATCGCATCTTCTACTTCTCGGTTCCCCCACCTTGCATTCTCACTTACAGCATCTACAACTCCTTTCAAGAAGTCAGCTCAGCTCAGCTCCTGCATCAAAAGCATCTCTTTGCCGCTCGTCTTCATTTCTCTGAAAAGACTCGCTGCACATTCCTCAAAAGCATTTCACTTTCGACCTCGCTCACACTCCAACAGCAGCATTCCAACCCCACTTTCATCGTCACCCCCCTTTCTCGTTTGTCGCAAAGCCCACCTGGACCCTTCTCATCTATACTCGCTTAGCAGTCCTTCTATAGTCTCGCCACCGTAAATGTGCACACACGCAGCTCTCTTTGCCGACACTCTTCTATAATTTCCTCTATAGCCACTCGCTAGCTGCCATACTATCAACATGGCCGCCACTGTAGCTTCTTCGTACGCCGCCGCTCACGGCTATCAGTCCGGCATGGACGCCTCGGCTGCCGCTTCTAGCAGCAAGGCCTCGTCCTCCCGATCTTCCAGATCAGAGCACCAAGATCGATTCTACGGCTACCGCGACACTGCCGAGCTCTGCGAAAGGTTCATCCTCTATCTCTTCGCTTGCCCCTTGGACTCGACTTCGGCATCGGCGAGCTTGCCTTCCTCCAACGGCACTCCTGCGCCTCGCCTCTCCGAGTTCATCGCCTATGCTCTCTACAGGACTCGCTTGCCCGAGGCCGTCACCTTCCAGGCCTTGTACCTCTTGTTGCGGCTCAAGATCCGCTTCCCTGCAGCACGCGGCTCCTCGGGTCACCGTCTTTTCATCTCGGCCCTCATGATCGCCAGCAAGAGCAGTTGCGACGACACCTACTCCAACAAGAGCTGGGCCATCGTCGGCCAGGGCCTCTTCAGCCTTCGCGAGATCAACCAGATGGAGCGTGAGTTGTTCGGTTACCTTGGCTACAAGGTCAACGTCGCTCCTCACGATCTCGAGATGTTCACCTACGAGCTTGAGCAGGACTGCGATGGTGGTCGCATCGACCTCGTCGTCCGCAAGATCCTCGAACTCATGTCTCATCGCCACAACATCGACGTCGCCGCTTGCGACTCGCCACGCGAGCGATCCGAGAGTGTCTCGAGCACCAGGTCGACTGCGCCTCCTACTCCTGCTCTCGAGTCTTCGTCTGGCTTCTCGTCGCCATCCATCGACTCTCGTGCCGGTCCTCAGCGCATCGCCAGCGGCCGTCACTCGAGACAGTCCAGCATCTCGCACTGTACCGCCGCTTCGGTCCCCACCGCTGCTCCTATGGTCAAAAGCGCCAGCCACCGCCAGGAGAGGAGCGTCACCGCACCCAGCTTCATCCACCCCTTCATCAACAATGCTCGCGAGAGGTGTCGTCCATACACTACACCCATGCACAGCATGCCGCTCTCATCGTCGGTTTCGTCGTCGTCTAGCTGTGGAGAACGTTCTTACTACTCAAATTCGCCAGCCGCTTCAATCTCCTCGGCATCCATGTGCTCGTCCATGTCGTACGCACCCTCGAGCGCAGCATCGGCCACGCCATCACCGTGTGCCTCGCGCTCCACCATGAGCGGTCGTACCACCCCGGACACTCCGGCTTCGGACCTCGACTCGGCACAGTGGGAGGAGTCGCGCTACTACAGCGTTGGCGAACACAAGGTCAACCTCAGCCCCATCTACTCGATGCCCTACAAGCTCGCACAACCTGCCTACCCCCCCACCAAGCACCACCAGCAGCAGCAGCACACGTCGGCTGCTGACCCTTACCTCCACCCCTACAACTGCTGGCGATCTTAGCCCGCGTCCGTCCCCCCTCCCCTCGCATTTGTCTCACTCACTCACCCACTCACTCACTTACTCTTTTAGCATCATCATCATCATCAGTCTTAGCATTTTTTTTCCGTTTCGGAACAAAAAAAAGAATAGATGGGGACCGATGGATGGTCTGTCCGCCTCGCCCGAGGTGGCGAGATGATCCGGATAAACCATCCTCCCCCTTGCGATCAGCTCTCGTCCTTTTATATAGTCTTTTTATATTAGCGTTTCCGTTTGTTCGTCGTTAGTTTGCTTTTTTGGTCCACAGTGCAACTTGTGAATCCTAGATACCCGCTTCCACTTTTCAAACATCCTCTAATCGTCTGTCTTGTTTGTGATATATTTGTGGTGAGCACGAATGAAGATCGGTGGTGGTGACGTGATTGTGGCCAAACCTTAATTTGGTAGAGTGCAAGTTCCTGCATCGGTCCACCTTCGATTTCGCGTGCTGCCCGATTGGCGAACAAGTTTGAATTGCACAGAGCGCGTTGTGCGTTACTTGACAAAGGGCCCAAACCCCTTTGTCTTGACACTCGCAAAAATGTGGGAAATTTGCACACGCTAGCCACTTCCCTTTGTTCTAACCTCTCTCTACTTTTCTACTCGTCAGAGCAAAGGCTTTGTCTAACAACATGTAGAATCGGTCTCACGCTTTGCAGGGTAGGACAAAGGGAGGGATTTTGGCGAGGATGCATAGTGCATCACGCATTCTTCGTGGTCTTACTGAATGTCGATCGCGAATGCAGTGCTGTTTCAGCTAGTAGCTGCGGAGACGGGACATTGAGTGCATGTGTTGGATCCATCTGGTCCTCCTGCTCGACACTCTGCGACTCTGACTGTCTCGCTCGATATCACTCTACACTAATGAACCGGATGAACAGACCAACAGCGCCACTCCACCTCGGTTTCGACCCCTGAGCAGTCCTCACCACCACCTACACCATCGACTTGGTCGTCTATACCCTTACTCTCGATCGCCCGTGGTCACCAGCTGAGGCTCCTTCACTACCGCCTGGGCACACCATGTCGAGCCCTCACCCCAAGCCGACGACGACCAAGCCGAGCATTCGGCTGCTGTTCATCTTCCTGACCCCACGCGATGTCTTTGTCCTGCTGCTCCCCGCGATTCTCTCCTCGCTCGCGGTCGGGGCGGTCCCTACGATCATGTCCAAAGTCATCGGTATCGCATTCGACGCCTTCTCCACGTACAACCTCTCCTCCCTCGCCCCCTCAGTCAACCATACTTTCCTCTCCACCGTCCTCACCTCCGTATACGCGCTACTCGGTCTCGCTGCAGCGACGTTCGTGATCAGCACGCTGTCCGTCTCCGCATGGATCTGTCTCGGCGAGCGCTCTGCCGCCCGGATGAGATCAGCTGTATTCGCAAGTGTAGTGGCGAAGAAGATGGCGTGGTACGATAACGGGATGGGCCTACACCCATCCGAAGAGGAAGAGGGGGAGGGCAAGGAGGGGGTGGAGGTGTCGCCGGCGGGACTGATGACAAAGGTCGCGAGGGAATGCGATGACGTGCGCGTCGCCCTCTCGCGCCAAATCGGCGACGTCGTACAACACCTCACCACCGCCACCGCATCCCTCGTCCTGGCGCTATATACAAGTTGGAGTCTCACCCTTGTCATCCTCGCCTCCATCCCCGTCGTGCTGGTGATCACAATCGTGACCGAAATTGGCGCAGCTCCGTGGCTACAGCGCGAACGCATAAGCACCTCCCACGCCACCTCCATTGTCGAAAGGGTAGTAGAGGCGATTAATACAGTCAAAGCTTTCAACGCACAGAAGAAGGAAACAGCAAGGTTTCAGGCGGAGCTAAAGAGTGGGTGTAGGGCGTACAGGAAGATGCTCCTCTGGTGGGCGGTCAGATTCGGGACGACATCAGGACTGGTGTTTGCAACGTTCGTGCAAGGGTTTTGGTTCGGCAGCCACCTCGTGTCCAAGGGCAAGATCACTCCAGGTCAAGTCATGACGGTTTTCATGGCAAGTCTGCTCGTCTCTTCAACTCTCAACGAGATCGTCCAGGCACTATCGTATATCGACAAGGGCAAGATCGGCGCGGCCAACTTGCTCGACTTGATCAACTCTCAAGACGAAGTTCGAAAACCAGAAACAACTCGAGTACGACAAGTCTCCCTCACCGCTGGCTCGAATCGATCGTCCGACTACACGGACGACAAAGCGCCGCTGAGTGCTGCAAGCGATGGAGAGTTTGCATCGGCATCCATGCTCGACATCTTAGAATACGACGTGCGCAGAGCAAAAGCCGTCCCCATGTCAATCGACCACATCCCCGCCACGCCTTCTCCAGGCATCCGCAGTCCCGACAAATTCACCTACCGCACTCGTCCTCTCCGACACGCTAACAGGACCGCAAAGCGAGCTGTGCAAGGCTTGCGTCGCATCGCCCCAGCCTCTTGCCAGGGTGAAGTGCATCTTCGCGGTGTAAGCTTCAGCTACCCTTCCCGACCCGATGCCTTTGTGCTACAGAATGTGGATATGTACTTCCCGCCAGCAGAGATGACCTATATCGTCGGAGGCAGTGGAGGCGGCAAGAGCACTATCGCCCAGCTGCTCTTGAGGTTGTACGAGCCGACGGCGGGAACGATTCAGGTGGACGATCAATTCATCGAGTACCTCGACCCACATTGGTGTCGACAGCATATCGGAGCAGCCAGCCAGGACCCGATCATCTTTGACATGTCCGTCCACGACAACGTTGCCCTCGGGCTCGTCGGACTAGATGACGGCGTAGATGTGGCCAGTGACACTGGAGTTCCGATCGTGCCGAGAGAATCGATCGAGGCGGCTTGTCGATTAGCACTTTTGCACGAATTCGTGTGCGACCTTCCCGACGAGTACGAGACGATGCTCGGTAGCAAAGGAACGGCATTGTCAGGAGGCCAGAGGCAAAGACTCGCGATAGCACGTGCCAAGCTCCGAGACCCCTCGATCCTGATCCTCGATGAAGCGACTTCGGCCTTGGATCCGACCACGAAACATCTTGTCCACGAAGCGATCAAGAGATGGCGCAAGGGGAAAACTACCATCATCATCACGCACGACCTGTCTCAGATCGAGCAAGAGGATTTCCTCTACCTCCTCGAAAACGGAGCCCTCGTACAGCAAGGATACCGCTCAGACCTCGAGGCTAAGGACGGGCCTTTCAGAGCTATGTCCGTGCAGCAGAGTCAAGGCGAGGAAGAAGCACCCCAAGACGAAGCCGAGATCGAAGTTGTCGAGCAGCCGAGTAGGTTGGAGCAGGCTTTTGACGAGCCATACTCGAGGCGACGACGTATGAAGTACCGCTCGGTGTTTGGGTGGGAGAACGAAGCTGGCGCTTTGTCCGAGCATCTGTCGTTGATCTTCTCGCAGAAGAACGAGACTGCGCCTTCGCGTCTCAAGCCGCTGCGGCTGGCTGAGAGGCAGGCGATGCATTCGTACTACCAGGATGCCGAGGCGCTCAAAGCCACCGGTTCCACCGCAAGCGACCGCCGTGCGCGCAGTTGGGCTGTCGAGAGGAAGAAGTGGGATCCCCTGCAGCAGCAACAATCAGACATGCACTCATCGAGCCCGCAGACCGCACACGTGCTGGCAAGCGAGTCCGAAGATGCTTCCGCATCCAGAGTTCCCACAGCGCGCGAAGTGTGGAGTATCCTATGGCGCACCATTCCCAGCCGAGCCCTTCTTGTAGCCGGCATGACGATTTGTGTGTTGGCAGGAACGCTAACGCCGGTATTCTCGTATTTGCTCGCGCAGCTGCTCGCAACTATGGGTCGACCTGATCAGTCCGCGGCCGTGCTCAAGTGGAGTCTGCTCGTGCTCCTCATTGCCTTGCTGGAAGGAATATTCTCCTTCACACGGTTCCTGCTCATGGAAGTCCTAGCCGACAAATGGCTGTTCCACCTGCGCAGCTGCTCGTACAGCAACGTCGTCGCGCAAGACCGCGCTTGGTTCGACCGCCCATCTCACTCTGCAGCCAAGGTCTGCCAGAGCATTGTCAAGGACGGCGACGACGCGCGCAACTTAGTCGGCCAAATCATTGGACAGCTAGCGCTCATCTGTTCTATGATCAGTCTCGGCGTAATCTGGGCGTTGGTCGTCGGATGGAAGCTCACTCTCGCGGGAGTGGCCTTTGGCCCAGTCTTCCTCGCTGCGACGTTCGTCCAGTCGCGTGTCATCAGCTTCTACGAGGCGCGCAACAAGGCGAAGCGCGAAGCGGTCTCGGAGCGCTTCCACAGCACGGTGTCGCACATCCGGAGCATCCGCTCGATGGGTCTCGAGACTGTGTTCGATCGAATGCACCAGCTAGCTGTCGACGAAGCCCAACGATGTGGGATGCACGCCTCGGTCTTCTCAGGATTTGGGCACGGCATGAGCGACGCACTCACCTACATTGCCGAAGCGCTCATCTTCTTCGTGGGCGCCAAGCTGATGATCTCGGGCGAGTACGACTTTAAGCGCATGATGCAGGTGTTCAACCTGATCATCTTTGCCGTGAACTTCGCAGCTCAGATGCTGACCTTCCTGCCCGGACTCTCGAAGAGCATGAAGGCGTTATGGGATCTTGACCGACTTCTCCAACTGTCAAATGCTGTTCGCGAGGAAGAACGCGGGCAGATGAACAGCGACGTTAGGGGCGAAATCGAGTTCCAAAACGTCACCTTCGCATACGACGGTCGATCCAGTGTACGCGTGCTCGACGCCATCAACTTCAAAATCCACCCCAGCGAATGCGTCGCCATCGTCGGCGGCTCCGGCTGCGGCAAGAGCACAGTCGCCGCCCTCCTCCAGAAACTCTACACGCCCGCTTCCGGCTCGATCCTCATCGACGGCACCTCTCTCACCTCTCTCTCCACGCACTGGTTACGCGAGCACATCTCCGTCGTCGGCCAGAACCCGAGTCTATTCGACATGTCGATCGCCGAAAACATCGCCTACGGCGCCAATGCAAAGATCTACGACGAACCTCCCACCTCCCGCCGCCCGGAGCTTGGCGAGTTTGAGCTTTCGATGGTCAAGCAGTCCGCGCGTGCGGCCAACGCGCACACGTTCGTCGAATCTCTCCCCAGCGGCTACGATTCCAGCGTCGGCGGCGGAGCCGGGTGCAAGCTGTCCGGTGGCCAGGCACAGCGCTTGGCGATCGCGAGGGCGCTAATGCGTGTGCGCGCGCCGATTTTGATCCTGGACGAGTGCACCTCGGCGCTCGATGTCGCCAATCAGCAGTTGATCGTCGAGACACTGCTGTCGCCCACGGCAGAGATCAGGAAGAGGAGGATGACGACGCTGGTGATTACTCATAATCTCGACATGATGCGCAAGTGCGACCGCATTCTTGTGCTCAAGCAAGGGAGGATTGTTGAACAAGGCAGTTATGACAGTCTGGTCGCGATGCCGGGAGGATACTTTGCCTCGCTGACGAGGGGTGGCGAATGGACTGGTTGAGGTCGTGCTTTTTCTTATCCCTCGGCTTGGCCGTCTGCGGCATGCTACACATTCAACTTCACTTCTCCCTCCGGAAATGTTTATCCCATCTGTCTTTTTCATCTATTGCAACTCTCCCGAGTCCTGGTACCGGTACATATATCTCAATCGGCGCTTTCCCGAAGAATCCACAGAGAAGCCGAGTAATCTCTTCATCGAATGAGGAAATCGGCTGATCCGATGCTGATGTGTGAGTGTGGCCCGTGATAGAACAAGGTATGATTGGATTGCGAGTGAGATAGTAGTGGTGATTGAAACAAAAGCTTAGTTGTCCTCTTCTTCAGGATCGCGTGCGGCGCTCATCGGCACAGATCGCGATCGGGGATCAAAATTGGCACCCTCGATGTTCCTGTTAAGCGTCCTGTTGACCTTGCGCTCGATCTTGTCGGCTTCGTCGAGCTTCTTTGCGCGAATCCTGAGTCCCTCCTCGCCTGCTTTAGAGAGGACACCGATGATCAGCTCCACGCTGCGGATCGAGTCGTCGTTGGCGGGGATCGGGTAGGTAACAGATCTCGGGTCGACATCCGAGTCAGTGATCGCAATGGTGGGGATGTTGGCCTGCGTAGCCTCTCGGATGGCGAACGAGTTCTCGACGGGGTTGAGCACAACTACCAGGTCGGGCTGCAGAGTCTGCGAAGCGAGTCGGTTGGTGTTGGGTACGCCCGTGGGGTCGAGATCATCCATGGACTTGAGAATAGCAGACGCCAGAAGCTTGGGAGCATTAGTGATGACACCGGGCATCCATCGCTCGGCCGTGACATGGAACCCATTCCCGCCCAGACGCTTGGTCGCAGCAAGCACCGCAGCCTGCTGACCTGGACGCGTACCGACGAAGAGAATGACACCGTCGCGCTCCGCCACGGCCTTGACTACCGCGGCAGCTCGACGCAGCGCAGGGAGCGTCGCGCGCTCAAGATCGAAGATGGCAACGCCATGGTGCTGGCCGTAGATGTAGGGCTGGTTGGCAAATTTCAGCGAGGAGAGCGAGTGTCCGACCTGGGCTGTGGAGGCGACGAGATGGCTGAGTGTGAGCTTGTGCGCGTCGACGGGGTTGAGTCGAAGCTTGTGTGGCCTAAACGAGTTAGCGCGCGTCTGGGTGCTACCGAGGTCCGAAAGCTGGTTCATGACGGTACGCCTCAATCTGCGCCTTTCGAGAGCGTCATCGGTGGTGTTGGTCTCGGCAGCGACCGCTTCGGCGGCGGCAACGGTGGCAGGAGCATCGGAGGCAACTGCGGATGTGCTCTCGCTCGAGATGCCTCGCGCAAAAGCTGGCGCTCGAGGAGCAATCGAGCTCCTCAAGAGGCTGCCAAGAGTGGTTCTCGAAGTGCTGGCGATCGGGCTGGCCATTGTCGTAGTCGTGCTAAATGGACGAGTGCGGATGACGTGAAGGAATTGATCGTACAGCAGCAGCGCAGTGGACGTCGCTCGATGATGATAATAGGGTCGACAAGCTGCAAGAGGAAGGTTTGATGTGGATCCAGGCGTGTGATAGCAGCAACGAACAAAGGACTGTATGATGATGAGGTGATCAGCCGACCGATGCAGTGAAGCTCTCCTGCCACTTTTTTGACAGTTGACTTTCTTCTCAAAAAGAGGCATCATCCGCTTGGACCCGGCAATGGTCAAGAAGAGCTGGCTTTCGCACGAAATCGACTGCGTCCGTCTCCCGAGAAAATAGACCTCCAGCCAGTGCCGCAGCAACTTGGGACGAATACAGATCGCCTGTCAAAAGTGTTGAAATTCGAACACCAAGGGTCGAAATGTTGAATTCTTGAATTCAAAAGAATGCTCTCAGAATTCAAGCGCCTGCTTCAACTGTCAAACGGTGTTGCGGCTCGAATAGAAATTGTAGTCGAAATTCAATGGGTCGCTAAAGCCACTCTGAAAAGCACACGCCGCGAAGGTTTCTTCCAAAAATTTTCTCGCTGCTGCAGGCGAAATGGAGGAATTTCTCTCCCAACTCTACGCTTGCTAGGCGCGAAGAAAACTCGAGTCGGCTGATGGCTTTGTGCCACGCTGCCTCGAACTTCGTGGCACACCATCTGTGCTTCTGGCAGGTACGACTGAGTCCGCCAACCAGGTGGGCCCGTTTTGGCCACTCGAGCAAGAAGAACTGCAGAGAGCAAAAACAAAAAGAAAAAACCCTCTGGTCCGTTCAAAGCCGGTGAGCCAGTGCGACCAAGGAAGAGAGGTTCTTGTTGGGTCCTTCCAAAGCTAGTGTGAACAGAGAAGAAACGAAATTTTGCACACCAGAGCGGCGCACCAGCGACTCGAGCCAGCTGAACCCAGTCTCCCTGCCCAGTGTTGAGCGAGCGAACGAGCAAGCCAGAGAGAGAGTGGCTAGCCAAGCTTTTCGTCTTCGACGCCACCTCTTCTATCTCTTCTCCATCATCCCCTCCCCCCTATCACCCAAAACAACTTCGTCATCATGTCCAGCGAGGTTCCCGCTACCCCCGTCGACGAGACCGTCTACCAGGGCGCCATTGGTATCGATCTTGGTACCACCTACTCCTGTGTGGGTTGGTGGGTCAACGAGCGTGTCGAGATCATCGCCAACGACCAGGGTAACCGTACCACCCCCTCATACGTTGCTTTCACCGAGAGCGAGCGTCTCATCGGTGATGCCGCCAAGAACCAGGCTGCCATGAACCCCAAGCAGACCGTCTTTGACGCCAAGCGTCTCATCGGTCGCCGATACGATGACCCCGACGTCAAGAAGGACATGCAGCACTGGCCCTTCACCGTCATCGACAAGGACGGCTCCCCCTTCATCGAGGTCAACTACCTCGGCGAGACCAAGCAGTTCTCCCCCCAGGAGATCTCCTCTATGGTCCTCACCAAGATGAAGGAGATCGCCGAGGCCAAGATCGGAAAGGAGGTCAAGAAGGCCGTCATCACCGTCCCCGCCTACTTCAACGACTCTCAGCGTCTCGCCACCAAGGATGCCGGTATGTATCAATTCGATTCTTCGACTGTTTGTCGCCATTTGTTGCTGCTCTACTCTGCTGCGTTTTTGGGAATCTCGGATTGGCTGAAGGTTGCAAGGAGGACAATGGATGCACGAACAACACCCGGAGGAACATGGACGATGCGCAGCGATGATACAAAATTTATTCCATGCTAATTCCGAGGCTCTCCAGCGTTGCGGAAGCAAAATATTTTACTAAGAACGGCTAGCTGAGCGCACTCCGCCATTGGCACCCACGTTATATGGAAAGGCAAGGACAGCAGCAGAGCCAGAAGCAGCATCAGCAGCGACAGCAGTCTCTTTTTCAAAGTGTCTCCAGAACATAGCATACTGACCCTTCTGCTTTCCGATTTCCTTCCGCGCTCACGCTCAAATAGGTTCCATCGCTGGTCTCGATGTTCTCCGTATCATCAACGAGCCCACCGCCGCCGCCATCGCTTACGGTCTTGACTCCAAGTCCTCGACCGAGAAGAACGTCCTCATCTACGATCTCGGAGGAGGAACCTTCGATGTCTCGCTCCTTAACATCACCGGTGGTGTCTTCGCCGTCAAGGCCACCGCTGGTGACACCCACCTTGGTGGTGAGGACTTCGACAACGCCCTCCTTGACCACTTCAAGAAGGAGTTCGAGCGCAAGAACAAGAAGGACATCTCTGGTGACGCCCGTGCCGTTCGTCGTCTCCGTTCCGCCTGTGAGCGTGCCAAGCGCACTCTCTCGTCGGTCACCCAGACCACCGTTGAGGTCGACTCGCTCTTTGACGGTGTTGACTTCCAGGCCAACATCACCCGTGCTCGTTTCGAGGAGATCAACGCTGCTGCCTTCAAGGGCACCATCGAGCCCGTCGCCAAGGTCCTCAAGGACTCCAAGATCCCCGCCGAGAAGGTCGACGACATTGTCCTTGTCGGTGGCTCCACCCGTATCCCCAAGATCCAGTCGCTCATCTCCGAGTTCTTCGGTGGTCGTCAGCTCAACAAGTCGATCAACCCCGACGAGGCTGTTGCCTACGGTGCCGCCGTCCAGGCCGCCGTCCTCACCAACCAGACCAGCGACAAGACCGCCGACCTCCTCCTCCTCGATGTCGCTCCTCTTTCGCTCGGTGTTGCCATGCAGGGTGACGTCTTCGGTGTTGTCGTTCCCCGTAACACCCCCATCCCATGCAACAAGACCCGTGTCTTCACCACTGTCGAGGACAACCAGACCCAGGTCACCTTCCCCGTTTACGAGGGTGAGCGTACTCAGTGCAAGGACAACCGTCTCCTTGGTGAGTTCGAGCTGACTGGTATCCCCCCTCAGCCCCGTGGTCAGGCCGAGCTCCTCACCACCTTCGAGATTGACGCCAACGGTCTCCTCAAGGTCTCGGCCCAGGAGAAGATCACCGGCCGCAAGGCTAACATCACCATCACCAACTCGGTTGGTCGTCTCAGCTCCAACGAGATCGAACAGATGATCAAGGATGCCGAGACCTTCTCCAAGGCCGACAAGGACTTCACCGCCAAGCACGATGCCAAGAACGACCTTGAGGCTTACGTCCACTCGGTTGAGGAGACCATCTCGAGCCCCGCTGCCAACCTCAAGCGCCCCGCCAAGATCCAGATCGAACAGGAGCTCACCAAGGCTCTCGAGCTCCTCGAGGTCCAGGACGCTTCCGCCGACGAGTACCGCCGTGCTTCGCTCCGCCTCAAGCGCTCCATGCAGAAGGCTTTCGGTGGCCGTTAAACGGTGCCTTCTCGTTGCAAATTGAGAAGCTCTCGAGTGTTGCGATGAGATCTTGAAGCGCAAGCTCGTGGCTATTTTGCTTTAGATTCTCACACTTTGCGCTCATGATCATCGCTCACTCGGGTCACCGGCTGTCCGCATGTCAATCACTTCACACTCAGCACGTTTTGCTCAAGCAACCTAGTTGTTGAGTGGCTCGTGCGGGGTGTGAACCAAAAGGAACTCGAGGGTCATCGAGTCTGGCTACGTGCTGTGTATGTAGCTCGGGCTCTGCGATCTGTGCTCAAAAAGATTCCCCCCCCCCCCCAATCCGACTAATGTACGCATATTCACTTTCCATGCATCTTCCCGTTCGCTCCATCTCGTCTGCGCGTGTGTTCCCGTTGTCTGAATCATTTGCCGATTGTAGTCGTGTGTGCCAAGCTGAGTAACAGTTACAGCCGCATCGGAACCTAGATGCGGAAGTATCCCTCGTACCGGGCTGAACACTTTCGGAAAGAAGGCTTCACGCCACGAAGGTTGCCCGCCGCCTCGTCAAAGATGAGCGAGAGGAGCCCAGTTTCATCGCCTCATACGACGCCTTTCCGCGGAACCCATTGCGTGCTGTTCGTTACCCGAATGCAGGTCCACCGTTCCGGAAATGGTGATACGGCGCAATCCTGACTGCTCTCCACCAAAAGCGGGGGACAGCGTGAGAACGATGAGTAGACGCGAGACATGCCAGCCTTGGCCACACTGTCTCACAGTCGTGGCTTCTCTCCAAGCGCGACTCGCGCGGGCTCTATCTCTTTTCGGATCGGAAGCGGCCGAACATGGTGAGAACAGCCAGAGTCTATTCAAATGAATACTCGGTTGCGAGAAAAGTGGAAGGAAAAGTCAGTCACCAAAAGCGGCTGAAAATGAGGAAGTCTCTCTTCATGCCGACTGACCCCCACAACCTCACTTGCGAAAGAGGCAAAGGCTCTTGCTCCGATCCTGCTTTCACAGAAATCACATGATTGTGACGCCTTCACGTGCGAACAACGCGGCCTGACTCCGCGAATTGTGAGCTTCGTCTCGGAAGAGCCGCTACAGATGACTGAAGGTCCACGCCCATCCATCAGACAGTGACTACATGATGAAGAAGATCAGTTGCAGCGGGTAAGGTGATGCCAAGAAGCGCAAGCCGGCAACTCCGATCGATCTCGGATACTTCTCTAGAACAACAGTGACGGGCTAGAAGTACACTCACGATGCTTCTTGAACAAGCCTTGATGATCGTCGTCGAATCACAGACGCAGCTTCTTATGCATCGGAATAATGCGATCAAGGCGATTCTACATTCCTGCTGCTATAAGCCTCGAGGGAAGGCCAGAGAAAGAAAGAAGCACTCAAAGAACATGAATGCAGCAACGAATCGCCGATCAGTAAATCACACACGGGCCAAAAAAAAAAAAAAAAAAAAAAAAAAAAAAAAAAAAAAGGAGAGAGGACCACAAGGCAACTGGCTGTCACTCGCAAGCTTAGTCTCACTGCTCCTCTCCGGAGACGATTGCATGCTCACGAAGAGACGTATGCTCATCGAAGCTAGCCGCGCCTTGTTTGACGTGACGGACTCCAAAAACAATAAAATATATAATAATACAAATTGAAAGGAAAAAGAGAGGCACCAGCCGAAGATGCATTCCACATTCCGAAGTGACACTGGCATTACAACGCAGCCGCAGCGGGTTGCACATCGCAACCCTATGTAGATCCCCTGCCTTCCCACCGAGATCCTTGCACAAGACTGCCTGAACGGTCGCAACAAACACGTCTTCCGCACGCCTACATGGTATTGTGTGGTCTACTACGGATCGAACGTGCTATCATGACTGCTTCGCCCAGGAGTACTCAGCATGCTGCGGAAAATGCGGGGTCAACTCGTTGTTGCTTGGGCGGGTGCTTTTGTACCCCAAGCAGACAGCTGTCAGCCAACAGGTGCTTTTGGCCCCACTGATCACAACGCTCGAGATTGTGCGAATCGCTTTCAAAGTCAATGTTGCGACATTAGTCGATCATGTTCAAATGTCACACACAACTGAAACCGATCGGCGGATTTTGACGTGCAGCATCCATTGGGGAAAGGCACGTCGCATACCCAAAGGCGCCTTTGGCCGTCCAAATCTTGGTTGCAGCAAAGCTTTCTTTCTTTCTCCGGAATTGCTTCTGCATTCCAAACTCGCAGCCCGTGTCAACGCCATACGACGACAACGCCCCGCGCTTACTGAGCGTCAAAGGCAGACAAAACGCCCTCACGTGTTGGCCTTCAACTCAGCTGTCAAGCTATGCATTCCTGATCATGCACAAGTCTCATCTCTCCTATTCCCTCGCATTTCACCTGGCCTGTTGCCTGCGCTGTCAGACGTTTCTCCTTGCCTCACGCCAAACCGCTTTCGCAATCCAACTCCCTGCCATCGCAACGAATGTAGACCAGTTGTCAAGCTTGTCACTGTTGTTTTCTCCGCTGCTTGATTCAATTAACCGCATCCTTTCACGAAAGCAGCAACGAGTTCGAAACTATCGCAGCCTTTTCAAACCACATCACTGCATGCCACTGATGCGTGCGCATGCAGATATCGGAAACACCTCCATGGTGCCCCTAGTAGTTGGTGTTTCCAGATTGACCGATGCGTCAAAGCAACCCTCTTCATTCGTCTGCAGCTCTTTGCGCTCTTGCGATGCATACTCTGCTCCGACCGGGCTCTGGCTAATTCTCGTTGATGCAAGGAAAGCTTAATCTTTCCTCCGATATGCGGCGAGCCTTGACTCCCTTGATCGCCAATGATCAGCAGCCCCCGCCTCATCAAGCACCAAGCCCTGATCGTGGCTTTGCTCTTCGCGATTCAGCCTGAAAATGGTGCTCACTCTTCCCCCGCCTTACTTCACTCTGTTCTGGAAAGACGTCATAGACTGGTCAGGCCTGCATGCCTCAGCTTGAATTAATGCAGCCAAAGCATCGACACATGCGGCTAATTTGGCTCCTATTCGGGCCAGCCACTTCCTTACATAGCGTACATGGTGTACATGGTGTGATCCAATAAGGTACAGCGCCAATGAGCATTCAAGCAAGTAGCTTGCATGCTGCTGAGGGCACGCCAGGTTCGCTAGACTTTGCATCATGTACTTGCTACTTTCATCAGGTCAGCAGCGACAGAGGCGTACTGTTTATGCCTTTGCAGTCATCGGAGGCAGCTCGTGTGGATGCGAGCTTGGAAGTTCGACCGAAGCAGACGGGAATAGGTTTGAAAGCTATGATCAAGGTACCGGGCAGGAACTTGACTCACGAGACATATCCCAATGAATCAATCAAATGAGCAAGAACGGTCTTGTCGATGCCTCAAGGTGCTCTGCATGGCTGTCCCTGGCTCTCGTCAATGACAACGTTCCACCTTTGCACTGCGCCTCGACTTCGAGCCCTTCCGCAATGCACCTGCCTGCTGTCCTCGGAATCTTCTGCACGTCCGTCCATTGCAGATGACAGTATCCCATCCCTCTGGCTGTTCCGGCTTCCCGTGTCTCTTCGATCCTGTCCCTTCCTTGGCTCCTGCCCACTCCAGACATGCCTGTGACGAACCTCACTCAACGTCGGCTCCATAAGCGAACGCAGCCAGCGCCTCAAACCTGATGCAGTTCTCTTATGCTCTCAGCCATCCAAAACAAGCGACCTCTTGGTTCCGCATCCATCTCGTCAACAGCTGTCTGACCGTGCCTGTAATGTTTTGATTCAGCCCAGTTGCCTCTTCCTCTCCAACAGCCGAGAAGTCAAGGCTCTCTCTCTTGCATTCCACTGGACACTAGCCCATTCCAGCTGTCTCGCGTGTCTAGCCCCTCCCTCAGGCATATATAACGTTGCCCTCCTCCTCCCTTCCAGCATCGATCCCCCAAGCTAGTTTTTCCCTACCTCCCGTGCTCCGTTCTTGCTGCTGCTCCCCCCTCTCCCCTTTGCTGTCCCTTTCCCACCAAATCCATAACCTTTCCGCCTTTCGGCCCCAACAATCTTTCCTATACCAACCACCCTAATCAACCTGTCCGGAAGCTCAACTCATTCAAAATGAAGTACCTTCAGTTCCTCGCTGCTGTGGCAGCTGTCTCGGCCTTCTCTGGCCCCGTCCTTGCCAGCTCTGTTGTCGACAACACCAACCAGGTTGTTCCCGTTCAACTCACTGGCGCTCTTCTCTCGCAGGTCGGCAACGGTCAGGTTGCTGAGCGTAGCGTCAAGGTCGACAACTCGGCCCAGTTTGTCCCTATCCAGGGCACCATTGCCGCTCTCTCGTCGGTTCTCAACTCGCAGAAGGCTGGCAAGCGTGGTGTTGCTGTTGACAACTCGTCTCAGTTTGTGCCCATCGAGGGCACCATCGCCGCCCTCTCCCAGGTCCTGAACGAGCAGAAGGCTGGCAAGCGCGACAACATTGTCAAGAACACCAACCAGCTCATCCCCATTGAGGCTACCCTCGCCGCTCTCTCGTCCGTTGCCAACGGCCAGAAGGCTGCAGCCAAGCGTGGTGTCGACGTCGACAACTCGTCCCAGTTCGTGCCCATCGAGGCTACCCTTGCTGCCCTTTCCCAGGTGCTCAACGAGCAGAAGGCCACCAAGCGCCACTGGAAGGAGGGCGGTGATGTCGTCGACAACACCAACCAGGTGCTCCCCATCCAGCTGACCGCTGCTCTCCTCTCGCAGGTCGCCAACCTCCAGTCCGCTGGTGGCAAGCGTTGGGAGCACAAGGGTGACAACGTGGTTGACAACACCAACCAGGTGCTTCCTATCGAGGCTACCCTCTCTGCCCTGTCCGCTGTCGCTAACGGCCAGGCTGCTGAGAAGCGTTGGGAGCACGAAGCTGACCACTACGTCAAGAACACCAACCAGGTTCTTCCCATCCAGGCTACCGCTGCTCTCCTCTCCCAGGTTGAGAACAGCCAGATCGCCAGCCGCAAGGCTCCTGAGTTTGACTCGGTTGTGAAGAACACCAACCAGGTCCTCCCCATCCAGGCTACTGCTGCCCTCCTTTCCCAGGTGACCAACCTGCAGTCGGCTGGCGGCAAGCGCTGGGAGCACGAGGGTGAGACCAACATCGTTGAGAACACTAACCAGGTTCTCCCCATCGAGGCTACCCTCGCCGCCCTCTCCAGCGTCTTGAACTCGCAGAAGGCTACCAAGCGCTGGGACCATGAGGCTGGACATGTTGTTGACAACACCAACCAGGTGCTCCCCATCGAGGCCACTCTTGCCGCCCTCTCGCAGGTCGCCAACGGCCAGGCTGCTAGCAAGCGTGGCACTGAAGTTGACAACGACAACCAGGTTGTTCCTGTGCAAGCTGTCGCCGCCGCCCTCTCGCAGGTGGTTAGCGGTCAGAAGACTCGACGAGGTGAGACCAAAGAGACCGATAATGTCAACCAAGTAGCACCTGCTCAAGCCACCCTTTCCGCACTCTCCGATATTATCAACAGCGCGCACTCCCGCCGAGCGATGGATGTAAAGCAGTACGAGACGCTTCAGTACGCTGTTAGTGCTTTGCAAGATGCACTGGACAAGACAAACACCGGTGATGCCACCCACCACGTGGATGCGCTTACCGGTAACGCCGAACACCTTAACAACCAGAAGCGTGATGGTAACCTCGACCCCGCTGCTCTTCTTGGCCAGACCATGAGCGGTATCTCGGTTCCTGTTGGCAACCAGGACTTGCTCAAGAGCCTGGCCAAGCGCTGGGCTGAGGAGGAGGATGCTGCTATGGCTAAGCGCACTCCCTCTCTGGACGGCAAGGGTCAGCGCCCTCGTCCCCGTGGGGCTTCGGAGCACAACAACAACGGACAATGCTCGGTCGGTGCGGCTCAATGCTGTTCCCAGGTGATCAACGATGAGGGCAAGAAGAAGACGCTCGCCGGTCTTCTTGGCTTCAACAACATCGCCGGTAGCATTGGTCTCAACTGCCAGCAGATCCCCGTTCTTGGTCTCTCGCTCCAGAGCGTCTGCAAGGCGTCGCCAGTCTGCTGTACCAACGTTGTCCAGGACGGTCTTGTCAACATTGGATGCACTTCGATCCCAATCAACTAAGCTTCTTCTGGTCCCGGCAACGGTTCGAAGATCTTAGATGGTTTGGTTTCATCGTGTATCTCTTTCCCTTGGCATTTCTTCCCTGCACATCATTTGGTTTCGGTATATCTGTCGGCACCGGTTGTCGAGGCTATCACACACACACTCGTTTCCTTGTTAAGGCCTCCTTTCGGCGGAGCCTTGGTCATTGTCATGTTTGCGAATCACTTCGCGTACCACACTCGTTTTCGTATCTCCTCTCCTCTCCTCTCCTCTCTCCAACTAGCAGCAACACTTTCGAACAATCCACCACTCAGTCGTTGGGATCCGTACGTCTTGAGGTGGTTCTAGCATCTCTCCCTCCCACGGTCCATCCTTCATCTAGCTTCTCCCTCCTCTTCCGTCGTTCCAGTCTCGATCGCTTTCCCCCGCTTTAGCTTCCGTGCTCCCGTGTCGTATAGCTCCGATCGAGCTCCGCCTCCTATTGGTGTCTCCTCACGGTGATCCCAATCAGTCGAGGTAGTCGCTTTATCCTAGCTCGCTTCCTTTAATACACATCGATCGTTACGCTACGCTTTGCTCGAGACTGATAGCCTGTGCCACCTGAGCTTATGTGATGCCTCCAGAGATAAGTCTTGTCTGAGCCATCTCTAGCGTGTTTGAGACTTGCTTGCTTCTCTTTCTTTGCAGCTTCGTCTACCTTCGCATCGTTTCGCAGTGCCCTTTGACGTTCTCCAAATTGTGTCGGAGGTTTGATTCAGGTACAGTCTGCCAGAATTTTAGACGGTCGAAGTGACAAAGAAGACGCGACAAGTGTGGGTTATCCTACCGCGCTTGAGATGGTTAGGACAACCTTCATAAACTCGTGCATACAGTAAAGCTGCGTAAATGGGCCATGATGGGGGGTTTCATAAAGCTGCATGGCGCATCTGGCATGTTGTTATCCATGAGCTGCATCATCGAGGAGCAAGAGTGGGCGCATTGTTGATTGCGAGGAGTCTCTTCAGTTTGTGCCTCTCTTCTCCACTCTGCTCCTGACTTCTACCTACAACCCCCGATTCTACGGAAAACATCAGATGTCAGCAATCAAGCCACCACCAGATTGGTTGGTAAAGCTTTGCAACGAGACATTCGCAGCTTCTTCCAGCCCCGAAGGGCTGTCCGCAGCCGGGGCTTCGTACCCACCGTATTTTTTCCGAGATGTGAGTTGCGGCTCGTCGGCCGCCAAAAGCGTCCAACCTAAACTGAAACTGACCCTGACTTGATCCACCGACACAGCCATTCACAAACAATGTGGCAGTCATTGCCGCGACCTTGTTCTGCTGGGAGTATCTTATGTAAGTCTAGCCTGCTCAGGGTGTGTCAAATCGATACAAAGACAGCGATCTGACAACCTTTTCCTCTTCGGCATGGTCTTCGGCGACGCGAAACGACCAATCAGGACGATGCCTTCTGAGATCGGCATCTACTTTACGATACCATGGACAGCACCGCACCTGATCTTGTTCGTCCTCATGCGGTACTCGACGATGACCGCAATCAGTCTTGGAGTCTACTCGACCTGGCATCGTCAACGAGGCCACTGCGTTGCCTACGGCGAGATCGCCACTCTACTCGTCCAGCTCTCGGTCTCTTCCGTCCTCGGATGGCGCACAATCGCGATCTGGCAGAAAGACGCTCGGATCATCGTCATCGTCTCGCTGCTGCTCGTCACGCTGATGGTCTTCTCCACCCTGCTCGTACTCAGCATGAAGGCGCAAAAGCAACCCAATGGAACGTGCGCACTCGTCGAGGGCGGTAATTACGAATTCTTCCCGCTCGCCTGGTTCTACGCAGGTACAGTGATGTACGACAAGATCGTGACGGTGCTCAGTACGTATCGGCTCTGGCAGCACCACAAAGATGTCGGTTTCTTCCCGGGCGCGAATGCTGATGATACGAGCAAGGGTGGAATTGGCTGGGCAGGGTGGATCCATTCGCAGTGGACCAGCATCACTCCGCTGCTGTTTAGGATGACGTCGAATGGGTTGCTCTACCTCGCGTTTTCGACGGTGTTCAACACGGTCTGCTTCATCATCGGATTCTGGAACCAGAGTCACGCCCAAGATCTGATGACGTTGTACTCGTCAGTGATGTGGGTTGTGTGCCAGCGCTTAGTGCTGCTCGAGATCAAGTCGACGTGGGGAGACAGGCCGACGAACGGAGACTTTGGGTCGAGAGACGCAAAGGGCAACGATGAAACGGATCGGCTGATTGCGCAAATCTTGCAAGCCTCGTTCTCGACCAAAGCTCCACCACCCAACAGTGGGAAGACCTCGGACGTGACGGACAGCAACAAAGACCCAGAGATCGTGCTCAGCCTATCGGTCGATAGCTGTCTTCGAGAGACGCCCAACGCACGCTGTCAGGCCAAGTGCGCTCGCACTCATGCTCGACAGCACTCACTCGGGCGCTCGCTTAACGACGATTTGGGCGGTGAGCTGAGCGTTCAGCAGTTGCACGACTTCCGCCCTTGCATGCCGGGTGATGCCGAATTCAGCCTCAAATCCGCCGCTGCCGACTCTGAACGGAGCCCCATGACCGATGGAGATAGATCCACCAGCGCTCTTATCAACCCGGACGTCGAACTGGGCGCGGACGAGACCAAGTCTGGCACTTCACTTCGACAACGCATCGGAGCGCTGCGGGCTACGCCGAGTCCGACAAAGTTGCTAGCGACCTTGACAAAGACGCACCGCCCGGGCACTGGCGAATCGTCCTCCGTCGTCGTCGTTGGCGAAGTTGACCATCCTCTGAAAGACACCCAGCCTCGCGACTCACTCTCGCGCTTCCACCGCTTGTCGCACCCGTTTGAGCGGATGCCGAAGAAGACCATCCCTCCAACGCGGCCAAAGACCTCCCCCGATGTAGACGCCGCCTGCACTTGCTGCTGCAACACTCCCACTCCGCCTCGCAGAGAAGAGCCGACGAGTGCGGGGAATGCGACGTCGAGTCTGGAGGTAGAGGATATGCTGGCGAACATGTCGGACGAGGCGAAAGCCCAGGCGCTGGAGTTGGCAGGGATGGAATCGGCAGGACATATACACGCGAGTTCGTCATTCACGTCGATTCTGCCGTCGCCAAGGGCAAAGACGAACAAGTCGACGTGGATCATCCATCCCCCATTATAGTAGATGTGATGGCAATAGACAGTTTCCTCTGACTTTCTCACCAAGAAGCAAAATTGAGCCTGGAGACATCTCAGCATAGCCGCAAGCCGCAAGTACGAAAGAGTGCAAGGGCAAGAACATCGTGCTAGAGACGGGATCCACAAGTCTTGCTGACAAATGAGCCTCTGTTGACGCGCACTTCCTCAGCACATCTCACCATTTTTGAGTTCATTTTGGTTTACGCTACGTACCTTCGCAGCAGCTCCTGGCTAGTACAGTGGTTAGTATATGGCTCTTTCATGTTCGATTGTCGGTCTGACAGTTAAGTGCAGCTAAGACCGGGGTTCGATTCCCCGGCCAGGAACGTCTTTTTTTGCGTTTTTGTTACTCGAACTGAGCCGGGAAGAGTGCGATTTGCCCCTTTGATGAAATTGGTTGCGTGAGAAATTCCTGATTGGAAGCTCATGCCTGCGTCACCCCTTTCTTGGGAATGAGGGCGGCGAGGAAGAAGAAGAAAAGTGGCATCCTTGGAATGACGGCCTCAACGCATAGCAAGCAAGCATGCAGACGGGCCACGATCGACCCGCTGCTAGGCATGCAGTTACGAGGCTTGGACCTGTACGGCCTGGAAGCCCACTTGAAGGCGAGTTGATTGTTTGACAGGACCCTTGATTGGATTTGTTCTGATTTGCCGTTGGTGTGGGCTTGCTTGTCTCGAGATGAAAAGCGTTGCGGCATCAAGGCTTCATCATCGTATCGAGCTTGGTTTCGGCGACTGTGCAAGTCCAAGGTGAGCGCGAACGATGAGTTCAGGGCTGCCTGCAAGACGTACCAAATTTTGTATTCATGACTTTGGTGACTTGCAACTGGTTTGTATTGGTGCAAGACGTGGTGAAATGAGAGGCGTGCGTTGCTTTGTAATGAAGATTTTGTGCTTGTTTCGAAGCCCTGTCAGTGTCAAGATTTTTTCTTCTTGGCCGCACAGAGAGTGGGCTCAAGGGACGGTGTCGGCTTTCTTGGTTTCATCGAGCAATCAAGCTTTCGGTCCCTGCTATCCGATTCGGTTCAACGATTCAGTGCTTTGACGGGTGTCGAAGCTTCTCACGGACGTCAGCAGTGAGTTGAAGCTCAGTGCAGAAAGAGAAAGAGTGACGCAGCAAGCGGCATGGCCGATCAGACCGAAATGCGAGAATGTGTGATTGAGCGAGTGGCTGGCTAATTTGAGAACAGGCGCTGAAGGGAAAAAAAAAAAAAAAAAAAAAAAAAAAAAGTTGAGCAGGTACGACAGACTGCATACAGTGACAGTATTCTTGGGTTTCGCGTTTTTGCAGCAACGATGGAGGATTCTGAGAATTGAAATTCTGCTCTGCTGCGCCCGCTTTGTGCCGTTCTGCTGCTGAATTTTTGGTTTTTGGTTTCTGCCGATGGACACGCTCTGGCTCGCTCGCTCGCTCTCTCTCTCTCTCTCTCTGGCTGGCCACGGGCGGCGTTGCTGATCAGCGCAGCTAAGCCACTGCTGTCTGCAGTTTACTCTCCCTCCCTCCTTACACCTATCCGACGACCTCTCCCTCCTCTTTCCGACGACGTGAGGTCTTGTTCTCCCTTCTTCTCTTCCTTCTTTACCCTTTCCTCTTCGTAGCTTGTCTTTCGCATCCGTTCGAAAGACGCTGGCTCAAAGACGAAAGTCAGGAGAGACTTTTTTCCCCTTTCCCCCTTTCACATCCCGGCTTGGTTCTCCACCTCGCTGCCAAAGCCAGGTCTGCAGAACGTCGAGCATCCGTTTGGTTTCAGGGATCCACATATCGACTCAGCTTTCCTCTGAATCGACCTTCCTTCCGTTTCGGCTCGAATCGATTCGACTCGGCTTACGAACCCACCCGTTGTGGACATTTGGTTTTGATTGAAGCTGGACTATCGCCCACGGTTCGTTCATCTTCCGATCCTCTTGGTCCGCCTGACCTAACGCGCTTCATCCAGTTCGATCCTCCCCCCCTCCGCGCTCCCATCCCAAGTGGCCCACGTGCTGCTAGGTATCTCGATATCCGTCCCCACACATGTCGAGTGAATCAAATCCAGCGGGCAACACTAACAACGTCGCCGCCGCTGGTCCCAACGGTGATGCATCTGCTGCCACTTCTCGTCGCCAGTCCGCAGTGAGCCTTCCCAAGGGAGCTGCCAACGCCAGACCCGCCGCCGCCGCCATCAACTTCGGCTCGGTTCACGACCAGAACGCCATGCTTTCCTCGTCTCCCGCTGCTCAGCCCAGCTCCGGCCAGCACCTCCACGGCGAAAAGCCCACCGTTTTCGGCTCGGTGGCTGCTCAGGATCCTCAGTCTAAGAAGACTACCATCGGCTTTGCCGGCGGAAAGGACGCAAACGCATCGGCTGGCTCCGCTGCTCCCACCAAGTCCATGGACTTTCAAAAGCTCTTCCAGGGCTCCGGCTCCGGCTCGCCTGCACCATCTCAGGCTACCGCTTCCAATGCCTCTGGTTCACCTTCCCAGTCTAGCGCACCTGCTTCTACTGCGCCATCGACCCCCCAGTCCAACGCTCCTGCCCAACACAATGGTAGTCGTCATGCCTCGTCCAACTTGAGGCCACCATCCGGCACACCTCACCATCCAGGAGCTCGTCCCTTCGAGCCTCAGCGCTCGCCTTCCGCGCACCAGGCTCAGGGTAGCAGGATCGCTTCTCAGGGTCCCCCTCACCAGCAGTTCCACGCTCACCCTCAAGGCGGGTCTCAGCAGCCCCGTTCCCCTCACATGGCCAATGCCGTCCCGATGCAGCCTATGCAGCCCATGGGCGGTCCTTGGCAGCACCAGCAGCCCATGGGTTACGCTCCTCCACAATACGGCTACCACCCTGGCTACGGCTACCAACCTGTGCCTCAGCACTGGGCTGGACAGCAGCCTGGTTACGACATGTCCGGCACGCCTCGCTCGCCCCGCCATGCCAACCTCGGCTCGTCGCCCATGGGTCCCAATGGCCTTCCAGGCACCCCCAACATGGCTCCGTCGACGCCATTGTCCGCCCGAGGTGCCAATGTGCCCCCTTCGCCCTCGACCGCGCACAGCAGCGTCACCTCGCCTGCGCACCAGCCGATGGCTCTCCAGGGCGGACGCCCACCCTTCAGCCCTGCTGCTAGCTACGCTCACCACTCGCCCTCGCACTCGTTCAGCAACCCCATGAGCCCTGCCGCACGTCAGTTCGAGCCCCAGCAGAAGAGGCAGAGCGCTGCCATCCGCATCGTCAACCCTGAGACACAGGCTCCTGTCGACATTCAGAGCATTCAGAAGACTCCTTCCACATCCTCCAAGCCTACCACTCCCGCTCCCGCTCCCGCCTCGGCTGCCAGCTCGCCCAGCGTCTCTCGCGCTTCTCCCGCCATTGTCACTCCTGCCAAGAGCACCCCCATTCGCATGGAGACCCCAGAGGCATTCATGGCTCGTATCCAGCAAAGCAAGGAAGAGGCTGCCAAGAAGAAGGCTGATCAAGGAGGTGGCAAGGATGCCGGTGCAACCAAGAAGGACGAGGACAAGGATGCTGCCGACAAGAAGAAAGCCGATGATGAGGCTGCCGCAAAAGAAGCTGCTGCCAAGCGTGAGGCTGAAGAGAAGGCTGCCGCTGAAAAGAAGGCTGCTGACGAGGCTCAGGCCAAGGCTAAGGCCGAGGCCGAGAAGAAGGAACGCGAAGAGAAGGAGAAGGCTGAAGCCGAGGCAAAGGCTAAGGCTGAGGCCGCCGAGGCCGAACAGAAGGCTGCTGACGCCAAGAAGGCCGAGCAGGAAGCCCAAGCCAAGGCTGACGCCGCCGCCGCTGCCACTGCTGCTGAGACCAAGGCCTCTGCTGAGGAGAGCAAGCCCAAGCCTGCGCCTATCGACACCAGCAAAGCTTCGCTCCACCAGGACGGCGACAGCAAAGATGCCGCCGGCATGCGCAGCTCTGTTGCCGATGTCGAACGCATGGCTCGCGAAGCCTCCTCGGTCCCCCCCAGCCTGGAAACACCCAAGACTCCAGGTCTTCCTCAGACCCCTCGCACTCCTGGCACTCCTGGCTTTGCTGGTCTCCCCGCCAAGCCGCTCAGCACCCTCGGCGGTGCCTCCAACGGCATCAAGCTCGACAACGAAGCCCTTGAGAAGAAGAAGAAGGTCACCACTACCACCGATGCTTCTTCGCAGAAGCCTGACGACAAGGGCGAGGGTTCTTCGTCCGGTGCCTCTGCTTCCTTGACCTCTGCCAAGTTCATCGACAACTTCAGCAAGGTCAGCTACCCCAACGACTACAAGCCACCCAACCCCGAGCTCAACGAATCTGCTGAGCCCGGCAAGTTCCGATACGACCGAGACTTCCTTCTCCAGTTCATGGGCGTCTACACCGAGAAGCCCGTCGACCTGCCGTCCTTGGCCTCAATCGGCATGGAGAGCGGCGGCACGGGCGCCAGCTCCCGTCTCAACCGACGTGCCTCGGCTATGGGCCCTCCTGCTGCTCCTGGTCGTGCTCAGGGTCTTGGCATCAGTGCCTCTTCCAGCTTCGGAGGCAAGGGTGGTATCGGTTCCTTCAGCCACCCAGCAAAGACCAGTGAGGAGCGTTTCGCTGCCGCCTCTGGTCCTCGCGCCGGCGGTATGGGTGCTTTTGGCCCGATGGGTTCTTTCACCGCTGGTGCTCGCTCACAACCACTCTCGCGCACTGGCAGCGGTAGCACCGCTTTGCCATCGCGTGACATGATGGGCACCGGTATTCCTCAGGGCGGCCGCACAAAGAGCAACCGCGGTCGTCAACGCGACCCTAACTCGAGCCGTGGGCCCCAGGTCAACCCTCCCGAGAAGGGTGGTCCCACCATCCCTCTCGACCAGGTTGTGCCCCTTGTCAACTCCGAGAACCGATGGAGTCGTGGTGCCTCTGTCAAGGCCGACTCGCCCGAGATGGTGCAACGAAAGGTCAAGGCTTTGCTCAACAAGCTCACCCTCGAGAAGTTCGATTCGATCTCGAACCAGATCCTCGAGTGGGCCAACAAGTCTGTGTCCGAGGACGATGGCCGTACCTTGCGACAGGTCATTCAGCTCATCTTCGAGAAGGCTACCGACGAGGCTGCCTGGTCCGAGATGTACGCCCGTCTCTGCCGCAAGCTCATGGAGGAAGTCAACCCCGAGGTCAAGGACGAGTCGTTGACCTCTCCCGATGGCAAGCCCGTCGTTGGTGGTTCCCTCTTCCGTAAATATCTTCTCAACCGTTGTCAGGAGGACTTCGAACGTGGCTGGGCGCAGCGCGACACTGCCGTGGCCGCCGCCAAGTCTAAGGAGGCCGAGGACAAGGCCAAGAAGGACTCGAACGACAAGACCGAGGCTGAAGCCAAGGCTGCTGAGGAGCGTGGCGAGAAGCCCTCCGAAAGTGCCAAGGAGGCCGAGTTGTTGTCTGATGAATACTACGAGGCTCAGAAGGCCAAGCGTCGTGGTCTTGGTCTCGTCCGCTTCATCGGAGAGCTATTCAAGCTCAGCATGTTGACAGAGCGTATTATGCATCTTTGCATCAAGAAGCTTCTTGCCAACGCTACCGACCCCGAGGAGGAGGAGATCGAGTCGCTCTGCAAGCTCATGACCACTGTCGGTAAGCTTCTCGACAACGAGCGTGGTCGTGGCCACATGGACGTCTACTTCCAGCGTATGAAGGAGATGTCCAAGAACGAGGCTGCCATCAACTCGCGAATGCGTTTCATGCTCATCGATGTCATCGAGCTGCGCGAGTCCAAGTGGGTTCCCCGTCACGACAACACTGCGCCCAAGACCATTGCCCAGATTCACGCCGAGGCTGCCAAGCAGAAGGCTCAGCAAGATGCCGAAAACGCTGCACGTGCTCGTGGTGGCCCCATCTCTCGCGGCGGCTCCAAGCGTGGCCAGCAGCGAGGTGACGGTCCCGATGGTTGGAGCACCGTTGGTGGTGTTGCGCCTCCCCCGCGTCCTACCAAGGCCGGCGACCTGTCCCACTTCGGCAAGATCGAGCGTGGTACTGCCGGTCGTCCGCTTTCGTTTGGTCCTTCCACAATGCTTGGCAGGAAGAACCAGGGCAAGGGCTCCGAAGATGGCAGTCAGCCTCCCACGCGTACCAGCTCGCAGACCAACATGTTCTCGTTGCTCAACCAGGCTGGCGAGGGCGATGCTGCACCCAGCGAGGAGCCTCAGCGTCCCAAGCTCAACCTTGCACCCCGCACCAAGCCCTTGCCAGGTGCCGACAAGGAAGGCGAGGACGAAGGCGAGAGCGAGAGCAAGCCCACCGAGATGTCGGATGAGGAGGCCAAACGCAAGATCAGCAACGACATCAAGGAGTTCCTCGAGATCAAGGATGTCAACGAGGGTGTCGAAGCCTACAACGGCTTGCCAGCATCTCGACGATCCGAGTTTGTTGACAAGATTGTTGGCACTGCCATCGAGAAGAAGAAGGAGGACGTTGCCAATGTTGCTGCGCTGTTCGCCAAGCTCAGTGAAGATGGTCACCTCGATGAGGAGACTGCCTTCAAGGGCTTCGAGCCCCACATGGAGTTCTTGGACGATGCTGCCATCGACATCCCTGCCATCTACACGTTTGTTGCGGATCTGTTGGTTGCTGTCAAGCTGTCGCAGGAGAAGATCGAGGAGTTGGCCGGCAAGATTGTTGGAGAAGGCCTCAAAACACCCAAGGACAAGCTCCTTGAAAAGGTTGCTGCCGCTCGAGGATAAGCCAGCGCTTTCCTCTGAAGCCCAACCACTCACGCGTTGCTTTTGGTCCTGGATTCGTTTGAGCGCCTTCTCCTCCTTTCTTGTGCGATGGGAAAACCCAGTCTCGTTGTATATTCCCCCTCTCCATCGACAGTGTGCGAGCAGCAGTCTCTCTGTACGTCTCTTGGGTCGTAAGCCTCAGCGGGTTTCCGCGTTTGGATTCGACTGATAGATTCTTGGCAGGTGACCTCACTCTCCTTTGACATGCATCTCGGGAAGCTCCATCGCCTTCGCTCCCTCTCTTCCTCTCTCTTTGGATCGCATGCTCGCCGGGCGTTTCTCTCACGTAGCTGTTGCGTGCCGGCGAGCTTGGCTCAACGTTTGAAAGAAGAAACTAAAACTCACAAAAAAACAAGGTATCTAGGACGTCCCGATTTGGTGGCTGGAGGGCTTGTTCCCTAAGCCGTGTATATATTCAGTCTAAAGACAAAAACGTGGTTCACTTTTCTCACTTTGGCTGCATGTGCTTTCGTAGAGTGTGAGGTCTATGCGAGGAAGCGCTACGTCTCTCGATTCACACAAGCTTTGCGAAGATGATGGGACAGAAGAACAGATCGATTGATATGATTGCGCTGAGTCATCTAAGCATTGAGGAACTTGGCGTGGAACTTGATATGGTCCTCGGCGAACGTGCTGATGAAGAAGTAGCTGTGGTCGTAGCCTTCCTGGAGTCTGACTTCTACGCCCTTACCCTTGCCGCTCCAGCCCTTTTCGTGCGCGACCTTGTCGAAGTTCTCTGGGAGGAGCTGGCCTTGTTTGTAAAAGTCGTCAGCGGTTCCGGAGTCGATGAGGATATCGGGCTTATCGGTGCTCTCCTTGAGGAGGAGGGTGGCGTCGTATTGCTTGCCCTCCTCTAGGCCGCCGTTGAGGTAGCCTTGGAAGGCTTTCTTTCCCCATGGGCACTGAGTCGGGTTACAGATCGGGCTGAATGCCGAGCACGACTTGTAGAGTCCTCTGTTTTTGAGGTAGAGAGTGAGTGCGCCGTGGCCGCCCATCGAATGCCCGAACACGCCCGCCCGCTTCGTATCAACCGGGATTTTATTCTCTTGGAGTTTAGAAGGAAGTTCCTTGGTGACGTAGTCGTACATATTATACGCTTTGGCCCAAGGCTGTTTAGTGGCGTTCAGGTAGAACCCAGCGCCCGTACCGAAGTCGTAGCTCTCATCCTCCCCGTCCACCTTCGCCCCACGCGGAGAGGTGTCAGGGAACACCAGCGCAATCCCAGCAGAGGCGGCAGCGTTAAAGAATCCCCCCTTCTGAGCTGCATTGTCTTCGGTGCAAGTCAGCCCGGAAAGGTAGTACAAAACGGGTGCAGGGGAGGAGGAAGAGGCGAAGGCGGGGAGGAAGACGTTGATGTTCGTCTCGAGACCGCCCAGCGAGGATGACGTGAAAGAGTACTTGGTCAAAGTACCGCCGGAGACTTTGTTCTGCGATTTCTGCTCGAACGACATGATGGCTACGAGATGTGGTGGAGAGGCTGGATGAGGAGGAGGATGGAGAAGGGAGACAAGGTAACGCAGACCAAGAATCGCTGGTGAGGTCAGTGCGAGTGCGTGCGGCCAAGAAAGTGGAGGCTCACCCATAAATTCTTGAACGCCGCCCAGCCCGCCAGCCCGTCATTTCCCTTTTCCCCGCTACACCACAGCGCGAAATCTCGTGCGACAATTTCAGTCGTCCCCGGCTCACCCACCAAGGTACGACGAGGCGGCCATTCAAGATTATATCTTTGTTCGCCAACGTAGCGAACAAGATGAAAGGAACCCCCCAATCAAGAATGCCATTGAGCTTGACAAGGTCACAGACTCGAGCTCGAAAATCTCGTAGAGTCAAGCCGAAATCGATCACAGGTTTGACGGATGAGCATTGCACACAAACAATCATGGATTTGGTAGGTCTAGTCTACTTGCTGCTACCCTCCAACAATCCTCGCATCAACTCGATGCATCGCTTGTTCTCCTCTTCAGTACCAACTGTAATTCTCAAGCATCCCGCACAGCCCAAATCCTTAGACCTGTTCCTGACGACCAGTCCCATCTCTTCCGCCATCCTCTTGTACACCATCTGTGCAGTCTCGTTGCATGGCTTACTCCTGGTCTCCAAATCCAAGATCTGGACGAGGACAAAGTTGGCCTCGTTAGCGCCGAGGATAGGCCCAGCGCCGGGAAGAGACTTGAGTGCCGAGATGAGCGAGTCGCGGTTGCGGATCAGGGTCTGGACGTTCTCCTGCATCTTGGCAATCCCCGAAGCTGACAAGGCGAGCGAGGCGAGGTGGGCGGTTGGCGATGAGATGTTGTAAGGAGCCTTGGTGTTGTTCATGATTTGGACCAATGCAGGCTGAGCAAAGGCGATTCCCAATCGGATGGCAGCGAGGCCGAACGCCTTTGACAGAGTCTGCGTCACCATAACGTTCTGGTACTCGTGAACCAAGCTGACCGCAGACACGACCTCGTCCGCTGGGCGCTTGCCCATTTTCTTTTTCTCCTCTGCAAAGTCGATGTACGCCTCATCGACCACGACGAGGCCCTTGTAGTCCGGGTTGTCGGCGACCTTCCTGACGTCGCTGGGTGGGATCAATGTGCCGGTGGGGTTGCCTGGCGAGCAGATGAACGTGATCTTGATATCCGGGTCCTCGCTGAGCTTCTTGTTGACTGCATCGACGTCCAAAGCGAACTTTCCGCCTTCTGTGATCAAAGGCACTTTGACGACTTCAAGATCGTTGACCGCTGCGCACACGGAATACATGCCATACGTAGGCGGGCAGATGAGGATCTTGTCCTTGCCAGGGCGGCAGCAGACTCGCTGGACGAGATCAAGCACTTCGTCGCTTCCCACACCGAGGAAGACGAACGCATCGTTGGGTACACCTCGAAGCTGCGCCAGAGAGCCCTTGATGCCGAAAAGCCCAGGGTCTGGGTAGCGGTTGAGGGAGAGCGGGTCGTCCGCCTCGGTTGCCGCAACTGGTGTGGTGCCGTTGGTGGTGCCCGGGTTGTGAGGAATGACCGACTTGGGAGGTAGGGAGTGACCGAGCGAGTTCTCGTTGGCATCGAGCAGGATTCCGGATTGGTAGTCATCACGAGCGCAACGGTAGGGTTCGAGGGAGAGGATGTTGGGGCGGATCAAGTTTTCCAGCTTGAAGTGAGCGGGTTTGTGAGCGGCCGCCGCCGACTGCGCAGGACCATTGAGACCTTTGATCGCCATGGTTGCCAGTGTATGAGTAGCGAGATAAAGTGCGGGACCTAGCGTGAAGTCAGCAGGCTGTATATGTATGGTGGTAGGTAAAGGAAACGTGCATGAAGGATCGTGACTCGTGTTGAGTGGGACTCGAGTCAAGGTGTTGCTTGATTAGTTACCGATAACGAACAGGTGGTCAAAATTTAGGTTGCCGACCCTTTGGGAGGCGAGAGCGCGAGTCACCAGCTTCTTCTAATCGGCCGGTAAAAATTTCATTGCCTCCTCCACACGCATTCTAGAGCTCGAAGGTCACCATTCACAAGCCTAGCAAGTAGCTCAATCCTTGCTCTTCCATCGCAAATATCATAAACGAGGCCCTGAGGACAAAGTGTTGCTCGTCAGCAAGTGTACAACCCAGTCCTGGTCAGCAGACGCAACGATGAAGCTGCCGATGATGCTGCGAACAACAACGCAGCGTGGATTGGTTCAGTCGGCTGCGATACGATCCGTTCCTGCACGCTCGACAGCTCGGGTCGCTCTGCGAATCGCTAACACCGGCACTCGTGCCAGCAATCGGATCACATCCTCATCGCAAGTCACTTTCAGTGCGGTCAGGAACTTCCGATCGTCAGCACTTGTGTCGCACCCAACCGCCAAGTACACAGTCTCACCTTTATCGGATGGCGAGTACCACAAGCTCTCGAACCAGGTGCTCGATTCGCTGCAGGAGACATTTGAAACATTGCTCGAGGAAGCTGATGTCGAGGCACTCGAGGAACAAGCCAGAGCCAAGAACCAGGGCGCAACTCGAGGCTCTCCTGCTTCCGAATGGGATATCGAATCTGCCGTAAGTTGTCCAGCCTCCCCAAAATCATCGTGATGCTTCGGCACATCCGATCTTTGCCGAGACTCACATGTGACCGTGATGCTGACATTCCCACGCTCTGTTCTTTATCTTCATCACCCCTGGAATTGTAGTCCGGCGTGATGAACCTGCGATGCGGCGTTCACGGCACTTGGGTGATCAACAAGCAGCCTCCCAACAAACAGATTTGGCTTTCAAGCCCCAAGAGGTGAGTGAAAGAGCCGAGGTAGCCCTTTCATGTGATCGTCCGATGCGCATTTGTGGCTTTGCGGCGGGATCGTGATAGTTCTGAGCTAACCTTCTTCTTCGCGTAACGCATTCCCTTTCTCTCCAATAGCGGACCCAAGCGATTCGATTACGACGCAGACAGCAAGACTTGGTTCTGTCTCAAGGAAGGCGAGACATCCACGCTCCACGAACTGCTCCAAACAGAGCTGTCGCAGGTGTTTGACACCGCAATCGAGGTCAACTTTGAAGAAGAATGAGTTCAGGGTATATCAACGCAATTAAAAAGACTTGATTTTAAGACCCCGATTTGGAAGTGTAGCCTAAATGATTGAGAGTGAAGCAGAGTGAAGCAGTGTGACTTGAAAACGGTGGGCGCGTGAAGGCGCGACTGAAATTTCCGTGAGTGTGTGAGTGTTGGACTTGTCTTTTCACGGCTAAGCCGAATTGCACCGCGGGCGGGCGGGCGCCAATTTTTCGCACCTGTCATGCCTCCACTCAGCGGTTAAGATGCACATTGGGACCTCAAGAGATCCTGACTGTCGACTCAGCCTTGAGCATTTCAAAGTGACCTGCTCCCACTCTTCTTCACACCACCACCATGGCTTGCCTGCCCCTTTGCAATCTCTTGCGCAGATAAATTGGCATCTACGTACAGTCCATCTTCATCCGAGTCTCCCAACGCATCCATCTTGGCGCTTCCGACGCGTACAGGACTCTTGCTACTGACGCGATGGTGACTCTACGCTCCACCGCCAGGCGCCCGGGCGTTGCAAGCTCGGGCAGGTCGTCTTCGCCAGCGAAGAGGAGCGCTGCCATGCATTCAGACGAGAACGGTCCGTCAACGAGGCCAGCCTTGGGCGAAATCAAGAACGTCCTCTCCTCTCGCGAGACTGGTGCACCTCGTCGAAAGCCATTGACTGAACGAAATGTGCCAATCGCAGTCAGCACAACAGCTCAAAAGAAGCCAATGCGAGAAAGCCGTTCCAAGCTCATGAGCCGAGAGGCACCAAAGGAAGGAAAGTCACGCCCGACACGCCCGTCCGACCTCACGTCAGCGAAGAGATCGGTGGGCTCTTCCAAGATGAGTGCCTCGACATCGACATCACGACAGCAACATGCATCAAAGTCTCATGAGACGGAAGAGTTTTCTCACGTTCAACTTCCAACTCCATCAAGTAGCCTTCTTTCAGCAGCGGGAGTAAGCAAAGACATCAGTCTTTCGCAACAGATCGAAGCTGCAGCACTCCACTCCAGCAAAGCAGCACCCGCCGAGGGGAGACCCAAGCGTTTCTCTCCCTTGATTTTTAGCGACGACCTTGATGACTTAGAGTACTTCGACCACACCGTTCTACAGCCGACTCAGCTGCAGCGTGCCGATAGCAAGCAACCCTCACGCTCTGACTCCAAGACCTCCAGGTCCGAAGCTGCAGATTCCAACTCACATGCCTCCTCTGACAAGGAGAACAGACCGCCTACTACAGCTCGTCTCGGGACAGCTTCAGGCAACAGGCAGACCGCGCGCGCTCGGGTCGGTGTCCTCACTGCGATCGATACAACGCAGCCAACTCACTCAACACCGATCCGACGCGCACGAAAGGCCAACCGAGAGGTAGTTCCAGATTCCGAACTGAACCTTGACGATGTGTTCCTCGCCGACTCGGATCGATCTAGTCAAATGGATTCGCCAGGTACAGCACGCAGGGCCGCCCAACCAACTGCGTCTGAACAGCTGCTGCTCAACTATCAGAACCGAGGCGTCTCTAAGGTGCGCGCTTGGAAGGCTGCGGGACATGATCGCGGAGATCGCGAGGAACCCAGGCAATCGTCGCCAGTCGTGGGACAAAACCCAGATGCAGAATCTGCCGTGTCTTGGCCGACCGCGGATGACCACGAAGAACAAGCCGCCTTACATGGTCGAGCAGACGCAGACGATCTCAGTAGCGACGAGTTTGGCTTCCTTTGTGCCGAGCGCAAGGTCCGCGACCGTGGCGCAACGGAGCTTGCTAAACCTATCGAACTCGCTGGTGATGCGGAAGGTGAGATGTATCTCGACATTCCGACCGACCCCTTCGACACGAGTGATGACCGACGCCTGGCAGAACAAGCGTTTGGAAAGATGTCCTCACCAGCGCCGCCTCGTACTCAGAGTGCCTCGACTGTCGACGCGAGCGACGCAGAAGATCATGTGGCTGTCGAGAGGCAGACGGAGTCCCTCGCAGAGGAGAAAGGTGATGTCAACATCAAGACCGAGAAGATTGAGCGCGATGCAGCTTCGTCTGACGACCTTCCGGAACTAGACACTTCGGTGAGACGCAGCACTCGTCCCGGCAAAAAACGCAAGAGCGACGTATCTGTCGCAGAAGATGATGACGACTTTGAGGCCATGTTCATCCCATCTCTGGGTGGTTCTTCGACTCAACGATCAAGGGGCCGAGCGGCCAAGGCGAAGAAGGCAGTCACAAGCGTGCCGCTCAAGCGGAACGAGAAACAGGAGCAGGCCATTTTGGAGAGACTTGCGGCACAGGAGTCTTCGTCAGCAGCGAGCTCTTCCCCTCCAGCATCGCCGTACGCGGCCAAAAAGAGCAGGGCAAGCGCTACTCGGACATCGGCTAAGAAATTCCGCATGGACGATGCTCTTACTTTCCTTCCTCCGCGTAAGAACAAAGCGACTTCTGCGGCCAAGGGCAAGAAGGCCGGCAAAGGTCAAGGTGGCAAGTCGACTCGCTCAACAAAGAGCAAAACAAGCAACAACGGCAAGGGGAAGAGGGCTGGTGATCCGTACATCCTTGTGGAGGACTCGGATGCACCCAGCGCATCCAAGACGAAAAAAGCCAAGAAGAAAGCTAGTACGGCTGCATCAAAGAAAGGCAAGGGACGCGCCACGAAGCAGACAGACGTTGACGATGACGACGAGGACGAAGAAGGTGATGAGGATGATGAGGATTGGAGGCTCAACAGCGACGATTCGGAGAGGACGAGGAGGATGAAGCAGATCCGCGCTGTCGATGACTATGAGCTCGAGTGCGAGGTTGTGCTCTGATCAGTGCGATCGTTGCAAGGATTCGGAGTTGAAGGTCTTCCATTTCTGTATTGTAAGTTTCTGCACGTTACCGGTTACGTATCAATCTCTTGTCAGGGCCGAATCGAATTGCATTGTTCACACCACATTCACAGAGACAACTTTGCATGCAGCCAAGCAACAGATTCTCTGAGACGTGCGACTATGTTACAAATTTGCTTTACTTGCTCTTCTTCTCCTCGTACTTCTCGGTGGTGACCTCGATTTGAGCGTACTCGACGAACCTCTGGGCAAGCCTTTCTGCGCCGATCAGGGCCGGGGTGAGGACACCGCCCTTGACGCCCTCACCTAGCGGGTTCTTCTTCTTCTTGGGATCATCGATGATGGTGAGAGCAGTTTCGACGATCATCCTTGAAGTGAGGAGATAGCCTGCATTACCCGTACCCTTCATAGTGCAGACCGCCTTGGTCCCGTCGTTCGCAGTCGCGAGCGTGTCGACTCTGAACTTGCACTCGTACAGACTCTTATCGGTCGGGCCGGAGTTAGGCGCCATGGACTTGGACATGAACCAGCGGACGAGACCAAAGTTCATGAGGAACCAAACCGCGATGAACTGGACATACGAGAAGATGTACCCGGCGAGCTTATTGGGCACGACGGCGCCGTCTTTGTAGATGAACGCCTGGCCGTAGGCGTTGGGCGAGTGGTGGTGTTGGAGGAGGCCCCAAGTGCGGTTGACCATGCGGGTGTTGTGGAGGGTGAAGATATTGTGTGCGCCCCACTTGTTGCGGTGTGGGTAGAAGTGGACGGGTCTGTACGTGAGCGAGCCCGGTTTGGCGATGGGGGAGAGCCAGTCACCGCGGACGTTGCGCATCTGGTCGGGCTCGCTGGCCATCGAGATCGCACTTGCGAGCGTTCCAGCGCTAAGCGAGTCCGGAAGAATGTACGCGCACTCGGCGAGCTTCACATCTGACTTCCCGCCCGTAAGTTCCTTGGCCTTCTGAACCGCGAGGTACGTGGAGACGTCGAAGGGGAGCGAGTCGAAGCCTACCGAGCTAGCAATCGTAACTCCCTTCGCCTGGGCGGCGAGGTGGAACTTTTCAATGATATCCGCATTGAAACCCGTCTCTCCGCTGAGGTCGACGTAGTTGGCGCCCTTGTCGACACAGGCACGCACGACTTCTTCTGCCTTGAACGGGCGGTAAGGGCCGACGATGTTGATGACGACTTTCGCCTGAGCCGCCATCGCCGTGAGCGACGCGTAGTTGGACGTCTCCGCTTCGATGACCCCGACGCTATCGGGCAGGTTGAGTTTGGACTTGAGCGAGGAGAGCCGGGAAGCGGATCGACCGGCGACGGCCCACGAGGGCTTCTGAGGGTGGGTGAGAAGGTCCTTGCATACGAGCTGACCGGTGAATCCGGTGGCTCCGAATACGACCAGATCGTAGCGCTGCGACATTTTTGACTTGAGGAGAGTGTCGTGGATGAAAGATTGGCAAAGGAGAGGAGGAAGGAGGGTGCTTATATGGTCGTGGAAGATCGAAGAAACCCAAGCTTAACGGGTTGGAGTTGGGTGTGAAACGCACCTCCACCTTTGGCTCCGGCACGATGATTAATGGCATAACGAGCCGAAGACTGGAATTTGTAACTTTTCCCAAAGCGAAATTCTGTCACCCATTCATGTCACGCCAGGTCTCCACCGCCTCAAACCACCGTCACCACCTGGTTACCACACCACTGCCGCCATCTCCCACTCGCTCTTGTTGGATAGGAGCAAACTTGACCGCTTCAGTTCGGGGCTCAGTCTGGCGTAACTTATGCCCGAGAGGAAGCAAGCTCGAAAAGGTCCGCGGAGAAGCGTTCAGGGTCTACATCCCCCCTTTGCCATGCGACACTCGCACACACGCAGAGAGAGTGGCATTGAGTATGCAATTAGTCTATCATGAGTTGCAAAGTCCGAGCAACAGCGAACACGTTTTGTTGACTTAGTATGCCCCTACCGCCCCCTTCGCAGCCCTGACAACCTCCGCCGCACCCTGCCCGCTTGGCTCCTGGTACGCCTCCCACGCATAAATAACCCCGAACAGCAAAAACAAACACGCCCCTCCCAACGTTACATGTTTAACCGATATCCTTTTCGCCAGCCAGCTGCCGCACACGACGGCCAGACTGGTGCAGCACGCGTGGCCTGCGATTGTGCCGATACACACCAACGTGACATTGTGTGCTGCGGCGAGTGCGATGGTGGCGATTTGCGAGCGGTCGCCCCACTCGCCGAGGAAGGTGAGGATGAACGCCTGGGCGAAGATCGGGCTAAAGCATAGGCCCATTAGGTTCTTCGTTCCCTCCTTGATTGAGTTGCTCATACTTGCTTTCCCTGATGAGGCTGAGGAGGGTTTTGGAGTGTGGCCTTGTTCGAGGTTCTCCAGCTCGTGCGTATTACTATCCTCCTCATCAATCTCCCTTTCCGCCTCCTGCCACTCTTCCTGGGTCTCTTCGCCCGTCATCTGCATTCCATCCCGCACCATCTTCAGCCCGAACACGAAGAACAACCCTGCCGCCATTAAATTCGTCAGCGACTTCGGGAGCAGCGAGGGGAACATGACGCCTAGCATCGCTGAGAGGATTGACATGACCGCGAGAGAGGCGAAGGCGCCTGAAAAGACGACGAGGCGCGGGTGACGCATAGAGAGGATGGCGGCGATGAGGAACGTCTTGTCGCCGATTTCGGAAACGATGATCATCGCGAAACTGCTCCACAGCGCCCGAGGGTCGGTTTGGAGGGCTTCGTCAAGGCCAAACATGGTGAGCGAGGTGGGGAGCGTGCCGGCTTCAGAGCCGCCCATGATGAGGGATAGGTCGGCGGCGGAGGGGGTCGCGTTGATCGCCGCCGCGCCCGCTAGAGCGTCCATTCTTTTGCTCGCGGGTGACGATTCGCCAGTAACCACCTGGAATGAGCGAGGTAGCGGTCGGGCACAGAGGTTGGTGGTGCAAGTAGTGTTGGTCGGAAGAGACGCAAAAGAGTTGACCGTGTCGTGTTGTGTTGTGGTGAGCTACTTAGAGAGTGGGGGTTGGCGGTGTTGGTTGGTCCTTGCGCGTTTGGTTTCCCGCTGCAATGTGTTGTGTTGGGCGGCAGACCCTTGACAGACTGGCCTAAGTTGTCATTTACGCTCCCAATTTGAGTTTTCTTCTTCTCGGCCTGCCTGGCTGTCACAGCCACGTCTCCAATTGTCATGCTTAGCAATCAAGATTTCTTCCAAATTTCGTTTCCCTTTGGGAATTTTCGTCCCCCATCTCCTTACCGCCATTCTTGCTCCTCCACACCACTTGCTCCTCACCCTACAATAAGTATACAACGATGGAACCGGCCCTCCCCCTGCCATTGCGCTTACAGCTCTCGCACGCTCCGGTGCCATTGGAGCATGATGCGGTCTCTGAATCCATCTCAGCGTTTCTCGCGGCGTATGCGGCGAGGACGGGCACCTCCAACGCTTCTTCGGCGGACGACCCCACAGCAGCAAACGGAGCTGGGTCAACCGGCGGCGTAGTAGCCGCACAATTGACAAGGCTGATGAACGGGTTGCAAGGGAAGATCGATTATGATGCATTTAGCGCGTTCATCTCCTCTCAAACCGAAGCACAAGGTGAAGCAGAGGATGGTCCGATGGAGGTCGTGACGGATGACTTGCCAGCAACTCAAGAGGTAGAAGCAGACACACAAGAAGCACAGCCGCAAGAGCCTCTTCAAGAGGAGGATAGTCCGAAAAAGAAACACAAAAAGGACAAGAAGGACAAGAAAGAGAAACGGGTCAAACACGAATCCTAACTCCTCCTCCACCCTCCGTCTCTCTCACACGCCAACTCATCCCCGTATCCATTGCATCTCGCTCTCGCTATCTTTCATTCCTCATATACTTGTACCGTTCTCATCAGCCAATCTCAACCTTTTTTCAACAGACAAACAGATAACTCGTAAAGTGTACTTTCCGATAAAACTGATGCTAGATACAATGGAGACTCTACGCCTCACCAGTCACAGGATCATGCATCCCACTTGGCGTCGAACACCCAGCGTGCTCTGCCACCTCCCTTTCTCTTTCTCTTTTCCTTTCTCTTTCTTTGCCCTTTTCGCTCCCACTCGCACTCCCACTGGGAGGAGGGAACGGCGACTCAGCGCGCGGCGTAATCCCATACGGCATCTCGTCGATCGCGCTCAACTGGCCGGGCGAACTCACCATCACACCTCCAACACCAACACCCGGTGGAGCCAACCCCCCGCCGCCGCCGCCGGCTCCACTCGCACCGCTGTGGTGTAACGGCAGACTACTCGGTGGCAGAGAGATAGTGAAGCTTCGACGCGGTTCGTGCAGCGTATCCGACCCAGCCGACGTAAAGGCTTGCTTCGGTGATGCCGGCACGTCCATCGTCGCTGGCGGCATGCTGCTCCTTCTCCCCCTCGGCCCGGAAAGTGCGAATGAGACACCGGATTGAGTGCGGCCGACATTCGCAAATCCGTTCGAGTCCCGTGCGCCGCTCCCGTTGCTGCCGCTTCTGCTGCGCCGTGTGGCTGCTGCATTCATTGAATTCCTCGGCGCCGCCGTTGGGTCGACAACAAACGTACTATCCCTATCCCACGTATCGTCCACCATTGACGACAGGTTATCATCCATCGCATCCTCCAGCTCCAGTTCCGCCGGCAACAAAATAGCCCTATCAATCGCCACTGGCAACCCGCGGTGCCTGCCTCGGATCATGACCGCACACACTACAAGCTTCGACAGCGTCTTAAACCTTCCCGAGAGCGAAAAGTTGTCATACGGCGTGCCCAGCGAGAGCCCGACGGTGCCGTATGCCGAGGTGAGCTCGAAGAGGCAGCTGAAGATGGTGAACCATCCGTCCGTGGTCGGGTCCGAGATGTTGTGGCGTTCGATGATGCAGATGAGCCAGAGCGCGAAGCCGAGCCACCAGATGTCGAAGGCGAGTTGGCGGCGTGCGTGGGAGGCGAGGAAGGTACCCCACACTTTTGGATTGCTCGATTCCTGCGGTAGTGATTCGCCCTCCTGCGGCTCGTCGACGTAGACTCCCAGCGACTTTTCCTCGTACACGTTGGTGCTTCGGACCGACATGGCGAGTGGGAATGCGGAGAGATACATCATCACCACGTACAGGAACTGCACCGCCGGTGCCAGCGCCAGCAGGCTTACCACTGTGAAACCCGCCGCTCGGACCGCAATCGACTGGAACAGACCGTCGAATACTCTGATGTCCGTCTTGATGTTCTCGATGACCGGATTGCCGATGTCGAGCACCAGGAACGCGACCCAATCCGTAGCGTTGAACAGGAACAGCACGAAGAGGAGGAACCATGTCTGGCTCGAGGGGAACAGGTAGACAAAGCATCGGCGTGGGTGGTCCAGCAGGAAGCGGAGTGTCTCGTACGTTCGTGACTGCGACGGCACGCAGCACGAGATGATCCAGATGAAGAATCGCAGGAAGATGGGGAAACCTGTGTTGCCCGCCAAGATGAGGAACGCCATAGTGATGAGCAGGAAGTAGGCATCTTGCATCTGCGTCATACTCGTGTCCACCAATGACATTCCTGTGTTCGAGTACGCCGAAATGACTTGGAAGAACCAGAACCAGGTATAGTTGGGCTTGTTGTCTCCCTGTGCATCGAACACCGGTCGATACTTCGCAAACGCCTTGCTGCTGATGTACGGTGCGACCATAGTCACAATGCCCAGGTTGACAAGGAGCCAATACGCCGGCACTAGTTTAGCCAAGAGGTCGAGTGCGCGGTATTCAACACCTCCAAGTTCATCCCTCTGCGCTTCGGTCAGCGCATGAAAGCGCGAATTGCCCGTCACAGTAGCGTCGAACGAAAGATAAGGCGCAGTCTTGGCTCCCATGTCCGTCAGACCACCTCCCGACCGCACTGATGTGAAAGTCGACGTCCTTGGCATAGTCATGGTCCTCTGGAAACGCTCTTGCACGCCAGGCAACGCCTTCTTGATGACGTTTCCAGCAATCTCGATTGGCGTTGGGAAACCACCCAGACCACGTTGCTTGGCCGAAGTTTGGGTCCGTGCCAAAGGCACACCGGATCTAATGTTGGTCGTACGGCCCGACATGTAGGAACGGCCTGTGATTGTGCGATTGAATGTAGTGCTGCGATGGCGCAGACCGCCAGCGCTGTTGAGGCCTGTCGTATATCCTCGGTCGCCAAACTCGGTGGAACGGTACTCGCTGGGAACGGCAAACTCGACAGTCTGCGCACGGGGGAACATGTCGCGCTTCTCCTCTTGAGTGGTGTAGTTTGCCATGAGTCCCGTATCAGAACCACGTCGGAAGCTGGGTTGGGGCGGATCCGAGACTCTTCTAGAACGATTGGGGATTTGAAGGTCAGGGAAACGAGCACGGAAGGGCGGAGAACGTGGAGTCTCTTCTAGGTTTTCCTCTAGGTCGTTCTCCGCTACAGCCTCGTCGTCGTCGTCGTCAGCATCAGGATCATGAAGATCACTGAAGCGCGGGATGGAGAGCCTACGACGCGGCGTCTGATCTTGAGTAGAATTGGCTGCGGATTGAGTGTCTTGAGCGGTAGTGTTGGAATCGTGAGGTAGCGCGATGCGAATGTTTGCCTGCTGGCCATAACCCTCGGATGCAGACATGGTTTCCGGCTCGCTGTTCAGGATGCCGGCGCCAGGCTGAGTAGGGCCAGGCCTACCCAGATCTGGGGATGATGGCTCTGGCGTGATCGAGCGACGAGGTTGACTGAAGACAGCATTGTTGTCCGGAATCATGTTGGAACGGTCACCAGCAGAATTGATGAGGAAGGCGGGACCATCGATGCGACGGATCATGTCGGCACGTAGAGGTCCACGCTTGCCCTTGCTTTTTTGCTGCTTCTTGTCGAGACGGCGTAGTTCGATATGACCACTGGAGCTCGAGTCGGTGCCGTCTGCTTCTGCGCTGCTGATGGTGGTAGCGCTATCGGACGACTTGAGACCCATCATGCGCTGGATCTTGGCGAGGTTATGCCTGCGTTCGCGACGCTCAGCCTCCTCGACATCATGCATGCGCTTACGCACTTTGGCGCTTCTCTGCACTACTCGATCAAACTTCTTGCGGAAGAAGCTTCTACGAATCCAGATCATGGTGACACTGACGGCCGAGATGTTGCCGAAGCACATGAGGATGAAGAGGATAGCTTGCTGGCCTGCATTGGCGGTGCTGATGTTGATGGTAACGAGTCCAGTGACGGTCATAGCCGAGACGCATACGTAGAGTGCATCGATGAACTTTATGTGAGTCTCGCCATTGCAGGCATAGAAGATCCCGGCGGCGATGAGCGGAGTGAAGGTGAAGACGATGACGTGCACCCTGAAGAAATTGAGGTTCCTACCGCACCATCGGCCTAGCGATTGGAACCTCGATCGCATGGTGGTGGCTGACGAAGGAGCCTTCATAGTGCCGAGCTTGGTGATGGTCGACTTAGAAACCTTGATGTTGACAGATGCCGACGAAGTTACAGGCCGAAAAAGCTGGAGTGGGCGTTATGTGTTGATGCCGCCAAGAGAGACAGCTTTCGTTGTTATTCGACGCTGAACATGATGGAGATGTGTGAATGTCGTGAGGATGATGAGGAAAGCGGACACTCGTAGAGCTCGAGTTGCTGAGACGTCAGAATAATTGGATCGTAACGCAGTCGTAGCGTCACCTGGTCACCTGGTGATGTCGGGATGTTTCCGAATTCGTGAGAAGCCGAACCACTGAGCGTGGGAACACAAAGATCGTGATGGAGTAGAAGCAAGATTCTGATGTGATGGCAAACCCTGCAATGCCGACCAATACTTGTTGGAAGCCTACATGCGACGGAGGAGCCGACTTGCAGTTGAACTCCCGCTTTCTCACGGCGTGATGTGCTAGGGGCAGCTGTGCGTGACAAAATTCAGTGTGGAGAAAATCAAAGTAAGCGAGTCGAGAGCAATCAGCATGAAGTGCTCATCAACTGCAGCCTCATCTTGATTTGTCCATCGAAAGCAAAGCCTCTCGGAATTGGCTGTAATCACAAGCGTCTAGACTCACTCTCTGAGAAGCACGCGCCGAAAGACCAATTTCAAATTCCGTTCGAGTTAATCGCCGCACGATCTGCTGTGTTTTGCTGGAACTGTCCATTTTCTCGGACAGGAGCGAAGAGTGGGCAAATCGCTCCTGATCGACTTGCTCGACTGTTTCGTCTTCATTGGCATCGGAAAGGCCGTTTTGTCTTTCTACGATCTTCTTCAGATGAGTTAGGATAAGGTGCGGTCCCAAGTGACTGTTGCTGGACGAAAATAGCCTGCATGCGCTAAATTGTGCCTTTCCTGCAAGGCTGATCCAAGACGGCGGGCGGCAAGCGGTCGGGCGGGCGAAAACAACGCGGAGAAATACCGTAAAAAATGCAAATAACAGAAGAACAACAAGAAATTTCAACAGCAGAGCAGCACCAACGAAAACTTGCGAAAACTTGAGGGTTGAGGGCAATTGGCTGCGTGCAGCGCCAAGAACAGGCGGGAGACAAATACGCGCTTGTGACTTTACGCTCAACAGAGACTTGATCTGACACAAAAGTGGCCATGACGACTCAGCACACGATTCGTCTGCAACTCACAACAGATGTGGCTATGCCGAGGTCGTAAGGCAGTCGCGAAGGCGCCTCTTCACTAGCCTAAATATGAGGCATGGGATTCGACTAGCGCGTGGAAGGGAACTGGCCGATTTGCTAGGTCGGGTCGACTCGATAAGCCAAAGTGCCCGATCGATGTGTGGCGATATCCTTGCCTTGCTGCTCATCGACCTTTCCGTATGATGCCTTTACTCGAGCGCAGCTTGAGGATTCGAGTGCTCGTGCGGACGAAGGCGACCCTTTTGTTCCTGGCCAGCATCGGCATGTAACAAAGGGGTTGAGTTGCCGCCATTGTGGGCTCTCCGACAAAGGTGCATTTGCAACCACCCACTTTTCTCTCAGGAGATGATCGACTTCCGAGGCAACGGTGACTTGCGGTATCAGCTCAACAATACCGTGATACACCGAAGAGGGTCGTGCGCAAAGCCTTAATGCAGGCTGTACGTACAGGTGTTTGAGCACATGCGATCCTACACCATGGCCAATGTAGCAACATGGTTCTCGGCGACGAAGGAACTGTCCCACCTTCATCTTGCCGCACAATCGCCTCCCAGTAACGGTACGGGCATGCGCAGCGTCGTCCCAGAGCGAGGATATATGGCCGAAGTTGTCATGCCAACTGCCGAGTCAGGCTCGACTCACTTCCGATCCGACCTTCAACCCTTCGACGGTGTGGGCAACGATCCAACTCTGCGGTCACTTGACGCGTGTAATCACGTTGACATGTCGAACGGTGCTGTGCCTAGACTATGCAGCTCTCTTTGCCCCTGACAACCGACTCTCGCAATCCTGCAACCATGTGGGCTTGTCGAGAGGATGTGGGGCGGCTGGTGTGGCGCTCCTCTCATATGAAATGTTGCCGTCAACCCTGAAAACTGTTGATCCGTTTGGTGGATCCCCGTTCAATGTTGTCCAGGCCATCGTCCACTCTGGTGGGGTTCAATATGCCTTAGTCAGCAACGGTGACACGATGCGCCACTTTGCTCCACCTTGGACATTATGTGGTGGTTCTCAGATCCCTGCTTTGGTGATTCTCGTGCTCTCCACGCAGATTCGTTGGACCACTTGTCGAGATCACGCGGGCTATAAAGACGTGGGCCCGCAGCACAACCTCTCCAACAGGCTCCTCATCCTTCTCCCCCTCTCTCAAATTTTCCCTTAGAACGTCTATCTCATTTTTCTCCGTGTTCCCTCTTTCTATTCCCTTTTTCTTTTCAAGATGGTGAGCTCCAAGCTCGCCCTCGTGCTCTTGCTCACCGCTGGCGGTGTCATGGGCCGTTCATCTAATGATATGAGACGGCTGGATCGTCTCGAACGTCGTAATGCCCCCGGTGGCCAGCCACAAGGCCCTCCTGGCGCCGGTGGACAAGGCGGAGGTGCAGGCTTTACCGGCGCCGGTACAGATCCTCTCAACCATCCCGCTGGTGGCGGCGGTGGTGGTGGTGGCGGCGGTGGTGGTTTCGGTGGTATGACCTTTGGCGGCGCAGGCACCGACCCTCTCAGCCACCCCGCTTCTACCACTAGTAACCTTGCTTCCTCGGGCACTCAGATGCACTGGGCCACCGACGCTAGCGGCATGACAGGTGCAGAGATGCTTGAGCACTTACCCAAGGGATTCTTTATCGGAACTTCTGTTGACAACCCGGATCTCCAGGACCCTCTCGTCACCAAACTCGTCAAGTACATGCCCTACGTCACTCCAGGCAATGCGCTCAAAATGCAGAACGTCTATGAGAACGAAAATGCATGGACAGAGCTTCTCAACGGCCTCACCAAGGGAGCTGGCACCGAACTCCGCTTCAAATATCACACCGTCATTTGGGGCAACCAAAAAAGTGAGAAGATGATGCAGCAGTCCTTCAGTAAGGAGGCCATGATGAAGACCATCACCGACTTTGTCACAAACAAGATGTGCAAAAAGATCATCAAGGAAGCCGACTTCTTTGCTATTGATGCCCTTAACGAGGTGTTTGCCGACGACGGCAGTGGCTTCAAGAAAAATGGCTACTTTGAGGTGATCGGTGAGGAAGGCTACATGGAGGTGCTCAAGCTCCTCAAGCGCGAGTGCCCTAACTACAAGATTATTGTCAACGAATACGGCATGGAGACGCTCAACCCCAAGTCGGACTTTGCCTTCAAGACTATCAAAAAGTGGCTCGCATCCGGTGTTCCTGTCGACATTGTGGGTCTCCAATTCCACATCAACCTGGACAACAAGTACGACGACATGCTTGCTGCAATCAAGCGCTGGACGTCGGAACAGATCCCCGTCGTCCTTTCCGAGGTCGACATTCCTGTCAACATGCCTCCTTCTCAGCAGGACCTCGAGAAGCAGGCCCAGCAGTACGGTAACGTGATGCAGGCGGCTCTCATGGGCGGTGCTATGGGTCTAACGACGTGGGGGCACATCGACTCTCACACCTGGTTCGGTACTGCCAGTCAGCAGGGTGTCGGCCATGGCAAGCTCGGTGCTCCTCTTCTCTTCGATGCGCAGGGCAAGCCTAAGCCTGCAGTTGCTGCTATCGTGGACGTCTTCAAGAAGTGGGGCGACAAGCCTGCCGGTATCGAGAACGGCAATGCTGACGGTCTCGGTAAGGGAGGCTCTGGCGGTAGCGATGCTGGTTCTGGTGCCGGTTCTGGCGCTGACAATGGCGCTGGTACTGGTGCTGGTACTGGTGATGGTACTGGTACGGGTGCTGGTGCTGGTTCGGGTGCTGGTACGGGTGCTGGTGCTGGTACGGGTGCTGGTTCTGGTGCTGGTTCTGGTTCTGGTTCCGGCGTCCCTGAAGGCCCCAGCGGCACTGGGAGCGGATCCGGCGCTAGTGGTGCTGGCGACAATGGCGGTGGCAACGGCATTGACAAGGGCCCTCCCGACACTGGTTCTAGCTCGGGCTCCGGTAACGGCAATGGCAGCGGCGGCGCTGACGCTGGCTCTGGCTCTGACAGCGCTGGAACCGGTGGCGTTGGTGCTGGTTCAGGCGGCGCCGGCTCTGGTTCTGGTGCTGGAGGTCAAATTGGCGGGGCAGGAGCCGGCGGTGGACCGGGTGACGCATCGGGCGGTGGATTCGGTGGCAGCGGTTGGGGCCAGCCTGGCGGACCAGGTGGCGCTCCCGGTGGTGGCTCCGGCGGCAGTGGTTGGATTCCTCCTGGTGCACCCGCTGGCTGGCACTACCACGGTAGAGGCCACGGTCCCAAGGCCGTGCCCGGTGTCTACCCATCTGTGCATGGTCCTGCTCCCGGTGGAGACAAACCTTGGGAGCACCAAGGCGATATGCCCGGCGCCATGCCAGGAGGAAGCCCTTGGGGAGGCGCTCCCGGAGGCGGTAATCTTTGGGGCGCTCCTGAGGACTACAACAAGCACAGCAAGCGCGACGGGCTCCTCAAGGCTAAGCACCACAAAAAGCACCACAAAAAGCATCACCACAAGCACCACGAGCAGCAGTAGAAGGCTCGCTTGGCTGCTGCTCTTTGTCAAAATCCTTTCCCCCCTGACCTTATCTACCCTTTCGCACAATCACAATTCCAATCATTTTCTCTCCCCACCACAGTCTGGTTTGCTGCTTGAGTCTGCACATGGTTGAGACTGTCTATTTGCTTCGTCTAGGATGACTTCTTCCCCCTCCCCGCCGCCGCTCTACTGTGGGGCTTGTACTCCTTGACCCTCTTAACGACTGGGAACATGCCTGGCTGGAGCTCGAAATTGCTCGGGTCCTCCTTATAGCTCACTGCCAGCTGACTTCCCGCGGTGATCAGACAGTACGCGCCCCAGCCTGTCAAAATGTGCCACCATCCATGTCCCTCCAATAGCACTGCTAGAGGGTAGCCTAGCTTGGTGCGGAGGAGGCGGAGGTTGGCGCAGAAGATGTTGTCGATGTTCCAAATGGCGAAGCCGAGGAGGAAGATGGTCGTGCCGAAGAGGTATAACTTCTGGATCTCCTTCCTTTGTTTGCCTGGTGCTGTTGCATTCAGCGCAGAGTTTGGGTTGCGAAGGAGCGAAATAACTCTTAAAGTTGAGAGGATTTGAATCCCGGCGTATGCGACTTGGTGGAATACCGGGTTACCGTTCATCAAGTACACCACTGTTATCCACACCACCAACATCGTCAGCGAGAGCGGCAGCAGAACCCTGAATCTCGGCTTCCCATAGCCTTTGGACGTTTCGCAGACGCAGTAGGTGAGCCAGGCGGAGGTATAGATCATGGGCAGTTCGTCTAGCAGTTGCGTCCAGTAGAGGAGGGTGCCGTGGAACGCGGCCGAGCCAATGCCGACCAGCGCAACGCCAAGGTGGCATATAGCGTAACGAAGAGGGAGACGCTCCCGGCGAGTGACTGTGAAGCCGTAAAGGGAGAGCGCAATGAAGAAGACATTGGTGATCGTGTTGACCGGTTCGGCGATGTAGGGCGACCACGCGTATTTGGTCTCGCACCAGAGAAGCGTGCTGGTGATCGGGCCCCAGTAGCCAGAGGGTAGAGGGGTGGGGGGTGGCGCCCACGACATCGTAAAGGCGAAAGAGATGAGGGAAGGTGGAGGGAGAGAGGGAAGGAAGGAAGTGGATGAGGAGATGGAGAGGAAGAAAGAGGGAAGAGGCAGCACGTGGAGCGTAATCAAGGAAGAAGAATCGGCAAGTCAGCACGACATCTCGTGTCACTCCGTGAAAGTCGGGCTGACGGCTAGCTTTGTGGACCCTGAACACCTCAACTTCGCTTCGCACCAACCAATTCCTGAAATCCTTCTTTTCCGGAACTCGGATCTCCCCCCTTCACCTTTCCGATGGTTTCCCCACAGCTTAAACTTATCCACCCCGTCACTCGCACACTCCACCCGTCTCCCTCACATCCTCTCCTCACCGTCGACCATGACTCCTCCAGCCTCCGCCTCTGCCTCGACCTCCCCCCCTCCCACCGGCGGGGGCAATTCGAAGCCTAAACGCAAACGCGTTTCTCGCGCGTGCGATCAATGTTTCCAGAAAAAAGACCGCTGTGACGGCGCCCACCCGATCTGCAGCTTCTGCGCCACGCTCAATCGCACCTGCACCTACCTCCGCCCTGAACGCAAACGCGGGCCCACCCAGGGCCTTCGTCCCCGCCTCGAACAGCGCATCGTAACCCTCGAGGCCCTCCTTGGCTTCGCGCTCGTCAACAACCCCAGCCTCGATCTGCACAGGTTTAAGAAGTTATCCCAAAAAGAGAAGGAGGAAGTCAGGAGGGAAGGTTGGGTAGAGAGTAAAGTCAGGAGGGAGTTGGGGTTGGATGATGACCTTGTCCCCTCCTCCGCCGCTGGGTTGTCGACGGCGACGAAGACGGAAGCATCCCCAACAGAAGAGAATGAGGACAACGAGGAGGACGACTCCGACTATAGCGAAGTCGACCTCAGCCTACCCCCCACCCACCACCCACCCCCGCTACCCACATACCATCATCATCAACATCACAATCTCACAACCGCAGAGCCAGTTCTGTCGAGCGGCAAAGGCGGCAGCTCCCTCAACCGCGGCTTAGTCCCGCGCGGACAGGATCCAAATGCGGCGTTGGGCGGCTTCGAAATCGAATTCGGAGGCAGCAAGGAAGACGAAGACTGGGTCCGCAGCTTCGTTCCCCCCTCCTATCCCTCAAAAAGCTATTCCAGAGAGAGGGAAGAGCCTCGCAACGGATCTAGTCACAGATAACACGCCCCTTGCAAACGGTAATACCAAACAGTATGACTTTTTCAGATTGACCTGTGTATCGAGAGTGGAATCAGAATATCTAAGAAGACTGGGTAAGTTCGACAAACTTGCGCCATTCGTCGTTCTTGACCTTGTAGCCCTCGACGTTATCGTCCGGGAAGCTCCGTTCCCTCACTGCCTGTGTATACCTCTGCACCGCTGCAATCCTCAGTGCTCCAATGGAGGTCGTCGACGGCTGGCAGAAGTTGCGTACGAATTTAGGTCCAGCTGGCGTCAGCGGGTTTGTGAACGGCACTGCTTCCGCTGAATGTGCGGATGGGGCGTCTTGCGAGTGCGAGAGCGCTGCCAAGATGTGGCCTGCACCGGTGAGGTCGCCGATCATGTCGTTCATGACGAGGATCTGGCCATCCGTCTTGCTGCCAGCGCCGATGCCGATGGTGGGAATGTCGAGCTGCTTCGAAATAAACTCGCCTAGCCTTGTCGGGATGCATTCGAGTACAACTGAGAAGCATCCCGCCGTTTGGAGAGCAAACGAGGCATCGAGAATCTCTTTGGCTTGCGCTGCCGTCTTGCCCTGGACTCTGTAGCCGGAAATGGAAGCAACGCGCTGGGGTTGGAGCCCGAGATGGCCCATGACCGGAATCCCGTGCGCCGTGAGCCTCTCGATGAGCGGAGTCACTTCGTAGCTCCCTTCGATCTTGACTCCATCCACGCCCGTTTCTTGGATGAGCCTCACCACGGCATTCACCGCACTGTCCATCGACCCGAATGTAGACCCAAAAGGCATGTCGGCGATCACCAATGGACCCTGTGGGAGCTCAACCCCGATTGAGCCAGCGACGGAGAAGAGAGATGCGTCGAGACCTCGTTTGACTGCCTGGCAGTGGTGGATGGTGGCATCTAGCGAGAGTGGCTGTGTCGAAGTGTAACCAAGCGCAACGTTGGCGAGTGAGTCGCCGATCAGACAAAGGTCTACGTCGGCAGAGCGGATGGAGAGAGCCGAGGGAAAGTCATGTGCCGTCAGACAGACGATAGGAATGGATCCATCCGGATTGTGCTTGAGCGCGTGGAGATCGGCGATGGTCTTGCTGCGAGGAGGGGAGGGGATCGAGGTGAGGTTTGCTCTGCCTTTGCCCTTGGCTGAACTGCTCACAGCAGCAACAGCGGGTTCGTCGGATGTTCCGGCGGGCCACGAGCTCAGTCTGGGACTGGAAGTAGAGAATGTGCGAGCATACTGACGGGGACGAGTCTGCTGCGTGGAGGCGGTTCTTGCGACGGATGCCGCTCGTGCTGCAGTCGAGTAAGAGCAGCTGGGCACGCTGGCCATCGCACCCTGAGGCACGAACTGCCGCAACTGCATGCGAGCCATGCCACCCGCTGTGGACGCCATTTCCTGTAAAGGGATCCGAAGTCGTTCCGGGAATCCAGGGAGCGGAACAGGTGGAGGAGGGTTGTGGTGGAGGAGACGGAGGTGGAAAGTCGGCTGATCCGGGGCCCTTCTTAACCAAAAGCTCCATCGGCTCAGCCGGTGTCACTTTTTTGCTCGGCTATCACACAAAAAAACGGCTGATCCCAGTGAGGCCATTTTCACTTTTTGGATGCGTTCTTCTGTTTGCGGGACAAGCACAATGAGCGCAAAGCGTAAAATTCTCCACATGCGAAAATCAGCAGCGGAAGGGGAGTCGGTTAGGCGGCACTTCCGGTATGCGGTCACAATGTGCGCCGGGAAAGCCGATCGACTGCGCAGAAGCTGCAAAGTGGTTTTCACGCCGCGCACTCTCAGTCAACGCTGAGTCGCAGCGCAGTTCAGTCAATCCACTGAAGACAGCAAAGTGGAAGACGGAGTCCCATGACTTCGGCTGTCTGTGTCGAGTTCTGCTTTCGTCTGTCGTCTCGGTGCGCTCTCGGTGCCATTAAAGTTCACCGCATGGTGGAGCGAGCATCTTGGCAGAGTGGGAAAAGGACAAGATTCCGTCTCAGAACGCAAACGAGTCTGCGCAGATCAGCTCGTCGACACTGAAAGAAGCAGCCTCACTCGTTTTCTTGGAAGGAGACAGGACCCGAATTCCCCGAATGAAGGCGGCTGTCAACGACCGAAGAAACGAAAGATTGGCGAGATGAAATGAACCGACCGCCTCCCCGGGAGAGAACCCGAATGGTGGTGGAATATGAAACACTTCTGTCCACGTTGAGCTTGCTGTTTCTTGACAGCTATCCGAGACTGAGCCATTCCAACAACCAACGAGAAACAGAAATGGGCTGCACACAAACTTGCGGAGAGGGCTCGCTCCACTCAAGCAAGCTGGTGTGTGCTCTTTTGTCGGTTAAGTTACCATTCGCATTTGGTTTCGCTAGGCGTAAATTGGGTTTACAGTTTGGCGAGCTCTCAGCCAAAATTGGCTCGGTCTGCTTGCTAAGTTGGGCCGCGCCGCTAAGGTGCGCACCTGCCCATTTTCCACTGACTTGGCGCCGCGGGGAAGTATGTCCACCGGGAAGGCGCCAAAACCTAATCAACCAATTTCTGGTTAAGGCAGCGAGGTCAAGATGATGACTGGCTGTAAATGTGACTCTGGCAAAAGCGCCAAGCGTCCTGACACCCGACATCCATCAGGACATCCATCGATATCGACCTTGCTCCGTCCTTCATATCGGCGCATCCGTTGCAGGTTCAGCACTGCCATATTGAACCAATCATACCCGCTCCTTTGAGCACGGGCAGTGCCATCCGCATCGTAACGGAAGCCTTCATTTCTCGCATCTCGCAGATCGAACGAAGCTGCAACCGGCTACCGTCACATTTCTCCACCTGCGCTCGGAAGGCATCCGACATTGCGTATTGCCATCGGCATTGACTCACGCTGACTCGGTGTGACCTCGGCCCATCCGCCTTCATCTGACAATCATGACCGACGCAACCAACGTGGATTACCTCCACTCGCCAGGCTACCGCGGCAATCTCACGCCATCGCAGACGCTCGCGCTCTTCAAGCTCTGGCGCCGCTTCCTGCGACTCTGTGAGATCACTTCTCACTCTTCGGAGTCCATCGGTGCTGAAGCAGCACAGGCTCCTCCCGCCGCATCGCGCAGTTCGACGGACTCGCTCAGGCGCAATCTCGGTCGAAAGCAACGGGTGGCTGCCTCCGAACCTGGCTCGAATCACACATCCGCTTCCACATCCAATGAGAACCTTGCTCAAGGCGACCGACTCGATCCCAACAGCATTCCGAAGGATGACAAGCTCAAGGAGCACCTCCGTCACCTCGAGGAGAGCAAAGAGATGCAGGCGTTCTTGCTGAAGCATGGAGGCGCTGCATTACGGCGCGAATTCTGGGCCATCGTCAAAGGCGAACATCCAGATGCGTACATGTTGAGATGTCTGCGAGCACGCAAGTGGGACGTCGATCGTGCGCTCGCCATCATTGGATCGACGTGCGCCTTCCGTGTGCAGTACGACATTTCCGGTATTATGAAGGAGGCTGAGCTGGGCTTGACAAAGACACGAGGTGGATTCAACATTATGAACAACGGTATCTCGTATGTCTACGGCGCAACTGCAGCTGGCGAGCCGATCTACTTTATCGAAGTAGGCTCGCATTACTCGTCCAATCAAACTGCCGAGGAGCTCAAGCGGGGCGTCATTCTGCTTCAAGAGAGCCTGCAGCTGCTTATGCCGCCACCCGTAGAGCGCAAGGTGGTCATTTTCAACCTCACCAACTTTGGCATTCGCAACATGGACTGGAGCATCGTGCTGTTTATGGCCAAGACGATGGAATCTTTCTACCCAGAAACCCTGGCACGAGTCTACGTCCACGGCGCACCATGGATCTTCAAACCTATCTGGAGCATCCTCCGTCCGCTCCTGGATCCTGTCGTCAGAGACAAGGTTCATCTCACATGGAAGGTTGAAGAGCTCGAAGACCACGTTCCCGCCGAGCATCTCCCAGAGAAGTCGATGCACGGTGAAATGGACTGGAGCTTCACCTACCCTGTGCCCGAGGAGGACGAGAACGATCTTCAAAAGGATACCAAAACGGCCGAGGAGCTGGGCACGGTCTACCGCAACGCATGCATGGAGTTCGAATACGCCACAAGAGCCTTGGTGCGTGCATACTCGGATACGGCCATCTCAGATGCCAAAGGTTCCGGTGTTCGGCCCAAGTTCGGTCGAGCCAACAAGGACGGCTCGACAGAAGGCCCGGGGGAGGACGAGGACTGGGAGCCCGAGGGTGTGGCGAGTCTGCGCGCGAATCGAGACATCCTGGCGACCAAGGTGAGGGTGGCGTGGTTGAAGTTGAAGCCGTACGTCATCGGTACGCTCAAGTACGACCGTTGGCAGGTGCTGGATAAGGAAGGCGTGATTAGGTGGAAGTACAAGACTGTCGATGGCAAGGAAGAGGAGCAGGTTCTGGGTGAGGGGACGAGCCTCTCGGCGCTTGAACGAAACTTGGCCGAACTCGATGCCCTCCACTCGCAAAGCAACAGCGGCAGCGGCAGCGGCAACGGTTCGGCGAGCGCAGCGAAAATGCAAGCTTCCAGATCCAGATTGACCGACAGAGCCCCGCGATCGCACCGACAACAGGGCTCTACCGCCCAAGCCACCGTCGGGTCAACAGCGGGGGCTGCGCCAGCGTCCAAACCCACCACGGCAGACAGCAACACGGCGGATGGAGAAGAAGACACAGCGCAAGGCCGGCCGTCATCCGCAGCGGCTACATCGCTGAGCAAGCTGGAGAGTACGGGGGACAGTGCGTTCGAAGAGGCTATCCCAATTCATCCGTCGCAGCTGGCCAAGATGGGCAAGGCAAGAGACGGCGATGTTGAGGTGGTGGAGATTGACAAGTAGGTTCATCCTTGCACGGGTGCTATCGGCAATGTAGCTGGTTCTTTGAAACAAGTGGTATCTGTTGGATAGAAAAGCTTGTGTTGTGCATGTGTTCGCGTAACTTTCACAGGTGTGAGGAGTGAGCGAGGATGTGAGAAGAAATGCGAGATGGACCCTGCATTTTTGGCGTTCGAGAGTAAATTTCCTCCACCTGTGAGGGGATCTTCTGTTCTTCTCAACCGCACCACCATCCCATTTGATCCCACCTCGCACCTTGCACCTCCTAGACACAGCTCGGAGGTCTATCTTGTCTCCCACCACGTCAGCCGCGACTTGTTTGCGATCCGTGCGTGTGCGTGCACCCCTCCGCACCGCCGTACGCTCACCATTCGCTTGTACCGCCGCTCCTGCGTTCCGCACCGTTGGTCGCATTCGAAGCCTGCACAACTCGATCCCGCTCTTGCGACGAAAGGAAACGTCATTCTTCACGCGGCTCGTTTCCCTTCTCAAGCCAACCACAATGTCTCCTTCCACTCCGCAGCAGCACGAAGAAGTGCTATCTCCGATCCCGCCGCCTCCCGCGCCGTACCGGCTGGACGCGACCCAGGGCCCGCTCGTCTGGATCGACTGCGAGTGAGTCCCCCCTCCCTCTCCCCCACCACTTTTATGAGAGCGGAAACTGACACGAACGGTTTGATTGAGGTGATAGGATGACGGGGCTAGATATAGTCAAGGGCGATCGATTACTCGAAGTGGCGTGTATAGTAACACACGGGGAGCTGAAGGAAGTAGATGAGGGTGTGAGTTATGTAATTCGAACAGACAAAGATGTGTTGGATGGTATGAACGCTTGGTAAGTCGTCCCCTCCCTCTGTCGCCCCCCTCTGTTGCCCTCTGTTGCCCCTTTCCAAACCACCTTACTAACTTTCTCTTTACCCACCCACCCGCACCGCAGGTGTGTGAAGCAACACGCCCTGACGGGCCTCACCTCGGCATGCCTATCACCTACGCTCTCACACCCGCACTCTACCGTTCGCGCCGCGCTCCTCGCATATATCCGCGACCGCGTGCCCACCCCGAACTCTGCCTGCCTTGCGGGCAACACGGTCCACGCGGACAAAGTGTTCCTTCTCCAAGAAATGCCCGAGCTCATCCAACACCTCCACTACCGCATCGTCGACGTGAGCAGCATCAAGGAACTCGTCAAACGCTGGTACGGCCCCTCCCACATCTGGAAACCCCAACCTCAACAACAAGGAAATCACAGAGCACTAAATGATATCCGCGCAAGTATCGCTGAACTCAAACACTACCGCGAACACATCTTCAAACCGAAATAACAAACTGTGTATTAACTTTCTGATCTAGAGGGTGGCGAGGAGAGCTTCGCGCGCTTTCGCCTGGTTAGTTTTGAGTGTTTCGTTTTCCTGCTCGAGATGGCGGATGCGCGTATCGCGTTCCTCGACCTGTGTGCGCAAGGTTTCGATTTGAGACTTGAGGTCGTCCACCTGCGCATCACTGCTGTTATTGCTGTCCTTGATTGCGGAACCGTTCCACGAGGCTGCGGGCGTGGCGGAGGAGGGGGAAGATCTTTCGGTGGGGAGCGCGACGTGCGCGGGGACAGGCGCGGGCGCGCTGAGCGGTGCAGTTTCCTTAGGGAGGGGAATGGGGAGCGGAGAGAACTTGGTCGGCGAAGCGGCGCGAGGGGCTGCTGCCGGTGCGGCTGCAGTTGCGGGGGCAGGAGCAGGATGAGTAGCAGTAGCGGTGGGGACGCTGCCGCTGCTGCTGACGCCCTTTCCAGTTTCCAAGCTCATCATGTTCCTTGGCTTCCTCTTTCCGTCAAAGAACTCTTTCGCAGTGAGCGCCGGCACGTCACTCGGCGCATTGGGGAAGATATCGCTCTGGAACGACTCTGCCTTCCTCGGCACACAAAACGACACTGGCTGGATCGTGGTTCCCGTGATCTTGTACGCCTTTGCAATCTCGTTCTCCTCGGTATTCAAAAACCTCCTCGCGACAAACGTCAAGCCTCTTTGGGGCTCGGAGGATTTGGACTCGGTGAGGTAGTGCAGTTCGTCGTTCTCGAGTTCGTAGTACCTGATATTGCCATCGCCCTTACCGGCGAGGTAGACAATATTATTGTCGGACCAGAACGGCATGATGATGCCACTACTCGTGTCCAAAGTGACCTGCTTGAGCGGGCCGGACGAGAGGTTGTTGGTGTCCCAGAGGAACATTTGGCGATCGCTCATCTTGGAAAAGCCGGTAGTGATCGCACGGTGCTTATCGCCACACCAGATAACTCTTGCGCCTTTGATGCCGCCGTGCGAGTCGGCGATCTGGACGGGGTGGGAGCCTTGACGCGGGTCGAAGGTGCGGATCTTGCGGTCGCGCGAAGTGGCGATGAGGGTGGTGCCGGTCCAGTCCCAGTCGAGCGACTGGATGGTGTCTGTGAAACCGTTGAGTGCGATCGAGGGCGACGAGGACGCGGTGGATGCTTGCGAGACGTCGAACAGTTTCACGACATGATCACCTGTGGCAGCTGCGAGGACATTGGAAGCAATGGGGTGCCAGACGACTTGGCCGATCTTCCTCCCTCCACCGGAAACGCGCGCGATGGGGTCGAAATCCTTGACCCCGCCATTGCGCTCTCTCTCCTTATCGCTCCAGTCGAGCTGCTCGAACGCGGCATCGTTGATCTTCCACAACCCGATCGTTCCATCGTCGGAAGCAGACGCCACGAAATTGTCTTCAAACGGGCTGAACGCGGTATCGAGCACCGTGGCAGTGTGGCCCCTGCACAGCGGGTAGATATCAGGCAGCTTCCCGGGGCGGTTGACGGGGATGACCGCAAAGGCACCTCCACCGGAGGCATTCCAGTTGATCGAGATGTACTTGCCATTGGCAGCGATAAGGTTGGTGTCCCAAGCGTTGTTCGAGACCTTGACGTTTTCGTAGTGCTGCTCCTTCTTGGCCACGTTTGGGTACACGTGGCGGTACTTGGAGGGTCGGACGAAGCGACTCATTTTCGAGGAGGATGGAGTGAGGAGAAGTGTAGGAAGGGAGGAAGAAAGATGGAGGGCAAAGTGTGGAGGCGAGACAGAAAGGAAGATCAACAAGATGAAAGGGGCAGAAGCGGTCTCGGCTGCGTGTGAGTGGATGTGTGACAGCGTCTCGTGCTCGATTTGGCTGTATGGCTGTTGTGCTGCGCCCGTCATCATTTCCGATTGCACTGATCCGTGCGGCGCATCGGCTGGACCCGACCCTCTTTTCATGCATTTGGCTCCAAGCTTTTTTGAATGAAAAAAGTTGCTACATAGCTCTAACATTCTAATCTCAAAAATTCCAAAGATGAAAGTGGAGCGCGGTTCCTTCGGTCGAGCCTTAATGGAAGCAAGGGCGCGCGCGAATGACTGATTGACTGACTGAGTGACTGTTGGTTGATCGAACAGAAGAACTGCGCCAAATGTGAACTGCGCCAACACAGTCAGACAGACTCGTGTCGCGTTGAGCGCCGCTCTGTGCGTCTGAGAAATGCCAAGAATTGCCAAAATGCGCAGCCAACGGTGTCCTTCATCACCTTCTTGACATCTCCACCACCAACCTCCCACATCCTTCTCCAGGACAGGACGTTGCCAACATGTCCGGCACAACGCAGTGGGAAAACATCTACCATGGTCTCGATACCACTCCAGGAAAGCTCAGAATGTCTCAAGGCGGTCTCGGCTGGAAACCTTCCGTAGGCGAAGGCAGCACCATCACCATCCCTGCCGACCAGATGGCTTCCTTCCAATGGATCCGCGTCGCTAGGAACTTCCAACTCTCCATCTTCCTCACAAAGGATCGCGATACTCCTTCTCCCGCACAGACCAACCCACGCCGCACCAACTTTGACGGTTTCCTCCGCGACGACTTTGAACGTCTCTCGTCCTCCATCCGACAATACTTCAACAAGCCCCTCGAAACCACCGAAGTATCAACAAGAGGATGGAATTGGGGTCAGGCAAAGATCAGCAACCATGATGTGCAGTTTTTGGTCAGAGACAAGCTGGCGTTCGAATTGCCTTTGGCTCATTTGGCCAACAGCAACATTGCAAAGACCGAGGTCTCGATGGAGTTTTTGAATCCGGAACAGCAGCAGCCAGGTGCCAACACGGGCTCGTCAGATGCCGGTGCGAGCAAGTCGAGGCGTAGCAAGGGAGATCAGCTGGTTGAGATGCGTTTGTATGTGCCTGGCCACGCAGCCAAGGATGATGGCAGCGATGCAGCCAGCGCAGCAGATGGTGACGAGAACAACGACGAGACAGCAGCAGAGGCGTTCCACGAGGCGCTCAAGTCCAAAGCCGACATCGGTCAAGTGGCCGGCGATTCCATCGTCGTCTTCAAGGAGGTCCTCGTTCTCACTCCTCGTGGTCGCTACGATATCGATGTTTTCAACACTTTTATCCGTCTTCGTGGAAAGACATACGATTACAAGATTCTCTACAGCTCCATGAACAAGCTCTTCCTCCTGCCCAAGTCGGACGAGATCCACGTCATGCTCGTCATCGGTCTCGACCCTCCCATCCGCCAAGGTCAGACTCGTTACCCTTACCTTGTGCTTCAATTCCCTCGCGAAGAAGAGATGGATGCCGAACTCAACCTCAACGAACAGACGATCCAGGAAAAGTACGACGGCAAGCTCAAGAAGCGCTACGAAGAACCCACTTTCCGCATCGTCACCAACATCTTCAAAGTGCTTTCCGCTCAAAAGGTGGCTACGCCCACCGACTTTGAATCGTCGTCGGGCCAGACCAGCATCAAGTGCAATGTCAAGGCGGCCGATGGCAACCTGTACCCGCTGGAAAAGTCGCTGCTGTGGGTGTCCAAGCAGCCAGTCTACGTGCCGTACTCGGAGATCCACCAGGCGATCCTCTCGCGTGTCGGTGGCGCTGTTGCGTCGTCCAAGACGTTCGACCTGCGTGTGGTTACTAAGAGTGGAACGGAACACACGTTCCAGTCCATCTCGAGGGAAGAGCTCGACCGATTGAAGGCGTGGTTGGCCGACCGCAAGGTTCGCATCAAGAATGAGATGGCAGAAGAGACCGGTGGATTGGCAGCAGCCGCGGCAGCTGGGTTGTTGAGCGATGACGATGAGGAGATGGGTGATGTGGGTGGGGCGGATGAGGATGAGGATAGTGAGGAGGATGCCGACTTTGCCGCTGATTCCGACTCGGATGGAGGTTCGCCGTCGGAAGCGAGCTCGGACGAGGATGGAGATGGCGCTTACGACGATGATGGCGACGACAGGCCCAAGAAGAAGAGGAAGGATTGAGTGGCATAATCTTGTTACAAAACACACGCGTGAGCTCAATAGCAATCATTTTCAAAAGATGACAAGTTGAGCGTGTGCTCTATCGCAAATGTGATTGCTCTCTATGGCTGTGACCGTGCTTGCCATCTATCCATTACACCTTTCACCCATGCCTTGTCTCTCAACAACGCCTCGACTCGCCCTGTCAACCAGTCAGTATTGCCCCAAAAGCCTCCACTCCACCCTGCCAGAAACCTTACCCAACTCACCAGCGCGAGCTCCCAATCGCGCACCAACTCATCCCACTCATACCCCTTCCCCTTCGGCAGCGCTTTTGCCAGATACTCATGGTACCTCCTGAGCAACTCCTCCTCACCTTTCTTATCCCTCAGCACATGCCCAGGAATCGACGTGGTCAAGAACTTGGCCAGATCCTGAACACCCAGCCCAATTCCCACATACTGAAAATCATACATGGCCATTTGCTCTCCGTTTTTGGAGAAGGCCATGTTGGCAGCCTTTACGTCGCCGTGTATCAGACTCAAGTGGGATCGATCTGGCGGGTTGTTGAGGCAGAAATCGATGGCGTGGGGGAGGTTCGAGGAGGAGTGGAGGCCGAGTTTGCCCCACGTGTCGCGGCGCGAGATGGAATGCAGCTCGTCCATTCTCGTCGCGAGGTAGTGGTAGCCTCCCTGCTGCCACAACCCCTTCCCTCCCCAGGAGTCGATGGCGGTTGAGGGGGGAGGGCAGAACGCGCTCGTCGACTGCGAGTTTTCCACATCCCATGATCGAGCATGGAAGGTTGCTAGCCACTGCAGAGCTTTATCGAGCTGCTTCTCGCTCAGCGTCCCCCGTTTTTCGGTGAGGGTCGGGAAGCGGATGCTGAGGTCCTCGAGGATCAGCGTCTGGCCCTCCTCCCCTTCTGCGCTCGAACTGAGAAGGAACGGGATGTGACATCCGACATCTTGGCTCGTCAGGCGTGGGGCGAGGTCACGGTAGAAGTTGGCCTCAACTCGATAAGAAAGCATTTTGCGCGCATGCCCTTCATCATACCCTCCTTTCTGGGCGGGTGCGCGGATGATTTTGACGATGAACGTCGAGTCGTTCTCTCTCCCTTGAGGCGGGTCGAGGTGGATGCGATAGATGTGTCCGTACCCTGCCCATAGCTCCGAGAGGTGGGTGGCTTTGACGATGCTCACTCCGGAGGGTAACAAAGGGGCGAGGAGCTGCCGGAGCTCATCTTGCTTCATCTTGCCAAGGAAGGCGTTGAGATGAGGTGTGTCACAAAGGCACAGAGAAGTTTTGAGAGAGAGAGAGAGAGAGAGAGAAATGCCTCCACACCGACTTGTGCATGAAAAGTGACACTCTGCATTTTTGATCGACTAAGAGAAATGTGTAGGTCTAACAAATTTGGTTTCACGTGATGAGAGGGTCGGCTGTCGCGAATAATTCGCCGTCCAAAAGTGACAAGGAGAAGAGGTGTTGTTTGACATCCAACACGCACAACAACGCTGTTCATGCTACGCCGCTACATCCGACACTCCCCTCATATCACATATACACATGTGCGATTGACGGAGAGAAGGAGTGCGAGATGGTTTGGGATGGGGATGGGACGGAATCGTGAAAATGTGAGTGTGGCACAAGATGACAGCGACTGCCAATTTCAGAAAGTTGCGGCTGTAGAAAGTTGATCAACTGCGCCCTCTCTGGAAATAAAAATGAATAGGCAGCAGCGCACACAAATCGCACACTCGAATCTGCTGAGAGTGCAGCTGCCGTGCATGACATCACGCTTGAAAACTGGCACTGGCACTGGCACTCTGGCTTTGCTGGAAGAGAGTCTATTCGCAGATTTGCGTTTCGTTTCCTGTTCGGGCGAAAGTCATTTCAGGGTCCATCTCTTTCTACAGTCAAAAGTTAGAATCTACTCTACTCTGCTGCTGGTTGGCGTTGAGTGGGCTTGGAATAAAAGAGTTCTGACCAATCCTCCGATTGCTACCTTCTTGCTCATCACCAACCGATTCGACTCCTCAAGACCTACACCAACCCAGGACCGCTACTCTTCACCATCAACAACGGCAACAAAGCAACAAAGTCAAAGCCACCAACCAGCCAGCACAACAGCAGCAAGTAAATCAAGTATGTTCCACGGATCCAACACACGACTCAACGCCGCCGGACTGGCTCCCGAGCACTCCAAGCTACTCCCCGAACGTCAAGCCAAGGACGACGAAGCTAACCTTCTTGAAGCTCTTCACGAGGTAAGTGCCATCAGAGAACCACCGCCTCATCATCATTGGATGATGCTTACTGACCTTTTCTCGCCCTCCTCTATCTCGGCATGCAGCTCTACACTTGTTCCACTCCGAGCGACGAGTGCCTCTCGATCTTCGCCAACGAAGCCATCCTCACCCTCCCCACCGGTGACGTCGTAGTTGGCCCTTCTGCCATCCGCACCAAATTCGCCACCCTCTTTGCATCCTACCCTAGCCGCGCTCTCCGCCAGCGTTTGCTCGTCACGCCCGAGTCGCTGCCACTGCGAACCATTGTGCTTGACCAGCTCCTCTCTCTCTCTTCCCCGGATGGGGAGAGCGTCAAGACGGTGCACTCTCTCGTCGTGATCAAGCGCAAAGCTGCCGACGGCAAGATCACCTCTCTCACCGAAGAAGAGGGTCACCGCAAGGCCACCGCTCCTCTGGCCGCAAGGGCGGCCGCGGCCAACAGCTTTTACTCGCCTACCGATGCGCAGCTCTCGCCCGTGACCAGCAAACTCAACTTGGCAAAGAGGAAGAATTTCGGTAAAGCTAAGCCGACTGCGTTGTTTGCCAATAGGTCCGGGTTGAGGCAGGTGGTCGTCCCAGGCTCGCCAGCACAGAGCACGGGAACCAACGCGGACATGGAGTTCTAACCTCTTCGTAGAGAGAGCTGGGAGGTGTCTTGCATAGTGTCAATTGTATATATCGTCCTCGGTCGTCTCGTTTGCATTGTTTATGTTTTTAACATGCTCCTCCTTGTGTGCGCATAAGCATGGTGTTCGTTTGAGGATGCACTGCCCACACTCGCACTCAATCGTTACCCAGGTTGTTACCCTTAAGAATAGTCTGATGTTCCGACAGAATGTGTGTCGCCCGATGAGGAGTGAAATCGGGATTGAATCGGATTTGAGATTAGATTAATTGAATAGAGAAAGGAAGCACGCGCCATTCGCCTCTGCTGCTTTCGGTGTCGGCCCAAAGCGTGCACGAAGCAATTCCGAACAGAGTGTCAGTGACAGCTCACACAGTGCCACCTCACCTTTCTTCCTTCTCGTATCGTTTGCTTTCCACACCACTTCAACATTAACACCATCTCGACTCGCTCTGTCACTTTCACCATCATCCCTTTCCCTCCCACCAATCGAGCTGCCTGCTTCTCTCCCAATACGCTCCCCTTCTCGTAGGGTGATCCTTCCTCAAGATGTTGCACGGCTTCAACATCCTCCGGCAGCAATACTCTAACCTTTCCAAACCAGGAGGTGCCAGTCAATCTGCCATCTCCACTATCCAGACCCTCGCCGAACGACTCGCAAAAGCAGATGAGAATCAACTCAGCATCGAAGACCGTCGCGCTGCCGTCCTTGCCCTCAAGGGTCTGAGCAGGGACCATAACAAGGCTGTCGGAGAGCATGCACTTCCTGCCTTGCTGACATCGCTCCAGAGGGATGCAAAGGATGAAGACTTGGCGAGAGCTCTTATCGAATGCTGCATCACGCTTTGTGAGGTGCAGTCTCCCGAATCTGCCGCGCAGGCTCCAGCAGCGAATAAGAAGAAGCAGCAAGATCAAGGTCCACCCTCGGGTCTGCAGCATACCGATATCTTCCTACAAGAACCAGGCCCGTTGCATTGCTTGCTGCCGCTGTTGGCACCGGACCGTGCTTTCTACACCCGGTTTGCATCGCTCCAGCTTCTCGGCAGTTTGCTTCGAAACCGCCCACATCGTGTGCAGGACCACGTACTCGTCGCGCCCGGAGGATGTGGTGCCATTCTCGAGTGCCTTGCTGAGGGCGCTGGCTCGAGCGCAGAGATCGTCCGCAACGAAGCCCTCCTCCTCCTCCCTCACCTCGTCTACGGCAATGCCGACATCCAGAAGCTCGTCGCGTTCGAAGGCGCCTTTGAAAAGCTCCTCGATGTGTGTGCAGCCGAAGGCCGCATCGAAGGCGGCGTCATCGTCCAAGACGCACTCGAAGGCCTCGAGGCGCTCCTCCGCTACAATGTTTCAAATCAGAACTATTTCCGCGAGACGCTCTCCATCCCCATGCTCGCCCCGCTCCTCTTCTATCCTCCTGGACCGCCCAATGGCGAGTTCCCTTCAAAGCATGCGGAGCACGAATACGCAAGACAGCTCGAGGCGTTTTGCTTCCAGGATTGGGACCAGCAGAAGGTGGTCAACGCCAAAATCGTGCTCGACATTGCAGGGCTGTTGATTGGGGGCCAGGGGGAGGGGAGGAGAGCGAATCAGGGGGCGTTGTTGCAGTGTGGCATGACAAAGTGCTTGCTCGATCTCGCTCTGGCAAGCACCGCCCCGGCGAGCTTGAAGGCACAGGCATTGCATGTCACCGCTTCCCTCATGCAGGCCTCGAGAGCCAATCAGGACCTTCTCTCCACATTGCATGTGCAGCCCGTCAAAGCCGTCGTCGCTCCTAAGGCGCTTCATCCGGAAAGCCAGGAGGGGGACCACCACGAGCAGCTCGAGGTGCAAGAAACGCAATACTCGAGGCTGGAACCCAAGAGCGCCGCGGTCTGTCTGGTCGAGACGGCGCTGGGCACTTCGGGCGCCAAGGGCGGGCTGGGGTTGAGAGCCGCGGCGATTGCGTGCTTCCGTGCGTTTGTGGCGGATAACATGGATGCGAGGCTGTCGATCATCAATGGTATGGCACCCAGTGCCGAGGATAAACTCGAAGGTGCCGCGAGTGCGGGTAAGGCGTTGTTCGAGGCGATCACTTCGAACCCATCGACCCAGGCGACGAGCGAACATGCGGATGCGTACAAGCATCTCATGTCCGCCATGCTCTTCTCGTACCTAGTTCGAGGCAGCGAGACGGCGAAGAAGGCCGCGCGTTCTATCGCTGTCAACCCAGACGGCACCGTTGTCAAGCACAACCGCGACGAACAAGCTGATGATGATGATGACGACGAGGATGATGCGCCGTCATCGCTGATCCAGGTGATTGTGGGTAACCTCACCCTCTCTGAACGTGAGCTGGCGGATGCGGTGCGTAAAGAACGCGCGTCCGCCATGGGCGCCACCGTATCCTCCTCCTCCTACTCGGCGGCCGACTGGACGCGCATCATGGTGGGCTACCTCGTGCTCCTCTCCATCTGGCTGTACGACTCCCCGCTCAGCGTGTGCGATTTCCTCTCCGAATCGGCGACGCTGCAGGCGGTGATCCAGCCGGTAGCCCAATCTTCCGGCGTCGACCCCCTCATTCAGGGCCTCGCTGCGTTCTTGCTCGGTGTGGCGTACGAGTTCGACACGGACCCAGGCAAAGCAGCTCTGACCCGAGCCACGATGCACCCGATCCTGCACTCGAGGATCGGGGCGGACGCGTTTGCCGTACGCATCAACCGCATTAGCGACGACGTGCGCTTCCGCCAAGTCACCCCGGACGTGCTCTCCAACCTCATCTCTATCGAAGAGCACGCTGAAGCTGATGAGATGCGCGCTCGCCAGATCGCTCAAGCTAAAGCCGCCGCCCTCGCTGCCGCCGCCGCTGCGAAGGCCGCGGGGGAGGGAGCCACTTCTCCAGCCGCGGGCGAGCAGGTGAGGGGCGCGGAGGACAAGGACAAGGCGGACGAGGAAGCGGCGGATAAAGACCTTGAAGTGAACGGTCTCGGCCACCTCTCAAAACGCCGTCGAGCCGGGTTGTGGTTCGACTGGTCGTTCGTCGAGTTTTGGCGTGCTAACGCCACTCTCATCGCTAAGAGTATTACGGTGGATCCGGAGAGCAGTAGTAAGAAGGAAGAAGCGCGACCGGCTGAGCTGCTTGATGCGCAGCGACAGGCAGAGGCGTTGAGGGATACAGTGGCGAAGCAGGCGAGAGAGATCGAGGTGTTGGAGAAACGTATCGATGAGATGACGTCTTCGCACACCAGCGCGATGGAAGAACTTGAAGCCAAACTCAAGGAAGCTGATGAGGCAGTGGCGGCGCACGCCCCGCAGCTCCAAGCCGCACAGTCCGAGCTCGAGCAGCTCAAGTCCACCCATGCCGCTGCACTCGCCGAAATTCAGGAAAAGCACGATAACGTTGCGCGCCAACTGGACGAGGTGAGGGCGAGAGAGGAGCAAAGTAACGGTAAAGTGCTGCAGCTTACCGCCGAAATCGCGAGAGTGTCGGCAGGTAAGCCTTCGACTAAGGAATTCGCCGCACTGCAGAAGGCGCATGATGAGGTTAAGAAGAAACATGACGACCTCCTCTCCTCCGGCGGTGAGGGGGGCAATGTAGGGGCAGGGGTGAAGGAGTTGATGGAAGCGAGGGAGCGCATTGCTCAATTCGAAACTCAACTTCAAGCTAGGGCCGCGGAGAAGGGGGATACGCAGACGATTTTCTCGTCCGAAGAAGGCGAGGAGAAGCTCAAGGCGGAACTCGACGTGGTTAAGGCCAAATTGCACCAAGAGGAGGAGGCGAGGCGCACGTTGGAGGAGAAGCTGGCAGAGGCGGAAAAGCGCGCCGACGCCGGCAAGGAAAAGGATCTTGACGGAGTGCGGGCGGAGAAGGCAGAGTTGGAGAAGAAAGTCAAGACCCTCGAATCGGCGTCCAAGGAGAAGAGCGAGTTGGAGGAGAAGGTCAAATCGCTCGAAACGGCGCAAAAGGAGAAGGACGAGTTGATGGAGAAGGTCAAGACCCTCGAAGCGGTGGAGAAGGAGAAGGTGGAGTTGGAGAAGAAGGTCAAGACTCTCCCTCAACTCGAGTCGGCCAAAGCGGAGCTCGAACGCAAACTCCAAAACCTCGCCAAGCTTGAAACCGAGAACAAGGAGCTCCACGCCAAACTCTCCTCCGCTTCCTCCAATGGTGGAGCCAAAGACATGGAGTCTTTGAAAAAGGAGAAAGAAGAAATCGCAAAGGAGAACGAAGACCTGCTCGTCCTCCTCGAAGAGCTGACGCAGAAGAGGAAGAAGGACAAAGCAAAGTTGAAGGAGAAAGGCGAGGAGGTGAGCGAGGACGAAGACGATGATGAGGAGGAGGAGGATGATGATGTCGATTAGCGATATGAAGAAGGCACAATAGAAATTTGGTTACTCATCGCTGTGATGCTGCATGTTTTGTGATACAATCTGTGATGTTTGAGGAGAGAGACATGGTGCAAATAGACTGGCTGACAAGCAGGTGGTTGATTTGCGTTCGTTGTGACGACAGAGACGACGATGTCAATCTCAGATCGTCACCTCCGTATCTTTCACGGCACATCAGAAGAGATCGACTCCTCGCTTCTGTCCCACCTTTTGTAGTTCGATATCTTGCGACTTCGCGTCCACAGCCACTCAATCACGTCGATTCAGCACACCCAAATTGTACAACGCAAGCAGCACACAGAATTGAATTTGAACAGGGTCCATTTGCATGCAAGAAAAGAGAAACACGACTAGACATCCGTTAGCAGAAAGGGACAAGAAAACGGAGGCGCCGAACGAAACCGGAATGGATGAAACGATATACATGAGAAAAAGGACCGTCCCCGTCGATATCCGAAGAGATGCGTAGTAGGTCTTCTTTGATAGAGGGATACAGTCAAGAGTGAAGTCGAAGTCGAATAAGGACAAAGGTTCAAAGGAACCGCACCCAACACGTGCGCAAATCAAGCATGGGGGTTCAGAGACCAGCTCTAGCATCCTCACACTGAAATGCCGCCCGCATGTAAAGTGAGCAACCTTGAACCAAGCGAAGACAAAGGTAGCTTGATAGGAGGCGGAGAAAAAGAATAATACAGTTCCCATCCCCAAACTGCGCAAGGGAGGGATAGATGCAAGGTCATGATACAGAGGATCCTGTAGTGGGGTGTGGTCGTCAGTCAGAAACCTTGCGGCTCTGTCGTTAAATCGAAGCGAAGCTGCGTCGTAATAGCTTGGTCGTAAAAAGTGGATGGTAGACGCGGCCGAATCAAGCGCAAGAAACAGCATTGTTGGCGACCGCAGGCTGAAAGTTCGACACGGACGGCTTGACGTCAACCTCGTCGTCATCGTCAGCCTCCGAGAGCGCGGCAGAGTCAAGACCCATCTCCATCAGAAGGTCGTCATCAGACAGGTGCGAAGAGGGCTCGCCATCGTCTTCGCCAGCGAGAGAAGCCGAGAAGCTACCCTTAGCCTTGATCGACCTTCGCGAAGCGCGCGTCTCCTTGCGTGGTGCAGCAGTCTTGACCTCACCGCTGGGCAACTCGGTAGCATCAGGTCCCGCACCCATCAGCGACATGCCAGCGATGACAAAGCACATGCCGAGCGTGTTGGGCTTCTTGTCCGATGACTGGGACGCAAGCGAGTCGTTGCGCGAATGTCTGCTCTCCATCGATGATGAAGAGGCCGTCGAGGGCGACGAAGGCGCAGAAGCAACGGGGAAGCGGTAGTCAAGGCCGAGCCCCATAGTCGTGTTCACAGCCTTGTCATGGACGAGCTGCGATGCAGATCGGTTGCGCAGAGCGTTCTCTGAGAACATGGCAAGAGTGGGAGTCTTGGCAAGGTCGAGACCGACTTGGGAAGCGTCGAGCATGGCATTGGCGTTCGTGGAACCGCCGATGGTGAACTTGGAGAGGGGCGACTCAGGAACAAAGAGAGGAACCTCGGCGCCCTGGCTAGCCTTGAAGGGGACGGAAGTGACGCCGCCCACGTTGGCGCCCTCAAACCCCGCACCCGGCATGGTGTTGGCAATCATCGACGACTGAGAAGCCAGACTGGCGCGCAGCGCATCGAGTTGGGCAGCCAGCTCGCGCTCGCGCTGCAGCGAAGCCGAAAGGTCAGATCGGACGCGCTCAAGCTCAGCGTCAGTGGCCGGCGAAGCTTGCGGGGCAGCGGCAGAGGGAACTGCAGAGGACACCTTGCCTTGGGTCTCGGGGGCCGGAGTGCCCTCGTTCTCATCAGCAGTGGGAGCAATCGATGCGCCCTTCTTGCTGATAACCTCCTCAAGGCAGGCACGGGCCATGGGCTCCTCGTTAGCAAGCACAGAGGCAAGCTGAGTGGAGTCGATGCGGTCGAGACCAGCGTCGGCACCAGCGATAGCCTCCCACATGCGCCACACGAGCATCGAGATACCTTTGCACTTGATCTCCATCTCTTCGAACTGTTCACGCTTGCGCTGTCGCGAAAGGAAAGCAGCCGCGCGGTTCTTGACGAGACGGGCCTCACGCTTGGTGAGACCAGACGTGTCGGGAGGTACAAAGAGGCTCGAGTGCTTGGCAGAGGTGTCGATGACCGGGAATGGCTTGCCCGACTCGGTGACGTGAGAGGCCGAAGGAGGAGGTCGTCGCTGAGCAGGCGTCTTGTTGGCCTTCTTAGCTTTGGCAGCTTCGCTCTCCGGAGTGTTGACGACGGAGGCCGAGTCAAGTGCGGCGTCACCCTGGAGCTTGCGCTTAGAACCCCTCTTGGCGGAGCCAGGTCGGCCAGATACATCGGAGAGAGAGCTTGGCGAGGCAACAGAGCTGATGGACTCGGCATCCGAGAAGGCAAAGCGCTTTTCGGGAGCATGTGTAGCGAAGTTTGGCAGGCTCATGCTAGCGACCATGGGTTGAGAACCTGGGTAGCAAGCGAAGTCGGAGGCGACCTGAGGGGCAAACGTGTCAGCGCCAGGCTCCATCTTGATCATGTGACCGGAAGGGCTGGGCTTCCAGAAGGTGTTCATGTCTTGAGCAGCGTACATGCCAGGCTGGACGAGCATGTGAGCTGAGGGGTTGGGCATGACACCGTTGGGGTGGAAAACACCGCTGTATGGGTTGCTGAACATGGGCTGGAAGCTGGCGGCATTGACGTGCTCTGCAGAGAATTGAGCGTCGAGCAGGTTGTGCGACATGCCAGTCTGTTGAGGAGATCCGGCGGGAGCCCAAGCCGGGGGATGAGGTGAAGAAGACGCTGCCGAGAAGGCCTGGGCGCTCTGAGGCGAGGAAAAAGACGGTGAGGCGTTCATCCTGTTATTGTTAACGGTTGAAGAGGTGGTGGTGGTGATGGTGTTGCTGATGTTGGTACTGAGAGAAAGCGTGACAGGGAAGATGCTAGCGATGCGGGAAAGGCTTATACTACCAGAGTACAAAGCGATTCAAGAAGGGGGGAAAGATTCACTCCAGAGCGAATCCAAGATCAAAGAGTCAAGAAAGACCAGAGAGCTGATGTAACCAGTCAATCAGCTGCAGTGGGTCAAGAGGAGCGTACAGTTCACTTTTGATCAAGTGAAGTCGTGGCGATGCCGGGGAATGGCGGTGAATGCTATTCAAGGGCAGTGGGACCGAGATGAAAGTTTCAAGGTCGGGGGAGCGAAATGAAACGACGTTATAAAAGACGTTGGTTGACGAGCAGAGAAGCGCAGGTCAATATCGTGTGCAAGTCGATGGGCGTTGAGGGAGAGAGATGAATGGGTGGTCTTTTGAAATGAAGAGATCGCGAACCAAGCGCGATGAAGGTGAAGCTGAAATGCACTGAGCCGTGAAGAAGATTGTTGCGTTGAATCCGAAAACCGAAGTAAGACAGAGAATTGCGATGAAGAGAGGAGGATTGGGTTGTAACAGGATGAAGGGGGGTGGGGGATGATGGTGGTGATGATGATGGGTGAAGAGATAGAGGAAACGGAGCAAACCAATACGAACCAGTGAGACAGGCGACCTGCGATGAGGCGAACGATCAAAGGGCTGATCATAGTGATTCTGCAAGGGCCGGGCAAAAAGGGGGGGGAGCGAGCGAGCTAGAGAGCGGGAGAAGCAAAGCGCAAGCGTGTCTGTCTCAGATTTCGCGCAAGTCAGTGCCATGTGAGGTTGGTTTTTCACCGTTCGCAACAGGTTGTTCCGAAACTTGCGAGCTCTTTCCTGTAGTCACGCACAGGACTACAGACAGTCTTCATAGCTCACGCGCGTTTGGTTGCCCTCTGAAGCCAAGTTAAGCTCAGAAGCATTGTACGCAGTGCAACGCAGAACGCAGCCCATGCAACATCGCACTGCTTTTTCAGAGCAAGCTGCAGACGTGACAGGTCGCCCGCAGGCTGCGATGGGTCCCCCTGTTCTTGTCTCTCTACCTTCTTTTTCTTTCATCTTCATCGACGAACCCCGAGTTGAGAGCATTGAATCAAGCCTCAAGAAAAGGGGGTGGAACGGGACGAGACAACGGCGCACTCGAGCACGGCCAACCGGCCTTGCAAATCGAAGCACGCGTGCAGCTGAATTTGTATTACGCGTAACCCCCTCGACGCGAACCTTGCATACACTGGGCTGGTGCCTTGCCAATGGGGGTATCGATCGCAAGACGGGGGTACACTTCTCGATTTCCGAGGTGTCAGTTTCAGATTTGATTCTTTGATCTGCGAGTCCAACATTCGGCCAATCACTCGCTTTGAATGGTTCATTTGCAAACTCGTGCAGCGACCATTTGCACCCTTTGTCTGCATGGTCTGCAAAGCTGCTTTTCAACAGACTCTGTCCTCTCACTCCGCCTTTCTCCTGCAGAACCGTGATCGTGAGGACTTTTGAGCACTCTAGCAGTGTGTATCCCTCCATTCAGAGCTTCATTCAAATTGCAAGTGTACCGGTACCAATCCTCCAACAAGTCCTCGCTCGCTTTTGACAGTTGCGCCACGGTGCGAGCGCGTGCACGTTGGATAGCTCAATTACGCCTCCCTGCCCATTCCCTATGTACGCCTCTATCGAAGCTGGAATTACGCCTCAATTCGAAAATGAAATTTATCCCGCTCGTCCCAGCTGGTTGCCCGTTGCAGCTGAGCAGCCACTTGATCAAGCCGCGTTTCCGTTTCCCACGCTGCCGGTCATTCCGACGTTGACAAAAGTGCTTTTCCACACATTGATGAGCTTGACGGATCATTGTCCCGCTGAAGGACGCATATCAAGCCACGCCCGAAGCGGTCCCAAGCACGATCAAGAATGATGAAAGCATCATCGGAACGTGGGTCGATTCGCAGATACGGTGAAAGTGTGATCTTCCGACATTCACAATCGAGGGCGGCTCGCTTATTGGGTTAGAGACACACTAAAGAAGCGCACTTCAGTAGCGGTTTCAGACCATTTCGCAAATACCGTGCCATTTCATAATGATTGTAACAATTTTCAGATTTCAGCTCGTTGCACATTTTTGGTGATACACCATACCATCTTTGATTCAGCACTGCGCTGCAGCAAGACAAGCTATTGCAATGAATGATATAGGAATGGATAGCTTGGAAGCACAGTTTTCTACTCATACCTGTATGAAGAGCTTCGAGAATTGTTTCAGTACTTTGTCGAGCCTCCTTTCTGCGCCTTGACAATTTGCTGGCGCTTTTTCATTGAATCAATGCAGGCATTGATAGCCTCGAGGCTGATCTCCTTGTCCCACACCTCTTGAGCCACCTTGAAAAACTCAGAGGCATTAGAAGGGAGTCTGCTGCGCTTGTCAATGCGGTTTTTGAGCATACTCCAGATGTTTTCAATGGGATTGAGGTCAGGTGAGTTCCCTGGGTGTTTGATTGACTCGATGCCAAAGTCTGTTCGGATCTGCTGGCAAATTGCTGCTTTGTGTGGAGGTGTGTTGTCCTCTAGAACTTTGTGACCTGGCAAGAGCTGCGTTGCAGTGTACAAAGGGCCTTGGAAGATTTGTTCGGCATATTTTTCACCGTTGAAAGTTTCAGCTGGAGTGCACCTGATTCCATCACTTCTTGACGGAGCCAATTCAATAAGGACCAGCGGAGTTTTGAAGTTGTAGGCAATGCCTGCCCATACCATGATGCTTTGCCGGCCGTTGTTGACCCGGAATGAATAGTTTCTGGCTTTCTCTTGCCCCCCTTTGCGTGTGCTTACCCGAGGCCAGGAATTTTGCTTTCCAATTACAATGGAGCACTCATCGGTAAAGATGACCTTGCGCCAATCTTGCTGAACATACTTGTCTGCCCATTCACGGCGGTCTGCAATGTTTTTTGGGCTGAGCATAGGCTTGCGGAGAGCAACATTGCGCCTGATACCCTCGGCACTTGCAATCCTTTTAAGTGTGGATAATGAGATACCTTCAAGGCGCTTCACCACGTCCGGCCAAGGAGCAAATGGGTTTTCAAAGATTGCACGCAAAACTAGGCGCTTCTGCCTATCAGAAATGGTTTTCTTCTGGCCTGTTGGTGGCTTGTTGCGGTCATGGCCTCGCTCCAAAGAATGCTTGAGGCTACGGGACACTGTGGCCTTGTGAACTCCCATGCGTTGAGCAACCTGCTCCAGAGTAAGTCCATAAAGCCTGTAACCGCGTATCAGCGCCCTTTTAGATGGTGACAGCCATTTCCTGCCCGCCATGATGATACAGATATAGATGCTAAGATAGAAGTTTGTGCTCGCCCTTGCACAGCAACGCAAACCATCTCAATCACAAGGCTGTAGAATTTAGTTGCACATATGAAGTTGTTGCAATCATTATGAAACGGCATGGTACAGTAACGGTACCGTGCTCTCCGGTGGGGGAGTACATTCCGTTTCCGAGGACGAACTATCCTTCACGATCAATCTGCAAGGACACAGAAACATTAGCAAAGCGGGGGGCTTCATGGCGCTCAAACGATTCGATGGTTGCCCTTGCTGCACTGCTTCTCCTTACAATGCATACCGTACAGTACTGGTAGTAGAGTCAATGCGCTGCACCAAGGTAGCAGGCTAGACGAGAAGTTCATGACGGTAATCTATCGCAAACGAGTCCCCTGACCCGACCTCCCGCACTAGTCCGCTTACGATGCTGGGCGCATGTATCCAAGTAAACCGTCGGCAATTCCTTCACGCACGAGAACTTGAGCAAAGTCATCGACAGTTGTCGTCCTCACCTACAGCACTCACCATTTCTTTTGCCCTCAAGCTGCTGGTAGACACAGCCACGGAAGAATGAAGCAACCAACGGTCAACTTTGATTTGTGCGACCCTTCTTTCCTAAGAGGCTATGAGAAGCATCGGCAGCCTTTTACCCGGCACCATAACCCCCGAATTTTAGGGTTAGAACAAGTGCATTGTGCATGCCTAAATTGAAATCAGGGCTGCCGATACGTTCTCATTGGGTGGATGCGGACTTAACAGCATTTCAGTTGTTCAAATTTGTGAGCATGACATAATGAAAGGTCCGAAGTCACGTGGAAATTCGAGTTGCTGCGAAATGCAGGTCGAAGTCTCTCCACTTCGTAGGTCTGTATGGAATCGTTCCACATCCTCTGGCCAACACCAATCATCGCTACTTCGGAACGCTTCGCATCTAAGCTAGCATCCGCAGGACAGGCAACCATCACTGTAAGGTGCAGATGGGTGGACATCTACAGGTTTGACAGTCTTAAACGGTTCAGGTTGTCAGCTGCTCAATAGCGTTTCTCTTGCTCACTCAGCCAAGTTCAGATCTCTTCGACATGGTCCGCGTCATCATCAAGGGTGGTGTTTGGAAGAACACCGAGGATGAGATCCTCAAGGCCGCCATCTCCAAATATGGCAAAAACCAGTGGGCGCGTATCTCGTCGCTGCTCGTGCGCAAGACTCCGAAGCAATGCAAAGCAAGATGGTACGAATGGCTCGATCCATCCATCAAAAAGACAGAATGGTCAAGGGAAGAAGACGAAAAGCTGCTGCACTTGGCAAAGCTCATGCCAACGCAATGGCGCACAATAGCTCCTTTGGTCGGCAGGACTGCCAACCAGTGTCTCGAACGATACCAAAGACTCCTCGACGAGGCCGAGGCGCAGGACAATCAACCTGGAAGTAGCTCACTTGGTCTCACAGGTACAGGTGAAGCTGTCCCCAGTGCCGACGATGTTCGACGTCTCCGTCCCGGTGAGATCGATCCGGACCCAGAGACCAAACCTGCCAGGCCGGATCCTATCGATATGGATGAAGATGAAAAAGAGATGCTCTCAGAAGCACGAGCTCGTCTTGCCAACACTCAGGGGAAGAAAGCAAAGCGCAAGGCTCGAGAGCGCGCTTTGGAAGAGGCACGACGACTCGCCATGCTTCAGAAACGTCGAGAGCTCAAAGCCGCTGGCATCACCATCAAGCAAAAGACCAAGAAGGGCGTCATCGATTACAATGCCGACATCCCATACGAGAGGAAACCCGCTCCAGGATTCTACGACACAAGCGCAGAAGCGTCCAAGTCATACAAGGCGCCTGTCGGCAAGACACTTCAGGAGCTCAATAGCAGAGGAGCCGGCCCCGATGATCCCACCAAGAACAAAAGGCAAAGGGAAGCCGAAGAAAAGTCTAAGCAAGCAAAGCAGGCCATGACGGGCAGGAATGAGGAACAGATCCGCAAGCTCAAGGAAGCTGAGCAGATCACAAAACGACGCAAACTCAACTTGCCTGCTGCACAAGTGGATGAGGACGAATTGGAAGCCATTGTCAAGATCGGACAGGCCGGCGAGCGTGCCCGCTCCTTGGTGGAAGAAAGTTCAAGCGACGCAACAGATGGTTTGCTCGAAAAGTACTCAGCGCTCGACTCAGTTCAGACCGCCCGCACACCGCAGGTGGCTGCACAGGAGGACAAACTGATGCGAGAAGCCAGGAACTTGCGTTTGATGTCATCGGCCCAAACACCACTGCTCGGAGATGCCAACGCAGACATTGAGTCCTCATCGTCCGGCCCTGATCAGACACCTGGGTCTTTCGCTGCACAGACGCCAAACCCGCTTCTGACACCAAGCTTGCGAAATGGCCGCAGCATTGACTCGGATCGAGACGCCAGGTCTGTTGCAGGTGCCTCGACGCCGATGAGGACGCCATTGCGAGACAACCTTGGACTCAACATGGAAGAGAGGAGTCAAGCGGGCTACGAGACGCCACGCGATCTCAAGCGCGCCCGCAATATGGCTCAGTCGCACCTGAGGCAAGGACTTGCATCGTTGCCGGCCCCGAAGAACGACTTTGACATTGTGATGGACGAGCAAGAGGACGAGGCGGAACCAAGCACAGGCAGGCTGGACGACCAAGTCACGTTGAGCGAGGAAGATGCGGCCGAGCGTGACGCGAGACTTGCGCGCCAAGCAGCTGAGGAAGAGGCCAAAGCGGAAGCAAGGCGCAGTCAAGCGGTTCGTCGGAACCTTCCGCGCCCCGCGGATATCGACGTGCAACGTCTAGTTCAACAGGTCGAAGCCAAATACCAAGACCGCGTAGAGATGCTGGTCGCCCGCGAGACGGCAAGACTGCTGCATCACGACTCGAACATGCATCCCATCCCAGGTGGCAAGCATCCAGAACCAGAGACGGTGCAGTTGGATTCACTCTCGGACGACTCACACGCGGCAGCTAGAGAGCTGATGCGCGTCGAGCTTGCTAATGCGCTCGGATTTCCCGGCGCTAACGACGAGGCTTTGCGGAGACTGGTAGGGGCATCTCTTGACGATGATGAAGAAGCGATGTCCAAGCTTGAGGCTGGGATTCAGCAACATTGGCTGGAATCAAGGAGCAGCAAGCCTAAGCTGACACAAGCCATGACTTTGGCAAAGGAGAAAATGGCAAATGCGGCATTGCAAGCATTGAAAGGCGAAAAGATGCTGCAGAAAGTGCTTGGAGGCTACAAAGCGAGAAGCGAGGCACTGTCTGCATCGGTCAAGGAGCAGTTCAAGGCGCTGGAGGAAGCGACGATCTTGCGCGAGACATTTGAGCGGCTGCGTCGGGAAGAACAGGGAGGCAAGCTGGAACGTCTGGACTCGTTGCGCAAAGAAGTGGAACGATTGGCGAGTCGGGAGGGACTAGCGCAGACGGCATACAAGGCGCTGGAAGACGAAAGGGCGGCTCTGTTGGAAGAGTGCGAGACGCTGGAAATGGAAGTCAACATGCGCCGAGCAGAGGCGCTCAACGAGGCGGCGCTTTCGCAATGATTCTTCTGACAGTGTAATCTGCAATCAAGGCATGTTGCCCTCGACTTCACAAGCAATGAGATTATCTGATTTGGCTGCAAACACCCCACCCTGGCCGGACTCTGTCTAAACCTCGTTCGTGCATGAAAGTTTCTACTCACCCGGCAGGCCACCACATTGAGATGTCTTGAAAGCATTGTTTCGGACATATTCGACCGCCTTTGCTGGGTTTACTGGTTGTCTGCCTGCGCAAGAGCGGGATGGTTGCTCTTTTGCAACGTGAATCAAACAGGAGGTCCGACCCTATGCACCTATGGCAACTCGGCTTGGCAGTAAAGGACAGCTGCCGCGGCAATATCACTGCAACCAATTAGTCACCGGCACGAAAGGTCCGGCTTCTCGGCGTGACCTGGATGGAAGCCGCTAAAGTTTGCCACTATCTCCAATGGATCGTCGGAAACATCGGCACAGCGCTCCTCGAGTGAGACACGACCGCAGAGCACGAACCGAGCTAAATGCTCGACTGGGTTGCGCTCAGATCACTGGCAGTTCTGAAGGGGATAGAAGCACAGAACACATGAACTAGCAGCACTGGCGAGCTAGGGTGTGACAATTTTTTATCTGATTTGATGTGGTGCATGGAAGAATGCAAGTTTTTTAAACTGCGCTGTTTCTTGGCAAACTCACATGCTTCCACCGGCTTTACCGCCTCAAACCAGACCAGCAACGCGGAACAAGACATTCCGTATGCAAACGCTCGACTTCATTCAGGCAGAATCAAAATTGTATTTGTGTCTCGAGTCTGTATTCATTGTTTGCGCCAAGAGAATACAGTGATTCGAAAGGTCGAAAGGCGCCGAACAAGCTAAATTCTCCTCTGCTTCCTTTCGTTATCTGATCCGACCAATCTGATGAAAAAAGTGACGTTTTCAGTCGGCGCCTTCACACAACATTTTCTTTGCCGATGACCACATTCTCAGCACACAATTGACTCGCTTCGCCTTCGCATAGCCATTGCTTTGTGTACGTAACCTGCTCACAGAGTGCCTGCGACTTGACTGCCACAGCCGCCATAAGGCAGCCCAGGAACTAAGCCTTCCCGTTTTGCATGACTCGCCACATTGGCTTCCGCTTTGCTACCTTTTGGACGTGGACCACCTGCAAGCCATGGTCGCTTGTCCACCCAAATGTTCAGCATTGTTCTCACGCAGGCCGTTATCTGATTTGCTACTAAGCTGTCCGACCTTCGTCGCACTTATCTGATTCGTTGGTCCTGCAGCGCATGAAGTTTGTCCTCCAAGTCTTGGCTTTCTCTCCCGCCTCCTTGTTGCATGTGCAAGCCGCATGCTTCTTGTGCCTGAAAGAAAAGTTTTGCCCCGACCTGTTCCGGGCTGGACCTGCTAGTCTGCTACCTTGGCTCGTTCGCAGTCCTGTCCAGTTGATGCACGCAGACTCCCTTCTCGGCTACACGAGACACGAGGTCCGTCGTGTCCTCGCTTGACTCTTCAGCACGATCTGCTTCCGTCATGTGCCTTGCGAAACACGCTCTATGAAGTCCTCCCAATCTGATAAGAATTTTCTTTCTCTCCCCACGCAGATCTCCTCTCATATAAACCAAGACTTGTCCTTTCCTTCTTGGCATCAACGTCCCCTTCTCTCTGTACCTTTTCCTTCCGCAACGTCCCCCGATCCCTTTCCCCTCCCTCGACACTAATCATGTCGCAACCATCCGACGCTGAAAGTGTCGATCGCTCCGGTCGCCTCGAGGCCTCAGAGACTTCCCACATCAAGGGCGACAAGCAGATTGGTGTGCTTGCCGCCGAGGCCGGACGTAGCGTTGCTGATTGGACTCTCTGGCTCGGCATCCTCGGCATTGCTCTTGTTGCTTACCTTTATGGCCTTGACAACAACACAATGTACGCGTGGCAGTTCGCAACCACCTCCGAGTTCAAAGATACTCCTGCTGCCACTGCACTCTCCATCGTTCAGGCCGTCCTCATCGCCGTCGGCAAGTTCCCCATTGCCAAGCTCGCAGATGTCTTTGGTCGTGCTCAGGCCTATTTCATCTCTGTCTTCTTTTGGGTCCTTGGCTTCGTCATCATCGCTGTCTCGCAAACCACTCGTGACGTAGCAGGCGGTACTGTCCTCTACGCTATCGGCAACACTGGTGTTCAGATCATGCAACAGATCGTTCTTGCAGACTACATCTCCACCAAGTGGCGAGGCGTCTCCATCGGCCTCGTCAGTCTGCCTTACGTCCTCAACTTCTACGTTGCCGGCAAGGTCACTGGTGCGCTCTCCCCCGCCAAGTGGCGCTGGGGGCCTGGCTTCTTCAGCATCTGCGCTCCTGTCGCCGCCGTCTCCATCATCCTCGCCCTTGCCATCAACCAGAGGCGTGCCAAGGCTAAGGGCCTCATCCCTGTACACCCATACAGGAAGATGTCTTTGCTGTCTGCAATCTACGCCTTCCTCGTTGACATTGACGCCCTGGGTCTTTTTCTCATCTGCGGCGGTTTCCTCCTCTTCCTTCTCCCGCTCAACCTTGCCAAGCTTCAAGCAGATGGATGGCAGACTGGTTGGATCATCGCCATGCTCGTTCTTGGTGGTGTCATGATCATCGCCTTCTGCGTGTGGGAGATCTATGCTCCTAAGCCTATCTTGAACAGGCGATGGAGACTCAACAAGGAAGTTCACTTTGCCACTGCCATTGGCTTCTTCGACTTCTTCAGCTTCTACGCGTCATGGGTCCCTGCCTACTACTGGAGCTACATCGTCAAGGACTACGACCTCACCAACGCAAGTTACTTCTCCAACACCCAGTCTCTGTCGCTCACTGTCTTTGGTATTCTCGCTGGCTTCATTTCTCTCGGTACCAAGAACTACAAGTGGGTCTTGGTCTCTGGTGCTGCTATCCGTATCCTCGGCATTGGTCTCATGATCAAGTACCGCGATGCTGCTTCCAGCACTGCGGCGGCCGTGATCCCTCAGGTGCTCCAGGGTCTCGGTGGTGGTTTCCTCGGCATCACCCTCCAGGTCGCCGCTCAGGTCAGCGTCCGACACCAGGACGTAGCTACTGTTACCGCCTACTTCCTTCTCCTCACTGAGATTGGAGGTGCATGCGGTAACGCCCTTGTCGGTGCCATTCAGACCAACGTCCTCCCCGGCTACTATGAGAAGTACGCCCCCATGCTCAACGCCACCGAGCGTGCCGCCATCTATCTCAGCCCCTTGGGTGTCCAGACCCTCTATCCGATCGGAAGCCCTGAGAGGACCGGTATCATCAACGCCTACAACGACTATGTCCACATCCTGCTCATCGTCGCCATCGTCCTTGCTGTGCCGCCCCTCATTCTCGGCTTGCTCATCAAGGACCGCAAGCTCAACGACAAGCAGAACTGCGTCAGCGACGAACTCGCCGGTATGCGCCGTCTGTCCAACGACAGCAGCGAACACTCCGAAAGCTCGTACGATGCCGGCAAGAACTAAATGTCTCTGTATCACTATCGTGCCCCTCCCGCACTGGAACCTCCCCTACCCTTCTACCCCTTAATACCTGCTCTCTCTTATGTGAGCTCTCTAAAAATGCTTAGCCAAAGTGTCTTGGCTCACAAGCATGTTGTTCCTTTGGTTATCACTTGCAAATGGAAATTCCAAGTTTGTCACCTAACTATTCGCATCAGTGTGAACATAGTCGATAAAGCGGTTTGAGACGCCTCCGTCCTCACCGAACTAGGGCTAGGTTTCGTTGCCATAGTCGTAGCTTTCGGCTGACCTTGTGAACCTCGCAGCAAAGTACCTGGCTGCCTTTGTGATCGCTTAGCAATGTAGCATGCACAGTCACGTAAAGAAGACGACGCATTACATTCTTGCCGCTATGGGTGGTCACACAATTGCTCTTTTCTGACTACCCCCGCTTTGCTCAACGAAAGGCACAGATGCTGCTATGCAACGTCATAACGTCTTGTCATTGTGATCAAGATCGAGCCACTAAATCGATACTTTCTTACTTGAGAGGCAGCTTAGCGACGGCGGCCTGAGACTTGGCGTCGTTCTCGAGCGTGGCGCACCACTTCTGGACAGTGGGGTAGGGCGAGAGGTCGACCTTGCCGAAGCTGGCGATACGGACCCAAGGCCAGAAGGCGAAGTCGGCGATGGTGGGACGGTCGAGCGCAACGAAGCTTGAGCCGCGAGCAGCCTGACGCTTGAGCTGCTCCTCGAGAATCTGGTAGAGACGTGCCGTCTCACCCTCGAACCTCGTGAAAGCAGACTTCTGCGGCTCCTCACCGTAGCTAGGAGTCCATTAGTGGTGAAGGTAGTTCACATTACCCTTTCGTGACAAAAGGATGATGGTAGCAAAGGAAGATACGAGGAGAAGCGTTGGACGAAGGAATGGAGAGATATCGATCAAAAGGATGTAGAAAAAAGTCAGTGTGATGTTTAATAACGCGCTGTCAATCTCCGCCACTTTCTCCCACCTCCACCATCTTCATTTCATCTCCCCTTGACCACCCACTCTGGCGTGCAGGAAATGTGTGGGGTTTACTTACCTGAACAGGACCCAAACCACTGAGCTGGTGGGTAAGCCATTGCATTACAACGGCTCGCTCTTCGGCAGTTTTGCCGAAGTATTTGCCTTCCTTGTCATGCTGGTCTACAAGGTAGTAGAGAATCGCACCGCTCTCCCAGACGGCGAAGCCGTCTTCGTTGCGCACGAGACAGGGTACACGACCGTTAGGGTTGAGTTTGAGGAACTTAGCGCCCTTCACACCTTTCTCGGGGTCGTCACCGAAGACGAGGGGTACAACATCGTACGAGAGGCCGAGGTGCTCGAGGAGCACGGCCGCCTTGAGAGGGTTGGGGCCAGGGCCGAGGTGCGAGTAGAGAGTGTACTGAGGGGACATTTTGAAGACTGTTGTATGAGTAGGGCTATGGTGTCTAATGGCATGATGACTCTGCCCAAGCGCATCCCATTATATGTCTTGCTCCAACACAGCCGATGGTCAAGCTTCTTTCGGGGAATGTTGCTCTATTGGCATGGTGAACTGCACGGGCCTCCACCCAAAGCGGAGGCGGTCCCAGAACGAAACCAGTACGGGCACACTACCAGCACAACATAAGGTACTTACTTCTTCGAATGATGGGGAAATAAGCGGGGTTAAGCTTTCTGCACGATCCTCAGACATGCACATCATGTCCTTCTCGCGGAGAAAGTCAGTGCGAACATAAGGTGGAGGTGTCGGCGGCGACCGTACGGTACTTTTTGAGTTTGAAATTTCATTCGCCAAAGCAGTTGATAGCCGAGAGCAATGCCGTGGTCCCGTACGTAATCCTGATTGTACGGCTTCGCAGCAGATGCTTCCAGAAACACATCATGGTACGACCTTGCTCCGATGCCGGGCCCTGCGACTGCACCCTCGAACGGATCGCTATCTAGCGTGGGGGTTCATCGATGGACTGAGGTACGTGGTAGCTTTCCAACTCACAGACTTCGTACTATGACTTCTGAACGAACACACTCAGAACAAGCGCACTCAGATGTTAGTAAATTGGAATCCGCCCCTCCCATGAACAGTCGGTACAGCTTGAATTGCTGCACACCGTCGTCTTGACAGCACAACGACCTTGGAAGGCAAGACTCAAGAGCACCACATCGTAAGAAAGCCGAGAGAGTGTTCCTAGTTGCCGGCCTTTTGTTGTACGACTTGGAATTTCTTCGAGCACAATTGTCATTTATGACCAAATTGATGGTTGTTCGTGAACTCAATGACCGACATAGTAATTTAATGTGTACGAAAACTGTCTTAAATGATGGCGAATATCACTCAGAAATGTTTTCCCATTAAAATTATGTGCAGAGCTGTACGAATCAAGGACAAGAGTCAGGTTGATCATGAATAAATAATCACAGAACGGCTTCAATTAATGACCTCATCATCAATTTCTCTCCTGCAAACGTGGGTTCCTTGGTGCTACTTTCCTTTTGTCTACGATTATACCTGTGACATTCCTCCACGCTGTTGATTCTATCGAATCAATAGACACGCCATGAATGACGTTGTCCAGTGGGACCGTTGAAAGCTATTCAGCTTATGATTGAGAACACTCGATGCTAAAACTCTGACGAAGATGTGCCTGGCTAGGTTGAGCGTGGTGCGGCAGATAATTACGAGAAGGTCATGAGCGTAATGTGCTTGAAGCAGCGCAACGCTAATAAGTCAGCTGCGTGCTCAAGACGTCCCGCGTCCGACAACGGATGAATTTTAATCAGGGATCGGTGTTGGAAAGCATTCTGGGGTCTTTGATTCATGCTCTTGAGGCCTGAAAAGCGACACGACTACCATTTCAATTCGATCCTCATAGCCTTGCTGGCATAAGACAGTCATGAGTCTTTTTTGCATTGTCTAACGTTACTTTGCTTCGTCAGTCTCCTGCAAATCCCGTTTGGAATGTGGACCGATATGCCAATTGGAAATCCGTGACAAAAATCATGCAAAATGATCTGCACGCAATCAAATTTTGATCCGTGTGCCAAAACGGTCCCAAAATCATACACGATCATGATGATTGAATTAGACAGGGACGGTCGTGGGAGGGGCTATCGCGTCATTGATAGGGATGAACAACCTTGGGACTGGTTTGAGGGCCAACCGGAGCGCGGCAATGAAATCATCTGAAAACGAAGCCCATTCGGTAACTCGCCTTCCAGAAAATCACTCAAAGCTATCTGTGGGTCACCAAATCACGCAAAAGTGATTTAGCTTGGAACAGTTCACAACTTAAAACGGTGATCTGAGTCTGTTTTGCCCAGTCAAAGCTCATAATTCCTGTTTTCAGGTGTCATTTTTGATCGTCGCTTGATTTTTATTTTGTTGAAATGGCGAACCAAGAAGTACGAACGATATGAGTCAACGTGTCAATGATATGAAAGAGATCACATCAACTGGACTTATTCTTATTCCATCACAACCACAAACTTGCAAGATTCACCGAAAAGACTGTGGGATTTACTTTATAACTGAATCAAATGGCTTGTGTCTCCTATACTATAGTAATGTATGCTCTGAGCGAGGCAACTGCCTCGGAAGACTGCACATCGAAGCAGAACGAGGGTTGCTGAGCTATCGCATGTCGAGATCAATGCACTCGCAGGAGAGTCCTGTGGATTGCGCTGTGAGCAACCGTGCACATCTCGAATTTTGAATTGATAATGCGAACGACGCTTACCTTGCCTGCCACATGATACCCCACGTCCATATCGAATTCCGCTGGTCGGAACTCGGAATTCACATGACCAGGGTTCAAGACGTGAAGCGCTGCGAGTCCACAATTGGGTGGCACCTCCACGTCGAGCCTCTCTCGACAAAAATCTCATCATCATCAAGACACCTTCGAGACTCACTCTTTATTCACGACCAGCATCTCATCCAGCAGCATCCACCTCGCGATAAACAGCAGTGCTGTGATGTCGTTCGCCGTTTGAAGTGTCGCCTAGTCGCAGCGGCATCTCCATCTCGACGTCATGCGCCTTCAGCTCGTCTGGACACTCGTCCTCACTCTGACCGCACACCTCACAGACCCTGCTTGTGCGCTGCTGGACTCAGGCGAATCGATAGGAGCAGAAACACCAGTGATACGGCCAGCCACTGGCAGTCAAACCCGGCAAAGTCGTGTCGTCGCCACCAATGCCGACATCGATTCCCATGCAAACTCTCTGGTGGTGCCCAATACGGCACAGTCCGGCATCAGCAGTGGATGCAGGAGATCCACAGACTTCTTAGAGCAGGTATGCTCCAACCCAGACGCCGCATCAAGCCCGACAGTAACTGCCGATCTACTCATTTGCGACCTTCCGGATGTCGAGCCTCTCATACGGCCAGATTCGGTCGCCGAGCCACATCACAAGCCACCAAGCACCAAATATGCAGTGTCTGGCACCATCGTTGTTCAGGGAGATCGCACGAAGACAGGGCATTGGACCGATCAGCTACCAGCACTAGATGGAAGTACACCCTCCGGTACCACACAGCAAGCTGACCCAGCCAAACAGCCCGGAGTTCCCAATGGAGCTGCTTACCCTGGCCCAAATGACGAAGGATTCTGGAGACAAAGAGACGGTAGCTCAGAGTGGCACCCTGCGTCAGACAAGTCAACTGAGCAGCAGAGTCACGAGGGGGACCCAAGCGCTGGCAGCATCAGAGTCTCACCGGACGCCCAGGTTCAGCCCTCCGACCAGAGCAGTTCTTCCCATGTCAGCCTATACGATGCCTGGTCGGCCGAACAGGAGCAGGGTGCCTTCCTTAGCTTCAACGAGTGGAAGGAGCGCCATGCTCCAGACCTGTCCAATCCCGCAAAGGACAACCGCAGGAATCCGAAACGCGACGAAACCCAGGACGTGGATGTCAAGGCACCATCTGCCAACTCTGATCCTATCGCTTCTTCGCAAAACATCAAAGACAGTGGCGCAAGCCCATCTTACCAGAACGAAGCTGCGACTTCTCGTGGCTCGCCATCCCCGTCAGCGAGCTCGGAGATGGACTCCGTCCCACCAACCTCCTCTCAGCCGCACAGTCCGTCCGATCAAGCGCAAGCAAGTGAGGCGGACTTGCTAGATTCGCAAAATCAGCACCCGGGAAGGGATCGATCAGAGCCATCCATCAAGATGCAAGCAGACTCGCCAAAGGTGGGCTTCAGTGTTTCTGCTGGCGACACATCGACACAGCTGCAGAAGCTCAAACATCGATGGAACTTCGCCTCACTGGATTGTGCGGCGGTGGTTCATAGAACCAATCCGGAAGCCAAATTTGCCAGCGCTATCTTAAGCGAGAAGAAGGACCGATACATGCTCTCTCCCTGTCCGCAGTCGGGCGGAAGAAAACAAGGGTCTAGTCAATTTGTCATCGTTGAGCTGTGCGAGGAGATCAAGATTGACACGCTCGTACTCGCCAACTACGAATTCTTCAGCAACATGTTCAAGAAGTTCAAGGTGACCGCAGCAAAACAGCTCACAGGCCGAGCGGATGACTGGACCGAACTCGGCGTCTTCCGTGCGCGCAATGTGCGAGGTCAGCAAGTCTTCCGTATCCCATATACTCCGCGCTCGGACGACTTCTTCAAATACGTCCGCATTGACTTTCTCGAACACTTTGGTAGCGAGTTCTACTGCCCTGTCAGCTTGCTGCGGGTCTACGGTATCACCGAGATGGAGGAGTACAAACAGCAGGTTGAAGGGCGAACAGGCGATCCTGATCCTGTGGATGAGGTCGATGCAACTCCATCGATTGTGGAAGACGTTGTCGTACAGACGCCTTCTGATTTGAACGATGCGGTCCCACTTCCTGACCCTCTCGTTGCCGACCTCAGCCCTGTGATCGACACGGCGAACCTGACCGCAAAGGACGAGGACATCTGGAGAAAACACGAGCAAGCTTTCCAACGCAGGTTGCAGAACCAGACCCTTGCTCAAGAAGCTGTTGACGCAGAGTTGCCGGAGGGTGGCCCGCCGATGGGCGACTCCTCATCATCGCAACCACCGACTCAGCCCTCAAAGGCCGCTGGGCAAACCAATACCGCTGCACTCGGCAATGATACAACGACTCAGGATCGCAGGCAATGCTTCATTGAAGATGCTCCAAGCCATCACGCTAACAGCACAGGCAATTGCGTCCGCCCTAGGAGTCAAACAAAGCCTTTCTATGTCCTCGAATCTGAACTACATCGCTCACAGCTCGACAAGAAGGATTCACATCAGGGCAACTCCGCTGCGAAGGCACGAGGGGACACGAATGCCAGGGTGGGCGGCTCGAAATCTGGTTCGCTGCCTACCGAAGCAGAGGCAGACGCGGAACGAGCACGAAGAGCGTCGGTCCCCCGAACCAGTGGGAACCCGTCAGGTCCACACGGCAGTCCAGGGAGCGAATCCGTCTATCGAGCTATACACAGACGTTTGAGTGCGCTCGAGGCCAATGCTACGCTCAGTCTGAGCTACATCGAACACAGTGGCCAAATGCTACGCGAGGTCTTCGCTCGCATGGAGAAGCGCCAGGAGCTTCGCATGTCAGACATGCTTCGTGCCCTCAACACGAGCAACTGGCAGCAAATCGAATCTCTCAAACGGCGACAGCAAGTTGACCTACAACGGGCTATCTTTGAATTTGATGTCCATCGCCAACAAGCCGACAACGAACGTCGAGCGCTGCTTCGCGAGGTCCACATTCTGGCAGAAGAGGTGCTTTTGGAGAAAAGGCTTTCGATTGCACAGCTCATTATGCTGCTCGTTGTGTTAGTGTTCGTGGGCATGACTAGAGGGTCCAGAACGGCGCCTTTGTTGCATTCAGGATTTGCCAAGATCGGGCGTGGTTCCAGGCGTCGAGAGGCGAAAGCAGATGGGAAGCTCATTCTCCCCGCTTCACCAATGAGGGAAGCCGCTCGGATGGAATCTAGCACTGAGACACATCAGCCTCAACGCTCGCCGCTGAGGGAAAGCATGTCGATTCCAGCACGGAAAGAGCCACAACGCGATCACATCGCCGTTCTTCCGAGCACACAGCAGATGATTCCGGATGCGAACGTCAGCACTCCGGCAAGAAGCCAACGTCCCGTGTTGGTGAACGGCAGGTCATCATATGCCGGTGAAGGGCCTCATCCAGCTGCAAGGCTCCATCCAAAGACTTCCACAAAAGTACCGGGCCCCAGCCTCGTGGGTCGCAATCAGCGTGGAGAATCCTTGGTTGGGATGCTGTCTCATCCTCGCACACGGGCTCGCCTAGTCTTACTGTTGGACACGCTCGACGCGCTGGACCGAGCACAAACTCGAAACCCGTCGAGGGTATCGGCATCTCGATCTGTGTTGACGCACAAGAAGAAGTCTGGAGTCAAGGGCATTGCACCTGCCACTGCTACAAACGTCGACTATGGTTCCGTGGCGTCGCCATCTTCGCCAATGGTTCGCCGTGCATCTCGAACTCATCGTCCGGCTGTTGGTCTAAAGCAAGAGAATGACTATGTTGGTAATCGTCGTCAAGCAACTTTACGAGACCGGAAGAAAGGCGCTGGGCCCTCTGACGACCTAGCAGGGATGTCATCAGATTGGACGGAGAGATCTGAGAATGGCGAAGTTTCCGAAAGCGCAGCATTCCTTTCTGACGAGGACAAAAGTAGAGTGGTGACTTCGCCACCAGAACTCTTCAGCGTCGAACCTATGATGCGAGCAAGTACTGATCCACAAACGAAGACCGTCCAGCCACGACCAATGCCTTCAGATTCGGTTCGTCGATTCGTCCCGGGACACAGCAATATCCCTCACGACACCGACCAGATGTTCAAATCTGTCGATAGCCCTGACGGCACACCACAGATCGGAACTTACCAACACGCCACGGGACATGAGCTGCCGAGTATTGCCCGGACCGACGGTCGCTTATCAAGCTCCGACTCGGAGTCGGAAGGAGGAGCATGGCACAGAGTGTTGCCTCGACGCATTGGACACAGCTCGAGCGTTCGCAGAGCCAGGCAGGGGGTCAACGAAGCAAAGTTGCAGAGGGCGGATGGATCATCAAAGAACGGCTCGAGAACAGACTTGTCTGACCGTCGTGGTAGTCCACGTCCGTCTTCGTCGCAAAGCGCCGGGTCCAAATCGCAGAAGCCGATGTTCAGCAAACTTTTCCGACCGAAATCGCCTGAGGATGCGGCGAGCGAGACCCCAAGAAACCTTCGCAGCGGCACGCCAGGCACAATCCGCGATGTCACTCCTAGCTGAAGTGATTACAGAACTTGCATATCTGAATTTCACCTTGGTTCCCATTGTGCCATTGAAATCTGTGCGATTGACTCCTTGAAGGCACCTTGCTTAGAAACATGAGTGGTTCACACGTCACTGTTGCTCGATGCTCACAGTTTCGCTATCACCTTGACCAAACCATAATTGCATGCTCTTGTACCGTCAATGCTGTCACAGCGCAATTTAGAGAAAGCTGGCAGACACAGGCTCTGAGGTGGACCTCGGTATCGAAAGCAGTGAAAGATGAGAAAAACCCTGGTATCATTGTGTTCTATTCTTTACAACCGTAGATGTCTTGTGCGACTTGGAGGAATTTGCTGCCCGGGCAGGCGTAGCTTGCTGCATAGTCGCGCTCGAGAGGGTGAAGACGCTTACCGACAATGACGAGACTGTGCAAGGGCTCTCCAAAGGCTCGCTTTGCGCGCATCTCCGCTCTAGCCGCCCTTCGCTTGTCGAGCTCGGCTTCGCTGGCAAGTTCGTCGGCGTCGTCCTCAGCTTCTTCAGCGCGTGCCTCTTCCTCGGACGGATGTGCCAGGTCAAGAAGCTCTTGCAAAGTACCAGAGACGATGCGCTCTTGTTCGGAGCCCATTCTGCAGAGAGCGATGGTGAGAGTTTGATCTGGATGAAGATAGTCAACGTTGTGTGATTTGGATGCCGCAATGACTTGAGAGATGAGCTGAGGAATGAGCATATATCGTGGGTCTTGATAGCGGAGGATGCCTCTGCTCATGTCCTCTGCGCTCTGCTCGCGAACCTTGATATCGGAAAGGGCAAGGGTATGGAGACCGATACGAAGGTTTTCGCCGATGCGCTCGAGCCAGCTGTCTGGTTTCCAGTCTTCGCTCCAAAAGGGAACACTGACAGTCTGACCAAAGTTGTAGCCTGCCAGACCGCTGGAGCCAATAGCAGTCATGATGCTGGCATTGTGGATGATCTTGACCGGGATAGGTGGTGTTGATTGTTTCGCTCGCAAAATGAGGTCGGTATGGGTAGTGGCAGAAAGAGGGTCACCAACGACAAGGAAAGCGACATTGAAAGTGGCAGCACCTTCCAAGATAGATTCGGCTTCAAGCTCGACGGTTTCGCGATGTGCCAAGATGACGGGTTTCTGATAGAGCTTCTCGAGACGTTGCTTGAATCCGGGAACCATGAGGATGCTGGTGTAGCTCTCGAGATAGATGCGTTCGGATGACTTGACAGCCTCGAAGCCTTTGAGAGTGATATCGTTCTCATCGGCGAGGCCGAGACCGATGACGTAGAGAACCATTGCGGGAAGCCGTTTCGATGTGTGAGCCACGAGTATCAATGGACACAAGAAGGTGGTGTAGAAGAGAACAACACAAGACTGGTCTGAGCAATCCTTGGTGGAGGCATTTGGTTGTTGCTGCTGCACTTTTTCTTCTTGAACTTTTCCAATCCAACCTTTTTCTGAACGAGAGACCCTTTGCGGTGGAATTTTGATTGCCGACTTCCAATGAACTGTAGAGAACCGTGCGAGAAATACTGAAAAGGCATTCTTCCCGTGTTGATGCAAATGCACAGACGTGGCATGCTCGAGCCAACACTTTCCGGCAACTAAAGACTTAGCAGACCGCGCTTCCTCCTTTACTTTGGATCTCCATCTTAGCAACCGTACACGCTCTCGACACTTGCGACCAAGGTCACTTCGTCATCATGTTCGCCAAGGGCCGCTGGGCATGCACTTTGCTGTGTGCTTGTCTCTTGGTGATTGGCGCTTTGCTGGCTGACCATGTCGAGGCAGTCCGAGAACACGACTTCAAGAAGTGCAAGGACTCCTCCTTCTGTCGCAGGATTCGAAGACAGTCGGACTATGTCGAACAATGGCAACAGGACAACAAGAAACCCTTCACCTCTCCCTACTTTGTCCCCAGCCAAACTCCCAACTTCATCCACAGCAATGCCAGTATCACTTTGCCCTTGTCATCTGCACTTCACCCCGACGTCGAGTTCGAGCTCTCCCTCACCTTCTTCAAGGACGGCACTGCTCGCGTGAAAGCAGATCAAGTAGGCGAGCGCTACGGAGGATGGAAGCGATACGATGAGGCTGCCTCGTATGCCATCGAACAGCTTCCCGAATTGGCATCGGCTCCCTCCGATTCCCGAATCGAGACTCACAAGGATGGCTTCGAGGTTCACTTTGGTCCCCAGCTTTCTCGTTCAGTTAAGCTCTCTTACAGGCCGCTCAAGATCGAGATTTTGCGAGACGGGGAAGTTCAAGTTGTCCTTAACGATCGCGGCCTCATGCATATGGAACACTACCGCAAGAAACCCGAGCCGTTCCCTACTATCAAGCAAGAAGATCAAGAGGTGCACCAGCTCGTCTTTCAGCGCAATAAGAGGTCTATCCTCAGCTCCAAGTCTGCTGCAGAATACAGCGAATCCCTCGTCTCGCAGTGGGCTGGATTTGAGCAGGAAGACGATGGCGAGTGGGAAGAGACTTGGGCTCAGCGACGCGACAGCAAACCCAAGGGTCCAGAGGCCCTCGCTCTCGACATGACCTTCCCAGGTTATACCCATCTCTTTGGTCTGCCTGAACATGCTTCGCCGCTCTCACTGCGCTCGACCAGAGCACCTGTCGGTCGTGATGCCGCCGATGACGAAAAGGATCGCTTTACTGATCCCTACCGACTCATGAACACCGATGTCTTCGAGTACGATCACAACTCTCCCATGAGTCTCTACGGAAGTGTCCCCGTCTTGCATGCACAGAGCAAAGGTCGAGCCGTCAGTGTATTCTGGCTCAATGCTGCCGAAACATGGATTGATCTCCACAAGTCAAAGTCGTCCACTTCCAAATCGGCCGACACCACTTCTTACTCGCACTTCTTCTCCGAATCAGGCATTCTCGATCTCTTCATCTTCACCTCGCCAGACACTCGGACCAACATGGCGCTTTTCACCAAGCTCGTTGGACGAACCGTGCTCCCACAGTACTTCGCCATCGGCTACCACCAGTGTCGATGGAACTACCTGACCGACACCGACGTCAAGGATGTCAGTCAGAGGTTCGATGACGAGGATATCCCTATGGACGTCATGTGGCTCGACATTGAGTACAGCAAGGATCACATGTACGGTGTGTGGGACGAGAAGGCTTTCAAGGATCCCGAGGGCATGGTCAAAGCGCTGGACGACAAAGGTCGTAAGCTGGTCATCATCATTGATCCACATCTCAAGCGCACACGAGACTACTGGCTCTACGCCGAGGCCCAGGACAAGAAGCTGCTGGTCAAAGACACGGACCGCAAAGGCGAGTACGAAGGTTGGTGCTGGAGTGGAAGCGCCAGCTGGCTGGATATGTTTGAGCCTGCCAGCTGGCAGTGGTGGGCCGACCAGTTCTCCCTGGCTGGCAGCAAGCTCACCGGCAAGATCCGTGCCAACGCTCGCAACGTGTTCATCTGGAACGACATGAACGAGCCTGCCATCTTCAATGGTCCTGAGGTCACATCGCCGAAGGATGTCATTCACGCTGGCGGTTGGGAGCATCGTGACATTCACAACATCAACGGTGTGCTCTTCCACAATGCCACAGCACGAGGTCTTCGCGACCGCGAGCTGAGCGTGCCCGCTTCGCTGGGAGGTGGCAAAGCTCGACGACCGTTTGTGCTTTCCCGTGCTTGGTGGGTTGGTACGCAGAAGTATGGCGCCATCTGGACTGGCGACAACCTCGGCACCTGGGAACACCTCGCCGTGAGCGTGCCCATGATCCTGGCCAACAACATCGGAGGCATGAGCTTCTGCGGCGCAGACATCGGCGGCTTCTTCGGCAACCCGCCACCCGACATGCTCGTTCGTTGGTACCAGGCTGGCATCTTCGAACCTTTCTTCCGTGCCCATGCGCACATCGACACAAAGAGACGCGAGCCATACCTCTTGGAGGAACCGCTGCGCAGTGCTGTCAGGGACCTGATCAAGCTGCGTTACATGATGCTTCCAATGTGGTACACAGCTTTCAAAGAGAATGCCGTGACGGGCATGCCGGTTCTGCGCCCCCAGTACTTCATGTTCCCCGACGATCCCGAAGGCTTCGACATTGACAACCAGTACTACATTGGCGAATCAGGCCTCCTCGTTCGCCCTGCCGTCGACAAAGACGTCGACTCAGTCAAGGTGTACCTCGCCGACGACCGACCATATTACAACTACTTTACGCACGAAGTTCACCAGGCCGAGCCACGCGCGCGTACTGTCACTGTGCCTGCGCCCCTCACCTCGCAGCTGCCGCTCTTGCACCGCGGTGGCTCCATCCTCCCTCTGCGGGAGCGTGCTCGACGAGCCGCGGAACTCGGGCGCAACGACCCGTTCACCTTGATCGTTGCATTGGACAAGCAAGAGCGAACAGGCAAGAGTGGTTCCACCAACGTCCTGGCAGAGGGCAGTCTGTACCTCGACGACGGTCAGACCTACGACTTTGAGCAGGGCCAATTTGTCTGGCGCCGCTTCGAATGGACCCGAGACAGCGCATCGGGCAAGCACTCGCTGCAAAGCAAAGATGAGGCTGCTATCAAGATGGCTGACAGACAGCTCATCTTGGGAGATAGCAAACAGCTGCAGCCTTACGAGGAGAGCAACTCGTTTGCACAGTCGATCCAGGGCGTGCGCGTGTCCAAGCTGGTGGTGCTTGGTCTCGAGCGTGAGCCGAAGGCTGTCCACATCCGAGGCAAGCGAGTCAACGGCCAAGATGCGAACTTACCGATCGAGTGGAACTGGAAGAGCGGCGTCAGCTCGTCGGGTAAGGGGGGCGCAACGCTCGGACTTGGCTCCAAGACTGCATCGGAGCTGGTCATCAAGGATCCTGCCGTTGCCATTGTGTCGGATTGGACCATCGAGTTCGAGATGTGACCAGTCACGTCTCCTGACCATTCTGCATTTACAACACACTGAATCCTCGAATAGACATACAAATTGTGTCAATGAAGGAATGCATATCATCATAAAAAAGTTAGTCAGTGTCCAGATTGGATGTGAGTGAATTTGGCTATGGAAGTGTTGTGTTCCGTTTGGGTGTTGGAACAGAAGAACGCGGCGCGTGGAATCGCGTTAAGGAGAGAGAGTGGAGGTCGACCGTGTAAAACACTTTGGTGCGAAATTCCAAGTGACATGGCATCTGCATGCTGAGTTGCAAACGACCTTCGCTGCTATCACCTTCAAGGGTTGCTTCAGTCTTCCAACTTCTTAATCACCTTTCTCGGCTGGCCTTTACTGCGACGACCTGATGCCTTCGATGGCCACATCTGCATAGAGCCTTATCGAATGCAGGCTTGCGAGCCTGGCCCGTCTCGGCTGGCATCCAACCCCTTGGTGCCGCTTTCGATCAAACATGCATGCCATCTGGAACAGCCAGATGCCTCATCCTGGTTCAGCGCTCACGACAAGGAGTCCAATGCCTCACATTTATCTAGCGCAGACGTCGGCGCAGGAAACGCAGTAGCTGATCGCTATGCCGAGGCTCTGTGGCTTGGCGAGTTCCACACCAGCCTGAGCCATTTCCTCAACTGCATCGAACGAGTAAAGACTTCTTACGACTTGGAGGATATCGTGCTGGGTCTCTGCCACTTGGTCAAATCGAACAGCGCCATCTCGCGACGACATAGAGCTGCAGCTAGCAGATTGCTCCGCTCTGCGGATAAGCAAGCACGGAATGACCTCAACGATGAATTCCGCAATCCGTCCGAATACGAGCAGTCTCTTGTCCTCCGAGCCATCGAGAGGGCGGGCTACGTATCTGGTTCCACCCAAGCGATGAGTCCAGACTCAGATGCATTGAGTGAACGATGGGCGTCGTCCATGGAGAGTCGAGAGTAAGTAGACCGATATACCTGGCAAACGTTTCCTCCTGAAGTTGCTGATCAGCTGGGACTTTCCTTGCCTCGAATAGAATTCAACTGCAGATCCTAGTTACAATGTGTCTGCTGCAGATGATCTCGCAAGAACCAAGAGCACTGGACATCGCACGAGCACGGCTAGGCGGCGACTCTTCCACTTCGTCAAACGTGGACAACAGCGCAACCACTGCATCGGCAAACTCAGCCGTGGACAACGATGGAGGTCAAGTGCGGAAGAGATCCAGAAAGCTCGAGAAGGCCAAGCGATGGCGAGGCGCGCGACCGAATGCAGATGCAAACGAAGCATTCGCATGGAATCAACAGCCTAAGCGTCTAGCAACCGATTCATCCCACGACGACGGCGAGCATGGTGAAGGCGAGGTGCTCGAAGTTGATGGCGCCGACGTTCTGGCAGTGGACCATCTCAGCAAGAGGCTCGAGGCGCTGGTCGACATCTTATGCCTTCGACAAGTTGCGTCCGAAGTGGGCTCCGAAATTGCCGATCTTCTATCGGATATCAAGACCGAAACGAGTGACGATCAAAGTGGGGTGGGGAGGAACAAGAGTAAAGGCGAATTGTTCGGGACATCGGTACGCAAGCTAGTCGAGGACGACGATTTGGACGATGCGCAATGGCTCTGCTCGCATGTAGTGGAGCCACACTTCGAGTCGAGCCTGCCACGACAATGTTCGCTCTTCCGGAGCAAATGCTTCGTCTCGCTGCAATCACGCACACCCGCACGCACACCGGCACGGCCAACAAAAAGCGCGCGTACAGGATCGTTGAGTTCACCACCCATGCGCGCGCCGAAGAGAAGTGCCGGCGCGGCTTCTACAGGCCCATCTACGCCGCTACTTGGCGCTGGACTCTCGGACGTTCTGGAGAAAGAGCAAGCTGGGAGGAGAGTCAAGCGAAACATTATGGCGGAGCGGACGAGCATGTTGGGTCGTGGACGCGAGGTGGACATGGGACGACGATTGTCTCGCAGCATCAGCGCCAATTTGGGAATCGGTCGAGACTCGCAAGCCTCAATCGGAGTGTTTTCGCGAAGCAATACCAGCATGACCATGTCGCAGCCCAAGTTCGAGGCCAATACCTCGATGGAGAGTCAGGCGCTCGGCACTGCATTCCGTCGCTCGGCGTCTCAACGACTGGACTCAGCAGCAAGTATGCGATCCAGTACTTTCTCAGCCAGGTCGTCGTTTGCTGCATCGCCGCCCACCACCACGTCCAAGCGCCTGCTGGTCATGTCGACACCCCAAAAAGATTCAACCAGCAAAGCACTTGATGTCAAGCACTTTACGGGGCTTGACAAGCCAAAGCTGGTTTTCCCAAGCTTGGTAATGGAATCGCCGACATAAGCGGATCCACGCGTGCTGGGCCAGCGAGGAAGAGTGACAGAACGCTGTGCATCCTTCAGTGGACAGAGGAGCTTTGGCTTGGACCGGTCCCCATCTCCCGTTGCCGTGTATTCTGATGTAGAAGAATGACGGGCTTCATGAAATACACTCGATGGATGCGCGAAAATCAGAGTGGAAAAAAGAACATGATTGATTGCACAGACAAGTCACAGAAATTCGTGCTGTGTAGGCACGTGATGGATTATTGCGCCGACGCGTGTGCGTGATTGTTTCGGATAAGCTTTACCTTTCACATGAAGCGAGCTTGCGGGTATCAGTCTGCATACACCAAGAGACAGAGGCAGACGATGCTTCGCTGGCGGATGTGATCATAGAGAGGAGAGGGAAGAGCTTGTGCTTAGGCTGATGGATTTTCCCACGGTTACGATCGGGTACTCGGCGGCAGATGGTCGGCATAGGTTGTCTCATCGCTGCTACTGTACCGATACTGTGAAACCAAGCTACTGTCTGCGAGAGGGATCCCGGCTACAGTAGTCAGCATTCACGGACGCATTGCGCATGGATTGTTAACAGGAGGGTGCGGTGTGATAAAGTAATATCACGCCCCGCGGCCTACCATGTATCAAGCCCCGCACAGACCTAGACGGGAATGAGGGAACGAGTCCACAGCAATGCAGCGCATACCGGTACAAGGCGCATTGAGCGGAAGACATCAAGGCGCAGGGTCGCATGCATAGCGAGTCAACTTACAGAACCGGTCGGTCACTTAGCGTTGCTTGTGCGCAGCAATCGCAAGTGATGTTGCAGAACCGTAGGCGAGAATGCAGTGTAGTAGATGTTCAATATCGCGCACCTGTCAAAAAAATGACCAAGTGGGAAAAAGAAGAGCCTCTCCGCTGCTGCCAAAGCCAAATTCAACTCGACAGCACAATGTGACAGCCAACACCGCTTCAGCCAAGATCCTCTCAAAACATTCCCTGTCACTTGGCCCGAACACAGCTTTGCCGTCCTCTTCAACATTCTCAACTCACTTCCAGACCATCAGCACTCCCTCCTAACCTTCATATCTTGCTTCTTCCGTTTCCTCGTCACACCACGATAACTACGTCCTCCTACACCACTCCGTTTGCCGCCTCATCATCTTTGGCAGACGCCTTCAACAATATTATTCTTGGGAGCAAGCTTAGTCTATCACCTGAACACCTCTCGTCTCATTGCGCTCAGGGCTTTTGATACTGCTTCGTCGCCATGAGCGAACTCGCCTCACAGCCTGGCTCGTCCAGCAGCCCCATTGCTTCTACACCACCATCTACCACAGCAGCCATCCTAGGTGCCAGCACCAATGGCTGGTCCCCTCTTCGCACCTCGAAGCGTGATGCCACAGTCACATATGCTCAGTCGTTTCCAGAGAGCAACCACGAAGAGCATCCATCACTGCGCAGCCCCAAGAAGCAGACTCAGAACTTCAAGTCGCTTCGCAATCACGGGCTTGTCTCGAACAGTATTTTTAAACAAATCGACGGCGGAAGCCAACCATCATCTCTCACCAACTCCCCTGCTAGCTCCGCTGCACGCAAGCATGTTTCCTCTCCGTCTGTTGGTTTAGGTATTGGCATCTCCAACTCTCCCAAAGCCGCGCAGCAGAGCCTGAAGACAGAAGCATCTCAAACCTTCGAGGACGCAGAGAACAATAACCCCTTCACTCTCCATGCTTCTGAGCCTTCTGCCAAAAGCCCACAACGCAAGATCCCCCGCAAGAGTCTTGGAAGGCTTCACCAGTCCAACTACGTCAGCAACTCTGTTTTCCGACAGCAGGATGGTCAACCAGAGAGAGTTGCCTCTCCCACTAGCTCGCCAACCGCTTCTCGCATCACTGCTTCTCCCACATCTCAGCCAAGCCCCAAAGGTCTCCTCACATCCAACAGGCTTCACGGTCCACGCTTCATGCAGGGCTCGCCACAGAGCGCCAGTATCCAGACCGGCAGCCGTTCCGGCCTTTCCAGTCCATTGCGCCAAGAGCGAAGGAAAACCGTAACTTTCGACGAGATCCTCGACGTCCAGGAGTTCGACAAAGAAAGCAGCTTTGACGCAGAGAGTCTCAGCGATAGTGACGAAGATCAGGTCGCACCTCAAGACGCCGACTTTTGGATGGAGGGCAATCCTAAGGAGCAGACCGGCAAACTGATGGTGGTCAACCATGACATGGAACGAACAGCTTCAGATGATGCTGCCGAGCCCATGTCAGGCGAATCCGAGCCCGACCTTTCTCATGACAGTCACGAGACCTCTTCCATCGAGGGCCCACCCAGTCCAAGAACCAACGATGCTGAGCTTCAACTCCAAGACCTCTCCATCGACCAAGATGCTTGCGCCGATGAACCTACTTTCGCACCAGAGCGCGAGAACAGCTTTGCTCGACTCTCGGCGGCTGAACGCGTCGACAGCATGATGGACGAGCTGCTTCGCGACGATATTCTCAACAGTCCTACAGTTCGCACACGAAGTGTCGAGTCCAGCTCGAGGGAGCTCCCTGAGCCACTGTCCGCACAAGTCGAGGACAGCGAGCCCGCCCCTCAAGTGCAACAGGACACACTCCCTCAACTGCCCGCTTGGAGCCCCATCAGCTTAGACGTGAACGTCAGCGCACCAAATTCTTTGATGGGCGACTTTGTCAGAAGCTTCACTCAGCCCGAAATCAAGCCAGCTCCGGCACCCATTCCGCCACCTACGACAAGAAATGGATCTGTACGGGGAAGGCCTCATATCTCGCGCGATGCTATCCTTCAGCGTGTCGCAAGAGAGAGACTCGAGCAGGAGCAAGCCGTTGCCAGTGCCCAGGCTGGGCAGATCGGAGCCGGCACACTGGACGCAGCCACATCGAACGATTCAAGTGCAGTCAAGCGCAGCGTCTCGCCACAGAAGCGACTCCCTCGCGGCAGCGAGCCTGGCCCATCCTTGGCAACAGCGGTCCAAGAGCCCATCGCACCCAAGCAGAAGCCTCTGCCAGCTTCGCGTCCCAGCGCGCCTCTTCGTTTGAAGTCAACTGAGTCCGTAGCGACTGAATTCAAGCCACTCCCTCCTCCGAGCCCCGTCAAGGAACCCGAGCGACTCGAGAGTCCTCTTGATCTGTTGGGCACAGAGCTCAAGGAGACGGCCGAATGGGAAAAGCCACTTCCAGTACCTCGTGAAACAGGCAAGCTCGCTTCTCAGGCCCCTGAACTCGACACAATCGACTCTGAGCACAGTGGACGCATCTTCTCTGGGATGCTACCAGAGCCTGACCAGGAGCCTCAAGCAGATACCCACACAGCAACGCACCTCACACCGGCACAGCAGGCTGATCAGATCATCGCTCGCCGTCGCAGCAAAAACGGCAAAGCTCGTCGCAAGAGGAGCATGAGCACCGGTGACGCACGAGCCGTCTTCACTGCGGGCTCTCCGGACGCAGCTGAGCTCGACAGCGGAAGCACCTCGCAGACCTCCGCCACGAGCAGCGAGCCTCGAGAGAAGCAAGTGGAGCTACCCACTCGCAAGAGCATCAGCGCAGATCTAGCAAAGAGCAAAGCGATGCTCGACGTGAGCCTTCAGCGAGCTATTGACGGAGGCTTCCAGACCAACATGGAGAAAGAGCTTTCCAGAATCTACCAGAAGGGAGAGTCGGGTTACAACGTCAACGACCGAGGTGCTTTTCAGGGCATTGATGACAAGGTCGCGCATTCCGCCGCTGCAGGTGATGTGGATACTGGCAAGGCGTGGAAGAAGCTGCGAAGACCTAGTGACATCAATGACTACAAGAAGGAGATGCGCGAACTCAGCCAAGGCTCAAATGCTCGCAAGGCTGCAGGCAAGGTCTACGTCATGGTGGATTCGTTCACGCCCACGGACCTTCCTGTTCCGTCCCGTCCCACATCGTTCCATTGCATCCTTGACAATGGTCTCCACATGGTCAAGACTGCTACAGTGCCTTTGCGCTCAGGTCGAGGTGCTGTTAGCAGAATTGCGCAAGAGTTCGAGCTGATCCAGCACAAGAACCTCGAGTTCAGTTTGACCCTGGTCGTGCAGCGTGATGCTCACCTCATGGAACCGCAACGTCCTTCATCGCCAAACGGACGCCGCGAGCATGGCAGTCCAACGCTCAAGGGTCTCGGTCGACTCTTCAGTAGCCCCAAGAAGCAGGCTGCCAAACGCGAGCAGCAGGAGCGGGAAGCTGCTGAGCAGCTCGCAGCTCAGGCGTCTCGCGCAGAGCCTATGCTGGCCTACATCAACCGCGAAGGAGCCTTTGGCCGGACTGGGGTGATCTTTGAACGAGTGGCAAGCCAATGCTATGCCAAATGCATGGTCCTCGACCTTCCTGTCCATGGCGTCTCGAACCCAACGGGAAGCATCTCGGGCCCGTCGAGCATCGCTTTGCGCTCGCAAGCCTCCATGCTCTCCCAGGACTTCCGTCAGAACTTGAACAAAGTGCGCGGGATTCTCCGCCTCAAGCTCTTCTACCTCCCTTCTCTGCCGAACATCCCTCGCGATGGGCTTCCAGAAAACCTGAACGAGTGCATCCGCGGTATGCAGAACGCAGCGTGGCACCGGGCTGAGCCCTGGCAGAAGGGCACTCTGACGCAGCTCGGCGGTGACTGTGCAAGCTGGCGACGTCGCCCCGTCGAGGGTCAGGGTCAGTACCTGATCTGCTACAATGCTGTCACCAAGAAGCCTACCGTCAAGATCGACCTTTCCAAGGCAGTCTGCGTCGAAGAGCTCGGCAACCACGTCAATGTCGGCTCGATGATCTTCCCATCAGTTGCAAGCCAAGCGATGGCAAGGTCGAGGACCATGGCTTCTTCTGCTACAGCTGCAATCCTCGCCGCGGAGGAAGAGGACGCTGATGCCAACTACCATGTCGAGCGTTCGTTCCGCATCACGTTCGCGGATGGTGAGCGCATCTCGTTCTTCGCCGACACCGAAAGCGAAATGGCGCAGTGGGTCAAGGTGATCTCGGACATCATTGGCAGTGAGGTCCCTCCCAACCCGCTCTGGGCTCAGGTGCTGTTGGAAGGTATCGCGTATCAAGCATCGAGCAGCGGGGAGAACAACTCTCGTAAGCCAAGCCAGCAATTCACGCTTGCCCGCAAGGCAATCCCCACCGTGATCGAGGAAGCGCCCGCTACGCCTCCCAAAGCGCCCGCTCCCACCACGCCTTCAGTGCCGTCGTACTCGCAGGCACCAGCTTCGGATCGGGGCAGCCGAATCTCCACGCACTCCAACCAGCCAATGAACAGCGGAACGCCGACTCGACTGCCGATGCGAGCGCCTCACAACGTCGCGGCTTCAGCTCCGACCTCTGAGCGTGGTGGGTCGATGCGCGGAACACCTCTACCGCCTCGACCAGCGTCGATGATCCGCACGCCGGTCCACGATCCTACCAACCGAGCTGCTTTTGACCGGCTCAAGCGCGCCGGCCATCTCCGCGCGCAGACCGAGGATCTGACTCCGCACCGTCGTCGTTGAGCAGTAGCTTCAACGAGCTGGCTCCATCACCGCTTCATCAAGTTCAACCTGAGCTTTTCTTGTTCCGTTCGGATCTGTTTTTTCTCTTTCGCTTTCGCACTGTATCCTTTTAGTCCCGTCTTGGTTCTCATGTTTCCCTTTGCTTCTGACTAGTGTCGGCCAGACTACGCTTCTGGTCAGACATGATGGACAATGTAGTGTTTCCAACAAAGACATTCTACAGTGTGTGTGTGATTGCCTGTGCCATGCTTTGTCTTGCCGACACTCCAAGTTGAGTGGCTAAAATGAGCCTTATTGTGGTGCTGGAAAATTAGAGTAATCTGAGGCTCCGAGAACTGGCCGGAAAAAGAGGGATTGCCGAGTTTTAGTAAATCTTTTCGATTCAGGGTTCAACTTGTTTTTTGGTACTAGAAGAAGCCGGAGATGTCCTACCTTACCTTGCATCTCACCAACCATATCTTCCTCTTCATAATCATATACCAATTCATAGAGACTGCCGCGATAGGGTGGGCCAATATGCTGCGGAGTGGGGCTGATATTGCCATCGCGGCTGTTACCGGAACGGGTCGCCGGGCAGCACCGGTACGTTATTCGCTTCGAACATTCGCCACCGCCACCACCCCTCCCACTCCTCTCGCGGGCCTAAGCCGGTCAGATCTGCACTTTGACGTCGTCGTCGTCGGTGGCGGGCACGCGGGCGTCGAAGCCGCCGCTAGCTCCGCGCGCACTGGCGCACGAACGCTCCTGGTGACTACTAGCAAACACAGCGTTGGCGAGCTTAGTTGCAATCCCAGTCTCGGCGGTGTCGGCAAAGGCACGCTCGTGCGCGAAGTCGATGCGCTCGGAGGGCTATGTGGCCAAGTGGGGGATAAGGCGGGGATCCAATTCAAGATGCTGAACAAGTCCAAGGGCCCCGCGGTGCATGGGCCGAGGGCGCAGATCGATCGAGCAATGTACAGGAGGTACATGCAAGAGGCGGTGAGCGGCGTGGAGAATCTGACGGTTCATGAGGCGAAGGTGCACGGTCTGCAGCTCGACTGGTCAAACAACGCAGGGAATGGGAAGGGGAAGCAGAAGGAGGGGGAAGCCCCCAGAGCAGTTGTGCGGGGTATCACGACGACGGCGGGCGAGAGGATTAGTTGCAGCCAAGTCATTCTTGCTACAGGCACATTTCTGTCAGCCCACATTCACCTTGGGCTCGAATCACGCCCAGCGGGACGCATGCTCCCACTCCCTTCGATCAACGACGACCCGGCATCTGATGGGTTGAGCCAGAGCCTCGCTAGAGCCGGGTTTGAGCTCGGCCGTCTCAAGACCGGCACTCCCGCAAGAATCGCTGCCTCCTCAGTGCGCTTAGGAAAACCATGGCAGACCGAGGGAGAAGTTGATCCCAGGTTTCAAGTAATCACAGGCGACGCTGCGCCGTTTGCATTTTCGTTCCTCAACGATACTCCTGACATTGACCCAGCGCGTCAAGTCGACTGCTGGGGCACCCAAACCACAAATCTCACGCATGACATTGTGCGTGCGAACCTGGACAAGTCGATCCACATTAAAGAAACTGTTAAGGGCCCGCGCTACTGTCCTTCGATCGAGTCTAAAGTCATCCGGTTCCACGACAAGCCCAGCCACCCAGTCTGGCTCGAGCCCGAAGGTCTCCCCGGCACCCGCGACGGTGCGGTGCTCTACCCCAATGGACTGTCGTGCACGCTGCCGGCCGAGGAGCAGGAGGAGATGCTGCGCAGTATCCCCGGTCTGGAAAACGCAGTAATGATCCGACCCGGCTACGGGGTCGAGTACGACCACGTCGACCCACGCGAGCTGCGGCATACTTTGGAAACCAAGCGCATCGACGGCCTGTGGATGGCTGGCCAGATCAACGGCACTACGGGATACGAAGAAGCCGCCGCGCAGGGCTGTGTTGCTGGCCTCAACGCCGGGCTCAAAGCTGCCGGGCTTGCGCCGTTAGACCTGGGTAGATCGAGTGGGTACGTCGGGACGATGATCGACGACTTGGTGATGCAGGGAGTCGAGGAGCCGTACCGCATGTTCAGCTCACGGAGCGAGTACCGCATGACGCTGCGCGCCGACAACGCCGACACGCGCCTTACCCCTCTCCTCCGCTCCACCCTTCCTTGTGCGGTAACCGAGCAGCGATGGCGACGCTTGTGCGCCACGCAAGCCGACATGGACCACGCCTTGAATTTGATAAAGTCGGTGCGTATGAGCCCACACGCCTGGATGCGGCGCGGCTTCCACTGCTCGGGCGACTCGCACGAACGCAGCGGCCTCGACATGCTCCGCCAGCCGCGCCTCGGCATCCGCGACCTCCTCCGCGTCATCCCAGCCCTCCAAGGGCTTAGCGATATTATTTTGGACAGAGTGGAGATCGAGGCGAGGTACATGCCGCATTTGGAGCGACAGGCACAGGAGATCGAGGCGTTCAATAAGGAGACACAGTTGCGGTTCCCGGATGGGTTTGATTTCAAAGCGGTGCCCGGGCTCAACTCGCAACTGAGGGAGAAGCTCGAGATGTTGCGCCCAGAGTCGCTGGCCGAGTTAAAGTCGATCCCGGGGTGTACGCCGTCGAATTATGCAACGCTGTGGAGGTACACTGTCCAGCCCGAAGCGGCCTCTCGGAGTACTCGACCCATCTAGAGCATAGACTATACCAGTAATAGACCACCAAAGGGTGCTGTTCACTCGACCGAAAACATCTGTCTGCGTTTGTGTGTCTGTCAGAGCGAGTGGCTGAAACGTTACGTTGCTCCCTCAGACACGTTACGAAAAAAATCATCGATCGAAGGCGGAAGAAGAACGCGCCTCTGAATGAATGAGTCTAAGAGTGTTGCTGTGAGCGGGAATTTTCAGAAAGAGTGAGACTCGCGCGTATCAACTTGGCAGCAACTGCGCTTTCTTTTGGCTTGACTTAGATCTGCACTGCACTGCGTCTGTGTGTGTCTTTGTGCTTTGCGCACCAACCCTTTCGTTTGGCTTTTCTTCTTGAACGCGCGATTCCAACACTTTTCGCACTTGAGCTTGCACTTGCACCCACCATCACCATCACTCTTGTACACCATTAGTCGAAAATGTCGTTAAAGGTCCCCCGCGCTGGCGGGCCCAACCTGTTCAAGGACGGCTACAAGCATTTCCAGGGGATCGAGGAGGCGGTGTTGCGAAACATCCAGGCGGTCAATGAACTTTCCGAGATCGTACGCACCTCATTCGGCCCCAACGGCAGGAACAAGATGGTCATCAATCACCTCGAGAGGCTCTTTGTCACATCCGATGCAGCCACGATCATTCGCGAACTCGACGTGGTTCACCCAGCGGCCAAGTTGCTCGTTATGGCATCGCAGCAGCAGGAGGCAGAGATGGGAGACGCTACCAACCTCGTGCTCATCTTTGCTGGCGAGTTGTTGAAGAAGGCAGAGTACCTCATCACCATGGGGCTCCACCCGTCCGAGATTTTGCAGGGTTATGAGATCGCAAGGGATAAGTGTCTGGCCGAGCTCGAGCAGTTGTCGGTGGCGACGCTCTCGACGCCTCCTACGATCCAAAGTCTGACGCTGGCGCTCAAGCCGTGCCTCGCGTCCAAGCAGTACGGTAGCGAGGATTTGCTGGCGCCGCTGGTGGCCGAGGCGGTCTCGATGGTGTTGCCGAGCAACTCGAAATCTGGCCTTTCCGAGTTCTCCGTGGACAATGTGCGCGTGGTCAAGATCATGGGTGGCTCGCTCTCGCAGTCCAAAGTCGTCCGCGGTATGGTGTTTGGCCGTGAACCCGAAGGAGTCATCAAGAAAGCCAAAGCCGCCAAAGTCGGCGTGTACACCTGCGGGATGGACATCACCCAAACCGAAACCAAAGGCACCGTCCTCCTCAAGAACGCCGACGAGCTCTCGTCGTTCTCGCGCGGCGAGGAGCAGCAGCTGGAGAAATACTTAAAAGAAATCGCCGATTCCGGCGTCAAAGTCGTCGTCACCCAATCCCAAGTCGGCGAGCTTGCGCAGCACTACCTCAACCGATTCGGCATTTTGGTCATCAAGATCCTCTCCAAGTTCGAGCTCCGCCGCCTCTGCCGTCTGCTCGGTGCGACCCCGCTCGCCCGCCTCGGCGCGCCGCTGCCGGAAGAGGCTGGGTGGATTGATAGCATTGAGACTACCGAGATTGGCGGCGATCGCGTGACCATGTTCAAGCAAGAACAAGGCATGCCTGGCGGCAAAGCCAAGCCCAAGATGTGCACGATCGTCCTCCGCGGCGCCACTTCTAACCTCCTCGACGACGTTGAGCGTGCGATCGATGATGGTGTCAACGTGATCAAATCGCTCACTCGCGATGCCCGCCTTGTCCCCGGTGCTGGTGCGACTGAGCTGGAACTCGCCAAACGCATCGCCGACCTCGGCGAGAAAACTCCCGGTCTCAACCAGCACAGCATCAAAAAGTTCGGAGAAGCTCTCGAAGTCGTACCCCGCACCCTCGCCGAGAACGCCGGCCTAGACGCTACCGAAACCCTTTCTCGTCTTTATGCTAAACACGTCGGCAGCGAAGGAGCAGACGTGGGGGTGGATATCGAGAACGGGGTGGATGGAACGATGAAGGCGCAGCAAGAGGGCGTGCTGGATGTGCTCGCAGCAAAGAGTTGGGCACTGAGGTATGCAACCGGCGCTGCGATTTCGGTGCTCAGCGTCGACTCGATCATTATGGCCAAGCCTGCGGGCATCAAGGCGCCTAAAGCAAATCCTAACTGGGACGACGACTAGTTGCAATTCTTCCCCAGACTCCTCATTGTAAAATTACGATTCATCCCCTGCCACAATGCAATCTCAATTGAAAAACTTATGCTCTCTTCCCACTTGCCATCGCCAGCGCCTGTGTCCTTTCACTCATGCGCATCGACACACACGCTCTCGCTCACACACACAAACCCTCTAAGCCGACCACCAAGTTGACGAACAGAAAACAAGAAAACACAATGTGTGGATTACGAGGCTAGATTGTGAGAATACACGAGAAGAAGCTGCAACTGAAAACCATTCGCGCCGAGTGAGTGGGCGATGGATGGTTTGATGAATGTATCGAGTATGTGAGACTGAGTGCGAAGGAACTTGAGAAAATTGCGAGCTGAAACAGAAAAACTTGAACTGGCGAGTGGGACAACGAACAACAAACACATGTCATGCATTAACTGAGGACGGCTGAGTCAGCAAGGGTGCCGTTCGATTCAGACCGTATCTAGGATGCTGTGCTCAACCAACCCGAATTAGGCCGAGGTGGTGGCGTTGTTGAAGGCGAGCTTGTTGACCGTGTCCGAGTCGAGACCAGTCAAGACGCCGGGCGAAGCGAGCTTGATGAGCGCCTTCTTGAGCTCAGCGGGGGTCAAGACACCGTCAATGTCAGCCTTGACGGCATCCGAGCCCGAGAAGAAGCCGGCAACGCTGCTGACAAGGTCAAGAGCCATGGCAGGGATGGGCATGACGCTCGAGAGCTTGGAAGCAAGCGAGTCCTCGACATCGATAGCCGAAAGCTGCTGGGCGCTCTCGAGCAGCTTGAAGTCGGTGGTGCCGTAGATCGAAAGGAGGTAGGCGAGCAGACCGACAATGTGTGGGCTGGCCATCGAGGTACCCGAGATGGTGTTGACCGAAGTGTTACCAGTGTTCCAGGTGGAAAGAATGTTGAGACCAGGCGCAAAGATGTCGACACACTTGCCCTTGTTGGAGAAGTAGGCACGCTCATCCTGAACGGTAGAAGCACCGACAGTGACGGGGTTGCCAGCACCAGCAGGCGAGACGTTGCAGGCATCCTGGTTCTCGTTACCGGCAGCCACACCAAAGTGCATTCCAGAGTCGACGGCACCGTTGACAGCCTTGTCGAGCGTAGGCGACTTGCCACCACCGAGCGACATGTTAGCAACGAAGCCCTTGTGCTTCTTGGCCGCAGCCGACTGAGGGTTGGCACGGAACTGAGCGGTCAGCTTCTTGGCATCCTCGACGGCCCAGAGGACACCACCAGTGACATCCGACATGGAACCGGAACCGCCCGAGCCGAGAACCTTGACGGCAACGAGCTCAGCCTTCTTAGCAACACCATACTTGCGCGAACCAATGGTACCAGCACAGTGAGTGCCGTGACCGTTGCCATCCTCGTCAACATCGTTCTGAGGCATGGTCTTACCCCATCGGGCACGGCCCTCGAACTCGACGTGGTGGATGTTGATACCAGTGTCGATAACGTAGGCGGTGACACCCTCGCCTCCGTGGCCATCGTAGACGTACTTGTTGAAGGTGCTAAGGCCGAGACGCTTGCGGTGCGAGATACGGGCGAGACCCCAAGGAGCGCCCTTCTCAACATCGTGGTCGTCGAGCTTGCCGACGCTCATACCAGTGAGCGCGGCCTGGTCGAGGCTCTCGTCGTACTTGACATCCCAGACCTTGTCCTCAGTCTGGGGCATGACCTCGATGGAAACGATCGAGTCCATCTCGACGTACTCGACTTCGGGCTGAGCACGAATGTAGTCGAGCACATCATCGGTGAACTTGCCGGCGTAACCCTGGAGGTGGCCCTCGAGGTCGTAAACGTGCTTGATGCCACCGGCGTTCTCACCGTGGAAGCTGTTTGCGGAGAGCTGAGCGGAAGAGATAAGGCTCTGGTGGGCAAAGAAGTCGTTGGAGCTGATGCCATCCTTGAGGACAATCATGTACTGACCAGGGATGGTCTCGAGCTCGGGGTTTGCGGTCAAGGGAGCAAACTCGGTGGAGGGCGAGTAAGCGTTGGCACTCGAGCCAGGAACGAAAGGCTGGCGAGCGGGAGCAGCAAGCGCTGCAAGCGGAAGGCTGAGAGCCAAAGCCAAGAGGCTCAAGTATCGCTTGGGGTACATCTTGTGGATTTGGTATGTGTGAGTGTGATGCTAAATTGTAGGGCTATGGTCTGAAACGTGGATGCGGATGGTGTGGATGTATAGCGAGAGTGAGGAATGAGAAAGCGGGGAGGAGATTGTGTGTGTGGAGATTTACGAAGGAGGTGGCGAAAGCCAGGTAGCAAGTCGATACCACAACTGACGAGAGTAGTTGATGGCAGTGGTGATAGACGATGAAGGAGAGAAATAGAGAAAGGGCGGATATGAGCTGACGAGGCCAAGTAAAGAGGAGGGCGGGCAGCAGCGGTCAGCAGGTGAGATACTGAGTGGAGTGACAGGAGCGCTGCCAGTGCAGCCGCGGTCAGCAACTGTGCCGCGTATCAGTCAGGGTCCTATAGCAGTGGCGAGGCTAAGGGGTCGTCGAGATAGGCGATGGCAAAAGCACAGTCGAGCAGAGCTGAGCAGAGCGTGCGCGCACACAGGGGCGAGGTTGGCTCGAGCGAGAGGCTTATCGCGCTGCAGCTGTCTGCCTCATGCGGAAATCCATTTTTGCATTTTGCATTTTGCATTTCCCATTTTGCATTTTCCGGCGCAATGTACTGATGTGCTGCCGGATCGAGTGGAAAGAGTGGAGTTGGCTGAGTTTGGGATCAACAAAAAGCTCAACTCCACACGGATCATCGCGCATTGATTTTGCATCCACGCTGCATTCAATACAATTTCCAGCTTACAGTACCAGTATCAGCAAGTACCCTTCATTGCTGCGAGCTGCTGTGCTGCAATGATGGATTGAATGCTACAAAAAAGGACCCTCTTTGTTGTGACTGTGCTTTGCTGCGAGTTTCCGCTTTCGGATGGCGATTGGTGTCGGTGACGATCAAGGTCACGCAACCTCTGCACTGCCCGTTCTTGAGTGCGCAATCGGCAGCTTGGCAAGCTCAAGCACCTCTCTCTCAGCAGTGTATGACACCATTCATCGTTGCTTAGGTCTGCTACTGGAACCATTCGCCGCTTGGATCGGTGGAGACGTGATTTGCATCCAGCTCGGGTCCAATGTCATACGCCCATCCATCGCTCACGTCAGAGTGAGTCAATCAAACAAATCGAGTTCAGCGTCGAATCCGGGGATCGCCGCCGTCAATGTGCTGCTGATCGATCGACTCATTCAGGGGCGCAACTTTTTCAAGCCAAGCTGCGTCTGTATCAGCGCCTCCTCGCATGCTTCGTAACGAATTGTTGGGTTCAAGTCGGCTTGTCGAGTCCAATCGGTGCAGCCAAGCAACGGGCTGACGCGGCGATCCCGAACCCTGCTTTGCTTGCTCCACATGATTCGCTTGTCACAGATGGATCGACAATCGGTTCCTCGATCGCCCCCCGCAATTATTATAAAGATACCTTTCCAACAACTTGATTGCAGTATTACTTGCTCGCCTCGTCCATATTGTCTCCTGAACAGCAGTCTCAAGCGTCGTCGCTGCTAGCTAGTTGGCGTCTGGATTAAAGCTTTTGACGAGGGTTCCAGATGGAGGATAGAGCTCTAAGTCGTACGTAATTTCAAGCTCAGATGCGCCGATTGACTTACGAATCTACAAGATTTCGCGCTACTCGTCAGCCGTTCAAAGTTTTGGTTCGACCTCAACCCAATGTCTACTCCCACAGTCAACTTGCAATGTGACCTGGAAGCATGAGCTCTAATTCGAGGTGCATGTGGTCAGCGTTTGTGGACTTGTATGCCATGCTGGAGGGCCGATTCTCTTGAGCGTTTCTCTTAAGCGTTTGTTTGCGAGACCGATGGGCTGAAATCGGGTTGAGGGCTCCGATCGATCCATCAAAGAATTAACCGGCTAACGTGCAGGGAACCCAAGCAGATTTGGATTGGCGGACGAAGCGGCCCAAATCAAGTTGCACCAAAGGGTCTTCCCGGACCAAACATAGTCGGCCCTGCTCACTCGACCTCTGTCAACGGCTCTTTCCATGTCGGCGATCCTCTGCCGTTGCTTCCGGTCCGGGTTCTTGGCTTTTGGACTTGCAGTAGTCAGTCAGTTCGGGGCAAACTTCAATCAGACCAGTTCATTTGCAGCGACAGAGTCGAGTCATGGAAGAACACGCTGGCTACTACGGGAAGCCGTGTTGATCATTCTGCTGCTTGGTAGTCAAAGCTCCTAACGCTCTAGACGCAGCGAGTTGCTCGCCTGGCACGAGATCCGGTAGAAAGCAATGTGACGGCTTCTTCGGATGTGGGACAGGATCATCACTTGATGCGTCACTTGGCGTTCCGAAGAGGTCAAACAAGAGACAAGAAACATACCAACGGCAATTGAGGGGCGAGCGTTTTCGACGAGCGTGTGAAAGCTCAAACACGCTCTTGGACAGGAAAGCAGATCGGGAGTAAGCGTAGTGCGCTCTGCTGCCGTCGAAAATGTTCATTCCCCCCGATCATGGACGTGTGGAGGCAATGTCGTTTCATGATGCAGTTAAAACGCTCTGAGACATGACGAGGACCTTGCTACACCAGCAACTGGGAACCGTTGCAAGCTCATACATTTGGCAATGTGCTTCTTGGATGATACTGAGCGACAGAATGTCAGCCAGACCGGCTCTACGAGTCTGCTTCTGAGCAAAGAGGCTTGGCAAACGATAGAAAGGTGCTCGAACAGTGAGGAGACACAGGCGCTCAGAGACCACCACGAATACGGTACATATTGCTGAACGACCAAAGCTCATCATGATGGTGCTACAGCTAAGCAGTGACAATAGTTTGGTTCGATCATGGTGGCAAGGCATGGTTATGTTAATCCGAAATTCTCGATGAAACCAAAGCAATAGGTCGGACCAAATCGAACAGCACTGAAAACAGGATCTGCGCCGCCTTTTCAGCGCCCTTGTCGGTTCCATGATGGACACTTTGCCGAAACAGCCAAACACAAACAGACGCAAACCGGACGGGTTGGGCACAGGGCTATTGTGGTCCCTCAGCCTAAACGAGGACTTGTAGCACAACGGTCAAAGTGATGATGACGCTGTTGGGGCCCCTTGCCCCTTGGCGAACGAATGAAGGATTTTCTGAATTGAAGCAGAAAAGAAGAAACGCAAAAAGGCGGGGCAGGCCAACGAGAAAGGTGACACACACAGCATCGCAGACGGTTGACTGCCGCTCATTTTCCTGAAAAAGAGAGAGAGCCCCGCGTCACTCCACCTTTTTTTGCAGCCGAATTCAGCCGGTACGGGCATTGGTTTATTCCGTAGACCGAGTTGGCCATTTTTGTGCGTGAGAAAGAGAGAAAGCGGGGAGCAGCAGAGGGCGCCGTCCAGCTTTTGCCGGAATCACGCTCGCATTCGAAGCGCTTAAACCGGCAGAGACCCCCCACGCTGCTCCAGTACCGGCCAAATGGCTTTGCTCTTAAAAGATCCACCCCTCTCCGCGCTCGACTCCCGGACGCACGACTGTTTCCTCCTCTTCTCTCTAGCTTCTTCCCCTCGACCTTGTTGCTCAACGTCCTCTTCCCTGGAACTCTTCCTCCATCTGTCAACGCAAACGCAAACACAAACACAAAACACACACGGGTGTTCAAGGATAGACTAGCTCCCTGACCACCATCACCACTGTCGATTGACCCAACGGAGCAAGCAAGCACGCATTCATCTTCCCCTCAATCCGAGCCAACCGCACAAACATCGTCGGACGCACAGTAGAAAATGGCTAAGGAAACGAACAACAAGCCCAAGGTGGCTCCCTCCACCCACCTGATCGCTGGTGGTATTGCAGGTTTTGCGGAAGCATGTACCTGTCACCGTAAGTATCTCTTTTGAAGCAGCCTCGACAAGCCACGAGTTGACCAGTAGCTGACGCATTGGACCATCTATATCTTTTCCCGCATAACAGCACTGGATACGATCAAGGTTCGAATGCAGCTTTCGCGCCGAGGAAGGGGAAACGGTGAGAAGCCGCGTGGATTCATCGCTACAGGTGCCCACATTGTCAGGCGTGAGACACCCCTCGGTCTGTACAAGGGTCTCGGTGCCGTCGTTGCCGGTATCGTGCCCAAGATGGCCATCCGCTTCATGAGTTTCGAGCAGTACAAGGCGCTGTTGGCCGACAAGACTACGGGCAAGACATCACCACAGGGTGTCTTCCTTGCTGGTCTCGGAGCTGGTACTACCGAGGCAGTAGCCGTCGTTAACCCGATGGAGGTGGTCAAGATCCGTCTGCAAGCGCAGCAGCACTCGCTTGCTGATCCTCTCGAAGTGCCTCGCTACCGAAACGCCGCCCACGCTCTGTACACCATCATCCGCGAAGAAGGCTTCATGACGCTGTACCGTGGTGTCGCACTCACCGCTGCACGACAGGCCACCAACCAGGCTGCCAACTTCACCGCGTACCAGGAGCTTAAGGGCGCGGCGCAGAGGTTCCACGGCACTACGGAGCTTCCGTCGTACGAAACTGCGGTAATCGGTCTGATCTCGGGTGCGCTCGGACCGTTCTCGAACGCGCCTATCGACACGATCAAGACACGTATCCAGCGAGCATCCAAGGTGGAGGGCGAGACGGCCATCAGCCGTGTAGTCAAGGTGGCTAGGGACATGTTTGCTCAGGAGGGTGCGAGCGCTTTCTGGAAAGGTATCACGCCTCGTGTGGCGCGTGTCGCTCCCGGTCAGGCCGTGGTGTTCACCATCTACGAGAAGGTCAAGGGCTACATCGAGGCTGCCAAGAGCGGCGACTTCCAGCTCACCGACACTCGCTCTGATGAGTAAGAATATGGATGCGGAAATCAAAAGCATATCCAAGGCAATCATCTAATCGCTCAAGTCACACAGTCCCTAGCATGCGAGAATGGCTTGCCATGGCCTGCGACTCGTTGTAGCCAGTGGACATGGTCGCATGTGATCCGTGTTAATCCAAGCTGTTCATCGCAAAGCTGTGTGTGCATTCGAAAGACGCTTCGATTCAATCGTTCTGCCCAGCAAAATGTATGGTGGATTACAGCATGCTAACTACAGCTCGTGGGTTGACTAGAGACCGTCGCGGGCTGCATTGGAACGTATCACATGCATGTTGGCTGAATGCGGGGATGAGGATCGCACAAATTCTCAGACTCAGATCGGGCAAATCGGGCTTCACGGGATCTAGAAGAACAGTTTCCACTCACCGGTGCTTAAGTCTGTTGCATTGTGCAACCGTCAGACCCACATCCTCGACACAGGCAGAAGCTCTATTGCACCGGTATGAGAGGTGAGCTTTGAGTATCATGCTACCTCATGTCCCAATACGACAGCACTATACATAAGATCAAGGTGCTTGGAGTGGTATCAGAATATATAACTTAACCGGCTTCTGTGCAAGGTGGTGCAAGGGTGTGCAGCGAGCGTGTGCGTGTGTACGAAACAACGCAACTATAACTTTGGACACAGCCTTGGCATGGTTCAAAAGGCGAATGAAGGAGGTGAAGGAATGGAATGGATTCAATTCAGAACGGCAACCAACACTGAGCAACAGCAGCAGACTTGCCTTGATTCACTCACCTCTTTCATTCACTTGGCGGCGCGCGCCTGGCTGGCTGACCTGCGTGTCATTTGAGCCATTTCACACATTTCCCAATCAATTTACATTTATTCGCATTCGCATTTCGCATTCGCATTTTGGCTGTCCATTTCCGCTCAGCCGCCGCACGTAGCACGCCGCACGCTCCCCCTTTAGTTAACTCGCCTCGCCTCGCATTGCCTTGCCGTGCCACGCCTCGTGCTGAGATTCCAGCTGGTGTGTGCTGTTGCTGTTGCAGTTGCAGCTGCTGCGTGCCTTGACACACGCTTGGTAGCCGTTCGACGTTCGCTGTTGGATGCTCGCTCGCTTGCAGCTGTGTGCGCGCCTGGTGCACGTCTCCTCCGACTACGCATCCACCATCAGTTGTCCGCTATCCAACCACGCTTTCTTCCTTCTCATTTTCATCCCTTCTCTCTTTCTCCTCATCACCCGCCCCTTCGCCTTTTCGTCTTTTTCGTCCGCTTCTTTCTTCGGCGTGCTCATCTTGCTTTGCTCTGCTCTGCTTTGCTTCATACAACGTCTTCCTTTGGTTTTCCGACTTGCTCAGCTTTTCCGCAACGCAACTCAATTCAAGTCCGGCGACGGCTTCGAGACCAACACCTTCGTGTGACGAGTCCTCTTCAATTTGCTCCGTCACTCCATTCGGCCTTCCGCTCTACCTTTACAGCGGTCATTTCCCAAGACGCTTGCTCATTTGTCGACATTTGCTTTCGCCTTTGCTCGTATCCCGCACCTTGCTCAGCATTGCATCCAAACTTCCACCACGGCTGTAGATACACTTCGCCGCTTCAACTGCTGCCCCTTCAACCCACAGTGCAGCTCAAACAGGCGCTACATCATCGCTTGCGCTCGCTTAATCAACCTCGTTCCTACCTTCTTCCATCGCCATGCAGCAAGAGACCAATCTTCCTGCACCCAACACTTTTGCCTCCATCGGCTTTCCCGCTCCCAACCAATCCAACTCTACCGCCACTGCCCAGGGCTTCCCGCTTGACTCGCTCCAGATGATGAAGCGCGCCCCTTCTCAATCTTACGACGCACACGCTTCTCTCGGTCACCTCTCCAACATTCCAAACTCGCACATGTCAGACGCTGGCGCAAAGAAGGCGCGTTTCGTCTCCGAGGGCAACATCCCAAGTTTCACTCAACACAACTTTGCCAATGCCGCCTCCGCTTCCGGCTCTGCTTCTGGCTCCGGTGTCCTTGGTGCTTTCCCTGCCGCTGCGAATGCTTCTCAACTCGGTCAAGCTCCCTTGCTTCCCAACGGTGCCGCTCCTCAGGCCCAGCCTTTCGCTGGTGTAGCTGGTCTGCAGCCTCCAGGCAACGGTACCAACGGCAATCGCTCCTTCTCGGGTAACCTCGGTCATGCCAACCTTGTCGGCGCCCAGAATGGTCCCAGCTTTGACGCCGCAGGGTCACCACCCTTCATGATGCCCAACGGTGCAGCCCTCAATCCCGCTACCGCCATGTTCCCCAATTTCGCAGCCAATTTTGCCAACACTGGCGGCTTTGTGCCCAACATGGGCGTCATGCCCGCCATGCCCCGACACGTCAACCCTAGCAACCGAACCGTCTATGTCGGCAACCTGCCCGCAGAAGCCTCAGTCGATGAGCTGCTGAATCTTGTCAAGTTTGGTCCCATCGACAATGTGCGTATCTTGCCCGAAAAGAACTGTGCGTTCATTTCCTTCCTCGATGGCGTCACGGCTACCGCCTTTCACGCCGATGCGTGCGTCAAGAAGGTATCTCTTCATAACCAGGAGCTCAAGATTGGTTGGGGAAAGCCTTCGCAGCCTCACCCGGGTGTCTTGATGGCGGTTCAGCAGAACCAGGCCTCTCGTAATGTCTATGTGGGTCAGTTGGACGAGAGCGCGTCGGAACAATCTCTGCGAGACGACCTGTCGCGCTTCGGGCCCATTGACCAGGTCAAGATCGTGCGTGACAAGAACATTGGCTTCATCCACTTCCTCTCGATTCAGACAGCCATGAAGGTGGTGGCCACCCTGCCCACGGAGCCAGCATGGGCGGGCAAGCGCGTGAGCTACGGCAAGGACCGATGTGCTTACGTGCCCAAGAGCCAACAGCAGAATCAGGCACACAACAACCAAGCCGCGGCTATGGGTCTGGCAGCGGCTGCTTCGCTCGGATACCCAACCGCCGCTTTTGCTGGAGCCAACAATTTTGGCGGTCAAGGCTCAAATGCACCGGAGAATGGACGCTCGCCTGCTAGCTCCGTGTTTGGTCCTGCAGCTGCCTTGATGGGTGCCAACGCAACAGCGCTCGAGCAGCTGGGCAACCGAACCATCTACCTTGGAAACATCCACCCTGAAACCACCACGGCCGAGATCTGCAACCACATCCGCGGCGGGATCTTGCAAAACATCCGCTTCATCCCCGAAAAGCACATTGCATTCGTCACGTTTGTCGACCCCAACGCAGCGCTGGCGTTCTTCCACTTGGCGTCGTACTCTGGCATCATGATTCACAACCGCCGGCTCAAGATTGGATGGGGAAAGCACTCGGGACCTTTGAGTCCTGCAATCCAGTTCGCGGTGCAGGCTGGTGGCTCGCGCAATGTGTACATTGGCAACATTGACGACCCCGACCTTCTGACTGAGGAGAAGATCCGCAACGACTTTTCGCAATACGGCGAGATCGAGACGGTCAACAGTCTGCGCGAGAAGAACTGCGCGTTTGCCAACTTTACCAACATCCAGTCGGCGATAAAGTGCATTGAGGGGATGAAGAGTCATCCGGACTACCAGAATGTCAAGATCTCGTATGGGAAGGATAGATGTGGCAACCCGCCGCGCAGTTTGGCGAACGCAGGAGGGGGTGGAGGGGGAGGAGAGCACAAGATGAGCGGATCGGTATCGCCGAATACATCGGCGATGCAGAATCAGGGGGATGAGACGATGGTAACGGCAAGCGAGTCAGTGCAGGACTTGGGCTCGGTGGCAGGGGATGCGAGCACCACAGCGCCAGCGGCGGAAGCGTCAGCAGATGACAAGGCGGAATAGAGAGAAGAAGAAAGGAGGAGGAGTCTCGGATATTCAGCGATAGACGCAAGAGTGGCGGATCTACCCGAGAAGCTGACAGCCCTATTCTACACCAATTGTGTGGAGTGGCTCTGGAAAGGGTGGATATGGGAGCTGACTGACGTTGTTCAACGATACCTCTGCTGGCCACCTCACGCTTGTGAGCGTGTCTGGCAGTTCCCTGTTTTATACATTATGTCGCACTCGCGCATACATATGCAAACACTGACTACTTTGAACATGATCTTGCGACTGTGTCTGTGTACTCCAATGTAAGTGACATGTCTGACAATAAAAACTAGGACATGACTGGGAAGGAGAAGTATCGGAGTTGTAGATCACCGATGGTGTGTGTAAGTGTGCAGCCTGCGTGGTGCAATCTTGTCGAAACGTGCCAGTTCAAGAGAGAGCTGCAGTCAAAGATAGGGTGAAGTGGGTGCTACGTGGCCCAACTAGGCTTGCCAAAGGGGAGAAAGCTATCCACGCTCCAGCATTTGAATTGAATTCAATTCGATCGCGGTCCGAACTTGAAGAAGCTGAATCCAAATGCTCCTTTTTCCAAGTGAAATCGACCAAACAGATGGATACAAATCTGATTTGAATTCTCACCAACACTTTCTCCAGGTCCAGAAGAAATGAATACGGAGAACAGCAAATCGGCGCATTTTCGAAGCTCGGTCTCACTCTCTGTGTATCGCTCTGTGCTGTCAATCCGGACTATCTCTGGAAAGTGCGAGCCAAGCCAAGGATAAAGCTGGCAAAATTGCAAGTCTCGCAGAAGATGTTCGGAAAAATTCAGCTGGAACCACACACAGCAGACAGCAGCGGCAGTAACGTGCAAGATTGACGAGGGCCCACCGAATCCCACTCACTCCGCCGACGCACACACACACGCACACGCACGCGCCGCTCTCACATTCAGAAGCCAGCCAAAGCGGCAAAGTGTGTGTGTGTGTGTGTGTGTGTGTGTGTGTGCAACAGACAGGAAGATATGGCTCGCTTGCTTCAAGGATTCGGTGCCAACTCAACTTTTTCGCAATCGTGGATTTTGTTGTTTGCGATTCACCAAAATCTCCAAAAGATTGATTCGACTGCTTCCATTCTTCTTGTTGCTCATCGCATAGGCACAACTGCCCCACATCTTCACCCACACCACCACCATCATCGCCATCATCATAACCATTGGCGACATCATCAACGCCGACTTGTCTTTCCTTATCGTCTCTCTTTCACGACTTGCCTGTCCAGGCATCTCCACCCACCTTACATCAACCGACGTTCTGCATCTCGATCGATCGTCGACTTTCGCTCGTTGCAGGCTCACTACTTGCCAGCGCTGATCAGGGTGCATTCAATTTGACCCACACGCCATCAGCACTCCGAACAGTGACGCCTCTTGCTGCTGCAACCGTCACGACTACTCGCTAAGCTTCCTTAGCTACGACAACGGACCAAAGCTATCACACCATTTTCGAGCTGATCCCTTCTCGACGTGGTAGCTCTATAGACGACTCAACTTGACGCCAATTGCATCTCTGCACCTACGCTAAGCGTCCTGCATCGCATCGTCTCGCTCTCTCTCTTGTCCGCTCATCAGACACGAGACCAGTGCCAATTGACGATCGGTTGCACGTTCCCTCTTGGCATCACCGAGACAAGCATCCACTCGCACATACGCAGTCATGGCATCAAATTGGCAGCCCTCGCAAGAGGGTCTCGCCGAGCTCGTCCAGCTCTTTCGCGACTCCCAGAGCCCGCAGATGGAGGTTCAGGACAGAATCGCCAAGGTTGGTACAATCCTATCTGTCCCGTCCTTAAGCATTCTGATCATCTCTCGTATTGACCCGCTTCCTCTTGTTATTCCAACAGCGTCTCGATACAGTCAGCAAGATCCCAGACTATGCGAATTACTGTGTCTTCACCTTGACCTCACTCACAACCGAAGATCTCGCAACTCGATCCGTCGCCGGCCTCATCCTCAAGAACCACATTCTCTTCCACAACGACCTCATCTCGCCCGAATCCTTCGAATATGTCAAGCAAGCCATCATCCCCGCCCTCAGCCTGCCTGAGGACATGCTTCGTCGCACCGCCACGCAAGTCGTCTCGATGCTCATGACCATCCTCACACCGCAGGGCTGGCCAGAAGGTCTCTCGAAACTCGGCGAACTCATGGGCTCTCAAAACGCCGACGAAGCCGAAGGCGCCTTCAGCTCGTTGGCCAAGATCTGCGAGGATATTCCACGCGAGCTCGAAATGTGCCAGCTCAACGGCGTCAAGCCGATCGACATCCTCATCCCCAAATTCATCGAGGCTACTCAGCACAACGACGCGCGCATCCGCATGCATGCGCTCAACTGTCTCAACCAGTTTGTCCAGATCGGCTCCGCGGCGTTGCAAAACCACATCGATGCTTTCCTCGCTGCACTCTTCAAGAGGGCTAGCGACGAGAGCGCCAACGTGCGCAGATACGTCTGCCAGGCGCTCGTCTTGATCCTGGGCGTAAGGCCAGATAAGCTTATTCCGGAAATGGACAACGTCGTCGAATACATGCTCTACTCGACCCAGGACAAGGACGACGACGTCTCGTTGGAAGCATGCGAGTTCTGGCTCCAATTTGCCGAAGAACCCTCGCTCAAGGACAAGCTGCGTCCGTATCTCTCCAAGGTCGCACCGGTGTTGCTCAAGGGGATGGTGTACAACGAGTTGGACCTGCTCATGCTCGGAGGCGATGAGGACGATGCAGCGGTGCCGGATCGCGCCGAGGATATCAAGCCCAGACATTATGGAGGTGGTGCGCATAGGAACGAGCATCTTGAAGACGCTGCTAACGGCGGGGCGTCCGGGACGGGCAAGTCTCGAGCGGCTATCGAAGCGCAAGACGACGACGAGGACGACTACGACGATGATGAGGATGACGACGAGGACGACGATGGCATTTCAGATTGGAACTTGCGCAAGTGTTCGGCCGCAGCACTCGATGTGATGGCGGTCAATTTTGGTGACGAGCTGCTCGAGATCCTACTGCCTTACCTTAAGGAGAGGCTGTTTAGCGAAGACTGGTTGCAGCGCGAATGCGGGATCCTCGCGCTCGGCGCGATTGCCGAAGGATGCATTGCAGGCATTCAACCACATCTGCCCACGCTCGTTCCGTTCCTCATCAACAGCCTTAAGGATACCAAGCCGCTCGTCCGCTCCATCACGTGTTGGACGTTGGGCCGATACTCGAGCTGGTGCGTCGCTGCGGAAACGCCGGAACACCAGCAGCAATTCTTCGTCCCCGCCATGGAAGGTTTGCTGAATATGGTGCTCGACAACAACAAGCGCGTCCAGGAAGCCGGCTGCAGCGCTTTCGCCACACTCGAAGAAGAGGCCGGCCGCAACCTTGAACCCTTCCTCGAGCCCGTCTTGAAGACACTCGTATTCGCATTCGACAAATATCAACAAAAGAACCTGCTCATCCTCTACGACGCACTCGGCACTCTCGCCGATTCCGTCGGCTCGGCATTGAACAGACCGGAGTATGTCGAGATCGTGATGCCGCCATTGATCGCAAAGTGGCAGGGCCTGCATGATACGGATCCGGACTTGATCCCGTTGTTGGAATGCATGTCGTCCGTAACCATCGCAGTGGGCCCGGGCTTTTTGCCCTATTCGCCGCCAGTGTTTCAGCGTTGCGTCGGCATTGTTCATGACAACCTCGCGGCGGCCGAGGCGGAAGCGGCCAAACCCGCCATCGACCAAGACGTTCCCGATCGCACTTTCATCATTGTCGCGCTCGACCTCCTCTCGGGCCTCACCCAAGGACTCAACACCGCAGTGCGCGACCTCGTCGCTGGCTCGCAACCCTCTCTTCTTGCTTTACTCGGGCATTGTATTACGAACGTCGAGGCGCCCGTGAGGCAAAGCGCGTATGCGCTATTGGGCGATTTGGCCATTTCGTGTTTCGACCTCCTCAAGCCGTACCTGCCTAGCTTAATGCCTGAGTTGATACGTCAGATCGAGCCGGAGCCAAAGATGGAGAACGTCTCCGTCTGCAACAACGCCGCCTGGGCCGCTGGCGAGATCGCACTCCAGTACGGCTCCGATCCTGAACTCACCCAGTGGGTGCCTGAACTCATCAAGCGCCTCGTCCCCGTCCTCCTCTCCACCAAATCCGTAAAGTCACTCAGCGAGAACGCCGCAGTCACCATCGGCCGCCTTGGCCTCGTCCAGCCCTCCCTCGTCGCGCCGCATCTCGAAGTGTTTATTGAGTCGTGGTGCCAGGCGCTGTGGGATATCAAGGACAACGACGAGAAGGACTCGGCGTTTAGGGGTTTGTGCGAGATGATCCAGGTCAACCCCAACGGCGCAGCGAAGGGCTTTGTGTACTTTTGCAACGCAGTGGTGAGGTGGAGCACGCCAAGTGCGGAGTTGAACGAGATGTTCAGAAAGATCCTTACAGGGTTCAGAGAGATGAGCGGACCACAGTGGGACGTGCAGAAGTCACAGTTCCCGCCCGTCATCGTACAGAGGTTGGCCGATAGGTACGGGCTCTAACCGCGCACAATTGCAATATTCTTTCTTTCCTCATCATCAATATTACAATGCATACCAAGTGTCACATCCTTCCGGCGGGAGAGTGAGCAGCACAGCCGTCTCTGGTGTGTGTGGAGAGAGTGAGAGGCGCTAAGCACAGCCTGAACAGGAGCATGATTTTCTAGAAATTAATATTTGTTCTAACGAAAAGGCGCCTCGCAACTGCACTGCACTGTGCACCGCCTTTCTGGGAATCCTCGGTTAAGTTATCGGCAGCAGCAGCGCCTTGATCGATCCAACCTCGGCTACTTGGCTTGCCGCCCAGGCTTGGCATGCACAAAATGACGTTTCCCTTGCCTGCTTGCCAGGAAATCTCGTTTCCCGCATCGTATAAAGAAACCCCCATTACGCGGCTGGCTTGTTCATCCTCCGTATATACACCCACCCCCACGAAAGAGAGAAGGAGAGATGGGATTTAACCAGAAGCTGCTCATCGCCGGGCTGGCAGTGGGCGTGACAGCGTTAATGCTGTACAAGAAGAGCAAGAAGGATCAAGCTTCCACCACCACGGCGCCCGTCCCCGCTGCTGCTGCTGCCAACACCACCAACATGGGAAGCGCGCCACCTCCGTCTTCGTCGCACTCTTCTTCGCACTGCGGGGCAGGCGCGGCCGTAGCTGGAGCGGGCGCTGCTGCTGCGTACGCCGCTCACCACCATCACCAACATTCGCAATCGCACGGATCAGCGTCGAACCCCAACTTAAGCTGGGACGCGCTACGCGATCCTTCGCACATCACTAACTTGCTAGCGACGTGCGTGATGGACCAGTACCTGTACCCCTTCTACACGTTCTCGGACATCGTCCGCATTGCGAACCACCTTGCCTCCTCCGGTGCGCTCGTGCAGTGCGCCGACGCGTGGCAGCTTCCCCCCTTTTTGGCGCAGGATCTGGTTAAACTCGCGCTCTTCGACGTCATGTTTTTATTGGATGACTCGGCGTCGATGCGCAGCCAAGGGACGCTTCGGCGTGACGCCCTCGCAGGAATCCTGAAACGCTCGGCGGACGCAGCGGCACGGTTTGACCCAGACGGCATGGAGGTCGCGTGGATGAACTCCCCCGCCCAAGCGAGGATCCACAACGTCGCCGAAGCCGACGCGCTCACCTCGAAATGCGCATACGACGGGAGAGCTACTCCCATGGGCGCTGCACTGGAGTCTAAAATCCTCGAACCGCTAATCCTCACCCCCGCGAGGCAAGGGAGGTTGGCGAAACCCGCGCTAGTGCTGGTGATCACCGACGGCCGCCCCACCGGCTCTACCGAGCACGACAACAAGATCGTCCGCGTCCTCCGCAACGCTAAAAACGTACTTTCAGCAACAAGGTATGGAGAGGATGCAGTGTCGTTCCAAATCGCCGCGGTGGGGAACGACCGCGAGGCACAAGACTGGCTCGACTCGATCGACAACGACCCCTCCGTCGGCGACCTCGTCGACGTATGCTCGGACATCACCGTCGAGTCCGCCCAAGTGAAGCGCTCAACGGGCATCGAGCTGACGCCCGAACTCTACTGCTTGAAGCTCCTCCTAGGTCCCATCGACACCAGCTACGACGCCAGCGATGAAAGTAGTACTAGTGCGGGTTGGGGGAGTAATAGAGCGGCGAAGAGGAGGAGGGAGAAGAGGGAGAAGGATAAGCGTGAGAAAGAGAAGCGGTTCGGAAGGGAGATGGAGACGTTTAGGAAAGAGAGGGAGAGAGCGATGCAGGGGAAGGCACCAGTGCCAAGTGCGGGTGGGGCGTTGCCGCCGCAAGGAATGGAGGGGGGGTACTCGCATCTGCCGAGCTATCCTTACGCTCATCAACCACCACTATCACCACAGCCGCCAGCGCAGGGAGGATACTCTCAACCACCATACCCCCCACCGCCGCAGCAACAAGCTGGTTATGCTCCAGGATACATCCAACAGCAGGCGTACGGAGCACCACCGCAATACCCGCCTCCGTACGCGTCAGCATACCCCCCACCCCCGCAGCAGCCACAGCAAGCGGGGTACGGGCAGAGAGATATGGATGGCAGTAACGATTCGAGCTACGCCGCCTCGCCGCCGTTTGCTGGCGGATTTGCTATGCCAACCCCGCAACCCGCAGGCACTTACCCCAACCAGCAGAACCCGCCACCACCACAACCGCCAGCTGCGCCATTCGGGTTCCCCGAAGCCAGACCCACAGGCTACTAAGCTTCACCGTACCTTGAAATTTTGTACTTTTACATTGCAGCAACTACATGTATTAAGGGGTATATGAATGATACTAAACATCGTGTGCGGTGAGGTATTAGAGGGAGCGAATGAGACCTTTGAGCGTCTCAAGTTCAGCGACAAGCCGCTTGCGCTCTTCCTCCCAATTGTCATCAAACGCATCGATGAGCTCGTCCACCTCGTCCTCCTGCTCGTTCAACCGGTCTTCTTGTTCCGGCAGCGTCTTGCCCGGTAAAAAATACACCGCTTTCCCTCTCTCCTCCGCGCGGACACTCATCGGGATCTTCGGCGCCAACCTCCCCCTCTCCCTTTCCCCCCTCTCCTCTTGTTTTGTGAAGAGAAAACTGGCCATCCTGCGCTTCATCCGCCTTACAACCCTCCGTTGCGCATCCCGCTCGGCAATTTTCTCGGCGACTCTCCTCGCGTCCCAAATGAGCAGCCGTCTCTCCTCGTCCCTCTCAGCTGCGCGCAACTTGCGCTCCAGGCGCGCTTGGACTTCGGCTCGACGCTCTTGGGTCCTGTCAGAAGCGGATTCTTGTTGAAAGCGGGTAAGCGTCGAGTTGAGTAGGCCCAGCATGCGCCGCCCGCGCTTCTTCTCGGGATCTGCGGCGCCAGAGACGCGTGGGCGTTTAGAAGATGAGGCGGCGGAGGTGTCATGGTCTGAAGGGATAGAGGTAGAGGGAAGCGTGGCAGGGGATTCTTCGGGGACGGGCGAGAAGGTCGAGGCACGCTTGCGTGGGCGTGAATGCGTGGTAGAGGAGGGGCTGCGCGAGCGGTCGCGTGAGGGGGGTGTGGGCGAGCGAGCGCGAGAAGAGGACGCTGTCGGTGGTGGATGGTCGGATTGCATCGTGTCCCCTGCTTCGACCACGATTGCTGCGAGCAGAGAGAGAACAAGTGGTGCCAAGGTGGAGTGAGTTGAGCAGGGGAAGAAAAAAGGGTCCATGCGCTTTCCCGAGTTCCGCACTGTCCAAAGGTGTCCAGCAGAGGGAACAGATCTAACAACTGTAAAATTTCGCGCCGTCTGTGCTGTCAGTGCGGCTGTGCCCAAACGCTCTGTTTTGAGATGACAGTTCCGATTCGCTTCTTGGCCGAGACACGAAAGGGTCCCTCTCGGCCCAATTTTGACAGCGCCCACGAATCTCATCATCCTTCTTACCATCATCCATCAGTCGCACGCATCACTCTCACCTTCTCGTCGAACAACCATCGTCCCGCTTGTATCCAACTTTGACAACAAGCTTGCACATATACCCTCTCCCCATCCTCATGCCACGATAAAAGCCTCAACATGGACGACTTTGACGACTTTGTCGCTCCCGGCCGCAACAACGCTTCCTCGGGTCGAGCGGGTGGTGCAGCACAGCAAGATCCATTTGCCGATTTTGACCAGTCGCATACGCAATTTGGCTCGGGGCATCGCTCGCAGCCATCTCATGTACTAGTCGATGCAGACGACCCGGATCTCATGGGCGATGACTTTGACGACTTTGCCGCTTCGCGCAAACCAACACACCCTCTCTCCGCCGACCCGTTCGGCAACTCGACGGCTTCGTTCGATCACCATGATACAACGATGGGGCTCGATGCTCCGGTACATGGCTTCGGATCGCATAGGCAGCCAAGTATGGAGTCCGGTCTGCCACTAGCGGCGGGTGCGCAGACTCCTGCAGGTCACGAATACGGTGGATATCACTCCGAAGGGCCGTTTGCAGATTCTTATGCCGCTCAGCATAGCTTCAAAAGCATCGAGGCTGATGACGAAGATTCACCCATGGATGACGCAAGGTATCTCCCGTACGGATCTGGACCATCGGCTGGTCCGACGCGAGGCGCAGGCAATCCATCGAGGCGACCCGGTATGGGAGCAGGCCGCACTTCAGGAACCAGTCGCAAACCACCCAAAGACGGCATCATGGATGGCTTCAAGCGCAGCATGAGAACAGTCAAGGCCGATATTGACACTGTACTGCGCAGACGCAGACAGCAGGAGAAACGCGAAGGCGACCGTGTCATTCAACTCAACGACCCACTCGCAAATGACAAGTCCGACTTTCTCGACAACTACGTCTCCACCTCCAAGTACAACATTCTCTCGTTTGTACCCAAGTTCCTCGTCGAGCAGTTCAGCAAGTACGCCAACGTCTTCTTCCTGTTCACCGCCTGCATTCAGCAGATCCCCGGTGTTTCGCCCACCAATCGATGGACCACCATCGTGCCGCTCGCCTTGGTGCTCTTGGCGTCGGCGTTCAAGGAGATCAAGGAGGATATCAAAAGGCATCAGTCCGACTCCGAGCTCAATGCCAGGATCTCGCATGTCCTCGATCCAGGCACAGGATCCTTCGAGCCGAGGAGGTGGAGATATATCAGAGTGGGAGACATCGTCAGGGTCGAGAACAATGAGTTCTTCCCTGCCGATCTCGTGTTGATGTCCAGTTCCGAGCCTGAGGGGCTTTGCTACATCGAGACGGCCAATCTCGACGGCGAGACCAACCTCAAAATCAAACAGGCCTCGCCCGACACTGCCAAGCTCACCTCGTCCAGTGCCGCCTCGACCCTTAGAGGCAACCTTACGTCGGAACAGCCCAACAACAGTCTGTATACCTTTGATGCCACGCTCAACATCCAGCTCAGCTCGACGCCGGGCTTCAGCGGTGCACCGATGAGGAAGGCGCCGCTCAGCCCAGAGCAGTTGCTGTTGCGAGGTGCACAGTTGAGAAACACGCCTTGGGTGTATGGAATCGTCGTATTCACCGGTCACGAAACCAAGCTGATGCGCAATGCCACTGCCGCGCCCATCAAGCGCACAGCCGTCGAGAAGCAGGTCAATGTGCAGATCTTGCTTCTCTTCATCCTCCTCCTGGCGCTCTCGGTGGCCTCGTCGATTGGTGCCATCGTGCGCAACACTGCATACGCCTCCGAGATGCAATATCTCCTGCTCAACGATCGCTCCAACTCGAAAGCAAGACAGTTTATCGAAGACATTCTCACCTTTGTCATTGCGTACAACAACCTGATCCCCATCTCGCTCATCGTCACCGTCGAGGTCGTCAAGTACCAACAGGCCATGCTTATCAACTCGGATCTCGACATGTACTATGCGCCCACCGACACTCCGGCGCTCTGCCGAACCAGTAGTCTCGTCGAAGAGCTCGGTCAAATTGACTATATTTTCTCGGATAAGACGGGCACGCTGACGAGGAACGAGATGGAGTTCAAGCAGGCGTCGATTGGTGGCATCAGCTGGACGGACGTGATTGACGAGTCCAAGCAGGGGACGGGCGAGATCGGGCCGGATGGAAGGGAGATCGGTGGGCAGAGGACGTGGCATGAGCTCAAGGCGATCATGGATGGCCGTACGCCCGATGACGGCAGCAGCGCCATGATCGACGAGTTCCTCACGCTGCTTGCCGTCTGCCACACCGTCATCCCCGAACGAAAAGGGGACAAGGTCATCTTCCAAGCCTCTTCGCCCGACGAAGCGGCGCTGGTCGCAGGCGCCGAATCTCTCGGGTACCAGTTCACGACACGCAAGCCGCGCTCCGTGTTTGTCAACATCCGCGGCCAGGAGAAGGAGTGGGAGATCCTCAACGTGTGCGAGTTCAATTCAACGAGGAAGAGAATGAGCACCGTCGTCCGCGGCCCAGACGGCAAGATCAAGCTGTACTGCAAGGGCGCCGACACCGTCATCCTTGCTCGCTTGAGCGAGAATCAGCCATTCACGGAACAGACCATGATCCATCTCGAGGACTATGCCACCGAAGGGCTGAGGACGCTGTGCATTGCTATGCGCGAGGTGAGCGAGCAAGAGTACAAGCAGTGGAGCAAGATCTACGACCAAGCCGCCGCGACCATCCAGAACCGCAGCGAGGCGCTCGATAAGGCGGCCGAGATGATCGAGCAGAACATGTTCCTTCTCGGCGCCACCGCGATTGAGGATAAGCTGCAGGACGGTGTGCCGGACACGATCCATACGCTGCAGAGTGCCGGGATCAAGATCTGGGTGCTCACGGGCGACAGGCAGGAAACTGCGATCAACATCGGGCTGTCCTGCAGGCTGATCTCGGAGAGCATGAATTTGGTGATTGTCAACGAGGAGAACCTGCACGACACCGCTGAGGTGCTCAACAAGCGTCTGCAGGCGGTCAAGAACCAGAGAAACACGGCGGGGATGGAGCAGGAGGAGATGGCGCTGGTGATCGATGGCAAGAGCTTGACGTTTGCGCTGGACAAGGAGCTAAGTAAAGTGTTCCTCGAGCTGGCGGTGCTGTGCAAGGCGGTGATTTGCTGTCGAGTCTCGCCGCTGCAGAAGGCGCTGGTGGTGAAGCTGGTCAAGAAAAACATGTCGTCGCTCCTCCTCGCGATCGGCGATGGAGCCAACGACGTGTCGATGATCCAAGCCGCACACGTCGGCGTGGGCATTAGCGGTGTCGAGGGCCTGCAAGCGGCTCGGTCGGCGGATGTCGCCATTTCGCAGTTCCGCTACCTACGCAAACTGCTCCTCGTCCACGGCAGCTGGTCGTACGCGCGGCTTAGCAAAATGATCCTGTACAGCTTCTACAAGAACATCACTTTGTACATGACGTTGTTCTGGTACTCGTTCCAGAACTCGTTCTCGGGCCAGGTCGCGTTCGAATCCTGGACACTTTCGTTCTACAATGTCCTCTTCACCGTACTTCCTCCCCTTGTCATTGGCATTTTTGACCAATTCCTCTCCGCTCGGATGCTCGATCGCTACCCACAGCTGTACGGGCAGGTGTACTTTGACAAGCGGCGGTTCTGGGGATGGACGGCGAATGCGTTCTTCCACTCGCTCATCACGTACCTGTTCGTAACTATCATATTCTGGGGCTCGCCGCAGCTTTCCGACGGATATGCAAGCTATGCGTGGATCTGGGGCACTACTCTCTTCATGGTCGTCCTCGTAACCGTCCTCGGCAAAGCCGCTCTCATCTCAGACCTCTGGACCAAGTACACCTTCGCTGCCATCCCAGGCTCTCTCCTTTTCACCCTTATCTTCCTTGCCATCTACGCGATCGTCGCGCCGAGGTTGGGATTTTCGAAGGAGTACTCGCACATCCTCGGCCCGCTGTACGGGTATAGCGGGTTTTGGTTTAGTATGTTGGTGGTGCCCGTGGTGTGTTTGATGCGGGATTTCTGTTGGAAGTATTGGAAGAGGACGTATAGGCCTGAGAGCTACCATGTGGTGCAGGAGGTGCAGAAGTATAATTTGCAGGATTACAGGCCGAGGATGGACCAGTTCCAGAAGGCGATTCGGAAGGTCAGGGCGGTGCAGAGGATGAGGAGGACAAGAGGGTTTGCGTTCAGTCAGACTGAGGGCAATGCGGATTTGATTAGGAAGTACGATACGACTATCGCTAAGGCGTCCGGCCAGTAGCGACTTGGATTAGAGCCAAAAGCAAGAAACAACATTCAGTCAGATTGGTAGTGAGCAGCAATGCTTCTGATATTAGGAAAAAAATGCGCGGTTTGTTAGGTTAAGTGGAAAAGGTTAGGGTGGGCGCACGTGATTAGGGTGTTTTTTGAGCGGGTTCGCGTGTGGCTCTCTCAGAGAGTGTTGTTTGCCTCCACCTCGGGCGGAATTTTGGGCGCGGAAGGGTCCCATAGAGTCAGTCACTGCATACGAACACTCGAAGCGATTACTTCTGACTTGTCATCCATACCATACCCATACCCTTGCCTCCTGTACCCTAATCTAGTCTCATCTAGGGTAGGCATTTACTTGGCCATGTCGTCCTCTCACGACGATAATCGGGAAGCGCTGCAGCAGCTGCAGCTTGAAAACCTGGCACTTTCAGAAGAACTCGCACGCAGCGAGGACGAGAACCGACACCTCGTCGCCAAATTACACGCCCTCACGCCCTCAAACTCGACGGATTCGAATCAAGATGCGACGAGTTCAGCGCAAGTCAAAGCGGCAAGCAGACTGCTGCACCGCCTGACCGCACTCATCTCATCCTCGTCATCTGTGGAAGAGGCGGAGGATTCGAGCATGTTCGACCTTGATGAGAGTCTATTTGTCGACCCAGAACGCAGTGTCGTCACGCCTACAACGATGGTGCTAGCGACTCCGAACGGAAAAAATGCGTTGAAAAGGAAGTTCGATAGCGACTTGCTCGACGATATCGAGGCGCTGAGGGGGTGTTGGGAGGAGTATGCGCGCAAAACCGCCTTCGCCAGCGTCGAGGGGAGAGTGAAGCTGGCAACGGCGCAGAAGCGGATCGATCAATTGCAATTGCAACTCGAGCTCGCACAGGCACAGGCACAACGGAGCAGCGATGGGGAGAAGGAAACCCTCGAAGCCCGAGTAGAACAACTGAAGGAACAGCTTAAAGAGAGCCAAGGGAAGGTGGGGAAGCTGGAGGTAGAGATGGAGAGGATGGCGGCCGAGCAAGAGCTGACCATTGCTGCGTCGGCGAATAAGTTGAAAGCGAGGATTCAGGCGTTAGAAGAAGAAGTGGACGATTTGCGCTCCTCCTCATCTGACGAGAGCGTTCCCACGCCACCTTCGTCCGAACGAGAAAACGCGATCGTCGCGCAGTTGGAGGAAAAGCTCGCCGCATCTACTCAACTCAACCACGATCTTAAAGCACAGCTGGATGCATTCGTGGAGCAACAAGCTGCGAAAACCGCCGACTTGCACAGCATCGTTACCCAACTCTCGGACAAGAGGCACAAACTAGCTACAATTCAAGCCAACACTGCCCGCATCGACACTTTGGAATCTCTGGTGGAGAAACAGGAGCGAATCGTATCACTGCTCGACCGCACGCACGCTGAACGAGAGGAAGTGCATTCCGCTTGGTCCAGCCTCGTCGAGTCACCCGAAGCTGCTATCCAAACTTCCCCTCAAAGTGAACAACTGGCTGAGGATGATGTAGTTTCGACGCCGCGAAGCGAAATAGTCGAATTGGAAGCGAGGGTATTGCGACGCAACGAGCAGATCGGCCACCTCCAAATGCAGCTCAAGGAGGCCGAGAATAATCTCGCCCGCACGCGCACTAACCAGCTGCTCGCGGAAGAAACTGTCCAAGACCTAGAGACAGAGAGAGACGAGCTGCTGGAACAGGTGGCGCAGCTCGAAGCGGCTGCATCCGCCTCTTCCCCCGCCCCCGCCGCCGCCGCAGTCGAAGAAGAGCAGCTGGCTGAGGCACGCGAGCGCATCGTCTCTCTCGAAACGCGACTCGCCGAAGCAAAAGAGACGAGTGCGGCGCAAATCGGCGAGATCGAATCTGAGCTCGCCCACCTCCGCTCGAATCTGGAGAAAGCGCAGGCGAAGGTCGACATCCTGACTGCCGAGCTCGAAACGACAACGCTGGCGCTCGCCGAACAGCGCGAGTGCGCCTCGTCCTCCGCCGAGACTATCGCCACTCTCTCCTCGCAACTCTCTTCTCTTCGCGAAGAACTTGAAGCCCGCGTGGCCGAGATCTCCACCCTCTCGGCAGCAGCTGATGCTTCCGAGGCAGCCAAGAGCGAGCTCGAAGCAAAGCTCACCGCCCTCGAATCCGCCCTCACCGCACGTGATGAGGCGCTAAAACTGCGCAACCACGAGTTCTGGGACCTGAAAGAAGAGCTCGCCGAGCTCCAAGAAGCTGCCGAGACTTCGCGCGACTATGCTTCCCTGCAAACTGAGCTCGCCGCCGCCCTCACCGCCAAAGCTGAGCTAGAGGAGCGCGTTGGTGCGCAAGAGTCGGCATTGCTGAAACTCAAATCGGACCTAGCCATCGCACGCGGAACAGAAGAGATGCTCAACGAGCAATACGCCGCTGCACAACGTCGCGCCCGGGAACTCGAAGCACAGACACAAGGTGGGGAAGGGGTAAAGGAGAAGTTGGAGAAAGCGGAAGGAGAGGTGGCGTACCTGCAAACGCGGGTGGGTGAGTTGGAGGAAGAGCTAGGAGCGAAGGCGGAAGAGATCGAGGAGGCGGATAGTAAGATCCTGGACGCGCTCAAGGAGAGTAAGAAGTACATGACTAGGTATAACAAATTGCACGCGCGGTACGAGGCGCTGCAGAAAGAGCTGCAGGCGCAGCAGGAATTGGCCAAAGTGGCAAAGGAGGAAGTGGCCAAGCTCAAGGCGAGGAGGGAGAAGCCCGATCAAGCCTTGGTGCAGGGCTCGAGTAACGTAGTGGCGGGGAGGAAGCGGTCGAAAGAGGAGACGAGTCATGATGAGCCAGTTGGGGTGCGCAATTCACCTACGGCATCGAATAGCGGGGTGAAGGCGGTATACCTCCCCAGCCCCACCCCAACTACTGCTGCTCTCTCGTCTTCGTCGTTCACCCCACGCCGACGTGCAGGAGCGCCGAGCGTGCTCGGCCGTGGCACACCCAAAGCCCCAGTCCCAGCGCCAACGGCAACCCAAGCCGATGGAGGGATGGTGCGTAGCACGTCCAACCCGTCCGAGCTCATCGCGCTCAGGCTGAGCGCCTCGCCAGCCAAGCCGCCCGGCGCTGTGGTGCTGGCGGACAGGACGAATCTCACCACCACCACTCCGGCTGCGCCGTCGGGCACCTCGAGGCTCTCGTCGAAAACCACCACGAGCATCACAGCAACGAGCACGTATAGTAAACCTCTCACTACGCTCATCCCCAACGAGACGGGTGAAAATAGGAAGAGGATCGTTTCCTCCTCCTCCACCACTCCTGGCAGGAAAGAAGCAGCACCAGGAGTAGGGGGAGGTGGCGCGGCGGATTTCTTGGCAAAGATCAAAGCGCAACGCGCCGCCACTGCTTCTTCACGCTAACACCTTAAAAACGCTCCTTTCACATTCGTATACATCACGCACACTACGCACATTGATATGGATCCACATTCTTCATCGCAATTCAGAAATACGCCCCCTGTCCCGCATACCCTCCCGTTTGAGCACTTCCTCCTTCCCCTCCTCCTCCTTGCATGCCTACAAGATTGCGCCTCGCGGGGTGGTCCTCGTCCAGCAACGCGACCTCTTCCCTCGCCAACCCCGCGCCGCCCTTGCCGACATACCCGCTGCTGCCCGGCCCAAAACTTGGCTCAGGCAAATTGTATTGCTTGACCAGCAACGCCGCCCTCCCCGCCGGCACTTTATTCTGCACCTCTGCAGCCGAGGGTACGGGCTGGAACGAGACAGTGTCGTTGAGTTTGCGGTACGACGTGAGCCAGTGCGTAATCGTATGCAGTTCCTCCTCCACCGCGCCACCCCGCTTTTTCGTCTTGCTAGAAGAGGAGGAGATGGAGATGTTCGACAGCGTAGACGTAAGGTCTTTAAGAGTGGAGGAAGAAAGGAGGGTGGAGGAGAGCGTGAGGAATGCAATGGCGGTGCCGATGTTGTTGGAGGATTCACCGGCGTCGATCCCGAGCCATTTGTACGCCATGCTCCGGTGAAATGTGGTAGAGAAGGCTAAGTACTTGAGCAAAGAACTCGAGATGTCCAGATCCGTCCCAACGCCACTGCCAGAGGAGGGAGGTGGGGGAGGGGGAGCACCCGCAGAGTGACTACCCTCGGGGGAGCCGGAAGCAGCGTTGTGTTTGTCGCTCTTGCCGAATCGCAGTTTGCCAAAGAGCTTCATCTTTCCCCCTCCCCCACCGCCTCCCCCTCCTGCGGCGTCACCGCCATCGTCATCGACCACATCGTCCTTAGTCGCCGACATTCTCCTCGACAACTCGTGCTCGTGGTTCGCACTCAACCCCTCCCTAACCTTCTTCCCGCCACCTCCCTTCACTTTACTTTTCTCCCCAACCGTCCGCAGCAACCCCGTTGCCGACTCCAACCCCTCGACCACATTGAGATGCAGTTTCGCTAGCAAACTCGCACTCGGGTGGCCCTTCTCCAATGGCGGACCCGGCGTGACCGTATCCACGGCCAACGCTACACTTGGCGAAACAAGCTTGCGGATCGCCAACGCCTGTGCCTCGGCCAAACACACTTTGCTCAACGCCAGCGTTGCCTCCACCGTCAAATCTGGAGGTAACCCATCGAGTCGGCCAGCGTGATCGCGCCATTTCGGCAACAGCTCCTGCGCGAGGTAGAGTAGGATCCCTGAGGCGCGGCAGAGGGTGTCGGCCGCCGAGCGGAGTTTATCGTCCTTGGCCTTACGGTCGTCCGCCGAGAGCGTGCGGTTGCGCTCGTACGAACCGAGCGAGGCTACCGTCGCCCCCGCAAAGTTCGACAGCGTGAGGGCGTACGTGAGAAGGGTTGAGGCGAGTTCGTAGTACAGCCCTGGCAAATCCACCCTCTGCGGTCCTCTGAAGCGAGAGATCGAGATACTCGTCCTCCAGCTAAACACGGGTTCGTAGCGCAGGATCAGGTCGTCCGTCTGGACGCAGTTGAACACGGCGAGCAGATGCGGCAGGTACTCTTCGAGCGTTTTCACGATCAGCATCCAGTCATTCGCACTCGCCCCCGAATCGGTGAGGTCATCGCTCTTGCCCTTGCCGACCTCGTTCGCAGCGGAAGTGGTGGTGGAGGTGCCCGCACGGTTTTCTTTGAGTACGGCTCGGACGCGAGAGCGCAGTTGCGTGGTCGCCGATACCTGCGAGTGCAAGTCGGTGGTGATGAGGAAATCGCTAAACGAGATCGTCCCCGTCGTCGCCAGCTCGAACGTGTACATCTTCGCCCAACCCACACCAATGATGTTGAAGAGGAGAAGGCTCAGGGATAGATCGAGCCAAAAGATGGAAAGAGGTGTGGTGGGGGAAACAAGGTAGTTGCGATGCCAAGACTTTGACTGAATCCGACTCGGCTCGGGTGCAATATTCCGCCGAGAGCGGTCCTCCACTCTCTTCTTTTTTACCCCACACTCGCAAAGTTGCGTTTGGACCACGCCATTTCAGATTTCTCAAAAGTCTTTTGGTCAACCATGCTGGCTTGTTTGACTTGCCCACACAGACTTTGTTCGCGCCATACTTGAGTTGATGGCAGGATTGACAATGACAATGCAGACTGCGATTGCGAAATGAATGTTCAATATGCTGAATATGATGCTGATCAAGGTACAGTTTGCCTCGGACGAGCACTTCACAACGCCCTTCCAAACTCAACTTCCTCCTCCTCGTCTTCCTCGTCTTCCTCGTCTTCACTTCCATTGAGCCGCTCGCCTGTCCGAGAATACATCCTGACTGTAGTGTTTCCAGACTCGCTCTCGTCTCCAGGACTGTTCACGCGGTCCATCGATTCTACATCTTCCTCTTCCTCGCCCGTCTCTTCCCCCACGTTATCCTCCTCGTCATCGTCCTGGCCCGATCCGTCCAAGTCGCGCTGCGAGTCAACGTTCAGACTATCAAGCGTATGCGATGGCCGCAGCATCTCCATGCGGTCCTCTTCATCGTCCATTGCACCAGTCACCAGCGCCTCATCAAGCACCTCGGCGGGTGTGAGGCGGCTGAAAGTCAACGATGCCGATGTCACAGATCGTCGTCGCATTCCAGGCCGTGTTGGGAGTGGGTCGAACGCAGACGAGCCGACACGCGACTTTGTGCCGCCAGACTCGGACGACACACCGAGGCTCGAGCCTGCCGCTGCATAGAGCGCTGATGTTGAGCGCAAGCCGTAGATGCCGGAAGAGGTAGTGCGGGACAGAAGGCGACGACCGGGCAAGCTTGTGGTTCGGTCCATCGACGTCGGCAGTGCCGGGAGACTAGGAAGGCGAGGCAACGTCGATGTGCTAGCCTGCATCTGTGCAGCCTCTTCACCAGGGACAGCGTCGGCAGCGGTCGCATTATTCAGCTCTGAAGGACCCGTAGCCCGGTTTTCGTCGACCGTCGGCAGCGCATTTGGAACCTCGCAGTCGGTCGTAGTCTCGTCACCTCGCCCATTGCTGATTGCAGCAGCATCGCTGGTTGGGTCTTCATCGATCTCGCCGACAACCGACATTCTGCCTGGGTATCGCGGCAAGTCTTCGCCTTCATCCGCGAGCCTCGAGCCATCTTCACGGAACAACTGTGCATAGGCAGGCAGCAACGGCTCTCTGAAGGTGCTCGGCGGGGCTGCACCTGCAGACTGACCGTCTGCTGGCCCTGCGACGGCTCCGACTCCGGCTGCAGTCCCGTCCAAAGTACGAGCCGCATTTCCTGAGCTTGCGTCGTGTGGCGCCACAGTCCCTCCGCTCGTGTGCACCACATCAACTGGACCGAACTGCTCCTGCACCTCTTTCGGTGGTGCCTCAGTGAAACGCACAGGAACGCACATAACCAGAGCTTGTGCCCACTCTTCCCCGTCCTCGCCGTTGACCGTGTTCGACTTGAGACCCAGGCCCAGCTTGACCTTGAGCTTGTGACGGATCCGCACGTAAGGGCTCTCGAAATCAGAGACCAACTGTGCACTGTTGGCTCTGCGCGCTGTGTCCAGATCGCTCGAGACCAGTGGCAAGTTGATCGTCATACGAACGCGTCCCTTGTTCAGATCCACACCTTGCCCATCGTCACCAGCAAAGGCATACGTGGCACGGATGCTGGCCGAACCTGCACCGCCGGAGCCTGTGTTCGAGCTCGTGCCCTGGGCATCCTGATTGCGAGCGGCAGAGGATGGCTCAGCTGGCTGTTCAAGCATCGAGCTGGCAAAAGTCGAGAGTCGGCTGATGGCAGACTCGAACCGACTTCGTCGAGGAGCCGTAGGCGCTGTTGGTCGCGTGGAGACGCTCGAGCTTACACCCATTCTTGGTGCAGGCGCTGTTGCAGCCGAGGACCGTTCCAGCCAAGCCTCCTGCGTGTTGCTACGATGCGGTTCTCTGCCTGATGTGGGATCTGCATTCTGACCGCTTCGGCCAGTCACCCGGGACTCGGTAGCACCTGGCGCCAATGAGGTGGTTGGCAGAGCATTTCCGGCCGTATCTCCTGCTTCTGCCTCGCCGGCCTCCTCGTTCGGGCCATCCACCGCATTGCCGCGGCCGCCATCCGCAGTGACAGGAGTCGGGCTGCTGAGGTCGAAGGGAATAGGCCTTCTGCTTCGACTTCCTGCTACAGGTGACGAGCTCGATGCCAGTGGGGAAAGGTTCCGGCTCGGTTGCATGGCCGCAGTTCCGTCAGAGCCTTGGAAAGCTTGCCTGAGCGACGAGCTGCTCGAATTGTTGGATCGGGCCAAAGCGCGAGGAACCGGCTGCATCACACTGGATCTTGAGCCTGAACCAACCTGTGCAGCGGGCGCAAACGCCGCCCTCAGGCCACTCAGGCCGGCGCTCTGCGAAGATCCATCAGGTGTGTTGGTGCCCGAACCTGCAGGGCTACCTCTCGAAGGGCTACCGGAAGGGCCGCCCGGCCTGTCGGCCATGTTGGTGTTGATCCTAATCTTTGCCTTCGCTTTCTGCCCCTGCTCAGTTGGCTCTTTGGCAGGTTCCGGTACGCATTTCTTCAGCGCAAATGGAGGCGGACCGACAATGGTGGTGCGGATGCGTTCGACATTGTGCTCGATCGGATCAGGCGCTTGACCTTTGTTCACCAGCGTGATGTGATCCAAGACAAGATTACGATCATATCCCTGTCGAAGTCGTCTTTCGACTGCTGCTTTGGCATCATTGACATCAGCAGACAGCCTCCGCGTGGGAGTGACAACAGGCAAGTCGGCCGCATAGACTGCATCATCGGGCGGCGGGACGACCGGGAAAGCGTGCAAGAATGTGCGAGAGGGCATCGAGCTGTGCCTTTCCGTTTGCAGACATACCAGCTCCATGTCCTTGAGGCGAATACCGCCGTACTTCCGAAGCGTCTCCCACCCTTCCGTACGTCCTACTTCGATCTGGACCCCGAAACTGAGCACGTCGCTCTTCGGTCCATTGACTTGGACATGCGAAGGCAGCGACAGCGTGAGTGAGAAGTTGAGACCGCCAGCAGCATCGTTGTCTGGCGTCACACCAAGCTCTGGCGGCAGATGCAGTGTTGGTCGGTGAACGAAGTGTCGCAATGGCACAGATGATCGACCAGTTGAAACCGACCTCGACGAAGTGCGCGGAGGCGAGTTGGCATTGCCGAGTCGTGGATCAAGCAGAGACGAACCACGGCTCATCGAGCTCGGCAGATTGGGCAGCGTTGCCGATGGCGTCAGCATCGACGCTGCCGCAGCTAACTTAGCTGGATCACGAGGCGCGTCAAAAGCACTGGGCGCTCTTGGCATGACTGACCTCGGCTCCCTCTCCGTAGGTTGAAGTGCTGCAGGTTCTGTCGGCATCGACGCTGGAGGTGCACCCCAATCTCTTGGATTAGAGTCAATCCTCGGTGATGGAGCGAGTGTCGGCTGAGATTGTGCGGCAGCCTCTGCATCACCTAGTGAGGCTGGTGGTGCACTGGGATCATTCGATGGCGACGCAGCTTGGCCTGCGGCGGCCGCCTGCCGTTCATTGTGTGCATTCAGTAGCATTGGTGCAGAGGCGGACGTTGCGAGCTGAGATCGGTTGGCGCCTGCCGAGCCTGCAATTTGTGTTGCTTCTTCAGTCGTTTCGGCAGGCGAGGATTCCTGCAGATTAGCAAGGTCAAGCATGCTTTGAGAAAGAGAAGGAGTTGCCGCGTCCCGCATCACCTGGCTGACTGTCGCGAGTCGAGCCAGTCTGGCCACAGGGACAGGGACCACATCCCTGCACCGACGAATGAGGATGCTGAGGCATTCGCTTTTGATGGAGTGCTGTCCATTCGGCAACCGTTGATTGTGTGCTTCGGTCGTCTTGGTGAAGAGAGGATCCGGCTCGCCGAGTGTCTTGACGGCATCTTTGGACCCGAGGACTCGGAGAGCAGTGGAGCTTGAGCCTGCACGATCCGCATCTGCGCTGTTAGACTTCTTGCTGGATCTCAATTGCAACTGCTTGGCTGTCTTGTTGAGCCAAGTCTTTTTGGTCCTTTGCTTTACACTTGCGGAAGCAGATTGCGAACTCTCTCTTCCGACCGTAGGACTTTGCACCGGGCTTGACTCGTGCAACTCGGACTCGAGCGATCTTGCGGCGTTGTGTGACGGCGATTGACCCTGCGAGCCATCACCACCAAAGCCATCGAGGCCTGACAGTGCCGAAAGGATGACTTGGCCCTCCACTACGGCAGCCGCCTGGACGCAGTAGAACGTGGCTCCGAAACGCGATCGCTGCGATGCTGGCAACCAGCCGGGAATGGAGAGATCGAACTCGGTCTCGTACTTGAGCGTTTGCTGGTTGACCTCTCCGTTGGCATTGGTCGGAGACTCGGGGGAAGACGTCTGTTCGCCAGTCTCTACCAGTTCCACCGCACAGTTGAAGCCTTGAGGTTGCAATAGATCTTGCGTGACTTCGGTCAATTTGGTGGCATTGAATCTGCCTGTGGCATCAACATAGACCGAGTATCCGACAAATCGCACAGTGAGCGACTCGACATGTACCGAAGGGGAGTTCGTGGTCGACCCGGTACGGTCGACTGCTGCAGCAGAAGACAGTCGCGGAACATTGATCTTTGGGACTTCGACAACGACGGTGCCGGCCAAGGAGTAGTTGGAGCTGGACTGCATGGATCCAAACATGGTGAGACGGTCGACCAGTGGTTCCACAGAGACGCAAACGCGGTCGCAAAGATCGATTTTGCGAGTTTGAAGTGCCTTGCTGCGAGCTGCAGCGGTTTCGAGCTGAAGCTGACGACTCGCTTCGATCAAAGGTACCGAAGGCGGTGCCAGAGTGGAGCTCCTTGGACCAGCGCGAGAAGCTTGCTGCAAGGTCCGAGGTAGATCATCGGCGGAGGCACTTGCATGCGAGAGCTGCGAGCTGAGGGCGGTGACATTTTCGGCTGTCAGAAAGTCGAGCATGCTCATCCGACGATCTGTGCGTGCGCTGACACTTTCGTCGACGGTCGGCATGTGCGATACTGCATCAGATCGTGTCGTCATCAAACGTGGCGGGCTGTTGTTCAAGCCCAATGGCGCAGCCGACCTTCGCCCCAGGCTGGAGAAGCGCTGTGGAGATATGACAAAGCTAGATGCTGACTGGGAAAGGTCGGTCGGACTATCAGTGTAACCGTGCACGTTGGCTGTGGATTCTTGTCCACGGGCGATTTGCGAGGTTGGAAGCGGAGACAATGATCTGCCGACCTCTGGGTACATGGACATTTGCTGCAAAGTGCCTGCATCGACGCTTTCTTCTGGAGAAGCTGTATCGGTACGAGTGATGATCGGATGCGGTAAGCGCGAATGTGGATTGTCGTGCGAGGTTGCAGCTTGATCGCTCGATCCATTCAGCGAAGAGGGCGCGACTTGGATGTGATTCGCCGTCTCGGCTTGCTCGTGCGTAGGCGCGAAGGCACTTTGATGGACAGCCGGAGGCGAGCTGACCTCTGGTGAAGAGGCACTGAGACGCTCTACGTCTCCAGCGGGACCAGAAAGGTGCATGGGGATCGGGTTGGGAATGGCCGCGGTGGATGGAGCAGCATCTTCGATTGGAATGGCAGCAAAGTTGATGCTCTTGACGTGGGGAGCAGAAGAAGCTGTGGACGATGAGCCTTGCGATAAGTCCATGGGCGAGGACAATGGGGCCATAGGAGGCGATCCTGATGCGTGGTATACCTCTGCTTGCGCTTCGTGGCTTAGAGATAGCGTATGCTCGGATTGTGTGTCGGGTTGAGGACTGGACGGTGTCGCTTGATTTGACGAAGGCGACAAGTCGGCGACGAGAGTGGTGGCATCGGAGGGGCGTGGCTTTGGTGTTGTGCCCACGGATGAACGAGGGTTAGTGGGCGGCCTGGCTGGCTTATGGGTATCATGCTTATGCTTGGACTTGAGCATGGAGCCAAAGAGGGAAGAGCGACGCGACTTGAAGCTTGGATTGGATTTGAGCTTCGAGTCGTTTGGGTTGTGCATTCGATGGTGGTTGGCAATGAAGATGGTGGCCTGGTCTGTCGATGGGCTATGTGAGTTGCTGGAACTCGAAGGAGTGGTGCCTGCCGCGGACGCGGAAGATGAAGGCGCCATCATGGGAGACCCGCCGTGCACGGGAGATGTAGCAGCTTGCATGACGCAAATGTCCCACCGCGGGTAAATCAATCAACGGAGCTCTACTTCATATGTGGTCGGGTCGGCGTCCAGCAATGATGCAGAGGCGGCAATAGCAAGGATTGTGGAGGTTTACTGCCAACGTCCAAAGATGGCCCTTATGAGAGAAGATATGGAGAGCTGCCGCAAGCAATGGTGTGGATAAGGAGGATCAATGCGTGAACCTTGAAGAAGCAATGCGCGAACGAGATGATGAATGCACTTTGTTGGATATAGAGCTGACGCGAACAAGGACGGCGTTGCTCGTCGCTGTGATAGAGAGGATAGTGTATGACTGAGCCGATGGAAGCTTGACAGTCGCAATGACCCCGAGGTCGGATTGAGGAAAAAGAGATGAAGATAGAAGCAGCACCAAGCAGATGTAAATGTACTTCGCTGTCCTTGTTGCACCACCAGAAGCCAGTTGGCAGCTCCTTAGCGATACGCTTCCGTGCTGTGCTCGTTTGCTGTGTTTCTTTGCTGTATGCTGTGTCCGTGATGACAGATGACACGGAAGGACCGATTGACTGGACCGATTAAGACAGCGAAAGCACATTCATTCGGTGGTGTTCCGACTTGAATGAACTGAATGAACGAATGGACAGGGTGCAGTTGCGTTGCGTTAGGAGTTGCCGACAGCACCCAAAGTAAGCCAGAACTCTCGACAAAGGGGTCCGACGGCGGCGAAGGCGGCGGCGCGTGCGTCAGGATTGGCCGCCGTGAGAAGGGTTCGGTCGGGGTTTTGGCGGGTGGGGGGTGTGGGCGCCAAATCTCGAAAAACAAATTACCTTTGACCGCCGACTGTAAGCAAGCCAAGCTGAGTCCAGAATTGAGTGTGCTTCGCTGTTGCTGTTGCTGTTGCTGCTGCTTCATGCACGTATCAGTACCGAGCCGGGGTGGTTGACAGGTTTTCGTGCCAATCGAAATCAATGCAAGGCGCCTGTGAGCTGCAGCACCAGTCCAGCGGCACTTGGCTAACTGATTTCTAGTCAACTCGAGTCAACTTGCGGACCTCGATAGGACTGCTCTGCAGCAAAGGTGCATCTCCCACGCAGCTGCCAGTGCAGTTGCTGCTGCTGTCACAGAACGGTCCAGCGACTATCGGTTCTCACTTGACACAAATCTGTTTGGCTCGGGTCTGTTGACGATGGCATAGCGTTCAATTGCTTCCAAGCTCTGGATTTGACGTGCAGCCGGGACACAGCAAGTCTTATCGTTATCGCCCGCCGCCTGCGCCGATCCAAACCAGTACCGTTACCGATACCGGTGCGGTTGCGGTGTTCATGGGATCAATTTGGTGTTGCTGAGTGCAATTTTGAGTTGGGCGTTGCAGACAGGTCACAGCACGAACTCGGATTTGATTTGATTGATTTTCGATAACCGTTCTCCGCTCCCGGACAGGACGGGATGACCGAGATAGGATTGGACGCGGATGCGGAATAGATCGAATCCAGTCCTCAGCAACAGTAAGAGGGTGCTACTCTATCGGACTTGATACTCTGTGGTCAATGCATACTCCCTAAGCTGTTGAATCCTTACTCACTCGTCGAATCAAGGCGGCACTGGAATCAGGCGAAGCTATAGACGTTTTGATGGCAGTGCCGATTGACTGCGGTCGGAAAGTGGCGTTGAAATGAACAAGGTAAAGGTCAGGATATGACACGCGACACCTTTCCTGTGTTCCGGAGTAGGGTCAGAGGCCATAGGATACAGAGGTATGATTGTCGGCCTGCCGTGGTAGGTGAGGCCAAGTGTTGCGATCGACAAGGTAACGTCTCAGCCCCGGAAGGGTTTCCGGCCGGCTCAGCTTGGATATGATTCATTCGCATCGGTGCTTCCCGAAGGTGCAAAGATGCGCAAGTCAGGAGCTCGTATCTGGAGCTCTGGGAATCACTCAATCGAATCTTCATAGTCAGGACTACCACCAATTCTCAACTTTGTGTCTGAAGGTCGAGTGATACAATGTCGGAAGGCCAAGAGTAGCATCGCAGGCATGTCGAACTGGCAACAAGTGAAGTGAAGCGCCGAATTTGGGATCGGGAATATGATCGTTGGAAGGATCTTGTTTGGCTCGATGATGCCGAATATTTCAAAGACAGGGTCATTTGTTGCACAGTGGCAGACAGGGACCGCGAATATTTTGGAGCCAGAAGCCAGCCAGCCAGCCAGCCAGCCAGTCGGCTTGCCTGACAGATAGACAGAAGAAGCCATCCATCCACAAGAAGACCGAGCTGATGGATTTGGTTGACGCGCGAGTTGCTCACGCTACTCTGCCGCCTCGATTTTGGAAAAGTGATTTTCTTGAATTTCTGCTTGCTACAGCCACACTGCATCCGCCAAACAGAAATGAGAAGTGCATAGGTGCGTGGGTGTGTTTTGCATTGTGTGTGTGTGTCTGTGCTCAGCTGCTGTGCGATATTTTTTTTTGTGGCTTCTCGTCTCGTCTCACCGCCGCGTCAAGGTGCAGACAGACAGACGGCCAAGCCAAGCGTCAAGCAATTAGAGAACCGAGCAATCAATCGACGCTGAGCTGCGATCGAGAATAGATGGATTCACTCACACACACACACACACACGCAGTGACGATTCAAACCCAATTCCATCTAACAACTCCATCTCCAGTCCCAACTCTACCTTTGCCTTTGCACATCACCTCTCTTCCACGTCTTCGGTTCCTCCATTCTTCTTCACCCATCGTCCTATTCGATTCCACTCCATCGCTTCTGCATTCTGCATCCCCAGCTTCGTCACCTGTCTTTTGGCTCGGTTCGGCTCGTCACATCTCGTCTCGTCTCGTCTCGCTTCTGTTACATTTCCCAACTTGTTTTGACACACACCAGCAACTTCGGTACATCCCTCGATCTTGGATCGCCATCTGCCCCGCATCGTGCACGCCTTCGATCTCATCTCCCGTCCTCGGTCTCCTCCGTATCCTTTCGTGTTTCTCGATCCGAGCAGCCGCATCCCTGCACTTCGTTTCTGAGCTTGTTCGCATCTTCCACCTGATTGAACACCAACCCATATACCTCGGTCACAATGCAGTCGTTGATGGGCGGAACACCTATGGCCAACGCGCCCTCAAATCTAGGCATCTCTGCCGGTCCATCCGCCAACACCGGCGCCTCCATGACGAACGGGCTCAAGGGCAATGCATCGCAAAACTACAGCAGCGCAGAAGCTGCCGCCAACGCGCAAGGCCTCGTTTACCCAGCCCTCCACCTCCACCCTCTCAATGACACCTTTGCGCCCAAGCAGATCAGCCTCGCACCACCAGGCCCCAACAATCGCATCAAGATCGGCCGACAGACCAACGCCAAGACCGTGCCAAATCCCACCAATGGTTACTTTGACAGCAAGGTGCTTTCGCGTATGCATGCAGAGGTGTGGTCTCAAAACGGCAAGGTCTACATCAAGGATGTCAAGTCTTCCAACGGTACCTTTATCAACGGAGAGCGTCTGTCGCCAGAAGCGCAAGAGTCGGACGTCTTTGAGCTGCACAACGAGGATATGGTCGAGTTTGGTATCGACATCGTAGGCGATGACAACAAGACCATCATCCACCACAAGGTCGCTTGCCGCGTATACTTGGTCCTCACCGCAGAAGATGCGCTCAGCTTGCGTCACGACTTTGCTAGCCTCTATCGCGGAGGCATGCACGGAGGGCCACTGGGCAGCAACGGTGTTGGTCCTGGTGCCGAAGGAGGACTTCGTCGAAGCAAGGCCGGATTTAGCTTCGACCATGTGCTCAGCAAACTCCAAAGTGAACTTCAGAGAAGCAAAGATACTTGGAATGACTTGGGCAGCCTCACATCCACCATGCACGATATCCACGAGACCCTTGGTGGCAGCGCACCTCCTCTGTCTTCAGCTCCATATCCACACCTTGTCCCGCCTCTGCCTGGTGCTGCTAACGCACAGCAGCAGCAAGAGCAACAGCGAGCCAAGGATGCAGAAACACAAGCGGCCAACGAAGCTCACTCTGCCACCATCTCCGCGCTCCAAGCACAGCTCTTTGAAACCCAGTCCTCCCTGCAAGCTCACGTCGAAAAGATTCGCAGCCTAGAATCTGTCCTTTCAGAGCACGATTCGATCAAGCGCGAAGTCAGCAGCATCAAGATGCAGATGGAAGAAGCCAAACGCGAGATGGATGCCGTCGCCTCAGGCTCCCGTCACGGCGTCAATGGCTTTGGCACTGTGCGCGGTGCCCCCGACTTTGGCCGCTCGCTCGACCATGACGATTTCGACGACGGCGCCAGTGTGGCGAGTGTCGAGACTATCACGCAAAACGACCAAGACGGCCCGTTCTCGTCCGGCTCCGGCCATGTCGGCCCTCGCGCACCACCCGATATGCCTGCGCATCTGGTCTCGGAAGACGCTACCAAGATCGGCTCGTCTCGTTCGCCCGAAATCTCGGCCGCTAAGACGGGAGAAGACTCAAAATCTGGCGCGCATGCGTCTGGCCCTTCGGCACTCACACATCAGAACCTCGCCAGGCAAAGCGACGAACGTGATGTCGAACTGCGTGCCCAGAATGAAGCCCTTTCATCACGGCTGGAAGAACTGGCCGCCCAGCTCGAGCAGGCATTGGCACTCAGCCGCGGACTGCAGGATCAGCACGCACAGGTCACCGATACCGTCAAGACGCTGGAGGAGCGCGTACATACTTTGGAGAAGGAGGTCGAGCAGAAGGCGGTCGCAACGCCCTCGAGTGGCTCTGCGTCGGAAGAGACTGCAGCGCTGATCAAGGGTATGGAAGGACGATGGACCGAGTTCCGTAGCGACTTTGAGGAGAGCTGGCGCAAGGAGCGCGAAGGATTGCAGTCGGAGCGGGAAGAGCTGCGCCAAGTGGTGAAGGCATGGGACGAGGCCAACCGACGCATGGAGGACGAACTCAATGCCGATGGCAGCGCTGACGCCGACGCCCATGGCCAAGAGGGCGGTCACTCCGTAGCGAGCTCTTCCGCGCTCGACGGGTCAACGGACGATGCTTCCGCGTCGAGTGGGCTAGCAGCATCATCATCGGCCACATCCTTGCACGGATCGAACGCATCGAGCAGCCGAGGAAAGCGAGGCAGCCCGCGCCGCAAACGACACGTCAACAGTGCTTTGCGCTCGCTGCTGTACGGCAGCTCTGCTGCTGGCTTGATCCTCGAGGCTGACGGCCGAGACTCGGACGACGAGGGACCTTGGGGACACTCTTCGCGTGCGCGTCTGTCTCGCCGGAGTCCAGATGACGACGCCTTGTCCACCAGTCAATCCGTCCGCAGCATTGCCGATTCCACATCGACAAGACCATCTACCTCGACAGAGCTGACATCACCTGATCTGGGTCCTGAGGGGGCGAGAGGCGATGGAATGTTGGACTCAGCACATGCCAAGCACGACGGTCACCACCAGCAGCACCACAGATCGCGACATGGCCGAGATGGTGTCGCCGACGGTGGTGGACACCGGAATGCACAAGAGCGCGCAGTAGGGCCGCAGACGATTGCTGCTGCAGGAGTCGTGTTTATCGGCGTGACAGCGTGGATTCTGGCAGGCAAGGATTTGGCCCGCCTCAACGTGGCTCTGTCCGCGAAGCCTTGATATGGTTTCATTGTCATTGAACGGCCTGCACGATGTTGGACTTCAGTGGCACCAAAGCGAACCATTTACCTACTAAGAACTCGTGACGTGACTCTTACGTGGGGGACTACAGCACAAAACGAATTGTATGATCGGTCCTATTCTTATGGCTTGTACTAGTGTCTTGCTTGTTACGCTTCTTTCATGTCGATACCGATACCTATCATTCAGTGCTTGCCATCTTTCATGCCTGACTCCTGATTTGCTGCTGTTTGCCGTCGTCTTAAGTTGAGAACCAGAACCAGAACTAGAACAAGACAAGTGCCAAAGTGTCGAGAATGAAAGAGAGAAAAATTCGGTTCCGAGACGTGGAACTAACACGCACACATTCTGCACAGAAGCAAAAACGCGACTGAGAGAGACTTGAGCTGCACGTTGGAGCGCCGATCCTACGCTGCAGTGCAGGCAACGAAAGCCGACGCGCTCTGGCCAATTAACAAAATGGATTCTGTTGAAGGTGGAAATGCTCGTTTGTCTTGATTTCTTCGCAGCCAGGCTGATCTCCACATCTTGCTTTTCATCCTCCATTCTGCAAGACATCTCCAGCTCGCTTGAACCATTTGGACGTACGACTAATCTGTCAGCATCACTCTCAGACATTTGGACCTACGCTGAACTCGAACAAAGAACAACCACGATGGATGTTCCAATGCGAGATGCAAACCGAAGAGGCGGTGCTGGACGTAGAAATGGGCCTTCGAACGCCCGTGCTGCGCGGCGCAGCGATCCCTACGCACGCGACACACGAAGCCGCCCCACCGCTGCTGCTGCTGCTGCTGCCAACCAAGCACAGACAGCTGGCCAATCTTCGCAGAGCCAGAGTGGCATGGCCTACCCGCCACCGGAGCTCAACATCCGTGGCTCGAGCGGACCAACGTGGATCATCGTGTCGAACCTAGTGACCGGCACCTCGACCGAAGATGTGCGTCTCACTTTCTCAGCATTTGGCCGTGTGGAAGAAGTCAAGCAGCGACCGGCGCCGTCTGCAAACCACCCAACAGTGGCATTCGAAGTGGCATTCGACAGGAGGGAGGATGCCGAGATGGCATGTGAAAAGTTCAACGGTGCGCTGGCGGACGGAAGGATCCTGCAGGTGACGATCAAGAAGCCCGATGTGCCACGAGATGCCTATTCGCAATTCAACCGCGCCGTAGCTCAAGCGGCAGCACAGCGACCGCGGGAGAAGGGCGCAAACCTCATCCCAGCACCTGCTCCACTGCCGTACACACCCACTCCCGCGGCGGCGGTGACGGCAGCAATCCCTACAGCGCCTGCCAGCATGCGCGCCAGGGCACAAACTGCCAAGCTCCTCGCTCCACAAGCCAAGAAGTCCAACAGCGCCAACACCGCCTCCGCCAAGGGTGCGAACAAAGGCAAGGCTGCCAACACACCAACCGGCGCACCCACTGGACCCAAGAAAGCCACACCTGCGGCGGCTGCCAAGCTCAAACCACTGGCGGAGCGCATTCCGGAACCTCTTGCTAATCGACTGCTGACACCGGCACAGGCACAGAAGCTGCGTGCCGAAGAAGCCAAGAAGAAGGCCAAGGACGAAGCAAGGGCTCAAGCGATTCGGGCGACGGGCAAACATACGCAGCTGGGTAAGCGGTTGGGCGGACTTCCACTGGCACAGAGGCTCGTCCAGCAGGCAGGCACGCCCAAATCGGATACTACGGCGATCAAGGCTGCTGCTGAGAAGAAGAAGCGCAAGCGCGAGGCCGCCAAAGCTAAGAAGGCCAACAAGGCCACGGTGGGAAGCGGTGGCATGGAGGTCGACAGATAGTGCTCATCATTCTCATGCATTTGTTCTCGTGACGCTCTATTGCAATCGTATACATTCATTTAATCGGCATTTTTAGCATCGTGTTGGAGAGTATGTGAGTGAGTGTGTGGTTGAGAGCATGTCCTGAAAGGGCCTATGAGCAGCAGCGGCGGCAGCGGCGTAAGTGCAAGGAAAGCAGGAAATGGCACGCGTCGCGTCTGCACTTTACGCCGATTGCGGACAGTGCGCAGGAAAAAGCGCATTTTGGCAGCGCAGAAGAGACGCGCAGTTCTGGGAGAAATGCATGCGCAAATGCACACTCCTGTCTCGTGTTGCTCTCTCGCTCTCTCTCTCTCTAAGAACTCAGAGAGTTGGTTTGCTGCGCATTCCCAACACTTCCCAATTCCAACTCTTCACCACCCCCGTCTCGATTCACTCCATCATCACTATCATCAACTTCCGTGGCTTCCCTCGCACTTCATCCCAACTTCGCCCACGCTGTCAGGGCTGCCGCTTCCTCACAGACCCTCTTCTCAAGACGAACAACCTCACGATACCCACATAGCCTAGATCTGACCGAGAGCGGCTCTCAACATCATCATGTATATCAAGACGCTCACCATTCAGGGCTTCAAGTCCTATCGAGACCAGACGGCCGTCGAGCCATTCTCACCACATCACAATGTCGTCGTCGGCAGAAACGGTTCGGGCAAGTCCAACTTCTTCTCGGCCATCCGGTTCGTCCTTTCCGATGCATACACGTCCATGTCCAGAGAAGAACGTCAGTCGCTCCTCCACGACAGCTCTAGTTCAACATCAGCCACGCTATCCGCGTTCGTCGAAATCGTCTTCGACAACAGCGACAACCGTTTCCCCACCAACGGCGGCCAGGTCATCCTGCGTAGAACTATCGGTCTCAAGAAAGACGAGTACAGCATCGACCGCAAGTCGGCGTCCAAAGCCGATGTCGCCAACTTGCTCGAGTCTGCCGGTTTCTCCCGCAGCAATCCCTACTACATTGTGCCTCAGGGTCGTATCACACATCTCACCAATGCCAAGGACCACGAGCGTCTCGGCCTGCTCAAGGAAGTAGCAGGCACGCGCGTCTACGAGCAACGCAGAGCCGAGTCTATCAAGATCATGGAAGACACCAGTGCCAAGCGCGCCAAGATCGACGACCTTCTCGAGTACATCGAGAACCGTCTGCGCGAACTCGACGATGAGAAGGAAGAGTTGCGTGAATACTACGAAAAGGATCGCGAGCGCAGATGCATCGAATACAGCCTCCACCAGCGCGAGCTTACCGAGTGCGCAGATCTGCTCGAAAAGCTCGAAGAAGACCACAGACGCGATGTCGACGCCTCCAACATTCGCCGATCCGAATTCAACGAGCGAGAAAAGCTGCTCGCTCGACTCGAAGCCGAACTTGCTGCCACCGGCCAAACCATCGAGCAGCGCAATCTCGAAAAGAACCAGCTCGAGCAGGAACGTCGTGACATTGCCAAACATCTCGCCCAAGTCGAGTCGCTCGTTGAGGAGCTTGAGGAGGTGGGCGAGAAGCGTGCCGACCGACGTGGGGCGCTCGAGGCTGAGCTCGCTCAAATTCGCACTCAGATCCAACAGAAGCAGGCACAGCTCCAGCAGCTTCGACCCACCGTCGATGCTCTGCACGCCGAGGTCGAGACACTGCGTGCTTCTTTGGAAGAGACTAAGGCGCGCGTGTCGGCTCTCTACTCCAAACAAGGTCGTTCTGCACAGTTCCGCAACCAGCGCGATCGCGATCAGTACCTCCGAACACAGATCGGCGAGCTCGACCAGTTCCTCCAGTCGCAACAGGCTCGTATCGATGGTACAGCCCAGGAGCGCATTGCTGCCACCGAGCGCCGTGCTGCTGCCCTGCACAAGGTCGAGGAGATCGAGAAGAACCTCGAGAGTCGAAAGGATACCGTGCAGCAGCTTGCCGCCGAGTATGCCACCAAGCGCGACCGTCGCGATGAGCTCGTTGAGACGCGCAAAGATTTGTGGAAGGAAGAGGCGTCGCTGCAATCGTCGCTCGCCTTTGCCAGCAACGAGCTGTCCAATGCGCAGCGCAAGCTCGCTGGTATGATGGACAAGGCGGCCGTCCAGGGTCTGCTTGCGGTCGAAAAGATTGCTGCCAAGCTTAAGCTCGAGGACAACGTCAAGGGTCCCATCTACCAGCTTTTCACCGTCGATGACAAGTACAAGACTGCCGTCGAAGTCACCGCCGGTGCTTCGCTCTTCCACGTCGTAGTCGACACGGACGAGACGGCAAGCAAGCTGCTCGAAGTCATGAACCGCGAGAAGAGCGGACGTGTCACCTTTATGCCTCTCAACCGTCTCCACCCCAAGGAGACCGACTTCCCCGCCACGCAGGATGCCATCCTCATGGTCAAGAAGCTGCAGTTCGACAAGGCACTCACGCCTGCCTTCCAGCAGATCTTCGGGCGCAGCATCATCTGCCCCAACCTTGAAATTGCGTCGGCCTACGTGCGCAGTCATGGCGTCAACGCCATCACGCTCGATGGTGACAAGGTCGAACGCAAGGGTGCGCTCAGTGGTGGTTATCAAGACCCGCGCCGCAGCCGATTGGACGCCGTCAACGACGTGCGCAAGTGGAAGGAGCAGAGCGAACAGGACACGGCCAAACAGCAGGAGATCAGTCGCCGGCTTACCGAGATCGAGCAGGCGATCACCGGTCTGATGGGTGAGATGTACGCTCTGCAGCATCGAAGGGATGAGGCGCGCAACTCGCGTGGCCCGCTCATGGAGGAGCTGCAGTGGGCGCTGACCGAGGCCGAGGATCTGGCACAGCGCCTGCAGAGCATCGAAAGGCGCGAGGCGGATCAAGGACTCGAGCTCAAGGCCGCACAGACCAAGCGCGCCGGGCTCGAGGAGGAGTTGCGAACCCCCATGTCGCAGGGTCTCACGCCGCAGGAGGCTGCGCAGCTCGAAGCCCTCAACGCGCAAGAAGACCAGCAGAAGCGCGAGCTCGCCGACAAGACCAACGCGCTGTCGGAGCTGAGCAACCGGCGATCGATGCTCGAGATCGATCTGTTCGAAAACCTGCGTCGACGCCAGGAGGAGATTGGCTCTCAGCTCGAAGCGCTGGGCGAATCTCTCGGTGGCGACGATACCTCCGCAGCCTCAGGCCAGGACGTGTCGGCACGCAAACGCGAGATCGAAGCGCTGCGTCGACGCATTGGCGACCGGGAGAAGCGCATCAAAGCCATCGAGACCGAGCTGGACCGTCTCACACAGTCGATCCAAGACACACAGACCAAGTACGACAAGACCAAGGCGGACCAAGCCGAGGACGCGCGCTCCATCGCACGCCAGCAGAAGAACATCGAGCGATACCTGAGCAAGCGCTCTCGCCTATTGGAGCAGCGCGACCGGTGCAACCAGGACATCCGCGATTTGGGCGTTTTGCCCGAGGAGGCGTTTGAGAAGTACATCAACACTCACGCGGACCGCCTCTTGAAGAACCTGCACAAAGTGAACGAGTCTCTGAAGAAGTTTTCGCACGTCAACAAGAAGGCGGTGGAGCAGTACAATTCGTTTACCAAGCAGCGCGACCAGCTGCTCGAGAGGAGGGGCGAGTTGGAGCAGAGTGCCGAGAGCATTCAGGAGCTGATCGATGTGTTGGATCAGAGGAAGGACGAGGCGATCGAGCGCACGTTTAAGCAGGTGAGCAAGTACTTTGAAGAGGTTTTCGAAAAGCTCGTCCCCGCCGGAAGGGGTAGGCTGATCATGCAGAGGAGGGCCGACATCAGCGGCGGCCGTGGGGGGGATGCGGAGAGCGAGGAAGAAGCCGGCGGACCCGTGGAGAACTATACGGGCGTTTCGATCAAAGTGTCGTTCAACTCGAAACACGATGAAGGGCTGAGGATTCAGCAGCTCTCCGGTGGTCAGAAATCGTTGGTGGCACTGGCGACAGTGTTTGCCATTCAGAAGTGCGACCCGGCGCCGTTCTACCTGTTTGACGAGATCGATGCCAACCTCGATGCGCTGTACAGGACTGCGGTGGCGAACATGATCCGCGAGTTGGCAGAGACGGCACAGTTCATCACCACCACGTTCAGGCCCGAGATGGTGCAGGTGGCCAAGAAGCATTACGGCGTGCTGTTCGATGCGAACAAGGTCAGCAGCATTCGTAGCATCAGTAGGGACGAGGCGCACGAGTTCGTCGAGGCGGCGGCTACTACTGAGCCGGCGAGGTAGCGAGGGTTTGTTGTTGCTCGGTTTAGGTTTCCGGGCTCAGAGATGAATGCAAATTGTTGTACTGTACAGTACTGACCATGATTGGTGTGTTGTGAATACGGTTGTACGTTTGTATCTGATGTTGAAGGTCGGTTTGATGTTCGAAGAAAGGACTAGAGGCATGTATGGATCTCGGCTGAGTCGGGGTGCACGAGCCAGCGGGCTGCGTTAGTTGACAGACGAGCCGACACCTTAAATTGTGAACCCTTAATTTTGCTGCCTCTTCCCTTTCGACACTCTTCCTTCTTCCTACCACCTGCGACTCGCGCGCTCTTCACGATCCTCAAGCATGGCGCGCCGACACGTCTACGTCGTCGTCAACCCAGCCGCTGGGCCTGGACTCGGCCCTTCGCTCGTCTCAACCCATATCCGGCCGCTCCTGGTGTCCACATTTGGCGCCGACGCGGTCTCGATCCACGAGAGCGATTCCCCGTCCCACCTTGCCGACTCGGATCGTCTCTCGATTTGCGATAAACTCTTACAAGGCTCGAGTGAGGGGGTGCTAGATCTAGTGTTGGTTGGAGGGGATGGGACGACGCATGGCATACTCACGCAGCTGTACACGCCGCGTCCCGATGGGAAGCAAGATGAGAGGGGAGAAGATGAGAGGGGAGAAGAGAGAAGGGAGAGGGGGTTTCCGAAGATCCGACTGGCGCTCGTCCCCGCAGGGACGGCGAATGCGCTCTACTCCGGCATGTATCCGCACGAATGGACCCAAGAACGGCAGCGCCAAGCGGCTAACGCATCCACGATCGGTGAGATTCCTGCGGACGTTGTAGAGGTGATGCTCAACTCCGTCCGGGCGCTCGTCAACGCCGCAAATGACAAGCTCGTCCGCCTGCCACTCATGTTGGATGAAATGCATAACGCCGGCAGGGAGGTTTTGACGCTGAGCCATTTGGTGACGTCGCATGCGCTGCATGCTGCGATCTTGCACGACGCGGACACGCCCGAGATGCGTGCAAAGCATAAGGGGATTGAGCGGTTCAAAGTCGCCGCGCAGATGAACGCAACCAAATGGATTGGAGGTGAGATCACTCTACATCCTCAGCCCCACAGTGGGGTTGAGCGGTACTCTCCCCGGAGCAAGCAGTTCGAGCAAGTGTCAAGGGGAGAGCTCAAGCTAGACGGGCCGTTTTTGTATCTGAATGCGATGGTAACGGACCGATTAGAGTCTGCGTTTATCCCAGCACCGCTTTCGTCCGCATTCACTTCGCCTGGGTTGAGCGAAGCCGTGCTGGACGTAGTCATCATCCGACCCCATCGTGACCCTTGCTGTGATTCAGGGGAAAGGTTCGCAATGACTCGCCTCGGCCCGATCACAGGCGGGATGTACGATGGCGGCACGCACATCGACCTCACTTACTCTTCCGACGAGCCGATGGTAGAGTACTTCCGGTGTTCCGCATACGACTTTTTACCGGAAGCTGAAGGTAAGGAGGATAAGTCGCGGCTGGTGTGCACAGACGGGCATGTGGCTAGTGCCGACCGCGTGCGGGTGAGCCGGTGGGATTCGGAGGTGGGTAAGCAGAAGCGCACCGAGGCGGCCCAGAAGGGGTTGGTGAGGGATATGGACGCGCCGCTGGTCTGGCGCTGACGCTGCAATCGCACAACTTACAAGTCATGCTGATGTCTGGTTGTATTGGTCTGTGTCATTGAATGAAGGGGTTAAAGAGGAAGGGGAAGGGAAGGGAATCGTATTATTTTTTCAAATGACAACGTGAGTGTGCGTTCATGCTACGTGAACTGCCATAACGTGAGAGGAAATGACTTCGTGATGGAACTCGCCGATACATGAACTCTGTTTCGGATAGCGTGAGTCCAGCCAACTTCACAGCGTGGAATGGCATGCTTTGCGTGAACCTGCCAACACAGCGTGAATTATCCATCCACAGTCAAGTCCTCTTTACTCGTGCTGGTCTCACGCAACGCAGCTACTCTCACGCTGTCAACTTGGCAGGAGTCACGCTATCAAAGCCAGGTCTCACTGTACGGTGAGTTCCATCCCTCATTGATGTGCTCTCACGTTACGGCGAGTTCCTTCACGTAGCCAGTTGTTCACGTAGAGAAAATTGGCTCTCACGCTATCATCTGAAAAAAGGAATACAATCCATCTCATCGGGACCCGATCGATGCAAGATTTGGAATGGTGAAAAGCGCGATGTGGCATACGTGGATTTGGATTTGGATTTGGATTTGGGGCGTCCGGGGGGCTTTGGGCAGGAACGGGAATGTGGTTGCATGCTGACTTGCTGGAATTTGAGCGCGTGGAATGAGTGAGAATCTGCCGCACAGACCGTAACGCGTTGGTTGGGATTGGAATTTCTCGTGCGGCTTTTCCTTGATTCTTCGGATTGCAACACCTGTCACTCCTCCTCCCTTTCTCACCATCACCACCTCTCTTCATCTCCCTTCCCGTTTATTGCACACGATGAACATCTTCCGCCTTGCGGGTGACTTGGCGCACCTTGCGTCTATCTTTATCCTCCTTCACAAGATCCAGATCTCCAAATCATGTCGCGGTATCTCGTTCAAAACTCAACTGCTCTACACGATCGTCTTCCTTGCTCGGTATATGGACATGTTCCACGATTGGCACTGGTACCGCACTCCCATGCGGTTCTTCTTCATCGGCTCTAGCATTTATGTTTTGTATTTGATGAAGGTCAAGTTCCGCCCCACCCACGACCCTGCGATTGATACCATCAGGTTGGAATATCTCCTAGGCCCGACCTTTTTGATGGGGCTCATCTTCCACTACGAGGGCGGCAGTACGTTTATCGAGATCATGTGGAGCTTCTCGATCTTCCTCGAAAGCGTTGCCATCCTGCCACAGCTGTTTATGTTGCAGAGGACGGGTGAGGCGGAAACGATTACCACACATTACATCTTCGCCCTAGGCGCGTACAGAGCTCTCTACATTCCTAACTGGCTCTACAGGTAAGTTCACAACAACTAGAACAGGGGTAAGGAAATGTGACTAACAAATGTTTTTGGATGGGGAAACAAACAGGTATATTACGGAGAACAAAGTCGACACGATCTCAATCCTGAGCGGTCTCGTCCAGACGGGTTTGTACCTCGACTTCTTCTACGTCTACTTCAACAAGGTCATGAAGGGCGAAAAGTTCGAGTTGCCAGCATAAACCGAATCAACTCGATTCCGGTCCAAACCGCCCGCCGCCGAACCAACACATTCTTGCTCAAGGCTCATTGCGGGGCTGCGCGGCCGAAGGAAAAAGTCTATCTCCCCAAAGAAGAAAGGGGAGGAGAAGGAGTGTGTAGTTTTCACTCACGCACACATCCGTTCGTGATTATGATGATGATAAGTTAATGTCAATCTCTCTACAAGTCAAGCCAATCTTTTCTGCCGAGCCAACGCGCATGCCCGTACTTTTGTGAACCCTACCACCACGACTTGTCAACGGTTCAGCGATTGAGATTGCCATAACGAATGTAGAAAGTGTACAAGGAGAGGCGATTCTTCAGGTGACCTCCCGATGAAGCTCAAACGGCGTTCAATGGGGTGTTGATTTGAGGTGAAGTTGTTTGAGAACCGTCTGTCGGGCTGCGTCGAGCGAGGTTTGAGAGCGTGTGCGGCGGCGTTGGACGAACCAGAGGAGGGCATCTAGAAGGACGAGCCACCAGAGGCGGTGCATTGAGCTCGAACGTGTGACTTCAAAGTATCCTCCTTGCGAGGAAGAGGGGTCGGGTCCCGTCGGCACCACAGCAGCAGCACTCGCCGTGGTGGTAGTGGTGGTGGGGGAAGCAGCAGCACTCGCCGTGGTGGTAGTGGTGGTGGGGGAGGTTGATATCGAGCTTAAAGTGGAAGTTGCGATGGAAGCAGAGGAGACTGGAGGGAAGAGCGAGGCGTTGGACATTGATGGCTCCGAAGTCGACGTTGGTCTGGCCGGTGCAACGGTTGAAATCACGTTAGCGGGGATGGAAGCAGTGGCGGTTGGCGTAAGAGAAGGCGAAGCGGGGCTGGCGACGATGGTAGGAAAAAATCCACCCTGTCGCTTGACGAGCCTGGTCATCGTCGCACTGCCCGACAATCCGCTGCTTCTCGGCTCGCTCTCCACACTCGCAGACGATGTCGTCTCCGGATCGAGCTCGGACTCTGTCTTGCGCTCACGAGCGGTCGTCAGTGAAGCAGAGGATGTCATTGAAGGCGTCGACACAGATTGGCTGCGAGTGGCGTTGAGTGCAGTTGAAGACGGAGCGGAAGAGGTAAGGGCAGAGTACGGGACGGAGGAGGAAGAAGGCACTGCGACGATAGGCACAGCGGTGGTCGCGGGGAAGCTCGTCACCACTCCCTGCGAGAACTTGGAATTGAGCACCACCGCCACGCCGATGCACGCGAGTGAAGATGCAAGCAGCAAAGGAACTACCAAGCGCTTGGCTTTGCGCGAGTATCGGATGAGCGCCGGCATTGACGCAGGCTCTTGACGGGTTTCGGGCGCAGTGTACTCGGGTGGATCCATGACCTTCTCGTCGCCGCCCGCGTCGGCTTGGGTAGCTTGCTTCTCGTCGACAAGGGTGGCCGAGCTGTTGTTGGATGGTGAGGTATGGCTTGGCAACACTTCTTCATTGGGGCTTTGTCGGAGCTTGTTCGCCAGCGAGGGAAACAGCGTCTCGAGATCCGAGAAGATGTGTAGCACCAGCGCAAGGATGTTGACGAGGGTTGCGATCGCGATCGAGACACCGATCCACAAGGGCAAGCCTGTTGGCAATGTGACTCCATCCGAGTTCGAAGTAGAGACAGCAGCACTGCTCGAATTGCCACCAAAGAGCGAACTAGCATTGAAGCTCGCGGTCGACATGGGCACAGCAGGTATGCTAGATGTCGAACTAGCATTGACAACGCCAGCAGGACCTCCGGGCTGCTTTTCAAGCACCGTCTTTGCTCCTAAAGACGACGAAGTAGGCGGAAACAGCTGGCCGAGCTGCGTTTGAAAGTTGGCTACAGCAGTGAGATGCTCCGTGTAATCCGGCTGCAAAGTCCACGAGAATGTTGAGCACGATCTCGACGTTGGCAAAGCCATCAACCATGCCTGGACGTTCTGCTGTTGAGATGCGCTGGATAGATTTGCCGTAGAAGGTAAAGGTGAGCCTGACAGATCGGGTATGCTGATACATGACGACAAGGGCCCGAAAGAGAGGAGGGTCATTTCGGTGCTGTCGTCCGAGGTGGCTTTGACAGGTGCAGAAGCAGGAGCCGTCGCGTTCGGCTGTGGACCAAGATTGGCTGAGCTGTTGTTGGCAGCAGCAGTGGCAGTGACATTGCTCATCGAGGATGAAGAGTTCATGGCTACGATTCAATTAGTGTGGCGAGCTCAACGAGGTGTAGATGGAGGAGGGAGAGCAGGGTGCGAGGCACAGGATGCGAATGGTTCTTCTTCGGGACCTCAGTGAAAGGGGACTCAGAAGGGCTGTGCCCTCCTTGCCTCTCGGTTTTATCCAACATGCTTTGGCCTGACATGGCTGACAGATTCAGAAGAACAAAGGGCAGCTCACTTGTTTCGAGATGGTAGTCGGGTGCATTGCCGCTGCATGCACGGTCGACGCCGACATGAGCCCAGATTGCATGCAAACGACAGATGAAATGCAGAAGAAAGCATTCTCGAACAAAGGGACTTGAATTGCAAAGCTCTGGACACGCTCAAGTCAAGATTGTGTGAGAAAGAGAAATGTGGTGTTGGTGGGGAGGAAGAAAGGGGAGGACACGTCTGTCGACGCGTCAAATGAACTTTCTGGCGTTGGTTGAAGCATTGATGATGGTGGCGTGGGCCATGACGAGCGGCTTCAGCCCTTTTGTTCTTCTGACAAAGTGTTTTGACAAAGACGAAAGCTGCCCGCATGTGTCAACTCGTGGACAGACGCTTGGGCCGCTTTGCTATGAGAAGTACTTAAGTGGTGTGTGCGTGACTTGGCACCATGTCACCACCTCCATCAATCTCGCCCCAGCATAGACACATTCTCTGGCTCGGTGTATATTTGCACACAAGAATGTTGACAGCTATACGAAGCAGCCCAGCGATCAAGGCCAAGGAGCGAATCGTCTCGTGGGTGCTTCTCCTGCTACACGCACTGATGGTGGCCATCTCGCTACAGCTTCTGCTCAGCCCGAACAACCTCTTCAATCGCATGAACGGCTTGGCCACGGTCAATCTCAATCTGACTCAACTCTTAAGGTCATCTTCGCTGGGATCTATCTCGAAGAACAACCTGACCGCGCTCGGTCCATGATGAGCTATCCATCGCATGCATTTCTCGCGGCAAGTCTCAACTCAGATGCATCCAAGCATCGCATACTATCCTTATCTATCCATTCTTCCGGGCCATACATGTCGTAGTTCAGCCTTGCAGTCATCGCGATACCCACTCTCAGGTCACGAGCATAATCACGGAGTCGTAAACAGCCTTGTCAGCCGTACAGACATTGACTGCGAGCTAACAACGTTTCGCAGCACCGAACGGCTACGGCCTAGTGTTGGCCTGCGACCTCTATCGGCTGATTCGAGACTACTTTGAGGCTCAAGAGCACTGCCAATGCGCAGGATAAGTGACGCTGCACTCCGACGGACAAATTCACTAGCAGCATGGTCAGCTGACCTCGGGGACGGAAGTGATGTGATGATGGTCAAGGAGATTGATTGATGAATGCTGCTAATCAGACACGAGGCTCCGGCGCCCTTTCGGAAGTTACGTTTGAATTCCCACTTTGTTCGGTACAAAAGACACGGCTCGAGCGCAGTCGATCTGAAGAATTCCCGTCTCGAGGCTCAGCGACTTAGGTTTACCCTCGGTCGTGGGAGATATGGCAACAGTGATGGTATAAATTATGCTAGTCCCTTCGCCCATCTTGACGTCCTATCGTCTCATATTGACTCGTCGCAGTGAGAGGTGTGGAAAGCACTGCATGAATTAGCTGACGTTGGTGATAGAGATGTATGGCATTTGACAGATGCACACACGGTTCCATGGCTGGCGTTTTTAGACTGTCTCGCTTAAAATCGCACCGCCTGATATCTCTTGCCCACATGGTCACTGGAGGGCGTAGCATCGCCCCGTTCCACTAGCTGTGCAAAACGTAGGGTCATCTGTACCATAGCGCAGCGTAACCTCATCAAGCTCCATTTGACAATGCATTCTGGTCTTGACATTGTCGAGCGCTCGTTTTTGCTCGACCTTGCACACCACACAATGAGACCTAGCGGGGTGCAGGCGGAGCATGAAATTGAGCCGTTGGATCTTCATCCTTTGCTACCTCTCACCCCGACTTGAGCGATGAAATCCTGCGGAATATGTTACGGATTGTGCTTGTCTCGTGATGCTCGACTGGATCTGGATCTGGCTACCCCGCATTGTCTTTTTGGCTTGGTGTATCAGTCCCGACCGCCTTGATGCTAGTTCCTATCTCATCCATCCTCCCTTGAAGCCACCATCCACTCCTCTCATTACGTGCCACCCGTCGTGCCACCCCTTGTCCTCAAGGCATTTAGGCAAAGTTTCCTTCATATTGGGGATGTCTTCGTCCTAATCACCTCCCTCTCTTGCGATTGCTGTTCGCAACGTAGCGCGGGTGTGAACCCTTATCTTTGCTGTCTCTCATGCAGTAACAGCACCTTCGACATTCAACATGGAGCGGAACACCGCTCCTCCAGTATGAGAGCAGCGCGACGTCCTTCCCATCCACTCCTCCACGCAGCCGGATCCAAACATGCAACCTTCAACCTTACAGTCGCGCCCGATGACACAAGACCACATACCCGCCACGACCACTGCGAAAACCCATCTCGCTCGTTTTCTATATGTCACATTACCACTATCGCTCGTCATGGGCATCATCACCGCCGACATGTCCAATCTCGAATTCCTCCATCTACTCGAGATCAAAGCTGCCGTCCCCGTCCAATCCATGACCCAACCGTCGCAGGACATTCTCAACTACAACCTCCTCCGCTGGACCTTTATGCAATCAGCCTACCTCCTTCCTATCTCTGTCTTCGCTGGAGCCGTCCTCATTCTGCAAATGGTCCTATACGTTGGCCGCTTGCGCCACGCCCGCATTGCCGATGGTCTGAGCCTCACCTTGATCGCCACGTGCACCGTCGTAGGCCTTACAACCCTCCTCAATGCTTATGTCGGCACTTATCGGATTGGAGTCATCTTGACAAAGATGCTGGCAGGTGTGGCTGTGTGCAGCACCTTGGGCCTTCTTGCGCAAGCGGTCGAGATACTACCGTCCAACTCGGCTGCATCCGACTTTGCTTTCTCTTCAACAGTCCGCCCGGCGGCAGTAGGATTTCCGATCGTCATGTTTGCCACGGTCTACGGCGTCGGGTCTGCTTTCGCTTCGTGCTCCATCTTTGGCGGCTATCAGCTGGCTACGATCCTTCAGCGTTATAATATCGGCTTCGCTGGCATTGCTGATGGTCCGACTCAAGGGTTTCGGACTCTGGCCGTGCTGCAGGGTCTGTTGATGCTAGTGCTGTGCGTCATCATCGGCCCATTGCTCTTCTTGTCTCGTCGGCTGCGCAAGGGTCCAATCGCTTTAGGCTATCCTTCGGCAGGTGCCGTGTGTGCCTTGGACACAGCAGACGACACTGATGCCATCGAAGGCGACAAAGAGCTGGTCGAGGAAGAGGGCAAGCAAGAGTCTTCCCTTTCAGAGCGTGTTCATCAGGACGACAAGCCCGCAGTTGCTTCCACACAGATTCTCGAAAATCTCGCGCTCGACGCAGACGACAAGGACGCGAAACCAACTCTTTCTGCACGACTCTCATTCTACAGCCTGCTTTCCAGCATCAACATCCTGAGGCGCAATGCGACACACGAGGGCGGGGCAGGCGTGTCTGCCAACATTCGCAACCTTCAAAAGCTGCACAAGGGCTTTGGCTTGTGGGTGTCGACGCTGTTGCAGAGGATCATGGTGTTCATTTACGGTCGCATGGGCGTCGACTCGGCGGCGTTCGATCTTATCAGTGCAGGCACGTCGTCGCGCGAGACCTTCATCGCTGGCGTCCTGATCGTCTCCAACACGTACATTATTCAGCTCGCCGTCGTCTCGCTCATCGAACCCATTAAAGCAGACAAGGTTCAGCAATTTACGGATCCGTCAAGGGGAGAAAGCTTCTTGAGCCCAGAGTTCAAATTTGTACCGACCCTGCCGGGACTGCCTGCACTGGCCGGTGGGATTGCAGGAGCTGTCTCGTCGATTCTGTTTGGCATTTTGGCAAAGCAGAGCTCATCACATAGCCGAATGTGGATAGGTGGGAAATGGAGGGATCGGCCGTGGTGGGTGCCCATGCTACTCGCCATCTGCCTGGTCATCACCATCGCTGGACTTGGTCTAGCGGTCGTCGCCAACGCGATGGTGCCAACAGGCGACATTGGTGTGTGGAGCATCTACGCCGCTACCATCGTTACATCCGTCGGCAGCACACCGCAATTGCCGCTCGCACTCATTCAGATCTATACAGTGCTCGACGCTCAACTCGGCCGCAACATCTCCTCCCGCACCGCCTCGATCCTCCCCGAGACCAGCGATCAGCAGCAGGGTGAGGAGCTGAGGGCAGACTTGAGGTCAGCTGGGATCGCGAGGGAGGCGTTGAAGTCGACCAACCCGACCGTGCATGCGGTAAGGTGGGAACGCGTCGGCGTGATGATTTCGACACTGACGACAATCGCCACGTCAGAGCTGTTGACGGCGTGGATCTTTCTGTTGCCTCAAGGGGCGCAGATGGCGTTTTTGTTCGTCAGTGCAGTACTCGCGATTGGGGGATGTACGTGGTTGGTGTTCAGACATACGTGGCCGCTGAGGCAGAAGCGGAGGAGGAAAAGGAGACGTCCAGGTCAGTAGCGACGTGAGAATGTATTGTATAGTAAACTGCATTTGTTCATGCCATGGATGATTTCACCTGAGACATGGAGAGCGAGTGCAAGTACAGCAAGATTGTCAATGTTGGTCCGGTGTCGTGGACGAGTTGAAGGTTTAGGTTGGCATGTCGAAAGCAGTGTGTGCCATGTGGGGAGAGAGGTAGGAAAAATTGTTCGGATTTCGGGGTGAGATGCAAGTCGCGTCCTCAACGGAACCCTTTCTCCCCCAACCGCATTCCATGTTATCCTCTCAATCCTCTCTCACCACCACCGTCTTCGCCTTTGATCGCATTCGTCATGGCGCCGACAGCGACTGGCCCGACACCAGCTGCATCTGCAGCAACCACCGCCACATCCACCTCTACTGCTGGTGTTGCTGCGCCGACGAGTCTGGAAGAAGCCACGCAACGCTATCAAGCGACCAAACTTGCCCTTCGCACCGGCCTTGCGAACAAACGCATCATCGACCGCTCGCTCGTCGACCTCGAATCCCAAATTTACCTGTTCGAAGGCTCGTACCTCCAATCCACCGCGACGTCGGGCGGCAATATTGTCAAAGGTTTTGATTCGTATCTGAAAAACTCGTCAAGCTCGTCCGGCGGTGGCAGGGGTAGTAACGCGAACTCCGCGGCCGCGGAGATCCCGCTGGAAGACCGCATCTTCTCGCTCTCCTCAGCGACGTACCAGAAATCACTCGAGTTGAAAGCAAATGAAGGATTGCAGGACGAGGCGGAGGAGAGGGAGAGCAGTGCCGCCAACACGCCCAAAGCTAGCAAAAAGGGTAATGAGGACGATACACCGGTTGTGAAGAAGAGCAAGAAGGACAAGGACACCGGCGGCACCACACCAGCAAGTGGGAAAGAGGGTAGCGTGATGAAGAAGAAGAAAGACAAAGATAAGGATGCGGAGGGTAAGAAGGGTGAGAAGGAGAGGAGCAGTACGCCCAGCCTCAAAACGGGCGGAGGGAAGAATACCGCAGCGGACGCGGGTGGGAGTGCGGGCGGGACGCCGACAAAGCAAGCAGGGACGGGAGGAAAGGCGTTAGGGACAGGGACAAAGTTGAAGAGGAAGAATACGGATCTGGGGGCAGGCACCGGAGGAAAGGCTCAGAAGAGGAAGAAGGAAGATGACTAGGTGACATACTTTACCTCACGTGCCATGTTCTTATACCCATTTACTTCGTCATGGTGCTGGACTGTTGCCGGCCACACCTCACATTCACACTCTGTCTTACTTGCAGCATCTATCACACCCTACTGTACTGTACTTGTATCTTTCCTATCCTGCCGAACGCACACAGACTTGCTATGAACACTTGCGAACCTCCATGACTGCTTCTCTTGCAATGTGATGAATAATAAGAAGTTTTGTTCGGCTAGTCAAAAGCGCCGGGGCGATTGTTCAACCTGTCCTGCCTCCTTTGGTTGATCCATGCCTTTTTGCACTCTCTATACTGTTCGAACGCCTGAGTGCACTTGGAGCGGTCGTAGGCGTTGTCGTCGAGGCACTTCATGCTGAGTTTTGCCGCATGTGCGCAGGGGTCTGTGAATTTAGAAGGCGTCTTGTGCGACATGACCGAAATGAAGTCCTCCGGCTTACTTGGGTCGGAGGTAGATGTGGAAGGGCGACGGGGTGCGGAGGAGGAAAGGTAGGAGGAGGATGAGGAGGATGCGGACTCTGCCGCTGTCGGCTTGTATTGCGACGACATCGTAAGGTGATGGGTGAGAGAAAGACAGAGGGTGGAAGGTGGCGAGGAAGGATGAGGTGTGGAGGAGTGGTGAAAATTCAAGTGGGAATTGTTAGAGTGAGAGTGAGAGATGGTGAAAGGAATGTTTTCCGTGCGGGAAGAATAACGCGATTAGAGCGCTGCTGAGCTGGAAGAGGCGGTCTGTGTCGCATTAAGTGCAGCGCACCGCTGTCTGTCTCGGACTTGGCATTGTGCGTCTCCGACCTACACTCTAATCCAGCTTCTCACCATCACCATCCTTGTTGGTGTTGACACCTAATCCATCCTCGTCACCTTCACGCGCCGTGACGCCCATCGCACAGCACGCCCATTGCGCAGCTGGCTACGACCCCCTCCACTGTCCTCTTTCCATCCTCGGTGGACACGTCAATCACGACTCTTCGCACGACCATACACTCGCACAACCCTCACAACATGACTTTTCCCTCTTCACGGCCTGGCCTCCTCCTCGCCATTCTCTCTTCCCTCCTGCTCCTTCTCACCTTCGCCCCCACCCCATCCTCCGGTGCGGCATTGACGACGCTGATCGGCGCGCACGAGCGCTCCTGCTTCTACGCATGGGTCGATGCTGCTGGCGAAAAAGTGGGCTTCTACTTCGCCGTCCAATCCGGCGGCCACTTTGACATCGACTACACCGTCACTGACCCTGACAACAAACTCATCACCTCCGGCCACAAGGAGCGCCAGCTCGACATCATCTTCACTGGCAACACCGTCGGCGAATACACCTTCTGTTTCGAAAACTCCATGTCGACGGTCGCAGAGAAACTCGTCGACTTCGACATCACCGTCGAGTCCGAACCGCGCCTCGACGTGCCCATCGCCCCTGGCAAGGCGATTAAAGATCAAAGCGCACCGCTGGAGGAGAGCATTAGCAATATGCAGGAGAAGTTGACCCAGATCGGCAGGACACAGAGATACTTCAGGGTCAGGGAGAATAGGAACTTCGATACGGTCAAGAGCACCCAGAGCAAGATCTTCTGGTATAGCGTTATCGAGAGCGCGACAATGGTGGGCATTAGTGTCGCTCAGGTCTGGATCGTTAGGGCGTTGTTCGAAAAGGGAAGCACGAAGAGATATCGCGTTTAAACCCTCTCACTTTGAAATGTCATTCGCATCATCACACCAGACCCCTCACACACAGCGGCTGTCTCTGAAACATTGAATTCACTTTGTACAAATCTACTCCTCGGGCTTGAACTTGACCAGCACCGTGCCCTCAGCGACCAAGCTTCCGGGCTTGCATTTCCCACTGACACTTTCGATGACCGCATCTCTGGCGGCCTTGAGGCTGATCTCGGTCTTCATAGCCTCTAGAATCACGACGGTTTCACCCTTTTTGACGCTCTGGCCGACCTTGACCTTGCAATCCACGATCTTGCTCGGCATTGGCGACGCGAGTGCATCTCCACCTACCGCCTCAGGTGAATCCGAGATCTTGGTGAACCATCCTGGCGGGATGATGCTGAACGATGTCACTACGCCCGTCGGCAGGAACACGGTGTGGTTCAGCGGCGTCGCTGCCACCGTCGTACAACCCTGGGTTCGGAGAGCCGGGAGGGTAATTTCGGAGCCGTTTTTGGGCGTGATGGTGACACCGAACGTTTCGTCGACGGGAGTGACCGAGACCGAGAGCTCGCCGAGCGTTTTATGGTTGAGGTGGAAAGTGCGCGTTTGCGCAGGTACAAAGCTGGCGTTGGTCCAGATGGAGGCTTTGTTGCCGTCCGCCTTACCACCTTCTTGCGCCGCTTGGAGACCTTGCTGGTACAGCCAGATCGCGCCTTGGGCGACGGCCTCGCTGAGCTCCCTCTCGCCCGTGTACGGGTCGCCGAACAAGCCCTTCTCGCCGTACTTGCCGATGAAGCCCGTCTCGACCTCGCCTGCGATGAACTTGGGATGCCTCACGAGATTCTTCAAGAACTGAATGTTGGTCTGTGGGCCAACAACTTGGTACTGGTTGAGCGCGTTGGCCATGATGCGCAGCGCCTCGGTACGGTCGCGGCCTTTGACGATGAGCTTAGCGATCATCGGGTCGTAGTGCACACTGATCTCGTCTCCACTAACGAAACCTGTGTCGACTCGAACTACAGCCTCGCCCTGGTTGACGGTGGCCACTTCGCCTCCACCGCGCGAGATGAGCGCCGAGTTGGAGTGCGTCACCGTCGTCGTGGGCGGCAGCGCGACGTGGACGAGCTTACCCGTGTCAGGCAAAAAGTTGGCGTCGGTGTTCTCGGCGTAGATCCTCGCCTCGAATGCGTGGCCCTCGATCTTGAGCTCTTCCTGGAGCAGCGGAAGGCGGTTACCCGCCGCCACCTCGAGCTGCCACTCGACCAGATCCAATCCGGAGACCATCTCAGTGACAGGGTGCTCCACTTGGAGACGCGTGTTCATCTCCATAAAGTAGAAGTTCTCGGGCCTTTCAGCATCCAGAATAAACTCGACGGTACCTGCACCGACGTACCCGACAGCTTTGGCGGCGGCGACGGCTTTCTCACCAAGCTCCTTGCGCAGGTGCTCGGGGAGGTGAGGCGCGGGAGCTTCCTCGATGATCTTCTGGTGACGACGCTGGACCGAGCAGTCGCGCTCCGAGATGTACACCGCGTTGCCATGGGTATCGGCAAACACCTGCACCTCGACGTGGCGCGGCGCCGTGAGGTACTTTTCAATCAGCACTGTCGGGTCGCCGAAACTCTTTTCAGCTTCACGCTGAGCCGACGAGAGCGCATCCGAGAACTCGTCGGCCGAATTGGCGATCTTCATACCCTTTCCTCCACCGCCCTTGACCGCCTTGATCAGCACGGGGTATCCGATCTTGTCCGCCTCCTTGGCGAGGAAGTCCGGGTTCTGCTCAGCACCATGGTAGCCAGGTACACATGGAACACCGGCATTGAGCATGATCTCTTTGGATGCGCTCTTGCTTCCCATCGCATCGATAGCGCTGGAGGGTGGGCCCATGAACGTGACGCTGCCGCTCTCCTCCAGCAGCTTTGCAAACGCAGCGTTTTCCGAGAGGAAGCCGTAGCCGGGGTGGATCATGGTAGCTCCGGTCTTCTTGGCGACTTCGAGGATCTTGTCCTGGCGAAGGTAGGATTCGGCAGAGGCGGCGGGGCCGATGCAGTAGGCCTCGTCGGCGAGCTTGACGTGTTGCGAGCGCGCATCGGCCGTGGAGAAGACGGCAACGGTGGAGATGCCGAGACGACGGCAGGTTCGGATGATACGGCAGGCGATCTCACCTCGGTTCGCGATGAGGATCTTGGCTGGCAGAGGCTTGAGCGACGAAGCCTCGACGGGCGTGGCGATCGTAGAAGCAGCTCGGGACAGAGAAGCTACGGGGCTAGCTTGCGAACGGATGGGAGCCTGGGCACGGAGTAATGTGTGCAGCTGACGGACAGGAGGCGCAAGTCGAGCCGCAAGGACCGCGCCGCCAGTGCGCACGACGGCGAAGCGCGGCTTGAGAGCGATCGAGGTGGTGCGAAGCATCTTGTACGACTACTTCACTGATCACAGCGGTTGCTATCTTGGTGATGTAGGACGACGACCTTCTTCCGAAATGGCGGCTAGCGAAAGATTGGCCTCGTGCAACCCACAGATGATGTTGTCCGGAGAAGATGAGTCGGAGATGAATGAAGCTTCGGATCGGATGAAGTGAGGAGGATTGAGGAGAAGGAAGTCAAGTGAGGTGTTGCTCTCGTCCATTCCTGAAAAGCTTTTGGTTTGACCGAACTTGCGAGCCGGCAAAGCCAAAAGTTGTCGATCGGACAAAGTGCTGCTCAGCGGGGCAAAAATGCGGAGGGGCCATCATCCGGTGTGGGGCGAAGAGCCGTACAAGCGAATTGGCGCTGCCCCGCACTCGTGTGTTGCTTTTTTCGCGTTTGTTTTCGCAAAAATCGGACCGGTGCTACGGCTTTGACGGCCAAACTTCAAGCTTTTTTTTTTCTCTGGATGTTAGGAGACGAATTTCTCTCAAAATGTTAGAGCCGGGCAATCTGGAGCGGCGGGTGCCAATCACGAGTCGGCATGAATCTTCGGGAAGCTCGATGTCTCAGATCCTCTGTCAAAGTCCGCAGCGACGCTATCTATGGTGTCGGTACGTATGCAACATGATCTTATCATTGAAAGTTCCGGGACTAAATTAAGCGATATACAGTGACTTGAAGTATGAAGCAGTAAGCAATGAAACAAAGAAAAAAGAGATGGGGCAACGATCCTGTAAGGTGCGAGCAGAAATTTGGTGGTAGTGTTGTATGCTAGAGACGGGAGGATAGGTGGTCCGCCGATATTGACCTGCGCTTGAATTCGTGCTTGACTGGCCTCGTCAGAGAGATAGAGTTGAGGTATCCTTCCATAAAGTCATCGGTGTTGGCGTCTTATTGTTCAATTGACGCCTGGAGAAGCGATCTGATGACCGCATATGGTATGTCAAGCAGCTCCACGGCGAAGCTGACCCAGCCCGACAAGCTTCCCGCAATCTCAGCTTTGTAGCGCTGAGCCACCTCTCTTGCTGTGTCGAGGGCGATGAGGATGGAGGTTCGAGTAATCTTCTTGCTCCTGGCTCCTCGAATGAGCTCGAAGATAGCCCAACTTGTGAGCGATAGAGCGATGGCCAGTATGGCAAGCTCATAGAACGACTCGGTTGAGTTCGTTTCGGCGGCTGTTTGGATCGCAAGACAAGAAGGTAAACAGAATCGCATCAAACTCGGTGCTTGTTGGGTAGAGGAGCAAGAAAGAAGTAGACTCACCTTCGGACGGGCAGGCTTATGTCTATTCGTGTATGGTAGTTGTGACGAGAAGATGGGACGGGAGTCTGCTCAGCTCGGCCTCTTTAAGCATCTTCTGACCAGCTCAGAACCCTTATCAATGATAATTATCAATGATAAGGCGCGGAAGCGGAGAAGCTGAGCTGTGGCGCAGGCTGCTGCAGGGTTCGATTAACCCTTCGGCCCGGTGCTTTTCCGTTCCCGGTATCGGCACAGCACCCGTTGCATTGGCATTTACGCAAGTTTTTTTTGACATGGCTTCCCGAAGAAATCGAAGCGCCGCAATCTATCCACTCGAACTTGGCCGGACCAAGCCGGAGCAAAGGGAATCAGAATCAGCATTGCTATCCGTACGCAGTCATGATGCGGTACATCTCTAATTTTTTTTAATCTTGTCCATCGAAGCTCTCGAGCATAACCACTGTGGAAGAATGGCGAAATGTGAGGTTCTCAATGGTCTAGGCGTCGCCATGCATTGTCCCCTTTCACGATAATGAAGACTCAGTTTTGGCAAGAATTGGAGCACAAACCTTTCGAGCATGACGACAGGATGCTTTGAGCTGCTGTGAGTGCGGAAGAGAGAGTGAAAGTACGAGAATCCAGCTTGAGTCCACGAAGATGTATGCAGCGTGCATATTGTCTGCCAACCCAAAAATTTGGTACAACGACCAGCGACCAAGCCACAGACGGCCAGACCTCTGGGGTTGGACCAAGTGGAGCCAGCATGTCGAGGGAGTAGAGACAGAGGATGGCGGAGACCACGACTTTCTCGTGAAACCCCAACAACTTTTCGTTGAGCCAGCTTCCGATCCTCTCGCACGAGGAGGGACAGACGCTGAAGCCTGACTCACAAGCAACAGGGCTCCAGCGGCGGGGCGCTCAGCTCGGAACAACGGCAGAACAGCGACGGGAAGTACAGAGATGGACTGTCTCCACATTTGCCTGGGAAGCGTCGTCCTCCACACTCTCGATGCATGATGTTGGCCTGTGCGAGGTCCATCCGTGGTTGCCTTGAGTTGCAGCCAGTGCTTGAAGCTGGCTTAATGTGACACCACCATCTTCCTACTTATCTTTTCTATCCCATCTTCAGTCTACCAACGAAACCACCAACGCAGCCGCGCAATGGTCGCTTGTGGTCAACAAGGACAAGTAGCCTACCTCGCCGGACGCGGTCGATTAAATGGGCGAAACGGCGTTTTTTGGAAGCCCTCGCCCATCAATTGCAGCAGAACCAAGAAAGGAAGCAAGCAAGACTCTCAGGAAGACCGATGTCTTTGCTGAAGAGACGTGCAGCGATCTGCGCCATCCTACGAACGGATGGAGATCATGCAAATGGCGTCGCAAGGCTCCCTTGTCTCCAATCGCTACCATTATCCGTTCAGTCTTAGCCGCGCTCATCCGGCTGCAACTTTTTAGCGACAACATCCAGCCAGCGCGACTCATTTCCAGTTTGCTCCTTCTGCACTTACGCTCTCACCTCAACAGCGGGCATCGTCACCACATACGCACGAACATACACACACTGGGCAAGCTACGACGGATTGGACTCTCAAGTTCACTTAATCACCGTTATCCGCTCAAACACTGATCAGGCTACGGTAACAGGACGAGAGACGTTGCGAAAACAGAATCAAGATTTGTATGAATACCGAAACCTAAAAATACATAATTGATGCGCTTTGCTTTCTCTTCTACGACTATGGCGCTGGAGCGTTAGCTACACTTGGACTCTTGTGGGGCGATCCTGCCGAACCATTCCCACCACCACCGCTGCCGGGCGATCCTTGAGGCATGGGCGGGGCTGAGTTGCCGTACACCCTCTTATTGACGTTGGCGCGATGGAGCCTGTTCCTGAGATGGATCTCAAAGTTGTTGAGTGACTCGCCGGGGCCGGGCGTGTACAGCTTGCCGGGGCAGTCGAGACAGCGCACCCTCCATTCGGGTTGTGGCGGTGGAGGCACGCCGGCGGGACGTGGGCGTTGCTGGATCTCGAACCGGTCGTTCGGGTAGCGCGCTTTGAGAGCGGTCCCGGATTGCATCAGCCAGTCAGGCGGTGTGGCGCCGGGGATAAACGCCATGCGAGGTGAGGCGTTGGTCTGAGTAGGAGCAGGCGCGGTGGCAGCAGGCGATCCGGCGTTAGCAGCTGCGACAGCGAAAATAGGAGCGGCGGCGCTAATGGCAGCTGCTTCGCCAGCACCAGCGGCGGGAGCGTCGGTGATCTCGCCAGCCTCCTTTTTGATCTCTGCTGCATCTCCAGCTGCTGCCGATGTGCTGATCTCACCTGCGTCGCCATCAGTTGCGGCATATGCTGCTGATACCTTGGCCTGCGCGCTTTCGGCCGCCGCTCGACGCGAAGACTGATTTCCGTCCTCGACCGGTACAGATTGCGACGCTGACTTGCGTTGTCTCGGTGCTGGCTCTGGGCTGTTCGACCTCGACGACGAATCGCTATCGTCCGGACTGCCCACCATCTCGAATGGCAGATCTTCTTCGTCTGAACGATCGCCTCCGTCTCCACGGCTGACAGCGCGTGACGATGCAGGCGGTCGACCCCGGCGTCGTGGACCGTTGCCGTCCGCATCTGGGGTATCGTCGTTTCCACCTGCACCGCCGTCCGGCTTCGGAGTGTCAGCGGCGCTGGTTGGCTCTGTCGAGTCTTCCTGCTCTCCCAATGCGTTGAGCAGTGCAATGTCGATGACCGGGTTCGAGATGCCCATCTTGCGATTGAGGGCTTGCTGCTGCTTCATGTGGAACACAGGATCACGCGTGTACTCCAAGAAGATGACCTTGCGGTGACGGTGGTAGTACTTTCCGCATGGACCACAAAGCGACTTGTCGCCGAGAGGTCCCTTTCGTCGACCTGGTGCCAGAGTACCTGGGATACCGCAGTTCGAGCAATGCCACATGCCGTCGTGGAAGTTGGGATGCTGTCGCTCCAAGTCCTCGGGTCGCACGTTGTTGCGCTGAGCATACGAAAGCGAGACCAGCTTGGGTGCAGGCTTCTCGTTCTGCGAGCCAGTGGCCTGATTTTCCGGCGATCGAGCCCGCTTCCTGGCCTCCTCCTCGGCGTACTCCGGCGCAAACTTGGGTCCGCCCGGGTCGGACTTGCGACCGAAACCGCCGGAGAAGTCGAAGTGAATGGCATGATGGTTGATCTTAGGCTTCTTGCGATCGGGAATGCCAAGTTTATCTGGGCCAGGTGTCGGCGTACCAAGGTCGTGAGCCTGCGAAGGCGCGATCGAAGCGTTGGCAGCAGCGGCGGCTGCACGACGTGTCGACATGCCTCCGTAACGGTCGCTGAGGCCGTTGGCGCCTTGCAAGGGATCCGCCGCACCAGTCTGTGCTGTCTGGATGCCATATACTGCTGGGGTACGCTGCGTCTTTTGGGGATCGCGATCGGGCAAGTTGATACCACGACGACCACGCGTCTGACGACGCTTTCGACGTGCTTCTCGCTCGCGTTCACGGTCCAGCCGCTCGATCTCGGACTCGGTGAGCTGCAGAAGACGAGGCGTGAAGTTGTACGACTCGAGCTCGCTCCTGGACAAGTTGGACTTGGTGACGGGACCGAGGAAGGCAGCGCGCAACTCTTCGTCCACGATCGGCTTGCCATCGAAAGTGTGTCCAGTCATGGCAAGCGACTTGATGTGCACGGCGACCTGTTCACGAATCGAGTGAGCGATAGCTGTCTTGAACTCGCCCGACAGTCCAAGGTCCGCGGCGAAGGTCTCGGCGAACTTTTCTGCAGCGGCAGGATCCGACTCGCTGGCATCCCATTCGAACTGGTCGACGAGGTTCATGCTACCGACGGTGATGTCGAGCTTGATGATCATGCGCAGCTCCTCGGCAGGAGTCGTGTCGACGATCTCGGCCGGCTCTGATGTTGCATCCTCCTCGCTCTCGCTATCCACTTGCATGTCCTCGCCACCGTCGTTTGCCTTGTCGCCATTCTCGGCTCCTTCCTTGTTGCCGAAAGGAAGAGCTTCGATCTTGCGTCGCCACTTGGCCCACCATCGGAGATCCTTGTCCTCGAGAGTGCCTTTGCCTTCTCTGCTGTCGACAGTGAAATCGAAAGTTGGCTTGGCTCGGAATGCGCTCGTCGTCTGGTGATCGAGGATCTGACTCGTGATCTGCTCCTTGATCTGTGGAACGAAGACAGAAGTTGGGAAGCCAATGTCCTCGCAGATCGACTGCGCGAAAGCTTCGACGGGAATGTGAGTATCCTGAGCGTTCCAAGTGAAAGTGTCGCGCAGCTTAAAGTGCTCGTGATCGATCTCGAGACGAACTGGCACCAAGTCTTCACCCTGTTGCGCGACCGATTCCATGATCGAGCGCTTGAGAGGGATGTGCGGACGAGCACCACGCTGGCCGTGCTCCATCTCGGCGCGCTTCTGGTTAGGGAAGAGTACGCCAAACGGCCTGAACATGACGCGTTGCAGGCCAGAGATGTCTTCCTCTTCCGGACGCTCCCACCACGACAGAGGCTTGGGTTTAGTGATGGTACCGTCCGAAACCCTCTTGCGAGGAGGCCTAACGCTGTCGATGCGGTCCTTGAGCGACTTCTCCATCTCCTGCTGCTGCTGTCGGAAGCGCTGCTCGTACTCGAGATCACGCTTCATGATACTGGCCAGCTCCGCCTCTTGCTCTGCTGTCAGGGGCGTCCATACTTCGTCGTCCGTCTTGGCGGCGTCCGCTGCAGCAGAGTCGCCATTTGCGTCGGCGGGCCGTTGGGGTCGCATGGCGTCGTCCAGCTTGGTCACGCGAGTATTGAAGTGGGTGATGGGTGTGCCGACAGCGGACTGCTTCGGAGCAGGCCCTCCAAGCAACATCGGCATGTTGGCCAAGTTCGACGGCACAGTCTGGGCGAATGCGGGTGTGCCTCCTGACAACGTAGTGGGCTTGCCAGTGGCCAGGGTTGCATCTGCTGCTGCGTCTGGGAGTTGGGGCGCCTCGCCGGGCACAGACTGACCCGGAGCAGTCGAAGCACCAGGCATGGGGGCAGCAGATGGGTGGCCTGGCGGGCCGGCTTGCGAACCCTTGCGAGCCTTGGGAGTCGTGGCTGCGTTGCCGAAACTGCCGATCAGCTGGCCTTGCGCCGATGGCTGGTTCGCTGCTGCACTAGCTGCAGCCATCATGACGGGATCTGGAGTCGCAGCGGCCACACCGTCCATACCGGGAGGTGCTGGTCCTGGGATACCACGGCCATCAAGCATAGGCGGTCTCTTGTTGTCCGGCGTGGCAGCCAAGGAAGGGTCTTGAGCCATCGATGGACGGCGTCCTTGCTGCCTGAGCATGGCCGGTGTTGCTTCTTGCCCCATCGGAGGACCACCAGGCGCGCCGAAACCAGGAGGCACAGGTCCCCCTGGGACCATGCCCGGTGGCATGCCCACACCAGGCGGCATCTGCCCGGGAGCAGGTGGCGGAGCCATCAAGCCCTGAGGTCCTCCCTGCCCGAAATTGCCATGCGGTCCTGACCGAGAGTCTGGTCGACCCGAGGCACTGAGAGCGAGACTGGGCTGACGTGGTCTTGGCTTGTTTGCCATGCCTGGGCTGGACGTAGCACCAGCTGGACCCATTGGAGAAGGCGCGCGCATACTGGAAGGAGAGGCATGCTGACCGGCGGGGGTTGTGGGGCGCTGGCCGTGAGGATGACCCAATGATGGCGCAACGAGAGGAGGCTGGCCTGGTTGCTGCTGCTGCTGTTGTTGCATCTGTTGTTGCTGCTGCTGCATCATGAGCATCTGCTGGTGTTGCTGCTGCTGCTGAGGAGTCATGGGGCCGCCGAACCCGGGTTGCATCTGCTGTTGAGGCTGAGGCGGCTGGGCCTGCTGAGGCTGCCCGGGTTGCTGGGGCTGCATGGACGGCATGGAAGGTTGACGCTGATGGAGAGGTGATGGCTGTTGCTGGGGCTGTCCCTGTGGCGTGTTTGCAGCCGCAAGTCCAGGCTGACCCTGCTGGGGGATGAGACCGAGACCACGTGCCTCATTGATGGTCAACACCATACCACCATTCGGCATCATCGACGGATGCGATCCACCAGGCAAACTGGAGGCCTTCAAGAAGAGGTATCCCATCTGCATCAGGGTGTGCACAGGCGTCAAGCCAGAGCCCTCTTGCGCCTTGGCTAACGCCAACGCTCTTGACAAGACTGCCTGTTGTTGCTGCGGGTTCAAGCTTGGCGTCCAGTTGGGCGGTACGACTTGCTGTGGTGGAGCACCTCCGGGCTGCCCTGGCATGCCCATCTGTGGTGGCTGTGGTTGCTGCGGCTGCTGAGGCTGTTGTGGCATACCCTGCATCCCTGGAGGCATGGCATGCAATTGCGAAGGCGTGCCATGACCTCCAACACTTGGAGACCTTGTCTGACTTCGAGAGCGCTCAAACGCGCTGCCGGGAAGTGACGCGCCCTGAATCCCAGCTATTGAAGATGCACTCGGTGACTGCTGCATGCTGACATTCCCGGGTGTGCCTGCGTGCTGCATGACGGGAGTCTGTGCTTGACCGGGCTGTCCCTTGGCGGTAGCCTTCTTGTCGGTCTTCTTCCTCGCAGGCTTGGGTTTCGATGCTGTCGTCGGTGTGGTTGGGACGGTGCCATTGTTGGAGTTGCTCTGCTGCTGCGGTGTACCTGGTTGCTGATTAGATGGCGCAGGTGAAGGCTGACCAGATTGCATTTGCTGAGGATTGCCGGACTGCAAATAGGATGGAATGCCATTTGGCGGCTGTTGCTGGAGCGCAGAGTTGGGACGCACGGGCGATGCACCAGGCATCTGAGCACCGCCGGGGAACATGTTGGGCTGCTGCTGCTGTTGCGGCTGCTTTTGCGCACCTCCCATGAGCGCTGATGGATCCATCATGCCTGGCATGTTGCCGTTCTGTGCTTGCGGGAACATGCCTGGTGCCTGACCAGACTGCGAAGATGCGCCAGCCTGGTTCATCTGCTGCTGCTGCAACTGTTGCTGTTGTTGCATCATGATCTGCTGGAAGGCGTCTGGAGGAAACATTCCAGGGTTGAGCTGGCCAATGGCTTGCATCGCCTGCATCGCTTGCATTGGGTTCTGCTGGAACATCGCCATGGTCTGTGGATTGAGACCGAGGGCGGCAGGGTTGAATTGACCTGCGCCAAACTGCTGTTGCTGCTGCGGTTGTTGCTGTTGTTGAGGCAATGGCTGCTGCTGTTGCTGCGGTTGGCCCAAGCCAGCCATCTGACCAAAGTTACCAAACATTGCATTCCCTCCGCCGTTTTGAAGCTGTGCTAAGAGGTTCTGCTGCATCTGCTGCTGTTGCTGCTGTTGTTGCGGTTGCTGCTGTTGCTGTTGTGGAGGCCACCGCGACGCTTGTCCACCTCCTTGCTGCTGTGGTGTGCCCTGGCGTTGTTGCTGTTGTTGCTGCTGCTGTTGCAACTGTTGCTGCTGTTGGAGAAGCATCTGGGGGTTGAAGACAGCCATCGGGTTGTTTCCGCGAGCTGCAGCAGCACGCTGGAGTGCTTGCATGTTGATGCCCTGAACACCGGGATTATTGGGATCAAGCCCGGCAAGAGCAGGATTGAACATGCCTGGAGGGAATCGCGCCTGTTGAGGGGTATTTGGTTGCGAGTTCTGCTGCTGTTGCTGTTGTTGTTGCTGAGCTTGCTGTTGCTGCTGGAGCAGCGCAGCAGCTAGCTGCGGGTTGTTCTGCAACGTGCTCAGATCGAGACCGCCAAACATGGCCGGGTTGACACCGCCCATGGCTGGATTGGACCCGTCCATGGCGCCACCAACGGCTTGTGGTTGCTGCTGGCCAAACATGCCGGCAAAGTTGTTGCCGAACATGTTGGGATCCATGACGCGCCAAAGAGAGGAGCCGACTCAGCGCGCGTCCGCTGACTGACGAGAATGTCTTGAGTGGTGCTGCAAGAGAAGATGTCCTGACCGGGAAAGAGTTTCGCGTGAGGGTGCAAGCCTTACAGCTGGACGCGACAAATTGGTTGGATCTAGTGCCTCGTCGCGCGACGGAGCGGCAGAGAGAAGGTCCTTGAGCTAAATCTGGCCTTAATTCGAGACGTGGAAGACTTCCGATGGTGGTGTCGTTACTAGTGGAGATGGATGTCGAATCGAGACTGACGCGCACGGACAGCGGTGCAGATGGCCGGACGACGAGAAGTAATGATGTGCCGATGCCGAGAATCAGTTCAGCTCGAAGCAGACAAGGATGATGTGCAGCTCAGGGCGTGATGGATGCCATCAGCGAAGTTAAAAGAGGCTTCGGCTGAGTTGTGTCGGGGAACGAGGCGCGACTACGGGTATTAGAGACGACAATCTAGGAAAAGTTGATTGCGACGGCCGAGATGATGTGTGCAGAGAGATGATGACGGATGCAGGCCGAGACGAAAGAGACGATCAAAAGGATGAGCCGAAGAAAGAATTGAAGAGAGAAGGTCGTCGGAATAAAAAATGGGGAAGGATGAGGTTGAGGATGGGGATGAGAAAGGGAAATGGTGATGAGGAAGGAATAACGGATGTCTCCCAACGCTCGACCGCCAACGACGACGCGGTCTCCGAGAAGAGGGCAGCAGCAGCCTGGAAAGAGCGACAATGAGCGAGACTCGACAGCTGAACTGAGAGGCGAATTGCTGTAGGAATTGGGATTTCAACTTGTCCACTGGATTCGGAAGAGGCGACGGCACAGAAACAGGCGATGGACGAGTCAGTCAAGTGTCTCGAAGCAGCTAAAGTGTCCGAGGCCACAGGACGGCACAGTAACGCGAAGACACACTCTGAGCACTGAGCTGCCGTCCATCGTTCCATCCTCGATTCAGCGAGCGACATTGCACAGCACAGCACAGCAGCAGTCGCAGCCAAGTCGAATGAGCAAGCACGAGTTCTGCCGTCTTTCCTTCGCAGGGCAGCAGAGCAGTACATTTTCGAACCTGAATATTCACGAAAATTGCCAATTTCTCAGCCATTTCGCTCAGCTTTCTCAACACGAAATGCAACCAAAAAGCTGCCGCTCCTCCCAGTTCCAACCAAGGACACACATTCCACTATCTGGCCAGTCCCCCACGCAGACACATCGCAGGCAGGAATCATTCCTCCTCAAAATGGCTTTCAGCTGTCGCGACGCGAGTCTGGCTCTCATGTGGTTTTTGACTTTGACAGCTGCCATCAACTTGACCGGTGATGCTGGACCCTTGCTTTGCTTCATCGGCGACTTGCTCATCAGCGTTCAAACTGTTCCGTCCAAGGCCCTAGAACGATGACGGAGGTACGCTTGGACTGAGTATTGCTGAATTGAACACACTGTACAAGCAAATGATTCCATGCCCGCTCGACGCCTACCACGCCCGTCCGGCAGCGGCTCCTCTTCCGTGATAGATGTGATCTATGAGATCCTTCACCTTGGCTCCTCCTGTTGCGCTTGTCGTCACACTCTCTGACTTGGCCATCCCATTGCCGTACCTGGTATGCGAGGATGCATTTGCGTCTCTGGGAGCATCTCCCGGCAGTGGTGAGGTCACGCTGGCCTGGACAGGATCCCAATCGGGATGGTTCGCTTTGAAGCCAAGGATACTCTGTTCCATCTTACCCTCTCGCATCCCGTTCTGCAGCGCTCTAGCTTTGCTGCCACTTCTTCCTGTGCCTTGGTGGATGCCTCTGGCAGCTGCACCGCCCATCGTACTCGCCGTCGGCTGTCTCGCGAAATTAAATACCGCGAATGAGCATACGTGCCCGAGTCCATCCACGTGAATGGTATACTTGCGGAAAAAGTCGATCAGATCTGGAGCGCAGCCTGGCAGAGACAGCCACAGAACGAATGGCGTGGTAACGACGCTCAGCAGCTCCTGGAAGAAGATGTAAATCTTGAGCGTGTACAGCTGACCAAACGCTTGATGCACTTCTGCTGAGTGGAAGCGCCCTTTCCAGTCCGGCGGCAGGTAGTGCGTATGCTGGATGACTTCGCGCAACATCGCCTCAGGCTCAAACACGAGGTGCTCGTCAGGAATCATGCCCCTTGACACTGCCAGGATCGCTCCGAACACTCCGATGTAGAACAGCACGTTACGCTGCGGTGTGATGTCGAAATGCAGGAAGAGGTCTGGATCAATCACGGATGCCAGGATGAGCACTGCAGTGAAAGATCCAGCGACAAACGCAACGAACCGGGCCACGATGGCCGTCTTCTCCTTGGGGAATTGATCAATGTACTTTTGAGCTGGCACGTACGACATGTGACATCGCCTTCGGAACAGATGCGGCAGCTCGTTGAACTCGCGGAATTTCCATCTTGCGTACTGCGTGTACTGCCGTGATCCCAGATTGGAGGGGTCCTTGTGATATTCTTCGAAGTAGCGGAAGAACGAGTAGACCAAGAGGTACAGAACGATAAATGGCGCAAAGATGGCATTCACCACTGCCATGAAGAGGAAGCGTCGTCGAAGACCCTCGATCAGATCGGCTCGGTAGCGTTCCGAGAGGAATTGATGGCGCACCTGTCCGTTCGAGTCGAAAAGGAAGCCCAGCAGGCAGAAGTTCAGATTCCACTCCAGACTTCGCGTCAGTGCTGGACTTCGATTTCGAAGACCAGGCACTGACAAGTCAAGGATGTTCTCGTTGAACAGAGCAATCAAGTAATTCTCTTGACGCATGATGCGGTTGGCGACGTCGTGTGCATCCAGTCGCTGCTGTTGCGAAGGTCGGAGGCTGGAAGAAGCGCGATCACCAAGCTCGATTTCGTCTGCTGAGCTTAGTAAAGTGTTGGGATGCTGTTCGCGAAGGGCGGAAATACAATTCACCACTTCGTGCCATGGAATTGACTGCACATCGGCATCCGGGATCCCAAGCAAATGCTCGTAGAAGCGACGCATGGCCGCTAGCCTTGACAAGCCCAGCCCGAACTGCACCACCTGCCATCCGAAAACACCGACAAGCAGAACTACCAGCACTGTGGCTGGGCCTGAGAAGCCTGCGACGCAATGTCCCACAATGACGTCTCCAAGTTGACCGTCGTGACGGATGGCAGAGTAATCGATGCATCCAAACAGAAACGTGGAGAATGTGATGACGAAAGCTACTGTGAGCAAGTTGAGTGAGCGGGACAGAGCAATGCAGACAGCACCGCGGCCAACGTAGTAGCTGTAGACTTCTTGCAGGAATGCATCCAGATTGTCGACATTGGCCCACATCCATAGTGCCTTCTGCTTGGCGTTCAGACCGCCAACAGCCGAGGCGCGAGATCTCGGATTGGATGTATCGGTACGCCTCCTTCGGGAGCTGCGAGTGGCGCTGGAGCTGCGTGAACGGGTTGTTGGCAACAGTGAGGCTCTCGATCGCTGAGCATCCGCAGCTATCAGACCGATCTCTTCGTCGGAGAGAAGGTCCTCCGGATTCTGATCGTCCTCGTCCTCCTCGTCCTCGTCTTCAATGCGTTTGTTGCCATTCGTGTGGAAAGGTGAAGAGAGTTGACCTTCTCCAGCAGCATGACGGCTGTTCGAGCCTCGTGCAAGCGATGCTGCGCTGGCTTGTAGACTTTCTAGATACGACTCCTCCCTGATATCGTCCTCTCGGGGTCGACTCGAGCTTCTGTATATACTTGTGGATGGATGCACGACGCGAGATTGCTCGAAGATGGACGATTTGAGATTGCTGGCTGGCGGTGGTAGTGGCTCCGGACGATCCGGATCTGCGAACGGCGAATTGATATCCATCGTTGTGCGTCCACAGTATGTGCAAGCAAACAGCACGACCCTGAGGAGTGGATGCTGTCAACCGGTGGAATGGGGATGGATGTCTGGAGGAAACGCTTGCTTGTGGATCGATTGGACCCTTGATCAGTGAGTTCGTTCAGCTTGGCTTGTCAGGGTCCTGCTGATAGCGCACAGAGCCACCTGGAGCGTGAATTGGCGAACTCTGCATGCATCTCGCTGCAGACTTTGCGCTTTTGAGGCTCTATCTCTTTGGCACGCAAAACCTCCACTTCAGGTCGCGCGGCTGGCGGATTCGCATTTTCAGCTCTTGTATGTATTGCCAGTCTCACAAATCGAAAACTTGCGAAAAGGGAGGCTGACCACGTGATGTAGACTTCTCCTTGCTTTGCCAAAATTCTGTTCGCGCTGCGGCCAGCCAAGAGAAATTCTCGTGTGCAGAATCGAAGAAGTAGCCTCGAAGAACGAAGATCCTCCTTTCTTCTTCTCCTTGTGCAGCAAACTTCTGACCGCCTAGTGTTGCTCCCTCGGCCTGAAGTGGTCAGCTTTCGCGAGCTGATTGCTTCACAGCGCTTTCATGGCCATGAGGTGAGCGTCAAAGGTGGTCTAGATCAACTCGCGACTCCAGGGGGCTCGATTGTCTTTTGTTTGCTGAGCCCTCGCACCGTTTGTCCAGCTGATTCGGTCGTCTCTCGCAGGGGGCGGCCGAGGGCTGGGTAGGTCCGCGATCCAACATCTTAGCACCCGTGCTTCCTCTTGCTCCCCTGCTAGGACGAGTGAGGAAGTGGGTCGGTGGTTGGCACATTCCCTTTTTCTTCCCCTTCTACATTCTCGAACAGCATCTTCAGCCTGGTTTGTTCGATACCTCTCAGCACATGCAATACAAGCACGAGCTATCAACCCTCACAATTGATCTTCCTTTGGAATCAGCACGCGTTACTCGACATTTCGGAAACGGACTTAGACGACCCACGACAAAGTACAGAAGAGCGCGACAAGAAGATGACGGGACTCAGCACGGAAAGCGTTCGGGTTCGCGAGCAGAGCTTATTTGGTCTCTAGACGTAGGTCTCGCTCAAGCGTTTGGCGAGGTAGTCCTTGGTCACTGTGAGAGGTTCGTCGATATGATGCAGTGGAAAGCAAGAGAGAGTGTTAGCAATCATGATCCAAAAGGTCAAGAGACGTATCATCGCTGTCCTGACTACTCACAGATGCGGTCGTACTTGGGTCCGTCCTTGGAGTTGAAGTTGGGCAGCGCCTCGATAACCTGGTTCTCATTTGGATTGCAGAAGAATGCGATCGAGTATCTTGCCGGCGCGTATTCTGCGTCAGGGGATGCCGCTTGAGGAGCTTTCACCCTGTGAAGTGTGGATCGAAGCTGGTCGTTGGACCACCTCGCTAGCAGATCACCGACGTTGACGACAATCGTGCCTGGAATCGGATCAGCTGAGTGGTATACGCCTGTATGAGGGTTCTTGGCTTCAAGTCCGCCGACAGGATCCTGGAAGAGGAGCGTGATGGAGCCGTAGTCGCTGTGTTCGCCCGCCCTTGCCGAGCCCTCGACTTTAAGCTTGTCCACCTTGACACTTGGGTAATGGAGCAATCTGAGTGTGTGCCATTCTTCATTGCACTTGTCGTCAAAGAACTTGGAGTCAAGACCAAGGCCGATCGCGATAGACGACATGACCTTCATATGCAACTCATGCGCCGCAGTTCGGAAGTCAAGCATTGTCTGTCTGAACTTAGGCACATCACCTTCGGTAGGCCATTCGTTCTTCCACACGGGATCGTGTTCGTTGCCGATCTCGAGAGACTCCTTGTAATCCGGTGTCTGTTCGCGGAGAGCGGCAATCTCTTCGGCAGAAGTGGCTTGTGTGACACGCTCGCGTCCTTCGGCAACATAACCTCGGTTGGCGCGTGGGTCTTTCCAGGCGAGCTCGTCCTTCTTGTCGATGGGGAGCTTGAAGAACTCAGCGGACTTGGCAAAAGTGGAGTCGATTTGCTGCGCTGGGATGCCGTGGTTCTTGAGATAGGCAAAGCCCGACGACTTGGAAGCTTGCGTCAGCTCTTGGGATGTCTTGGCTCGATCAGCGTCGGAGGCGTTGGGGTCGACAAAGGATGAAAAGTCGATGACGGGAATGACAAAGTCCGGTGTACTGCTGAGCGTAGCCAGGTTTCGCTGCTGCAAAGCGCGGCGCGAGGTCAGCTGAGGGAGTCTGTTGCTGATGTTGGGTCTGCATTGAACAGCCGCTGTCGTGGAGAACGTTCGAGGCGCGTACGAAGGCAAGGCTGCCCTTGTCGCAGCAAGCGCTGAGGAGGTCGTAGTCGGAGTGACCGAGCGAAACAGGGGCCTGAGGTTGCGAACCATCATTGCTTCAAGTGCACTTGCAATGGATGTGATGTCAATCGTTCGCGAGCTGTCGGAGGAACCGAGAGTGGTCGAATGGGAAGGATGCGAGCTTGCAACCGTAGCCCAGCTTTATCTTCCCCACGCTCAAGAAAATTGATACACAGCGCACGCGATTATCCGGCTGGTCTTGCTTCCCGTCTATCCGGCTTCAAGCACTCCACTTTCCTATCACAAAGCCGACCGGCAAGAGATAGGCTCAATAGCATTCATTCCCAAGCTCTCTGCCCTCATCAGACCTAAAGCACGAGCCAAAACATGGTGGCCAACCAGTTCTAAGCATTCTTATCAGGCGGCTTCACTCAGAGGTCCCACACACACGCGACCGAGCCAGGGTCCACCTGTGACCGGCGCTTTGGCAGTCTCGCTCCAACAAATTTAGGCTTGGCGAGGGCGTTCGGCCATTTTCAGTGATCCGAACATCCGAAATGCGCACAGAGCCCCTCACTTGCAACTATCTCTGCCCCGCCAATCTTCTCAGCTTCATATCGTGATCCGAATGCCGACATTTTGATCGGGACAAGCGGTTCATAAAGCTTTGCTGGACCTTGGTCTTTGTCACTAGCATCGCTCAAGTCTCGATGTCCAAGATGGCGATCCCGAGACTGATATCGAGGCCTTTCGGCTTCTCCGCGAGAATTCAGTTGCCAGCCACGGGGGTGCGGGCCATCCGACTTTCGTCGTCTTCTTCACAGACAACAGCGACGCCACGACATGGATATCCGTGGATCAATGGACGCTTCGATCGGGACAGTACCGAGACTCAGTCGACAAGACTGCCAATAACAGACCCATCGCGAGGCACTTCCATCGGTTCGATCGCTATTCCCACCCACAATCAAGTGCAGAATGCCCTCGACGAGGCGCACGCCGTCTTCGCAGCTGGCCACGGCCCCTGGTCTTCTCCCGAATCTGTGCATTTCCGATCGGAAAGCCTCTACCGCCTTGCTCAGATCCTTCGCCAGCGGGCCCCTGAGCTAGCTATGCTCGAGAGCCAGCAAACTGGCCGATGCGTTCGCGAGTTCCGTGCTCAGCTTGCCAGGCTATATGAGTGGTTCGAGTACTACTCTGCACTCATTCGTGTCGGCGAAGGCAGCACTTTGCCGCTCAGAGGACAGCTGATCGGGTACAAGGCAAGACGGCCGCTCGGCGTGGTCTTGCAAATCACGCCATTCAACCACCCGCTGCTCATTGCTGTCAAGAAGCTTGCTGCAGCGCTCGCTGCAGGGAACAGTATTATCGTCAAGCCAAGCGAAGTTGCACCTCTGACGGTGTTGGAGCTGGGGCCCATGATTCAGGAAGCTGGCATTCCGGATGGAGTGGTCCAGATCCTTCCAGGTGCAGCCGAGACGGCGAAACTGTTGGTCGAGTCAAAACACATTCGCAAGATCGATTTCACCGGTGGAACAAGGGTCGGGACGCTGCTGTCAGAGCAAGCTGGCAAGAGGCTGATACCCATCACGACCGAGCTGGGTGGCAAAGCCCCGTTGATCGTCATGGACGACATGCCCGTAGATCTGGCAGTAAATGGTGCATCTTTTGCTGCATTCGTGGCGAGTGGGCAGACTTGCGTTTCTGCCACAAGAATCTTGGTCCACGAGAAGATCTTTTCGCAGTTTGTGCAGAAGTTCACAGAAAGAGCGAACAACATCGCAGCCCGGATGGGCGACCCACAGAATCCAGACACTCTCCTTGGCTCACTCATCAGCTCAGTGCATGTCGACAAGGTGGACAGCATGGTTCGCAGTGCAGCAGCTGAGTGGAAGATCGTGGCAGGGGGTCAAAGACCATCTGGCGCATCTTTTGATTTACACGACCTGTCGAGTGGAGCCTTCTACCCTCCGACGATTCTCGTTCCCTCTAACCTCGACAGAACCTCAAGCAGCGCCGAGACTTCGGTACGCAGCAGTCAGATCTGGCAAGAAGAAGTCTTTGGACCCGTAGTCTGTGTCGTCCCCTTCCGTGACGACGCACATGCTATCGAGCTTGCTAACGATAGCCGCTTCGGCTTGGGTGCAAGCATTTGGACCTCCGACCACGCTCGATTCCATCGCATGGTGCCTCGCATCAAATCTGGCATTGTGTGGCTCAACACACATCACCGCAACGACCCGTCGAGTCCATGGGGCGCGATCGCCCCAACTGGTGAATTCTCCGGTAACGGCGCAAGTCTGGGTGCAAACCCATCTGGTATTGGCAGGGAGAACGGGATTGAGGCTCTGAACGCCTACAGCACTGTGCAGAGCATCACGCTCAACTACGCGGATCAGCAGACCATGAGGACGACGGAGGACTGGTTTGCACCAGCAGACAGGTCTTTGGATGAGACAAAGTCGGCGCAGGCTACCGTGAGATATGGATAAGCAATAGAGACGCATTCCCAACGCACACTATATCGACGATCTGCATCTATTTGAACTCCTTGATTGCTGGTGATGAAACTAGAGACCAAAGAGCTTAATGGCGTTCTGACCGTACACGCCTGCCTTGGCCTCGGCGGACCAGGAGGGCACATCGCTGATTGCCTCGACGTTCTCTGTGACTGACCTCCACGTCTCGGTCTGATCATTGGTGATGACAGTTCCATCCTCCTTGGTTGGAGGGAAGAACGGGTGATCGGTACCGAACATCAGCGGCGCTTCGGCGTTCAGACCGGACTTCGTTTCCGTCGCTGCACCTGCTGACGCATACCTCTGCGAGCGGCCAATGATCTTTGCCACAGCCTCGAGCTCTTCAGGACCATACGCTACAGCGTCGTAGTAGAGCTTTCCGATGTAGTAGCGCGGATCGTGTTTGAGGCGGTTGCAGACGTGGGGGTCATGAGCCACGCAGCTGGCCAGGCGGGAGCTGAGGATGGGGAGTGCGCCTCCCGAGTGGGCGACGAGGAGTTTGAGATTGGGATGACGGTCAAAGACACCGGCGAGGATGAGGCGGGAGGTGGCTGCGGCAGTCTCGAAGGGGAAGCCGAGAGCCAGTGGTAGAACGTGGCCGTTGTCTTGAGACCCCCAAAGACCGGAGGGCGAGGAAGCGTCGGCACCGACGCCGTAGTGTGGATGAAGGAAGAAGACCAGGCCGAGCTCGGCAGCTTTGGCCCATACAGGCTCGAGTGCGGGATCGTCCAGACCTTTGCCCAAGCCACGTGAGCCGAGGATGGCGCCGCACAAGCTGGGAGACTTTGCAATCACCTCGAGACTATCCACGACCTCTTTGGGATCGACACCTTCGGCGAGAGGCATGATACCGAACGCCTTCATCCTCCTCTTTGGTTCGATGGACGACGCTGCGCGGTCGGAGGCAAACTGCTCGGCGGCATCAGCGCAGTAAGTCTCGAGATCAGCATTGCACTCGTGGGCAGACTCGACGGCCTGTTTGGCTTCCATCCAATCGAGCCAGGGGTTGGCCAGAGAGACAATGCTGATATCGATAGAGCGTCGGTTCATGAACGAGACCTTATTGCGTACATCCCAGTACTGCGGTCCCACGGTTCGCCCCCCCGAGACCTCTTGCGGCAGAATGGCGAGCTTTTCAGACCCATCTGCCGACTGGGAGTGGATTCGTGGGTTGACGGTGCGGGCTCGCAAGAGCGACACCAAACGCTTGGTGTAGATGTGCGTATGGCAATCGACCAGGATCCTCTTGCTCATGTTTGCTGCGATGCTGTGTTGGACGTAGAAAGGCAAGCTGAGAAGGTCGAGAAGAAGAACAGGTGCACTTGTGTATCTTTCGTGCACAGGACAAACTTGTCATACCAACAAGATTAAGCTTCTTCCGAGCAGCCGAAGCCACAGGGTCCAACAGATAACGTTGGTCAATTGAGTACCACAGAAGCTATATGAGTGCAACGCAAGGCCGAGTCTTTATCGTAGGCAAGATGGCCGAGTGGTCTAAGGCGTAGCATTAAGGAAGATATCGTAAGCAATCAAGAAGACCTGCTATCTTCGGGCGTGGGTTCGAATCCCACTCTTGTCACCATTCTTTTTGCTCTTTTTTGTTACCAAATTATGAAAGGTCTTTTGATGTCGATCTTTCACGACTGAATTGTCACATTCCTGTGAGCAATCAAGCAGGAACAAGTAACCCTGCTGTGTCAGTTGCCAAAGCCGACAGAGTCCCACATTTGTACAGACCAGATTGCAGCACAAAATACGAGCTTCAGCTACATTTGCGAAACATTAAGCATACTGGAGCAGACTAGTTGCGATGAGCGGCGAGTCGAAGGATCGTCTGTGTTTGTTGCAAAAGCCGAATGTCGTCTGCTTACATGCTGACAAGAATGGACGCGCCGTTGTGCGGAGATCCCTTCAGTGACCCTATGCTGTCTATCTGCACAAAAGCAGTCATCCATTTCCGCATTTTCAACACGGCGCTCAAGCCAATTTTGGAATATCGGCTCGGCATTTCCTTCCGTCTTCTTGTTCACCGGTTGACTTGGCCCTTCCTTCTTCCCTCCCTTCTCCACCATCATCCCCGCAAGGTCCTTCAAGATGGCACCGCCTAGACGCAGATCCGGCACGCCCAAGAAGGCCGCTGCTGCCCCCTCTCCGGCCAGGCCTGCCGCCGCTGCCAACGGTAGCACCAATCAGGCTGCCCGTACTAATGGCGCACCAATGAATGCAGCCGCTCAACGCCAAGCTGCTGACATGCGCAGATTCGTTGAAGCCAAGCGAGCGCGTCAGATCGATGTCAAGAACTACGAACGCACGCCCAAGTCTGGCATCTTCGTCCTCATCATCCTGGGTATCTTCTCCTTCCTGGGTTCCGTCACGCTTTACTTGCATTACAAGCTCCCGTCTCCCCGCGGTCCTACCACCATCCTCGCATCTGGTGTCACTCCGGCCGATGCGGCTGCTTACCATCCTCCCGTTGCCGGTGTCGTGCCCGCAACCACGACAGGCGAAACAAGCAAGTTCTACGAACTCTTTTCTGAGGCCAATGCAGTCGGCGTGATGCACCATCTCTCTGTCGATGTCGGATACCGCATTGTGGGCACAAAGGAGCACGTCGAGGCCGAGAACTGGGTCGAGGATGTGCTCCGCAGGTACGAAGGCTACCACAACACTGGTACACCCGAGTCGCCTGGTCAGACTCAGGTCGAGGTGTGGAAGCAGATCGGGGATGGCGCTCAACGCTTCGACTTCATGTCCAGCGTCGTCTGGAAACGATACTATTCCATGTCCAACCTCGTCGTTCGCATCTCGGATGGAACTGAGGAAAGCAAGGCCAACAGTCTTCTGCTCAACGCCCACCTTGACAGCACTTTGCCAAGCCCTGGTGGAGCCGACGACGGTGTCGGTGTCGCTATTCTCCTCGAAGCTCTCCGTGTGCTTACCCTCCCCAACACTGGTCGCAAGCTCTACAACTCGGTCGTGCTGCTCTTCAACGACGGCGAGGAGTCGCTGCAAGATGCAAGTCACCTTTACATCACCCAGCACAACCAGACTACTCCTGGCGTCAAGGCCGTCATCAATCTCGAAGCTTGCGGAACTAGCGGTCCTGAGCTCCTCTTCCAGGCTACGGGCCAGGAGATGATCGAGGCTTACTCGCACGTCCCTCATCCTTTCGGTACCGTTCTTGCCCACGATGTCTTCTCCACTGGTCTCATCCTCTCTGACACTGACTTCCGCCAGTTTGTTGAGTACGGCAACGACCTCACTGGTCTCGACATGGCGCTCGTGGGCAACTCGTACTTCTACCACACCCGCAAGGACATCCCCCAGTACCTTGAGCCCGGTGCGACCCAGCACTTTGGTGAGAACACTCTGGCCATCATCGAGCACCTCTGCCTCAAGAACGACACCACCGACCTGCTGCGCAATATCATCCCATACCAGACGCGCCACAATCTGCCCATCTACTTCTCCATCGCCGGACGCTACTTTGTCCTGCTGCAGAACAAGGCATTCAAGAGCATCGTCATGGGCCTGTCGGCCTTCATCAACTTCCAGATCTCGTCCATCGTCCGCTCCGAGAAGGACATCTCGGCGCTCAACCTCGTCCTCCTCACCTCCCTCTCGAGCGCTGTGTCCCTGGTCGGTGCTGCGCTTGGTGCCAACGCTGTGGCCTTCATCATGGCCAAGGTGCTGGGCAAGGGCATGTCGTGGTACTCGCACGAGTTCTTCCCCATTCTTTTGTATGGTCCCCCTGCTGTTGCCGGTATCCTGATCGTCCAGCTGCTCACCGCCAGGCTCGTCAAGCCCTACCAGCGTCCCTACTTGGAGCGAGCCAGCTTCTCCGGTCTCGGCATCTTGTTCAACATCGGCTTGCTCGGTCTCAATGCATTCGGCATCGGAAGCGCCTACCTCATGGCGCTCGCCTCGCTGACGTTCACTGTCGCAACTACGGTCAACGACTTTGTGCTCATCGGCGTCGCTGCGATCGAGGACAAGCTGGTTGCTCCCGACAACCGTGTCTCGCCTTACATCTACCCTGTCCTCGCCATCATCCCCGGTATTGTCGGTGTGGAGGGCATGGCGAGCTTCCTTGACCTCTTCGTTCCTCTCACCGGTCGAATGGGCGAGATCTCCCCCGCAGACCACATCATCGGCACGATTGTTGCAGTGCTCAGCTTCATGAGCTTGCCGTTCGTTATCCCATTCTCGCACCGCTACACTTCGGAGAACGTTAAAAAGACCATCGTGGCGCTGGTCGGAATCACCGCTGCGGTCATGGCCGTCTTCGCCTCGCCGGTCTGGAAGCCTTTCGACGAGGCCCACCCGAAGCGTCTGTTCGTTCACCAGGTGGAGAACATTACGTCGAGCGAATGGTTTATGAACATCGGTGCAGCCGATCCCGCTCCCGGGTTCAAGTCGCTCTCCAACGAGCTGCAGGCTCAGCTCGGTCTGCCTACGGAGAGCCAGGCGGAGCTTAAGGAGATGAACGACTACAACCCGGACTTTGACATCCTCTACCCTGTCTCGGCATTCCTCACTCCGTACAAGTTCCAGCTCCCCGCTCCTCCTGCTGGGTTCTCCACCAAGTACGCCGCGCCTGCTGCTGAGGCGAACCACTTTACCGTTAAAGCTAAGAACGAAGTGCTGGACCTCGAAGCCGGCACGCGCTCGCTCACGCTCGAGATGAGCCACCCGGGTGTCATCTGGAGCGTCATCGCCTTCGACGCCGAGATCCTTTCCTGGAACCTCCCCTCCGCCCCTCCTTCCGGATTCCAACGACACCATATCAAGTCGGTCGCGCGCCACGGCATCTACAACTGGTCCGTCGACCTCGTTCTCCGCCTCGACACTGCTGCGCTCGAAGCTGCCAAAGCGCGCTCAGGCCTCATCGGCAAGATTAGGGGCGGCGCCAGCGACGGCAGGCTGATCAAGGTCAGCAACGCCGACGAACAGCCCCAGAGGGATCCATCGAGACTCTGGATCGACGCATCGGGACTCGTCGCGGACGAGATGTACCCGCAGCATAAGGCGGTCGCGGGTAAAGACAGGCCGGCGATGAACACTTTTGTGAAGATGGACGAGTTCATGCAGAAGGAGCACCCAGAAGTGGATGTTATGATGCTCACCGTCGTCGCTGGGGTGTTCGAGGCTTAAGTGGAAGCGTTTTTTTTTTTCGCACTTCTGTATAGTCTATAGAGCGTAGATGTCTAATATGCTGTCTTGTACATATCTGTAGAATCACAAACATCGTTTGCAAGAGCCGGTCGATGTCCGAGTGTGGTTTGTGGTGACGGGGAAGGAGGAACGCTTGGGTATAGACCTAACAAACCCGCGGATTTTTTCAGATTTGGCAGCGTGAAAAAGCTGCCCTGAGCTCAAATTTGTGTGAGCGCAAAGTCCAACTCATGCAGGGCACAAAAAATTCTTCCAAACCGGCACTTTCTCCACATTTCTTCCTCACTTTCTTCCCCCCACTCCTTGCTCTTTACTCCATTCCATCTGCCTTATATACCGAAGCAAGATGGTGCACAAAGATCCTGAAGGCTACATTTCCGACTCGGACTCCGGGTCGTCGGTTGACGATCGCGATAACGATTTCGGCGACTGGCGCTCGGACGATTCGAATCCGCCCGCTCCCACCACCGCGCTCTTCGCCGACGCCAACGGCCAGCGACCTTCATTCAAGACCCCCAAAGAAGCGCTCGACCACGCCAAAGCCTCGGGATGTGACCTCGTGGTGCTTGTGGCAAAGTTGAAGCTCGACACGCTTCAGGTGATTCGTCTGATCAACCATGTTCGTCGGAACAACCTTAGCGCTGATCAAGTGAGTGCGATCAAGGCGGACGCAAAGTGCTTGAACGACGACGACGAGCTCAAGCCGGTAGTAGGGTTTGAAGATGATGGGTTGCTGCAGCTCGACTTTGATATGCTCACAGAGGACGCTGCGCCCGCAACGGGGGGGAGCAGCTCGGAAGCGGTGCGAATAAGGGAGCTCGAGGAGCAACTCGCCACCGCCCGTTCTGCCTTCGATGAGCTCCGTTCAATCCACGCCTCCACCCTCGGCCTGTCTTCTTCGGACCTTAAAGAGTCGTGCGGCTCGGCGCTGTCGATGGACCAGCGCACGCAGATCGCCACCTCCGCCCTCCAGGGCGCTCGCACACGCCGAGGGGCTAATGATGCAGAGGACGACGTGCTGTACTTCGACTCGTACTCGACCAACTCGATTCACCAGACCATGATTACCGACTCTGCACGAACCCTTTCCTATGCTCAATTCCTCCTCTCCCCTGCGAATGCGCACTTGATCCGGGGGAAGACGGTCATGGACGTCGGATGCGGTACCGGCATTCTCTCTCTCTTCGCTGCTCGTGCGGGGGCGAAGCAAGTCATCGCAATCGACGCGTCCGCTATCGTCGAGAGGGCGAAACAGAATGTAGAGAACAACGGCTTCGGCCACGTCGTCAAGGTCCACAAGGGCAAGTTGGAAGATCTGGAGGGAGAGTTGAAGCAGTATGAAGGGAAGGTGGATGTGCTGGTGAGCGAGTGGATGGGCTATTTCTTGCTGTACGAAAACATGCTCCCGTCCGTCCTCGTCGCTCGTGATCGCTATCTTCACAAGGAGACGGGCGTGCTCGCGCCGAATAGGATGACGATGCATCTCGCGGCGTTCAGCAGCCCCGCACTGCTGCAGACAAAGTTGAAGTTCTGGGACAGTGTTCACGGGTTTGACATGTCCAGCATGACTACCGGCCTGCTCGACGAAGCGTTCGTCGACATCCTCGATGCCCAGGAGGTGGTTAGCGACAGCTACATTTTTGCCGACCTCGACCTCCCCAGTCTACCCGTTAAGCAGCCTGAGCCCGAGTCAGAGTTCGAGCTCACGATTTCGGAGAACGTCGACACCGTGCATGGATTTATTAGTTGGTTCAATACGTTCTTCTTCCCCGCCGCCCGCGTCCCCGCTAACGCATCTACAGAATGCCCCCCATTCGCGCTAAGCGAAAGCGACGTTCACGGGTTGGAGCTCACGAAGAACGGCACCACGGAAGCGGAGGAGGGTAAAGGAGAGGAAGAGGGCGAGTTGGTAAGGTTCTCGACTTCGCCGTATTCGAAAGAGACGCACTGGCAGCAGACGCTGTTCGTGCTCAAGGAGCCGATCACGGGTGTCCAGAAGGGCGATAAGATCAAGGGCAGGATCGTCGTGCTGCAGGACCAGAAGCATTCGAGACAGCTTGAGGTCGAATTGCACTACCTCCACGTTCCCCAGCAAAGCCAGACAGGAGGCGCAGAGGGGGAGAAGAAGGTCGAAACCCAACTCGTGCAGGTCTTCATGGTTCGTTAATTTGCTCAATCTTAGAATGGCTCGTCTAGGGTGCCCAACTTGGATAGATATACATATTTCATCGTGCGCAAATGTGTGTGTGTGTGTGTGTGAAAAGGGAGAATGAGAAGGAGAATTACAACTCGATCTTGCCCGAGGCGGCAGCGGCAGCCGCATTGGGATTGAGACCGTGCTTCCAGAGATGTTCGAAGCTCTGCTTGACTGTGGCTGCGATTTCCTTGACTTCGCTCCAGCCCTGTGTCCTGACAATGTACGCGTACTTCTTGATCCCCTCCGACAGCGGATCGGGCCCGTCCATGGACCAGTACCAGATGACCTCGAAAGTCAGCACCGCGATCAGCCCCATAAACACCGTCAGCCCGACCAAGATCAAGAAAAAGAACTTCATCATCTCGTCCCTATCCGCCTTTTCTGCCTTCTTCCTCTCGTCCTCTGTCATCAAATCCCTCGGATCGGCCGCGGACATTTTCGCCTTCTCCAATGCCAGCTTTGCGTCTGCTGGAGTGGGTGCTTTGCCATCGAGCTTGACGTGCTTCATAATCAGTGCTTGGGAGCGGCGCTCCTCGCTCCACGTCTTGAGCGACGACGCGCGGACGTCGGACAAATTCCCCTCGGCAGCCGCTGCGACGTAGGAAGGATAGTACGTCTCGCACCACTGCTCGATGCGCGCGAGCTCGACGGACCAGCGCGTGAAGTTGGGATCGGCGGGGGTAAGGCGTGTGTGGATCTTGCGCGAGTAGTCGAGGAAGGTGTAAGCGACATCACGCGGGTTGCACGCTTTGAGGATGAGCTGGACCGCGACACCCTTGCGGATCTTGACGTTTTTCTTGAAGACGTTAGGGTTGTTGAACATGAGCTCGATGGTGGCGATGGCCATGACTTGTGGGATGGCGCAGAAGTTGAAGACACTCTGTTCTTTGAGCAGCGCGAGGTAGTCGAGCGAAGAGGTGGCGTGCGACATGACATCCAGCAGCATGGACGAGAGAACGTACATGGCCCTCTTGCCGACGTCGTTGTCCGCGGGCTTCCACTCGTTCGAGCCAGGCTTAGTCTCGACAATGCCACTGGCGACTTGGGCTTGGTTGGCGAACTTGGCGTAATCGTCACCCCAGCATTCCTTGGGCCAGAAGAAGCGGCCCTCTTCGCAGTCCTCGGCGTAGTCACGGATGATGTTGGTCTTTTGCAGGAACAAACCCATGTGGTTCGACAGCTCGAGCTGGTGTCCCAGCCAAGGACGCTCGAACTTGCTCTCTGCAAACAACCTCGACAGACCCTCTCCGACCAAACCGGCAACGAAGTGGCAGTACAGATCGAAATCCTTCCACGTGCTGACACTGAGCGGCGCCTTAGCGCTGACTTCGATGTAACTCGCCATGCCCGCGCCCATCTTTGCAGTCATATCGCTGATGACTGTTCTGTAACCCTGGTTGAGCAGCTGGAACTCTTTGATGGCCTTGTCGAACTCGACGAGCAGCTGCCGATCCTTCTCGTTGGGGCCAGACTCGGTGAAAGTCCAGCCGGGCTGTTGGAGCTTCTTGTAGAAATCGACGAGCAGCGGGATCTTGTTTTCGGCAGGGATGGTCATGTCGTCCTCAATGGTGTCCAGAGCGCGCAGGACGAGGTAGAAGATGCAGATGACACGGGAGAGTTCACCTTTGAGCTCCTTGATGACAGCGGCGAAGGATCGCGAGGTGAGATCGAGGAACCCCCAGCAGTCGCGCATGTTCTCGCGGTCCCATCCTGACGTTTCCGGGTTGGCCTTGATATCGTTAAGTGGGTCGCGCCAGACCTTGTATCCGATCATGGCACGAAGCTCTGAAGGATGGGTGATACCCAGGAGGAGATAGCTGAGGATGCCCATTTTCGAGAGTGCTCCTCTTGTCCGTGTGGGCGATGGGAGTGAGAAGGATGGAGAGGATGAGGATGAGGTTTCGAAGGGTGTTGGAATGGACTGAGCGGCGCGCGTTGAATTGCAAGTCTTCCTTCCAAAGAAGCAAATTCGATGCCGAGCTGACACGGCGTGGGGTTCCAACTGCAATATAGGATGAGCCGATGGATGACTCTCCCAAAAATCAGCTCACAGCGCTGCACTTCCAAAATCACGAAGAAACGCAAAAAGGCACACAAACACAGACGAACACCGACCAAAGTCGCGCCACAAAATGTGCATTCTTCTCGTCAGATCTCCGTGGATCGGGTTCACTTTCCCGATTCCACCACTTCACACTTGCTCCTTCTTCTTATGCTCGATTAGGCAGTGACATTACGGCTTGGTGAGCTTGGCCTTGATCCACTGCTTTGTATCTACTGAGCAGTTGTATGCTGCATCAAGGGTCTTCATCCCGAACTGGATCTGCTCGCTTTGATGGAGGGAGAGCGATGCTAGACCCAAGTAGCTGTGCAGCAAGTCCGGGTGGTCGCCTGGCACTTTCGAGATCCCGCCCACTCGGCTTTGTGCCGACAATACATAGCCTGTGTCGAGCTGTGCATCGATCAGCTGATGCTGTCCCAAAAGTGCGAAAGCAGCGCCGTTCCAGAACGAATAACATACGTCTGGCGGTAGCTTGCTCGGTCGCCCTTGAAACCCTCCCGCCAACTCCTCTTCTTCATCACTTTCCTCCTCGTCCTCTCCAGTTTGCGCCGCTGTTGTCTCTGCCGATGGCGAACAAGGGGAAGGCTGCACTTGGCGCCGTGCAATCCAGCCAACAGCCTCCTCTCTCCATCCCCACTCGCCTCCATCAGCTGTCCCAAGAAGGTGGAGAGATGCGATACAGCAGTACGTCATCCCTGCATGAGCCTCGTGATCGCAGCTCGCGCCAAACCCACCATCATACCTCTGACATCCCTCTACATAGCCCCTTGCTTTGGCCACATCGATCGTCTCCCACTCTCCCAGCATCGAGCAGATCGCAATCGCACAGTACGTGAACCTCGGATCCCTCTCTACCCCTCCTTTCCCCAACCCCTCCCCCTCCTCCGCTGCAAACCCTCCCGCACCCTCTTTATCTTGCAGCGCTCCCACCCATCGCAGCAGTGCTTTCCTATCGAGTCTTTGGAAATCATCTCCGAGTATCGCGAGGATGAGCAGTGCGGCGTACGTCATGGCGACGTTCGCCGACGCTGTCCCCGCCGTGGACGTTGATGTTGAGGGAGAACCGGGGAAGGGTGCGCTGGGCGAGCCGCGGAAGCCGCCCGAGGGAGATTGTTGTTCGTAAACCCAGTCTGTGAGTTCCTTTTGCTCGCTCAAGGGGATTTTGTCGAGGGAATTGAGGAGGTCGAGGCCCGAAAGTGCGAAATAGCCCAACGTCATCCGCTGGTCGTCCGCCGACGCATACGGCTGTGGCAGCAGCCCCAGGCATCGCAGGAAGAAAGACACATGCTTTTTGAACTCCAGCTTTGACGCTAGCCCTCCCGATTGTGCCTCCGCCATCTTTGTACACGGTGTGCAAGGTGAAGAGGTGAGGGGAGAGACCAACACGAGCGTACTAAAACATACACGGACCTCCACGCAGGCACTGTTGAACCGGGTTTCGGAATTCGGTGTATTTTTCTACAGCTTCTTCGCGAAGAAATCCTCCTCCCCTCCTTTGTCCAACACATCCTTCTCACTCCTTACGCCAATCGATTGGAGGAGGTTCATAATGTCGTACAGCACGTCGCCGCGCCCACCACGGAGGGCGAGATGGTTTGCGCCGTCCTCCATCCCGCCAATTCTCCTCCTGACGTTCGTCACGTCGTTCGCGTTCAACCACGCCCTCATCTCTACCCAGCGCAAGCAAGATGTGCGCTTGCACCGCATCCGCACCGCGCTGCTCGAGGAAACGATCGACTACAACACGCGTCTCCTCGCCCACCTCGTCCCTCCTTCCCCATCGAGTTCGATCCTATCCCGATTACGGCCGCAACAAAAGATGGAGGAGAAGGGGGAACCGGAGTGGGTGAGGGATGAGCGCGAGGCGTTGGTGCGCAGATGGCGCACACTGGGGACGGATCCGTTCCGAGAAGGGTTGATAGCACCCACCTCCCGCAACGATGATAAAGAAATAGAGAGAGAGGGAGGGGTGGGGGAGGAGAGGAGGAGGGTCGGGCCGAAAGATGTGACGTGGTCAGAAATCTTCCTCGGCAGTAGGGAGAAACGCTCATCTCTCACGGAACGATGGCAAAAAGTCACAGCAGGCATCAAAGATTCCTTCACAAACCTCACCCCCACATCCTCCCCTCGCACACAACAGGAGGAGCCAGATCAATCCGAAGAAGAAGAACTCCAACAACTCGCACAACTCTGGTCGCAAGCCTCCAAATCATCGTAAACCTAGAACAGTATATACCCCTTTGCACACACGCAATGCAAGTCAAAACGAGTAATGAGATCGAGATTGAAGTGGTGCTACGATGCCCGTAGTGCCACGGCGCGCTGAGCGACAGTGCTCGCCTTGACTCCCGGCTCGACCTCCAACCATGTCGAGAACAGCTGCAGACTCCTATCCTCATTCAAGTACACACTTATCAGCACCTTCCCAACGCCTCCCTGCTCCCCACTTGCCTCCGCTTGATTCTCCCAAACTAGTGCGGTGAGACCGAGACTGCTCACCGCACCCTCGTTGAGCCTCACCCTCTTGCCGTCTCCGTCCCAGTCCGCGCCCTGGAGCTTCAACCCGCGGATCGCAAACTTCCCGCCCTCCAGCCCCGCCCCCTTATCGTTGGGCAACAATCTCAACCGGAGATTCTCGAGGGAGACCTTGCTGGCGTGTGCAACGCTCTGCCTCGTCGCCGTCAGGTACGCTCCTGGCGCGAACAGCAGTCCGAGGATCACCTCGACCATATCATACCCGCCCTCGACAGCCTCGGTGTTCACCCGCTCGAGCTGCGCCAACCTCGCGCCCAGGTCGACGATCCACTCGGCGAGCGACATGGATTTCGGCACCGCGTAGCGACGCCAGGATGACGGGATCACGGACTTGGCCAGATCCGTCACAAGTGCGCGGTTGTGGTTCGTCTGTCGCGCAGTGCCGTCGCAGACCGAGACGACTTCTTGCAAATCGCGTCGGACAGTAGAGAGGAGTGACGAGCCGGTGCGGTGCTCGCGTGCCCAGAAGCGGTACAGTGGGTCCTGCACCGACCCCGCATCCGTCCTCAGCGCTGGGACGGAACTCGGCAGCAGCGACAACCACTGCAGCGCGTTAGCCCGTAAAGCCTTCATCCATCCCGGCTGCACTGCCGCTGAAGCGGACGCATCCTGCCCCTCACCACCAGCCTTGCTCTGGCTTTGGTCGTCAATCACTTCATCGTCGTCATCGTCGGCAAGCTGCTTCATCTTGACCAACTTGTTCAGCAGCGCAGAACCCTGTGCGGCTGCAATCACCTTCTCGGCACTTGGCGGCAACGCAAGCCACTGAGGAGGCTGCTTTTCCGGCAATGCCTGCACCCAGCCGATAAACGTTTCCATCTTGGTCCCTTCCGGTGCCACAAGCGGATCTTTATCGTCCTTGACCAGCTGGAAGTCAACATCGTAGGCGGCGGGGCAGAAAAGTTCATCCACGAAAGAGTCGAGCAACGTCTGGTCCGGTGCGTTGTCAATCTTGCCACCGTAGACACTCTGCTTGAGCAGCGAGCGGATGGCATCCCACGGCAGCTGCTGCGGGTCGACATTGGCTCGCCCTTTGGCAATCTGCGTCACCCAGCCCTCAATGATGTCCAGCGCCGCCTCAGCGTCCGAGTCGTTGAACTCGAACGGCTTGGACCAGCCCAGCGGCGTGTATCGCAGTCGCTCCGTGAGTGTTGCGTGGAAGAATGCCAGCAGGAAGTACAGACGCGGCGTCTCCGCAGGCCCACGTTGGAGGCGGCTGGGTGCGATGCTCTTGAGACTATCGAGCATGCTCGCTCGGATACCCGGAGGTGGTTCGTTCATAAGAATGCGCGACGCACGCAGAAAGTTGACTGGGATCGAGGGCGAAGTCTCGCAGGTGAGGAAGAGACGGAAGTTGCGGTTCGGGTTGAGACCGTGCATCTTCTTCTCGAGCTGCGAAAGCCAGCTGGGCGCGAGGTGAACATTCTTGAGAAGCACCCAGTTGCCCGTGCGCGCAGCAGAGGTGATAGCGTGGTCGGCAAGCGCAAAACCTTCCTGTGAACCCATAGCAACGGAGGTGCATCGTGCGTTGACGAGCTTGACCAGATGGTCGACGCGGTAAGATGCATCGTAGCCAGGGACGGAGCACAGTGCGATGGGTGTGCTAGCATCCACTTCTTCAGCGACGATCTTGCCCAGATCGTAACCAGGGTCGCCGAGCACGTCTTGGCCGAAGATGCGCGACGTGAAGGTAGCCATGGCCTGAACGATGCGGTCGGGACGCAGACATTTGACGACGAGCATCTTGCGGACCTGATCTGTCAATTCACCGCTGCCCTCGTCTGCGGTCCAAAAGACGGGGACTGCCGTCTCGGGACTATTGGAGGTGAGGAAGGCCAGCCACACATCAATGTTGGCTTCCATGTGCTCTTCGATGGTGCGGAAGAAAGCGAGTCGCTTGAAGGCCTGGACGCGAGCCAGCTGCTCTTCATCAAGCATAGCTTCGAACTCACCATCTCCTCGGTGCTGCGTCCCGTTCGAGCCCTGTGCGGCCTTGCCTGCAGCGGCAGCGGTTGCGACGTTGCCACCTTCGAGCAGGAATTCGTACTCTTCGCTGTCGAGAGTATCCGCATGACCTTCCTCACGAGCCTTGATCTGAGCAAGCAGCATGGCAAGCATAACGTGGTCGTGATGCGCAAGTGCCTTGCTGGTCCTCTGGAAGACGACCAGGAAGAGGTCGCGCATGAGGATGTCGAGTCGCTGCTTGGGGTCCGTGACACCATCGAGGTGTGGGTTGCGACGCAGAACAAAGTCAAAGATGTCGAGGAAGAAGCGGAGCGAGAATTGGTAGAAGTGCGAGATGAGATGGAGTTGGTCGAGAACAAAGAAAACCGAGCTGCATGCCTTTGCGAGCGGAACGTACTCGGCGGTAACCTGGTCCACTTCCTGCATGATTGCATCTGTCTCCTCGACCTTGGATGTGATTTCGGCTGCTTCCTTCTTGAGGGTCTCGAGCGTGTCAATGACTTTGTCATCATCGAGAATGTTACCTTCCGACTCGTTGAGGGCAGTGAGGAGCGAGCGCTCGAGGTGTCTGAGTCGTAGACGGAATTCACCTTGGAGCTTCATGAGATCGGTACGCTTGCGATCGGTGTCGGGACGCTCGACCTTGAGCACTTGGTCGAGCGACTGGCTCTGCAGACTGCTGCGTGTCATGGTGAAGTTGACGAATGTGACGCGGCTGCAAATGTCAGGAGAAAATTCGACAGAAGGGTCTCGGGTGGTGAGGAACATGTTGAACGAGGGCGAAAAGTCGATGTCCTGGCTGCCGAGGCGGATGAGGACACGGCCACCTGTTCTTCGCAGCTCCTTGTTGAGCACCGGGTTGAGAATTGGATCAAGGTACTCAACATCCTGGATGAGTAGAGGGTTGCCGAAACGCAGCGAGCTTTCGAGGGCTTTGAGGAAGGCCTCGTCGAGGAAGCTAGTGACTGTCAGCTTCTGCACCTTGAATTCGTTGAGAAGGAACTCGACGGCTTGACCCGAGGGATCGATGATGAGCGGATATCGGTTCCAGCGCTTGAGCATGATGGCGTTCTCGGTGCACAAGGTGTCGGCGGGAAGCGACTTTGCCTGCCACTCGAGACGCTCGTCGGCGGTGGAGAGGTAGTCGGCAAAGGAGAGTTCTGGCTTGAACTTGATCTCGGCTTGGCGAAGGTGATCGGACCAATAGTGCCACATGGATTCTCGGTATTGTTGATCGAAGAAACCTGCGTAAGCCAACATGGCGGCGGAGAGAAGAGCATCGCCGACGATGGTGCTCATCTGCTCGTCGAATGTACGACTTCCGGTCTCCCAACGCTGCTTTTCGGATGAAAGACTGTCGAGAAGCTGCATGGATCTCGAGACGCGGTTCTGGACGCGTTCCATTTCGGACTTGATGGCTTGTGTCTCGCTGATGAGGGCAGCATACTCGTCCTTGTAGGTGGCAATGCTGTTTTCGAGCTCCGCGATCATGTCGACGATCTCGCCCGCTTGCAGCTTAGTATCTTCGGCCTGCTGTTCGAGCGACTGCACCTCCTCACGGAGAGGACCGACTTTTTCGAGAATCTCGGAGAAGCGGACTTGTGCGATGACCCATTTTGCGAGAGGACCACATGCCTTACTGGCGCGATTGATGGTCTCAAAGTTGTAATCCGGCTTTGATAAGTAATCGCGGATCATCTTTTCGCGAATCTGGCGAGTCATTTGTCGATCTGTGTCGAAGTTGACGATAGAAGCGATGAAGTCGTCTCTGCGAATGATGGCTTGGACTGTCTTCCAGCTTTCGATCTTGTGGCCGAGAATGATGCAGACAGACTCCATGGCGTTCTTGACGGGCAATGGCGGGTTACCCATGGATCGAACTTCTGTCAAGTGCTGCTTCTTGATGTTGCTGACACTTGCTTGGGCGTCTTGGACAGCGGGCTCTGCATCTGCAAGGTCTGCCATGACGACCTGTCTTCGCTCGCCGATTTCTTTCTCCTGCTCGGCGAGAGCAGCCTGAATCTGGATTGAGGCAGCCCGCTTCTGTTCTGCCTCTTGCTGATCCTTTACCATGCTTTGCAACTTCTGATTGGCCTCTGCATTCTTAGCTTCGAGCTGTGTACGCTTGACGGCCAAGCTCTTCTGAAGCTCCTCGACCTGGTCTACTGTGGAGCGAAGCTTGTCAAGACCGACGAGAAGGAAGCGCTGCTGATCCTCGAGCTCGTCTCGCTTCTGATTGGAGACCTGGACGTAGTATTCGATGAAGCTAAGTAGATGGCGTGGTGATTGATGGAAGCGACGACCTTGTCGACGGCGCAGTCTCTCTGCAAAGTTGTATACGGAAAAGTGGATGAAGATGAGCGCCTCTACGACGATCTGACGATTTGGCCCCAGATCGAGAGTGTTGGTGAGCTCATGGGCGACTGTGCGGCAAGCATCGGGTGACCAGTCTCCTGGGGCCTTGCTTGCGCCCTTGACGTGGACGGCGTCCATGATGGACGAGGTATACACCAACGAGCGTTGGGGATGGTGGTCGCGATGGGAATGCGCCGAGTGATGAGAATAATGATGGATCGAATCAACGCGTGTATGAGTGAGTTTAGTGTTGGTCTGAACGCTTTTAAGGAACACCTGAACGCGCGCTGTCGGTTCCAAAATTGAGTGTTGGACTCAGCCGCCGAAAATTCGAAAGATTGTTAGGTCGTCGTCAATCTAAAAGCCTGCGATAATTCTCCAACAGCAGAGCCTCTGTGGGTCGTTGTGAATACAAGCAGTTGTAGAGTCGAATACAGTATCACGTGTGAGAACATTTCAGCACCGAACTGGACAGCCAAAGGAAAGAGAAAGGGAAATTTGCGTTTTCTTCTTGCAGCCAACACTGCGATCTGCTCTTGCATTCAACAAAGAAGCCGAGTAGAAGCGGCGTAGAAGCCAAGGCGAGTGAGTGTGAATTGCGACAATTCATCCTTCAAGACCGAGGCTTGACTGACAGACAAGGCAGCCAAAACCACAATTCTGCAGCTGCACTTCTTCCTCCTCAACCAACTTACACCTTTGGGCTCCGAACCTTGCGCTCTACGCGGCCTTCTTCCTCGGCCAGTTCCTTCTTTCTCTCTGCGATCTGGAATATCGGAACCACAGACACCGACTGTTCAGCTAGACTTGCACTTGCCGCTCGATCCTCGACCCGCTCTTTCTCTTCTTCTGGATCAGTCTCTTACAACTGCGCTGCGACACGCTCAACTCTCTTCACATTCGCTTGACTCGACACACATTCGCTTGCTGTGTCGTTTGCGCTCACATCTCTTAATATGTCCGAGCCCTCAGCTGTTCCGGTCCCCGCTGGCGAAGCCACCACTCAGTGGGCCTACCGTGCGCAAAAGTCCATCGGCCTCAACACTGGCTCGCCATCTTACACCTCCGTCAATGGCTTCGACCAGGTCCAAGGCTCTACTCGAGTCTTCCAATACAGTCCCGATGGAAGCACGTTCGCCGCCGCCATGGACGACTTCACCCGTCTCGTAGACACGCGCGCTGCCTCCACTTCTTCCGTCAAGCGTGATCTTCCCGTACCCAAAGTTGTCGACCTCCAATTCTCGCCCAAGGGCGGCTTCCTCAGCACATGGGAGCGCCCATCTAAGCTCGAGGACGGCAGTGGCGCTCGCAACCTCAAGATCTGGGACACTGAAACCGGCGAGGTGGTCGCATCGTTCGAGAGAAAGTCGCAAGGGGGCTGCTTCTTTCAGTTCACCGCCAACGAGCAGTACTGCGTCAGGCAAGTTTCGACAGAGCTGCAGATCTACGAGGCTCGTCACATTGCCGACAAAGGCGTCGTCGGCAGATTGCGTCTCGAGGGTATTACGAGCTTCGAAGTTGGGCCGGGCGAAAAGCCAAGTATCGCCGTCTTCTGCGGAGAAAAGAAGGGCGCTCCCGCTTCGGTCCGTGTCTTCTCGCTTGCAAGTCTCATCCCATCTCCCGAGAACCCTCCGGCTCCCGTTTCGCAAAAGACTTTCTTCAAGGCGGACAAGATCCAGATGAAGTGGAACAAGGCCGGTTCGGCTGTTCTCTTCATGACTTCCACCGACCACGACAAGACGGGCAAGTCGTACTACGGCGAGACCAACCTCTACCTCATGTCCGTCCGCGGTGATTTCGATTGCCGCGTCGATCTCGACCAGGAAGGACCCATTCACGACTTTGAATGGAACCCCAACTCGAAAGAGTTCATCGTCATCTACGGCTACATGCCTGCCAAGGCTACGCTCTTCAGCCACCGTGTCAATGTGATTGCAGAGCTCGGCACACAACCACGCAACTTCGTCGCTTTCAACCCGCAGGGCCGACTCTTTTGCATCGCCGGCTTCGGCAACCTTTCCGGAACCGTTGACATTTGGGATCGTGAGAACCTCTCCAAAGGCAAAGTCTTCTCTATGGACGCTAGCAACAGCTCCATCTGCCAATGGTCGCCGGATGGCCACTTCCTGCTCACCGCCACGCTCAGCCCTCGCCTCCGGGTCGAGAACGGTGTCAAGATCTGGCACTGCACCGGCAACCTCGTCCACGTCGACATGATCGACGAGCTCTACCAAGCCGGCTGGCGTCCCGGCTCCAACGCCGGCCTCTCCGCTTTCCCTGCTCAAATCCCCGCCGCGCCTGCACCTTCTTCGGCCGCTGCTTCGTACTTGGCGACGAAGAAGGCCACGCAGCGACCGACGGGCACTTACCGCCCACCGGGCGCACGCGGACAGAACACGCCGGACATCTACAAGCGCGTCGACGAGGGCGGCTCCGGCGCTTCCACCCCCACCAACGGAACCTACCAAGCGCCCGGTTCAGGTAACCGCAAACGCGCCATCCCTGGCGCTCCCGGCGCTGCCCGCAACAACAATAACAATGCCAATGCTACTGCGGGCGGGAAGAACGATAAGAAGAAAGGCGGCAAGCAGAACGGCAAGAACGCTGGCGCCGCTGTCGTGGTCGTGGAAGAAGCGCCCGCGGCGCCGGTTAAGGCAGGTCCTGCGGAGGTCGGGGGTAACGCGGCCGCGGCGAATCTGGAGAAGAAGGTGCGCAATCTGAACAAGAAGCTCAAAGCAATCGAAGAGTTGAAGCTGCGCCAGGTGGGGGGTGAGAAGTTGGAGGCAATGCAGCTGGCAAAGATTGCCGCAGAGGACGAGGTCAGGAGGGAGCTCGCTTCGCTTGAGTAGAAGTAGCTTAGCTCTTTCGAGTTCAATGGAAGCAATACACACACGCACTCACGTACACTTGCGAAGAGTTACAGTAATGACTGAGGTTTGTTAATGAATGGCGTCGTCAGCACACAAAGTGAGGGAACGGGGGTTACTCGCCATCGAGCGGGTAGGTAGGCTTGGTGTCGTCGACCTGAATTCCGCCTCTCCTCTGCTTGTCATTATCCGGGTAAGCTGTCTGCCACCCGCCCTCCTGGACAGGCACACTCAGCCACAGCCTATACAGATGCCTCCTCGGCGCGGGCGGGAGCGGATCCTTATACTCGGTCCTTGCATGCAGCACATGCACATCACTAACAAACTGGATATCGCCCACGTCCAACACCATATGGAGCGAGAGCAGCTTCGCAGTATCCTCGAGCACCTGCATTGCCTCCTTCTGCTTCTCGGACAGCGGCGGGATCAGTCCTGCGTCGACGTGACGCTGGATGGACTTGAGGTAGTACGGATCGTACGTGAGGATGAGCCTATTCGCGGGTTGGCCCTTCGGGAGGTGGACGATAGGTCGAGTGACGTAGGGCTTTTGGCCGGCGTTGGTGGAGGAGACTTCGCCCTTGCGGTCAAAGTGCCAGATGTTGGACGCGAGCAGCTCCGCGACATCGGGGCGGTTTGCCTGGAGATGATTCCACACAGTGTGGGAGGAGACGATATCGCTCTCGCCGCCCTCGACCGCCTTGTGCAGACACAGCAGACCCACAATCCCACCGGACGAGTCCGTGTGGAAAAACTGCCTTGCGTTGGTCCTGTAGATCCTCACCTTGTCGATCTTCGTCGGGTCCTCACCGAGATCCTTCACGTGGCCCAAAATGTGCCCGTAGCGGTTCTGCGAAACCACATTGCCCAAGTACGACCCCAGGCCGAGGTAGGCGATGGCGGAGAGCCGGTTGCCCCAGCGCTGCGTGGGGAGGCCTTTGAAGAGGTAAAACCCATGCCCCTCGACCAGCCTCTTGCGCAGCTCCGTGAGCGTATCGATGAGTTCCAGGGGGAGGGGGAACGTGGAGCGCTCGATCTCGCCGAGCTCGCGCCCGGATTCGAGCCAGAGCTGCGCGGCGCGTTCGAGTTGAGAGATCTCAGAGGGGGTGAAGGTGTGCACCCATTTCGAGCGGTTCGCCTCGCCAGTGTACGAGGAAGCGTCCCACACAGTCGGACCAGTGATCTCCTTGGGCAGGGAAGAGTAAGGCGTGAGCAGCGAGGGAATGGCGTCGTGCTGGCCAGAAGTGAGTTCTTGGATGGTCGACTTGAGGGAGCGCTGGGCAGCGATTTGCGAGGCGGAGAAGTTGCCAGAGCCCCCGTCGCCGTCACCAGAGGCGTTGGACGAGGAGAAGTGCGAGCTGGTGTTGGGCTGGAGTGTGGACAGCATCCTGAACTACGGTCTTGTTTCAGCCAGGAGGAGTGAAGTTGGTAGTAGCAAAGAGGTCTCTTGGAGAGAGCTTGAGGGAGGTTATATAAGAACTTCGAGCCCGAATGAAGTACGCAAGCAGACACAGGCAATCTTCACATGGCGTAGCCATCAACCTACAGCCAGAAGAACTACGACTCAAAGACGCCGGACGAATCAGTCGCAGCAGCTTGTGTTATGTACCGACCCCGACAAACGTCATTCAGGAAGGAAGCCCAGTGGTGCGGTTATACATTCTTCGCCGCTGTCTACCACAAGGGAGCGATAGGCGAGCAAAGACTTGCCTCGTGCGCCATTGGCAATTGTGAGTGAGCGGTGGTGGATTGCGTGCTCTCTTAGACAGCCGAGGCGGAGGCGCTTTTGGACGTATTCCCCGCTGCCCCCCCCCCCCTCAGAATCGCGTGCTTTGGCTCTACCCGCTTACTAAGCATGACCCCATCATGTCGATTTTTTTTTTTTTTGGAAACAGCTTGTGTATTGAGAGAATCTAACTCCTTATAAATTTGAAAATCGGTCTCCATGCGGACAAAGCTGTCAAAGATAAGGCTCCGACTTGCTTGGCAACAACCCTTTCTGGCACACAAAAAGTCAAGGTTGGCTTCCAGACTCCGGCTCTCATGTGTTTCACTTTGTTACCGCTTTCGATCCTCATTCACTTGGCTCAAGCACGGGACTGCTTGGTTGTCACTTGCCGACCCTCGAATGATCACATGTCCACGCACTTCGAGCTTGCACTTTAGCTCTCGCTCGATATCGAGGCAAAGGCTCTCACATTGGCTCAGGTTCAGGAGAAGAAGCTGGTGAGGTAAAGCAAAGATTAGTGTGGAAGCTCGGCTAATTCAATCATCTCAGCTCTTATCGTGAGTGATGCGTGGGTCGGCCACCATCGGCGTGCAGACACATGAAGACGTACCGATACATCGAGTGTGTTCGTGTGAACGAGCTTGCCGAGCGCCGACGCATGAAGAGCATCTTATCTGTGCGACCAGCTTTGCATGAATGCGGCGGCTAAATCACCACCTGAACAGATAGGGCTCTTGCACACCGACCGGCGCCTATCTCTGGTTTGGTCGATGTGATCAATGGTGCTGTGGAGGACGCTTCATTGACCGGTATGTAGTGGTGCTAGTCTGTCGAGGACTCTTGAAGATATATCAAAGCTCCATGTCTTGCATCTGAATCCTTCCTTTGTTCCTCCATCCCACCTCCCACTCCTTCGTCGCATCTTCTGGTCGCCATGATGGGCCGGCCGTTCACTCTTCCCGGACTGCGCAAGCCGCGGCTGAAGCTATCGCAAGAGACTGCCTTAGACAACAAAGATCTGCTCCCCGTCCCACCGCGCCTTCGAACATGGGGGACACTTGATTGGATCTCGTACTGGGTGTCAGACATGTTTGCTCCAGCCAACTGGCAGCTCGGGGCCTCGATGGCTGCTACCGGTGTGACCGCACGCGCAGCCCTACCAGCCGTGTTCGCCGGTTTCACCTTTGTCGGTCTCGCCATGTGGGCTGCCGGCGTCATCGGCGCAAAGTACCACGTTGCTTTCCCCGTCATCAACCGCGCACCTTGGGGTGTCTATGGGAGTCTCTTCCCCGTCGTGGCAAGAGCCTTCCTGGCGTTGATGTGGCTGAGTATCCTCACCCTCACTGGAGGCAACTTGATCGAGGCGTTACTGACTGCCTTAAGTCCCAGGTTTAAGAATATGCCCAACCATCTTCCCGAGAGTGCCAACATCACGTCGAGAGGTCTGTTGTGCTTCTTCATCTACTGGGCGATTCAGACTCCCCTTACCATGATCCCTGTTGCAAAGCTCAAGTACTTCTTCAGAGCAAAGGCCATCATCTGTCCACCAGCGTTCATCGCCATTGCCATTTGGGCGCTCACAAAGACGCACGGTGGAGGTCCGCTTGTTCGAGGCCCCGTCACAGCCGGAGCTTGGCCCGTCATCGTCGCACTCAACGCCTCTACCACGATCTTCTGCACGCTCGCGGTCAACATTGCCGACTTTACGCGCTTCAGCAAATCCGCCAAGAACACATGGCACCAATGTCTCCTCCTCCCGATCAAGGGTACAATCCCGTGTGCCTGCGGCTTCTTCGCCGCCGACGCAGCGCTCGTGCTGTATGGCGAAGCCGCGTGGGACCCCGCAAAGCTCATCGGGCTGTGGGCCAGTAGGCCCGCAACGTTCTTCGGCGCGCTCGTCTTCCTCGTCGCCACCATTGGTGTCAATATTTCAGCAAATGCCATCTCGTTCGCTACGGACGCCATGTCCATCTGCCCAAGCTACCTCAACATCCGCAGAGGCTGTGCGCTGGCCGCAGTGCTCGCGATCGCGATCACCCCGTGGAATGTGATTTCGTCCGCAAGCGGCTTCCTCGCTTTCCTCGGCTCGTACGGCTGCTGGCTTGGGCCCATTTCCGGCATCGTCCTCGCCGACTTCTACATCGTCCGAAAGCAGAAATTGGATGTGCAACAGCTATATGTTCACCCCCATGGCGCTTATAGTTACGAGCTGTGCGGGACGAACTTTAGGGCGTACATCGCATTCATGGTCGCCTTCGTGCCCAACCTCCCTGGGTTCATTCACGCCATCAATCCTGCTGTGAGCTTTGACATCCCGATCTACCGCTTCAATTGGTACTTCGGCCTGGTCGTCGCAGCCACGGTCTACGTCGTGCTGTGTAAGTGGATCTGGAAGTTGCCACAGGAATCGCTGGTGGAGGAGGCGGTGTACCCCGACGATGTGTATAGCTGGAAGGAGGAGGAGAAGGATGTATCGAGTGTCGACAACGAGTTGCAGCTCGAGAAGGGAGGTGAGCATACACCCGAGTCGAGTTCGTTCAAGGATATGGAGTATGATATTGTCCACGCCGGTGGGAAGAAGGATTCGAAAGAGATCTAGTGTACGCGTTCTCAATGATATTAAGACCCTCATGATCACCGCAGTGCAGTGCGAGACTGAAGACATACAGAGAAACACCTTTCACGCAGACCAAAGATTCCTGAACAAATGAGTCAGATTCCGTGAACAAACGAGCCATGATCTATTGTACAACGACAGGGGTGCGTAGAAACACACCGTGGAGCGCGAGGAACAGAAACAGCCCAAGAGACTAGTCTGGACCGTCCTGCACCTTGACACCTCCTTCATCACGACACCAGTCAAGGGGTTGTGCGCGTTTAGGTGGTGCGCTGGGTCTGGTAGACCTTGACTGAGTTGATGAGCCAGTATGCCTGGCTGAAGTCTACCGAGTCGCTCTGGACGTAAGCCTGGCAAGTCGGGAAGCCCGTCAACGCGGCACAGCTCTGGGCCGGGGTTGTTCCAGACCCAGTCGTTGCCTGCCCAATCACCGCAGATGGTGTTGGTGAAGACGACGACGTGGTTGAAGAAGAACTCGGTCGGGTTGCAGTTGGTCGCGGGCCAGCTTGCCTGTGGCGTCGGCCAGCCCGTGGGGTCAGGGTTGCCCGCGAGCAGATCTGCCGGCGCGTTCGAGCGAGAGAAGAACCACGAGCGAATACCCACATCCGCATCCCAGTCCATCACGTGGATACCGCCGCCATTCGCGTTGTAGCCCACACCGTAGTCGACGTTGAGGTTAGACCTCACGCCACATCCCTGGTTGTTGGTTGCGGCTACGTCGCAGTTGGTCGCGAGGTTCATGTTCGAGAGCGCGTAATTGCCGAGCTGCTTGTTGGTGCTCGAGTTGACGGTGCAGCCGGACTTGGTGTGAACAGAGTAGGTGTTGACCGAGTTGAACGAGACGCCTTCGATAATGTCGATCTCACCTCCGTTGGGCCATCCGCCAGGGGGGTTGGTAGGTGTGGTCCAGAAGGCAGGCCAGGTACCACAGCCAACAGGCATGTGAGAGGCGTCGAGGACAAAGATACCCGTGGTGAAGGTGTCGTAGGTCTGAACGCGGACCGACTGCATGTACCGGGTGGACGAGGCCGAAGCGCTGCTCGAGGTAGAAGTGGAGGTAGTAGAGGCGCTATTAGAGTTCGTCGAAGTGGACGTGGCAGATGTGCTGGTGGTGGTGGTGGTGGTGGTGGTGGTGGTAGTAGACGTGGAGGTGCTGTCCGAGCTCGAGTCCTGGTTATTAGCCAGACGGCGGACCAAGGGCGGCGATGGCGAGGGTGAAGGGTAGACACGTGTCGTGGCATAGCCCATGTACACCTGGTTGCCGTTAGTCGTCTTGATCATACCCTGGGACGAAGCGGCATCCCTGCCGATGTAGCTCACGAGACCATTAGTGGGATCCCTGAAAGTGAAGAATTACATGTTGTTGTAGAAGTTGTTGCCTTCGTAGTCTTTGACCAAAGAGTAGACCTTCTTGGGAGAAGGAGAAGGAGAAGGAGTAGGGGTGGGAGAAGGAGACGGCGAGGGGGAGGGGGTGGGATATGGCTGAGGCTGAGGTTTGTTCTGGTTCTGCTGCTGCTGCTGCTGCTGCTTCTTCTTCTTCTTGGCGGCAGCTGCCTTCCTCTTTCGCTCTGCCTCGAGCCTCCTTGCCTCCTCCTCTGCCTTCCTACACCTCTCCTCTTCAGCCTTCTTTCTCCTGGCAGCTGCTGCCTTCTTCTTCCTGATCTCTTCCTGCCTCCTCCTCTCGGCCTCGATCCTCTTGCACTCTGCCTCCTTCCTCCTTCGCTCTGCCTCTGCCTTCCTTCGCGCGGCCGCCCTCCTGCGAGCAGCGATCTTCTTCCTGTGCTCTCGCTGGCGGCGAGTCTCAGGCGCAGGCAGCAGCGAACGACGCTGGAGCTCAGTGCAGTGCTCATGGACGGTCTCGGTGATAGTCTTGGTCTTGGAGACAGTCACCGAGGCGTCGTCGCGCTTCATGTTGCCAGGCAGGCCGGTCTGTTGCGCGAGGCTGCGGCGTTCACGGTGAGTGGCGGCAGCGGGGCAAGGGGTAGGGCCGGTAGCCTGACCATCCTTGTTCTCGTGGTCGGGAAGGAAGACGATGACAACCTCGAGCTCATCGTAGTCGTCGTCATCATCGTCTTCTTCGTCATCATCTTCGGCGATGGCGCTGGTTTCGTCGAGCCTGTCGGCGCGTTCGAAGAGAGCTGGAGCGAGGATGTCGGGAGAAAAGCGGCGTGCGACGGCGTTACCATTGGCGTTCTCGAGGTGGCCGGCTTGACCGCGTCCGTAGAAGGCGTCAGCGGGAGTGGCGACGTTCTGCAAGGCAAGCATCAGCAATGCTGCCTGCACCAGAACGGTCAGCTTGGCAGTAAAGTTGACCATGTTGTCGATCCTTCTCAGCTTCTATTGTTCTGTATCTGGTAAAGTAGTACTCGGATATAGTCGGCTGGGTGATAAATGAACGTATGTGGATAAAAATGAATGTGTAATGATCGTCGACGAGTCGTCTAATGCGATTGGAGCCAAGACGGTCGTTGAGATGGCCACATTGGCCACAGGTTTTCGATGTGTAGGCTTCGGGTTGGATGAGTAAGATAGTTGGACGGGATTTGTAATGGACATAGCGGGAATCAAAGGCAACATCGTGGCACTTGACGATCAGACGGTTTATGAGAGCGCATTGCCCCCAACCCAAAAGCTTGCGCCGAAGCTGGCGATTGAGGGTGCGGCGCGGATTTGCCCGGTAGTGCCTTCGTATCATGCCTCGTATCTCCATCTTTGGCATGGCAATGACATCCGCTGAGGCTGCAAGGAAATTTGCTGTGCGGCAGTGATATTCCTTGACAAGACTGTAACACTTCTTTCGTGAGCGCTGCAGCCGTTTGCGAAGTTTTCTTCGGTGCTGAGATGAGCGGGCAAAGGGGAGACGATGCTGGGGCTGAGGCTGCTGGGGCTGGGGTCGCTGGGGCTGCTGGTGCCGCTGGGGCAGAGGGGCGATCTGGCGCTTCTCCATGCAATGGCTAAAAATACGATCGCCATCGCGACGCAAAGCTTCAAGCCGATCGCCATCTGCTTTGCAACCAATATCAATTGCAACGCCGTGAGTGTGGTCCATGATGGAGAGCGGGGTGTTGATTCCCGGATCAGCCGTCAGAACATTGATGGAGCCAGTGAGAGAATGTTCGCGTGCATCCAGATTGGACGTGGGCATGCCATAGCAAAAGAGAAGATGCCAGTCGCCATATCGATCCAATTGGATGCCCCAATTGTGGGGCATCTCGTACTTGACTTCTTTTTTGAGATGCTTGAGTCGGCATTCGCTGCGAACAAATAGTTTCTGGATGTTGCCACGCAGAAACATCTTGGCGTGTGCATCGTCTTTCGCGCCTCCGAGCTGCCGAACCTTGATAGGCGCCACCCTCAGCAGCATGGAAATGATCTTATCTGCGTCATCGGGATCGGTAATGAAGGACATGGCGCCAGACGTAGGAGCGAAAAAAACCGAAAAGCCCTTTTGCTGATCGTTCTGCTCGGTAGCATACCGGATCTGTGGGATGGCGCCACGCTGACTTGCAGGGTGATTGTAATGTTGGGTGAGAATGGACTTGCGAGCGGTGAACGCCGCATCAACAGCACTGCGTTTGGTCTGCGTTGGGCAATCAAGCAGGAACGGGTGCTTCTTCTTGACAAAATCGCAAGAGTCGTTTGTGATCTCGGGGTATAAATCCCATACCTGTGCGGGGAGGTCATCAGGATGTTCGATACGGTTGAGTTGCTTCAACGCCTTGTTGAAGCAAAGGCGTGCACACCGACGCCATTGTCGCAAAATCTCTTTGAGTTTTTCTCGAGGCTTTATCCGTATTTTGAGCGTCCTTCTGTTGCCCAATTCTGGCTTTTGAGTGGATGCTGAAGCATTTTGGGTGGGCTGGGGGGCGGGAGAAGGCGGATGGAGAGTAGCAGCGACTTCTACACCGAGATCTTCGGGATCCAGCATCCCTCTGTCGGGATGGATTCTGCGCTGCGATCGCGGACGAGCGTGGTGGTGGCAGGCCAGGATAAAGTGGGTCGAGAGAATGTTGAGAAGGTTGTACACAACCACAACTTTGAGAGGGCAGTGAATGGCGGCGGGGAATGCTGAGTGGCGAGCAAGCTTGCCTGAGCGGGGGGCGGGAAATGTCGATATACGTCTTTGAGTGCAAAGTCATAAAAGGGATAAATATCTGGGCCGCGCCCAATCGACATATCAGGACGGGGATCGTTCGTAAGTGCTAGAGATTTCATGGTGATGCTGGTTGGTAGGAGAAAGGAGCGTTCACAGTCAGGAGACGTCGGTTTATATGGCTCAGTTCAGTATAGGAAGCAAATCTGGTCCAAGCGCGGTTGACTCAGCCGTACTTTCGGGATAGTCGATACTGTATTTCTGCTTCAAGCATTGATTTACCTCAGACTCCTCAGGACAGGCGCATTGAAGCTGCCTATGCCGCTCGACGCCGTCTTCATGTACTCCGGCACGGGTGCCACTGAGCCTCGTGGCTGCTGCGCGCAGCAGCCACGAGGCTACAGGACCAGCTTTCTTTATTGCCCGAGACACTTGATTGCCGTGAGCTGCTGCTGTGTCCCTGCATGGCTGACTCCAACCGGATTCTCGGCGGGTCGCGCTGTTCCATCTTCTTTTGCTTTTACGCCAGACACCGGAAGGTCATGTTCTACCGGCACAGAAGTCGAGACTTGAGAGCTTCTCGAGACAACCAGCAGTTTGCAGGGTCGAACACCCTTATCGTATCTTATTGGCCGAGCTTCCATTTTCGTTAGCGAAGGACAAACGGCTAAAAAATTAATGATCGCAACACCAGCCAGTCGCAAATCACACGCTGTGTACATCAGGTACGGCCATTGTGGTAATAAAGACCATCTTGCCAAGACCCACATGACCTCATCCAACAAACAGACAAACAACCAACGATGTGGGAAGCGAATAAAGTTAGAGTGTGGACGTTAGAGGTTGCGTTGATGAAAAGGACGCAAAGTGGATAGTGATACAAGTAATGATGACAAATTTGTGTTTGGAAGCCATCCCGATGCTGTGCTGTTCTGTTCTCTCCAATCTAAGATCTTCGTTTCTTGGGCGCGACTTGCTCATCCTCATCGCTATCGTCCGCGCCTCTCTTATTGCCATTCCCCGATCCTGCCGCCGATTTCGACGCTGGTGGTTGGCAGTTGGGGCAATGCCACTCGCCCTCGGGGATCTCCGTCAACTTGGGACGCAGACAATGCAAATGCCACGGATTCTCGCACTTCTCGCACTCCAACAACGCATTACTCTCGCCACCTTCGCCTTCATCCTTGCCGCACACCATGCACACTTCCTGGCTCGGCACCATCTCGGGCCAACGCGGCAGCTCGCCGTACCGCTCGCCGAGGTTGCGCGCCAGGTAGAACGTGGTATTCTGCCCCGCAGCAATGTCGAGGATCGAAATGCCATCGAGCGTTTCACACCGCAGGGGTTTGGTGGCGGAGCGAGGTTTGCCTTCGCCGAGGCCGAGTTCGCCGCAGTTGGCATTTTGTCCCCAGCAGATATTCATCGTCGCGCCATGGTCCCCGGCCAAACTCGGCCCTTCAATTGCGGTGCATAGGAGGGTGACGCCGCCGAGGCCGGCGTTGGTGACTTTGACGCCCATCATGTCGGGGAGGTACTTGAACGTCATAAACCCCTGCCCTGCCGAGCCGTCTCCGCTCGTCTTCCATTTCCCCGCTAGCCAGAACATGCTCTGCCCATCCACCACCGCCGAGTTGGTCGGCCCCGCGTACACCGCCTTGGCGCGCATCACCACGTTCTCCCTCGCAAACTGGGGTACGAGGGTGGGGACGAGCTGGTCTTGCTGTGACCCGAGACCGAGCCGACCGTACCCGCCGAAGCCCCAGACGTAGACGAAGCCGTCCTTGTCGAGCGCAATGGTGTGCTGCTGCCCACACGCGAGTTGGGTGATGTGCTTATCCGCCAGCTGCTTCACCAGGAACGGCTCGGAGAATGTGTTGAAGGCGAGGCGATTCGAGGATGTAAAATGCTCGCCCGTGCGCCCGTTGCCGAGCTGACCCTTTTCGGACGAGCCCATCGTATACACTTTGCCGGACTGCGTGAGCAGCATCGAGAAGGTGAGCCCGCACGAAGCGGCAATGAAGGAATCGCGCTCTTTCAGGAAAGGCGCCGTTTCAATGCGAGTGAAGATGGGCACGGTCTGGGATTCGGGATGGCCGCACTGGCCGGAAGTGTTGAGACCGGCAGAGTAGACCGAGCCGGCGGCGGTGACGAGGAGCGTGTGCGAGCGACCGCAGGCGGCGTAGACGATGTGGCCTTTGGGTCCAGTGGGGAGTGCGGGGGAGAAGTCGGTGGTAGGGTCGAGTTGATATGCATCCCAGACGGCTGGACCGGAAGGTTTGGAGGAGGAAGGCATCTTGTGGATTGGAAGACCACACTGGCCTTGTTCGTTACGTCCGATGATGTAGGCGTCGCCGTCGACCGAGAGAAGGACGGCGTGACAGGAAGAATGCGAGGAGAAGATGCGTTTCATGCGGACATTGGAGACAGATCGCAAGATGTGCGGCGCTGGTAGATCCGGGCGATCGGGGTTTACTGTGAGAGGCGGACCGTTTTTGGTAGCCTTACGACCGAGCGTAGGCCAGTCGATACCACCGGCAACGAGGACCCTCCCCCACTGGGGCAGCTCTGTTTTCGACATTCCGAAAGTATATATCAAGGTCTCCGATGTTGGGTGTGTTCCTTGATAATGAACGGATAATCCAAGTGTTGTACTCCTGTGTTCGAGATGGGAACGAGCGAAAAGGGTGTAGGGAGAGTACAGGCTGCGCGTTGGTTGGATCGTGATGAAGCTGATTCGAGAAGAACTGAAACAAGGTCGGACGCACAGAGAGTCGAACGTTGGCGGGGATCTTTCGGCGGCAGCGGCTGTTGGGAAATGGAAATGGCGCTCGGACATCTCTTGTCGCGTGCACACAACAAACAGCCGCGTCGCGCAGAGTAATTTGGGGCATTCTCGTACGATAGAATCTAAACTTGAATTCCACATTCCTCGTGTCAAAGATCCAACACTGCCCTCTGCCAGCTGCCACTTGTTGCTGTCGTGCAAAGCATTTGCATATCCTCGACGTTTTGCTCTTTGGCCAACAGAGTTGAAGATTCAAGATAATCTTGTTCATCGGCGTCTTAAGTTCGTAATCGGTGATACTTACGGGCTGGCTGCTCGTTCCGCTCCGATGCGCGAAGCAATCACAAGTGTGCCATGCGAGTCAACGGAAGGCGACAATCAAGCATCGGAACTGTCGCAGGAAGGAATGCGGCGGGTATGCATGCATGAAGAATCACCCGAAGAATGTGGCAGAATTACACCTACCCTTGTCGCGTACAGCGGTAGTGTTGATGTGTTGCTCTCTCCCCTGCATCCTGAGACCCCCGATGCATGGTGCATCGGCTCGCTTGGCACTTGCAGTTTGACCTGCTCCATTCCTCACACCCCTCATCGCACCGCCTCCTCTCTTACTGTACAACACAGAGAGAGATGCCGAGGTAGAGCATAACCTTCGATGGAAAGGCACATGGCTTTGAGTTCGCACCCGGTGACCGGCATTGGGCTGCACTGAAGCTTTGCGAGAGTCAATTCTAACCACATGTCTAATTGTGCCAGCATGCTCGTTGTTCGGAATTAGACGTGAGTGTGCGGCGACTTTGCATGTCAAATACGGTCGCCAACTGCATATACAGTAGGCGAGGAGGGATCTGCAATGCCAAGCCGTCGATTCCCCACACATGCACATATTGTTGCATATCCATCTGGCATGTGGCGTGTATGTTTTCCTCCGCCAGATGTCCGCAGTGTCGCTTGCTGTACCCAAGTAATGTAGATTGCTTTATCGTGGCCTTGTGAAATGCTGCCCTCCAACTATTGGACCGCATCGTTCGTGTCCGAAAGCCTACAGCAACACGTTGGCTCTACCTCTAGAATCAATCGGCTTCCGACTTCTCCCCTAGTTCTTCGGACATGACCCTATTTCCTTACCCGTAACCTCTCGCTAGGGATCCAATATAAACCCCCTCTCCCCTTCTTCTCTCTCCCTCTCCCATCTCCCTCCACTTTCTCTTCCACGTCTCAGCGACACTCGAGAACCAAGATGAAGCTATCTACGCTCGTCACCACCGCGCTCCGCTTTGGCGGCGTCTACGCCAAAGCCATCGTCTCTACCTCCTCCACTCCCCTCTCCCCTGACGAGCTCGCCGTCCCTGTCACAACCGCCAACTCGCGCGGCGCTGCCGACGTGACCCCGAAACTCATCGTTACTCAAATCATCGACAAACTTTCCTCCAAACTCACCTCTTCTTCGCTGGGGGGAATGAAGAAGCGCCACCGCCGCCCGCACTCTCACAAGCGGGCATTGCCGCCGATGCGATGGCCTTACGATGACTCGAGCAACAAGGTTCGTGGGGTGTCGCTCGGCGGGTGGTTGGTAGTGGAAGATTTTATTACGCCGAGTGTGTATGCGTCGACGGGAAATCCGCAGATCGTCGATGAGTGGACGTTCGGCTCCCTTCAGCCTCGCGACCAGGCCACTCGCGTCCTCCAGAACCACCTCAACACGTTCGTCACTGAAGCTGATATCAGACAAATTGCGGATGCGGGGCTGAACCATGTGCGCATCCCGATTGGGTACTGGGCGTTGGAGGTGAGTCCGGGCGAGCCGTTTTTGAAGCTCAACCAGTGGGATCTGCTAAAGAAGGCTGCAGTGTGGTGTGGCAAGTACGGCCTCAAGGTGCTCATCGACCTGCATGCGGCGCCGGGAAACCAGAACGGATTCGACCATGGCGGGCGAAGAGGCGTGAACACCTGGGCGAGCAATTTTACCAACGTGGAAAGGACGGTGAGGATCTTGCAGACGATGGCGCAGGAGTTCTCTAAGGACAAATACGCCAACTCGGTCTCGGCGCTGGAACTCCTCAACGAGCCGGTGACGGATAAAAACGTCGTACTCGACTTCTACCAACGTGCATACGAGGTGGTGCGATACCCCAACGGAAGGAGTAAGCCAGAAAGCCCACTGCTGATGGTAGTGGGCGACGAGTTCATGTCCCCCGCCTGGTCCGACTACTGGAACGATAAGCTTCGCCCACCCAAGTACGAAGCGGTTTCGGTCGACAGCCACATCTACACGATCTTCGACGACGCTTCGCTCCGCCTCACCTCCCAGCAGCGAATCGATTATTATTGCTCGCTCAAACCCAAGTTCGCCGCCGCCAACGGCGTGCACTACCAACTAGTGGGCGAGTGGACTCCCGCGTTCACAGACTGCGCCCAGGGGCTCAACGGCCGCGGCACGGGAGCTAGGTATGATGCGACTTTCAAGGGCGCACAGGGGAAGATCAACGAGTGCGGAGCGAAGACGGGCGATGCGAGCACGTTTACGGAGAAGTACAAGGAGTTGTTGGGGAAAATGTGGGAGGCTCAGGTGGATGCGAATGAGGGTGGTGTGGGGTGGTTGATGTGGACGTGGAAGACGGAGAAGGGGAAGGCAGAGGATTGGAGTTACCAGAAAGGGTTGGAGTATGGTTGGATTCCAAAGGATCCCACGGATAGGCCGCAGGGTGTAGAGTGCTGAAGCTCGAACCTTTCAAAGCTCCCTTGAGAAGAGGTCGAGCAACGCTTGTCATCGAATTAGCGATGAGTTTCGAGTCCCTTTCACTGTCCTTACTTGAATCATGATTCCGTTAGCTGTTCCCTCAGTGTGCTGGGGGCGATGGTCTGTGATTGCAATTGCGTGATGGTGAGGTCTAAGCCACAGTCCACTTTTCCTCGGTTTCGCCTCGCTCCCTCTCCCTCTGCTCCTTCAACAAATCCACCAGTGTCTTTGCCAACCCCTGCGTTCCCTGCTTCTTCTTAGCGCTTAGCACCATCACCTTCATCCTGCCACCACCCTCCGCATCTCCACTAACTGCCTCTCGATCCTCGGCGATCTCCTCCACCACCTTATGAATCCTTTCGATTTTCCCCTTCGCTACCTCGATTTCCTCCTCCATCGCGAACTGGTCGGCCTTGTTCACGATCACCAGCCTTGCTTTCTTTGGCAAGTCCTCCCTGTAGCTCCCCAGTTCGTTGTGTAGGATTTTGAGATCGCGCCAAGGTTCTGGCTCGGTGAGGTCGAGCACGTAAGCGAGGATCGAGCAGCGCTCGATATGGCGTAAGAAGGTATGCCCGAGGCCGCGGTTATCGGCGGCGCCGTCGATGAGGCCAGGGATGTCCGAGAGGACCAAGCGGAACTCTTCTTCGTCGGACGCGGGAGTGGCGGAATCGTCGGGGCCGTAGCCTTCGAGCACCTCGGAATCGTCGACGCCGATAACGCTGCCGTCGGACGCGAGGCGGACGACACCGAGGTTCGGCGAGAGAGTGGTGAAGCGCCAGTGCCCGACCTGGGCTTTGGACGCCGAGATCGAGCGGAGGATCGTAGATTTACCCGCATTCGGCAAGCCAACGAGGCCGATGTCAGAGGGGCGTTTCAGCTCGAGCATGACTTCGAGCGCTTCACCGTACTCGCCGCGCGTGGCGAATTTGGGCGAGCGGTTCGACGAAGACAAAAAAGTCGGATTGCCCAGCCCGCCACGGCCTCCTGAGGCGAGGAGGATGCCGGGAGAGTCGGCGGGCGTGGGCTCGTCCAGGTCGATCCGCCACGGCTCGTCGAGCGGGTCTTGGTCCTCGTAGGGAGTTACGGATGCGGCAGAGGGCTGGTCGGAGGAGGTGAGGGTGAGGCCGGAGGCGGCGGATTGGGCTGCTTGGGATTGGAAGAGGTAGCGACGACGACGACGGCGGTCGAGGGCGAGACGCATTTCGGCGGCGCGGAACTCGTTTCGTCGGTAGTTGGTCTCCTCGGCTCGAGGATAGTGGCGCCATACTCGTTCGCGGAGGAATTGGAGTTGGCGGGCGGTTTCAGGGTCGAGAAGGTCTTCTCCGTCGATTTTCTCTTCCTCCTCTTTTTTCGCTTTGGCTACTCCCTCGACCTCGTCTGCATCCTCTTCCAGTTCGTGTGCCTCGGCTTCGATCTCGGGCGGAGGTTGAGAGCGCGCGATATGCCGACGCTCCTCTTCCTCAACGGCGAGCACTGCGTCCTCCTTGGCGACCATCCCTGTTGGGTCCCATTTGGCTTTGGCCGCACGCTTGAGCAGATCTGAATAGTACTCTTCTGCCTCCTCCTCTTCCGGGATGCGCAGCCTCCTCGTCGCTGTGACTACTGTGCCGACTGGGACCTCGACGAACTTGTCCTCTGCTTTCTTTCCATGCAGAAAACTCCCCTGGCCGTGCGGTCCGTCTGCACCGCGAAAGCGTCTTGAAATCCTCGCCAACGTCGTTGGCCCGTCCACTGCGCGAATGTAGATCGACCCTCCCGACCCACCGTTACCTCCTGACGGTGGACCGAATTGAACGAACTTCTCGCGGTGGAAGGAAACACATCCATCGCCACCCTTGCCGCCCGTGACGCGCAGAAACAACTGATCGACAAAGTTCGAGTGTCGATTGCGCTGCCATTCCGCCTTGCGTTTCGCTTTGACCGTCTCAGCACTGTGCGAGAGGGCCGAGGTAGAGAAGGCGCGGCGACCGGGAGGCGGTTTGCTGGAGCGATTGAAAGCTGCGCCGCGTCCACGCTGCTTGAGCTGCTTTTTGTTGACGCCTGGTCGAGAGGGACGCTCGGATGCTTCAGGATCCGCGAGGGCGGAGAGTAGGCCTTTTTCTTTGATAACGTCGCTGAAGCCACCGAATTGCAGCAGTCCGTTGCGTACGTTTCTGTGAAGCTTGGTGTTTCGGCTCTCAGCTCTACCAGTTCGAGCGACGAAGGGTGAAGAGCGACGCTCCATCTTGATGTCGATGGGGATGGGCGAAGTGGAGAGGTAGAATTCAGCGTGGTGTCGGATGATGGCATCTTCCGGCGTGTGATCATCGGCCTTTGTCTCGTCGACAAAGTACGCGGTTTTGGTTTTGGCTTCCATGTTGCATAGCGGCGCGACGTCGTTCCAGCCGGGGCGTACGGATGCGGGGTTTTGGAGGGATCTTGCGGAGAAGAAAGTGGAGGACGCCGGGGTGCTGTCGGCGGGTGCTGCGCAGCTGACGAGGTCATCCATGCCTACATAATGAGCGTGATCCTTGTCCGAGAGATACGTCCGGGGAGCTCGAGAAGGCACGATGGGAGGCAGCACCACAGAATGAATACCTTCGCCTGAAAGAGCCTTGCGCACGCTCTCTTTGTCAAAGAAGGTGACACTCCCATATCCAAGGAGCCTCTGCGAAGAAGGCTCTCGAGGAAAGTGAAAACGTTGAATTGGGCCGAACTTGGAAGCCAGTTGAGCCAGGAGTGAAAGAGTGTGAACCACAGAGACGAGATGCTTGCCGTTCTTTGGGCGAACAAACACAGTCCTTGCGAGGGATGAGTCTGTTGATGTCGATAGAGCTCGCGTCAGATCCGATCTCGATTCTGATGAAGATTCATGCTGTGGTGCCGAGCTTGGGGGCCGAGTAGCCATTGGAGGAGGTGCTATCTCTTCGTCGAACTTGAAGCTAGCATCGTTCTCCTCGATCGGAATTCCGCGTGTGGTCGATATTTCAGATGCACCTGTGCGTTGGCTTCCTCCTGCCGACAATGATGCCGAGTCTGTGACAAACTTGTAGTTCTTTTTCTCGACCGCAGACGTTGTTGCGAACGTTCGTTCGATTATGCTGTGCTGAGCGGAGAACAAAGGCCGGAGCCTCAGCAATGACCGTCTCGCTGCCATCTTGTGACGGCTCGAGCAGATCTGTGACGAAATTGTCAAGGAATGATGGTGGCAGAGAGCAGTAGATCACGAGGATGGAAGGACAAACAGCTCCACATGCTCAGCTGTGCCAGGGTCCCAAATGGTAAAACCTCAAAAAATCCCACCGCCATTTTCTTCCAATCTTCGGTCTGTATTCCCGACTACCGAGATTTGCACACCCTCTCCTCACCTGAGGAACATACACTAGGTTCTGTCTCAGTTTCTTCGGGCTCCATGCGAATGGGCTCCTCACTCAGTCGTACAACACACTGACCAAATATCACTACACATGACTGCTCCTGAATATCTTTGGATGATGCTGAATTGCATAGAAGAAGAGCATGACGGAATCTACTTGTTCTCCTTCTTCCCTGCCCCTTCGGCGTCGGCCGCGGCTTTGAGGCGCATCCTCTCCTTCTTTCCCAGCCTCTTCTTCTGCTGTTTCTCCTCGCCGTCCTGGGTCCTGCTCGTGTTGCCGTAAACATCCTTTCTGAACTGACCGAGCCTCTTACCCAGATCAATCGGGCGGTTCTTCCCCCTCCTGTACGGCTGCAAGTTCTTGAGACCCACAACGTTGTTCAGCTGCTCGTCGTCGGCAAGCAGGATGTCCACTGCGGACATGCCGTAGTCAGCCGGTGCGACTTGTGTGTACTTGAATCGAGTGGGGAGATCGCCGATCATGTCTTCGTAGTCGAGGTTGTAGTACTCGTCGATCATCGACTTGGCTTGCGCCTTCTTGTCGCCCGCAGAAGCTGGCGCAGCAGAGGTGGAGGCGACTTTGTCGGCGTTCATGGCATCTTCGTCTACACCATCGGCGTCGTCTTCGTCATCGGAGAGTGGCTCGGTGTGGCCGGAGGAGGTCCTGGAGAGAGCGGCCTTGAGCTTCTTCTTGAGCTTCTTTCGTTCTTTCTTGCCAAGCTTCTTGTCCGCAAGACGAGCACGCAGTGCAGCTTCCTTGGAGCCAGCCGCCGCAACACCATCGTTGCCCTCCGCGTCCTCACCGTCGAGGAAGTCGGCGTCCATCTCGATCCGATCGTCATCGTCGTCGCCAGCAGCATGCTTGGCCTTCTTGGCCTTCTTGCTCGATGGACCAGCGGTGCTCGCTTCGTGCTCAGCAATGATGTCGTCGATCTCAATATCGTCATCCCACGTCGGCTTCTCGTCGTCCTCGGCACGGTCGTAGTAGTTGTCGCCGAACGCTTTCTGCATCGCCTTGTCGTGCGCGTCCGGGTCAAAGTCGCCTTCGAGGTCCAAATCTTGCAGATCGTCTACACTCGATCCCGTGACTTCACGCAGCTTCTTGAGCTTGTCGACAATCTCCCGGCGCTTGAGGTTCTTGAGTTGCGCTAGCTCTTGCATCTTGAGCCTCTTCTCTTCTTCCTTTCGGGCAGCTCGCTCCTCGCGCTTACGCTTTCGCGTGTTGTCCTCGCGACGTGCAGTGTCCTTGGGATTACGAGAGTAGGTAGGGATGGTGAGCGATTCTGGCCCTTGTTCAAAGCGGAAGTTGTAGGCGGTTTCAAAGGCATCGGCCATTTCGTCAAAGTCGTCTTCGGACTCGAGCTCGGCAGCTTCGGCTTCCCAATCTCTCCCGTAGGCCTGACCGGAATAAGCGCCCTCGGCAGAGTCTTGCTTGTCGTCACCGTCTTCAGTAGCATCGTCCTTGGAGGCTGACTTGAGGAGCGACTTGTTGAGCTTTGGCTTGACAGGGCGAGCCTCTTCGGACTTGTCGATCCAGCCGCGGTTGAGAATGTAGTTCATGAGGAAGTCTTCGTTCGCCTTGGCATCGGCCTCGGATGTGGATGCCACCACCGAGGTGGATGCGGCCTCGAGGGCTTCACGGCGAATCGCTTCGCGGATGGTCTCCTCGCTGGCGTTTGGCCCAAGGGATGCGATGACTGCATCGCGATAGGAGCTCCCGTTCGAGTCCGAGACTTCAGACCGCTTGACGAACAGGTCGTCCGCATCGTCGACTGTAGAGTGGAAGGCCTGGGAGACCTCCTTCCTCAGATCCTCCTGTTCTTGGGCAAATGGTTTCTTTTCGTCGCCGTCATACAAGACACCACTAGCCTTCTCGCTGTATGTGGCATCCGCGAGAGCTTCGGCAGGATTCTCGGAGGTCTGCATGAGCTCCTGCACTCTTTGCCTCTGGTAGTCCTGGAGTGTGACTTTCTTCTCCTTCTTTGTTGTCCCCCTTTTCCCTCCTGCTGCCGAGGTTGAAGCGCCAGACAGACGAGCAGCACGTTCCGCCGCCTCAGCTTCCTGCTGGAAGATGTCGGTCTTGGAGTCATACAATGCGGCATCCTTATTCCTGATCCTCTGCAGCGTCCTGAAGATGGCAGCATCCACATTCGCCGTTACCTGCTCGCCATCCTCGTCCTCGGTCACATCACTCTCGCTATCAGTTTCCGAGTCTTCGTCATTGTCAGAGGCAAGTGCATCCTTTCCGTACTTGGCCTCAAGCTGATGCAGCTCAGCGCGCTGCTTGTTGTGGGCATATCGTTCGGCGAATTCCTTGTTGATGGTAAAGTGATTGAGTGATTCTTCAGGTTTGGTGCGGATGTCGACGTTGGCGGGTTCGTCGGCGAAGAGATCCATCTTGACGCCTGCTTGCTCAACGGCTTGAGCGTTGCAAAATTATCGAGCAGGAGGTATAAGGTGATGTTGTAAAGAGGTTCTTTAGAAAAGTGGATGCGAAGAAGCGTGCTCAGTTCTATTCAGCACAAAATGTGGCACTCAGGGTCAAACCGCCAAAAAGTGGCTCAAAAGGAAACTTTTTTGAACTTTTTCCCGCTTTTCTCGGAATTCGGACCAAGCCCCAGAGTCAGCCCAGCCCGAGCCACGTCCGATTTTCCTAAAGTCTTACACCGCTCTCGCAGAGGGCCGAAAATGCTCGATAATCGCCATCAACCACACAACGACAGTTAGACACATCTTCATACAGTATGTTTCCGTCATTCTAACGTTCTATTGGATTGGAAGAAACGAATGTGTGCTAGGAGGATACTACGAGTGCTGATTACTAGGATGAAATGTGCGAGCGGATCCGACTGTAATGAATCTAGGACCAGGAAACGATGCGAAAAGGAATGTACCAGATGAAACCCGAAATATGAGTGAAAGACAAAAGTGTTGGGTTAGGACTAGGCTCGCTGCGAGCTGCTCAGCTTGTTGAGCAGGTTTGAGCTGAACTTCTTTTTCAATCCATGGCCGCTCCTCGACTTGTGATGGGTGGGCTCAATGATCTCGGCCGGAGCGGAAAGCTGCAGCTGACCGAGGGAGACGCGGCCGTCGAGTCCGGGACGACCTTCATGGAAAGAGCCGGCAGGCGACAAGGATGCGGCAGCGAGCTGAGAGAGCGGGCTGGGGCGGTGGATGAACTCCTTGGCTGCAGGCCTGGCTGGTGGAGCGTCAGCACGAGGACTGGGGACTCGCGAGGGAGTCGAGTATCCCGATACTGGGCTGCTGACTCGAGGAGTAGCGAGAGGGGGCGACAGCGTAGGCGTGGAACTGCCAGAGCTGAGAGATGGCGAGCCGATGTCAGAGCGCTCAGGGCTTCCGGAGGATGAGGAAGAAGAGGAAGACATCGGGCTACCTGAGCCGTGGCGCAGGGCCTCGCGACGAGCAGGTGGTGGAGATGGAGGACTCGAACCGAACGAAGAGATCTTCTTGACCTCTGCCTCCGAGAGCTCGATCGACTTCAGATCAGCATCAGTGGGCACCGTAAAGTACTTCCTCTGCGTAGGAATCTTGCGTGCCAAACCTTCGGGACGCAGGGCTGGAGTAGAGCCCTTCTTGAATTTTGCCTGAAGAGGGATATCAGCGGCCACAACATGAGAGGTCGAGTTCTCCCAGACACAAGCTGCCATCACGGGCACCATCTCCTTGCTCTTGCTCTTGCTCTTGCCCGCCTTGCCAGCAACGAGGTGGTTCCTGGCCTCGGTGAGCTTGAGGATCGAGTCCCACAGTGCGATCGTCGCTGCCTCCTTCACCTCGTCGTAGCTGGGCTCGAAGGAAGTAGAGGAAGAGGCAGGGTCGAACTGAGGGAAGAGCGTCGAGATTGGCACGGCAGGCATGTGGATACGCTTGACGATAACGTCGACGAAGAAGCCGTACTCGCCAGATCCCGTGCCTTCACACGAGCGACATGCGGCCTTCAGAGAGCCATTGCAGCTGTGGCACTTGAGCACACCAGCACCCTGGCAGCGACGGCACTTGGCTTGGGCGCGAGTCTTTTCACGGCCTGTTCCAGTGCACCAGAAGCACTCGTCGGCCTTTTCGCCTTTGCAAGTACCGCAAGCACCGAGACCGCTGCCCTCGCACTTGTGGCACTTGGCGTTGATGCGCAGTGCAGCGAGCTCGATCGTCTTCTTAGACTTGCCCTTGATCTGCGCTACGTCGAGCTGCTCGTGACGGATCTCCATAGACCACGGACTGGGCATGGGTGGCAACTGAGCCACCTCGCCCGAAGTGCGAGGAGTGGGTCCGTTGGGAGACGACGAGCGAGACTTGTCTGCAGTGTTGGCAGGGTTGAGTGGACCAAGACGGCGCCAGCTAGCTGATCGCGACTCCATGAGGACCATGGCCTTGATCAGCGAGAGGCGCTCCTTTGCGCAGAACTTGACACGGATTGCCTGCTTGCGTGCCTGTCTCTCCTCTTCGCTGGTCTCCTCCTTCTTGGTTGGTGGCAGAGGCTTGCCATCCTCTCCAAACATGCGAACTGGGGCGTCGCAAAGCGAAGGATACGATGCTACGATCATCTCGATGCACTCGGCCGGTGTCATTTGATGCTCAGTCCTGTGTTAAGTCGGAACAAAATTTGAAGAGGAACGAAATTCGCAGAAAGGCAAAAGTGCGTCAGACTCAGATCTGCATTCGATGCAGGGAATCGGAGTTCCGGTCGCGTGCTTAAATTAGGGCGCTACCGTCCGGTCGGACCCCGAAGAGTCCGCGAATTGGAGTCCCGATCCGATCCACCTCCAACCACTGGAATGCTAAAGAAGGGAAGGTCACTTACAATTTTGTTGCGCTGAACGCGACATCTTGAGGACCAAGACGAGTGAAGGGCTTGTTGCTTTCGATGACCGTGTACGCCGGGGCGCGTTGATGACTGAAGCTGCTGTGGCCCACGGACGAAGGTGGCGCCGAGTAGATGGGTTCCGGCTGCATCCTGGCCTTGCCAGCCGCTCGTCGCTGTGCACCGAGATCATCGCTAAGCATCTCGAGCTCAGAACTGTCGCCAACGGCATAGCGAGACAAGTCTTGCTGAGTCTCAGGGCGGCGGAGGGTACTGTGAGCGTGTTGAGTTTGAGCAAAAGAGTGCTGAGGTGGAGAGGCGCTTCTGGAGTCAGTAGCAGGGAGTCCGGCCAAGGACGAGACTTGTTGCGAAGGGGATGAAAAGCTTGGTGTCTGCTGAGCAGCAAGGACACGGGCCTCTTCCTGGTACCGACTTGGTTCTGACTGAGCGCTGTAGCCCTCGTAGCTCGTGTACGGCTCTGGAGGTGTCTGGAGCTCATCATCGTTGACCTCGCTCGAGCTTCGTCCAGAGGTCAAGCTGGCCGTTGGGCGGGACGACGATGAAGTCTTGGGTGAAGCAGGCCCATCGTCCTCGTGCGAGCCATTCGAGCCTCTCTGCTCGTGGTGATGACTTGATCCGGGACCGTAGCGGTCGACACCATCCTGAGCCAGCGAGAGCCTCGAGATGAGCTGAGGATATGACTTGTCGAACCAAGAGTCTTGAGGAACTTCGGCCACCTTGGCGTGATAGTGTGCGTTGGGATCTGGATATCCCCGCACGTTCTGTGCGTAATAGTCCGCACTGCTGCGAGTCAGCATGTCGAGGTTCATTCTGATCGCTTTCGAGAAGTTGAGAGCATTCAAGTCTCTGAAGTCTTCCTCGTCGTCGCTGCCATCCAGGTTGAAGCCTCGGAAGCCGTACTCGTTGCGGTCTTGGTGGTCACTACTGTTTCTTCTGGATTTGAAAGAGTGATGAGAAGCGTAGTCGTCGAAGAAAGAGCTGAAGCCTTCTTCCTGGTGTCCCGGGTTGGAAAAGGAGCGTTGTATTTGGTGAGCAGTCAGGTCAGAGCTGTCGAGTTCGAATGCGCGACGCGAGTGATTCTGCTGCTGCGAAAGAAGGTACTCGTCTGGACGAGGGGTGTTGATGTGAGGGGCTTGAGACGGAGATCGTAGCGTGGATGATGGAGATGAAGGAGGATGCAATGAAGGGGCCCGACCGTGGCTACTCCCGGCAGCAGAGATGGGCCCCCACATAGCCGCCTGTCTTTGATTGGACATGGCTGATTCTTTCCTATGAATGCGCAAGATGAAGAAAGGGTACCTTTGCTGTGCAGGTCCTGGGTGCGATACACCGGATTAATGCGAGCAATCCCCAGGAGGAGTGAGACGAGATTGAGACAGTGTGAGCCCGGTCTCACGTTCAAGACTGTCAGAGGCAGGTCGACAGCCGAGCAACGACGATCGATGCAGTGCAACCGTCTGTCAACTGCAGGTGCTGTCGGAAGATACGGGACGGGAAGAGATAGAGAAGCGGGTTGTATGAAGAGCAGGAGGGAAGATTTGGGGTGGTGCTGGTGACCTTGACGATTGTGGCTTGATGGTAGGGTGCGTTTGATGCAATCCGAGGAACTGCGACTACCAAAATGCGACAAAGTTTCGAGGCAAACTGTGGAAGCCGTAAATAGCAGCGGGTTGCAAGAAGCTGTGTAGAGCGGTGTTGAGGATGAGAATGGTGATGATAGTGGTGGTTTGAGAGGTACGTAAGGGGTAAGGATGTCTGGGACAATCAACTGCCAAGACAATGGGAAGGGACGATAAGAAACAAATGCTAGCGAGCAAGCATGTGGTCAGATATGGAGGGAGCTGCGTGGCTTTGTCAAAGGGACGAGGCGGTCGGAGGCGGAGCAGAGACGCCATGAGGCGTGGGATAAAAAGCATAGCATGTTGCTTCTGAAAATAGTGACCGGAGTTTCGAGGGCGCTGTTGAGACAGATTGTTGCTGTCAATCCTACATTCAGTCGATCAGACTGTCCAACACTCCGACTCTCATGCCTTTGTGTCTGATGATTCATTGCTTGATAGGCAGCGATCTTCGTGAAATTGATTGCACGAGCCTCGAGCACATAGCTCTGCCGAACCTTGCCGCTTCTAACGCAAAGACAACCTGTGACTGACCAACAGGTGAAACGATCACAGCGGGCAAACCAGAACAGACCACAGTCATCAGCCGACAAAGCAATCCAAAAGGAGCACGAGCGAGTCGGAAGGCCGAGCGCAAATCACGGCAGACTCTGCTATGAGACACAACGCGAGAGTCGAGGCAAGTCGAGGCAAGTCGTAACGCAGTCGAATCGAGCAAGGGGAACGAGACTGCATTCTCAGGGGCAGGCGAAATTGGCACTGCAAAGCCAGCGCGCAAGGTCACGCAAAGGGGCATTGCAGTTGTAAGCCGAGTGAGATCTGGTACTGTATACGGTCAACACTTTGTCGTTTGTCCCGAAAAAAAACGCAACGACGAAAGGCGAGACATGCACCGGCATACTACGTCAAGGGTACCAAGGGAAGCTGAGCCCCGTAGCTAAAATTAAGACACAAAATTTAATTGTACGATTTGTTTCTGAGACATATGAGCTGGTCGGCCAGAGTACCGGGTCGCCTTTGCATGGGTCACCATCGCAATTCTCACAGTCGAGTCTCAAAGTCTTTGGTTTGGAAGCTAACGCTATTGTTTCCTCCCGTCTCTGTCTCACTCGTACACAAACACGCACACGTTCACGCCGCCCGACAGATCATCAGTATTTGTTGGTGCAAATCCACTTAAGCGAGGTCGGACAAGCCACAAAGCGAACAAAGCGAATGAGATCCGGTCTGGTCGGACCGTCGGAGCATGTTGAGCGTGTCACTGATGCGCGCTCAAACGCCGCCATATGCCACTGGTTGAGCTTGACTGGCATGCTCCTACTCTGATCCGTGTCATCCGATCCCAAAACTCCTGTTCACAGACGGAGCCCGAAATATCCCCAGGGTTTCAGCCGGCGCGCCAAGAGGATGCTTGTAAAACCCTAGGGCACCGGATGAGACAGCGGCTGGTCAACTTTTGTTTCGTGAGCGCAGTGTACAGTATCCAACGATTCCCTTTGAAAGATGAAGACTGGCCGTGGTGATGCAACTCTCATCTTCCGCTTCAAACTTCTTTGCAGCAATGATCCTCAGAAGCGCGGTTGGCCTGCTTCTCCTTACTTTTTGCATGAATGCAATGCCTGCGACCTGATTTTGCCTTTCGCAGGGAAAGCAGGACACTTTTCGAGCCAAGGCTCGGAAGGCAGTCGATGAGGCACTTTGCCGCAGGCGAGGCAGGAAGCGAAGAGGCTAAGTTAGGCGACCATAAAGGGCAGTGGAAACGAGGTCGCTGGCGCCAAATTTTCACTCACACGCAGGCTCGATAGCGCGAGGCGAGGAGAGCGCTGCCGATTGAGGCCGCCAGCAGTGCGGTGACGTGCAACTCGGCTGGTGTTCCGACACTTTGGAAGGGATATACTGGATTTAGAGTGATTCATCCGAATTTTTTATTCTTCTTTCCAATACTGAAAGTATGACATCCAGAAAGCATGAGCCGACAAATTTCAAGTTTCGCGTGGGCCTTGGCTATGTTTGTGGCTTGCACAGATCTGGCATGTCTGCACAGCGCGGCGCGGACCGATCAAAATCTGCGTCGCGTTCTTTGTGTGAGGTCGGTGTCCAAAAGCATTGCTGGTATTTTCCCATACCCAAGCCAACAAAACGGCCGAAGTGAAACATATACGTTCCGTTCGCTCGTTAGCACACTTTACTGTACCCTTACTGCACGGTACTGCACGGGTTTTGAAGAAGTATGCAGGTGCCTAGTCCCTGTGTCGAACATTGTCTCCTGTACGAAACAAATTTCTGGTCAGTTCAGTTCATCGCAATCACGAGCATGCAAGTATTATCACACCTGCCGACAGCAACGCCGTCATTCTGCTCCTGCGCGCCTTGCAAAGCATGTGGTGCTCGTCGCTCTGCCTTCTTGCGAGGTGTGATCGAAGCTGTGTGATCCGATGTGACTGTCGGTCCCTCAACTTGACTGCCAAGTGTTGATGTTTCTGTTGAGCTGATTCAGCTATCTGGCGAGGGTTAGCTACGGAAAACATCAACATTTGTTCGTGTCACTGCCCGCCAGCTCTTTGCATAGCTCATGAAGACAGGTTATGATGGTGGCGACTGCAACCCACATCCCAGAGATTCAGAGTGATAGAATCTTTCTTTCATGTTTAAGCCGCTCCCAGTCCCACTAATGAGAAGGACCCCCGGCTATTCCATCAATTGAAGTGTAGATCCCCGCCATTTATTCATTTCAGCCTTCGCCCAGGGCTAAAGGGGCGAAGAATGAATATCGGAAATTCTAGTGCGCCGGATCGCTGAAAACCTTAAACATCGGCGTCCAGGCGACATGACCGAAGTCCGGCCCCTTGGGTGCGTAGCTTTTTGAAACATTTTCGAAAAGTTTAGCTGCCTTGGCTGCTGGCTCTGTAAAACTTCCAAAACTTTCAAAACTTTTGGAAACTTGAAAGTTTTGGCAAAAAAAGTTTAGGACCAAGTTTCCACGTTGTGCCTAACAAACAAATATTCCTGGGTGAGCGGACGCGCCTGGTCGATTTTAGCGCCGTATTGAGGCCGATCGCATGAGTCTTCGCAAGTGTGAAGCGAGGCTGCAGCTCACCGGACGAAATGAGAAGAAAAGCAGAAGCTTTGAGCTGAATAGGAGTCGCTCCATCGGCATCCGACCTCATTCCCTTACACTGCTGCTGCAAGGGTTCAAGGGCGTCCGAGCTATGACAGCATCCGAGAGACAAATGACAAAAACTACATTAGACCCACATGCAAAGCCCAAGCTGCAGGTGCGGCTCAGCTTCCGAGGCCGGAAATCTATGCCAGCATGGCTTGGTCGGTCTCTTGGGTGCCGTTGGATGAAATATATGACTGCAGCAAGAGCCGATTATCCATATACTAAGCTCTATCGTATGACAACTATCAGCGTCGAAAGTTTCCAGAATGGACAGACGAGACACGGGAAGCTGACGATAAGCCTAGTTCCAAACCGAAGCCGTCGCGCTTGTCATCTCACGCTCATTCGAGGCTTACACGTCGTCTTATCGTTGCGGTTTGGCTTTGGCTTGTGCGAATGACTGGCCATGTCGATAGGCTTCGGGCTTCTTTCTTCCGGTTTGAAGGTGGGATCACCCTGCAAAATTTCTTCTGACTGAGTTGGAGAGCCTCGCTTCTGCGTTGGGCGCACTCATCAGATGTGCAAAGATTGCCCCTGCATGGCGTGGTACTAATCAGCCACCACCATCAACTCCGACTCGGCTGGGTGCCTGAATTGCGCTGACCTTCGTTCTGCGAGTTCCGGCTTGGTCACGAACGATCTAAACCTTCAAGCTTGCTGCACGAGAGCCCATACGACCCTCGGGTGCCGCTGAAGCTCATCTGACGTTCATCGTTGCTCGAAAATGCTCCTCGTGACAGCTTGTCCTCAACACATGTTGTTATCTCGAATCTTTCCATTCTTCTAGCGAGTGAGACCATCTGCCGCTGAGCCTGAAAGTGATGTCCATCAGCATGCCAAACTGTATGTTGCGGACCCGACAGCTCCAAGTCTTGAACTAAGGCTCGCATACGCCTTTGACATTCCCGTGTCTGGGTCTTCTTACTCTCGGCATTCAGCACATGATCCGAAGTCAAGGTCTCGGACGTGGTACAAACGAGCTGGCGTCACCGTATCGGCTCGTACCAAGCGTGAACCGCGTCGTCTTTTGACCGGAACTCGGCCAGCCCATCGACCTTATCCGAAGATCAATCATGTTCCAGTGATGCGGGTCACGGAGAGAAAGCCGGCCGAACAATGGCGATTGCAAAGTTTGGGGCATCGTCGGGCTTTCAATCACCAGCTTTCGTATCGCTTCTCACAAATTTAGAGGTGGTGTGGCTTGCATTATGGTCGACGTCACGCATTACTGTAGTTATCTTTGCCGCCGCATAAACTTCGCTTGATGAATCAGTGCGAGCTGTCGAGGTAAGGCCTGGGAGGCGTCATGAGAGCGCAAACGTATTCCCCGAGAGAGCTTAAGATGGACGTTTTTGGAGCCGGTAAGGTCCTTGTCGGCGGACGGCCGGTACGTCAGCCCGGCGCTGGACAGGATTGGCGTCGGGCGTAGTGGCAGGGATGAACAAGGCTGCTGCTGCCCACGGCGACTAGCCTTGGCGCAGGTCGGCTACAAGATTTGGCAGAACTGCAAACAAAGTACCCCGCTGGCTGAAGTTCTGAACGAACAATGGACGCCGCGGCCAGAGCCTTTTGCATGTCTCAGATTTTTGAGGGCTCTGCCTTCGCGCGTCCTCGCAGCCTGAAAGCGAAGTTGAGAGCCTCAAAATCAACGAGCTGCTGACAATTTGGTAGCATGCCCGGCAGCCTGCGCCGCCGTCTGCCAAACGAACCCCGTCGGATTGGAACGGTTGGATGTAGCTGGTTTATCGGTCATGTATTGAACGCCGCTCAAGCAAGCCTTAAATCATAGTTTACCCTGGACCAAGTGCTCACGCCGGTGTTCGAGTGCAGGTCAACTTCCACCCGTGTCTCAAACGTACAGCAAGCAAGTTCATGCCAAGACCATTATGTTTTAACCTTGGGTCGAGGTCACAGAGCACTGACTTTTGATAGTTTGCTCTTGAGACTGTTCCGGATTTCCCACGTCGACAAGTCCGCAGCCCAAGTGAAACTTACCGGAATCCTGGCGCCAGCAATACCGGGTGAAATGCGTGCATCTGAGACGAACAAGCACGAAGAATACAGGCCTGGCCAGAAAGTGTTGAATTCCGACGACTGCGCTGTGGTAGGAGTCAACAAATGAGCATCTGTAGCCGGCACTGAAATGTGGGTCAAATTACTGCAAGCTGCTCAGATCGAGCGGCGCAAGCCTTTCATCATCACATGGGAGAGCAGACAATAGCGTCAAAAAGTGTTCTACTGCACACTGCGGGAACCGCATGCATCGCCGCAGGCAGAATCGAGGCACAGTGACAAATTCGCGCACAGCAGAAAGGAAGAAATCAAAAATAAAACAGAAAAGGCCAAGTGTGTAACTTCGGCAGTGCGGTATGCTATGCTGTACCGGTGCTGCGAGTGGGCTGCAGTGATAATTATAGTGCAGAGAGCGTCTTTGCGGAAATTGGCCAAGCTGCAGGGAAGGCGAGGAGGATTGTTTGCGCGTGCCTGATTAGCCGCACCGCGAGCAGCAGCTGCTGGTGGAAAATGCTCCATCTCGGCAGCTTGACCGGTAGGCCCACAGCGGCAAGAGCAGCACGGCTCGACTCCAAAGCAGGTGCAATTTCAAGTGCGATTTTCCAGCGATCCGGCCCGCGTTCCTTCATTTTCCGCATTTACCGTTGGACTTGGTTTCGTTTGGTTTGATGGCTGTATTTTGTTTTTATTTTTAATTTGCGAGTTGGTTCGCCTGGTGCCAAAAAGCGAGATTCACGAGCTGGCTATTCTGTGGAACAGTGAGTGTGATGGACTGGTTCTTCCTCCTCATCCGCCTTCTTCTCGTCGTGGTTTTCCGTCGGTGCCGCCGTTATCAGTGGGTCTGGAATTGGTGATCCCGAAAGTTCAGCTGAATGACTATTGGTCGGAACAGTGCCTAGCCGAAGTGAGCTTGTGATAGAGTTCTATTGAGCGGGAAAAAGGTGACTGTCAAGCCAAAGGGTTCGGTCAGGTATCAGGTAGCCAAGGGTACGGATAGAAGGCTGGACATGGCAAATTTTAGGGCGTTTCCCTTGGATTCCCTCATGTATCCTTGGCCCTGACCGCTCCGCCTCGTCTGACCCTTTCGATCTTCCATATATCCAACCCTTCCTCTCCCTCCCCCACCATCTTCCCTTCCCTCTCCCTAACGTAGGATCACATCGCTTGACGTCGTATCAGTTGACACTACCATCCAATCCATCACTCTTCCCCCACCACACATAGCAACAGCGCTCGTGCCGGCCCCCTCTTCCACCCGGACAATTCCTCCCTCCACACCTGTTCAGTATCTCCAGGATCCATCTTAGCGTCCCTTTGCATCTTCCGAATAGCAGGACTCTATCTACATAGCTATCGTCTTTCTCCTATACCTTCGCATCTAACCAAATCCCTCGAGCTCATCGCCCACACACGGCGCACACTATTGACGGCGGAGTCTCATTGCATCTAAGCTCATCAAGCCTATCGAAACTCCAGACATTCGCATCTCGTTCACAATGGCTCCTCAGATTCTCACTTCGATCTACCCGGCTCTGCCCAAGGCGAGCTACTCGAACATCTTCGACTATGTCAGCTCGGAATCTGACGCTGGCCTCGCCGACAAGGTCATGTTCGTCCGCCAGGACGGCAAGGAATTCACGTAAGTAAATCCTGCTCTTTCATCGTTGTGTTCTCTCTCTCTTCCAACAGTTTCGGTCTTTTTCGTTGTGGTCTCCTCTTTGCCCAAGCTGGATTTCACACTTCACGGTTAGGCGTCATGCCATATATCAGTGTCTGCCTTGCCCCCGCAGGGTAGACCTGGAGTACGGATGATGCTGCCGAACTTCTTGGAGGCTCTTGGCGGCTCTACGATCAGTATGTTCAAGGGTCCACAGTCTCGCGATCGCTCTCGCATCTGTGTGCATACGTTGTGATTTGGTGTTTTGGGGGGCTTTGGCAGAGGGCGGACTCTGAAACAAAAGTGCTGAATGACGGATCTGCTGCAATCTGCGCAGTTTCTTCGTTCGCATTTTCAGAGACTGCGCGCCTGCCTCCACCATTTCACAACAAGTATCGCATGCAGCGTTGCTCTCGAGAGACGGACCTTGAACACCCGCTATTACGGATGATAAATCCTTCTTTTTGAGCTTCCGGCACGTTCAGCTGCTCCGTAGAGTTGCGGTCTCCGGCACGCCGGTCTTCAATCCTCTGCGCACAGCTGGCCCTGTCCGGGGTCGCGGGATGCAGGTGCGACAGTCGCACCCTGTTGGTTGGGTTTCCATGACAGGAGATGATCGGCTGCCGGTTAATGCTTGTTCTCAGCTGTGTCGCCGTCTGCGGGGGCTTGCAAAGCCACCAGCCAGCATGCCAGATATGAATCCCCAGCGGCCGGTTGCGGTGTTGGAGAGTCTTTTGATGCGGCCGATCCGTCATTGCACTCTGCTGCTGCTTTTGCCGCCGCACGCGTGCAGATCGTGGAAAGCGTTATCTCACTCTGCTGCCCTTTTTCCCAGGGAAATTCGGAAATTATTTCGGATTTCCAAGTCTAAAAGCACAGTGTTATGAAGAACGCTTCCTGCGGTCTGCAGACCTCACCGCCGACTGGAGAGGCTTAGCGACCCCGCTCCCGCTGTGTTGTTGTTTCAACACGTCGATCCCTCTGCTCCCGCGCCGCTTTACATGCCTGGTGCTGTTCATGCGTTGCATGCACGAGCAGGATCGCTGTATGACCCTGCCACTCATTGTGTATTCAACGGGCAGCTGGATTACAATGCGGCAACGGCAGCGGTCACATTGCTGGATTGCATGGTTGAAGCAGCTCACACGAGCGATGCTATCAACATTGTCGCAGTGTTGTGCCAACCTTTTTTGTGTTCACTGTCAGCAATTAGCTGCGCGAGCGATCGCTTCGAATCATGTCGATCTCTTTGGCAAAGAGCGCTGCTGCTGCTGCGTTGTGCTGCTGACGGTCTGCATGCAACTCTTCAGTTCCAAGCCGCAAATCGCGTCTCCCCAATTTGGACTCGATATTTCGAGGAAATTCGAAAAGGGGCACGAATCCAGGGCGGATTTCCGGCGACGGCTGACGAACGAGCCTTGGTGTGCACAAGCGAGGATTGCGTCAAAAATCGGCATGCCGCTGTTTCACGTCGCACCCTCTTTCGCTCTCTATTTTGGCTCCATACAAATTTCCCCTTGGCCCTCCCTGTCTCTGCTGCCTCTGCTTCTCTACGCGTCATGACTGCTGCCATCCGTGCCATCCCAACGGAGATTGGCAGCAGCTCATGTGCGAATAACGCTCACGAAAATCGGAAGGGATCTGCGTGTTTTGGAACCGCGCTGCTTCTACTTTTACCCTCGATTTTCAACTCCGCGGCCAAAGCCACAGATGACGTTGCTCGTTGCTCGCCGGTTATGCGATGCGTTTCACTGCCTTGTCTTTGCAGCGCAGGGTAGGCGAGCTTGACAAACGGCCCACTCCTCACTGCGGAGTACCATGGCGTGGCTCACCTCGCGTGACTTCAAAAATGCCTCCACAGTTGCTTTCGGTTGCTGCGCGTGGGAGAACAGACTGCGGCTTTGAGAAGACCACACCACGACACCTTTTCACCAGTTTGGGACCATGTCCTTCTCGATCTTTGGATCCGCATGCTGACCTCGACATTCTATTTTTTCACATTTCACAAATTCTCTGCAACCCTCGATTTCTGACACTCGAACGATTCCCGATCTTTCTCCCGATTGATCGTTGTTTGTTGCATCTGCCTCTCTTTGGCGCTACATGATGGTGCTGATCACTCCTCTAATCTGAACATTCACCGTTCGCAGACATGGTCAGGTTGTGCACGAAGCACGCCGCCTGGCATGGACCCTCAGACACAAACTTGGCCTGCAGCCCCGTCAGCGTGTGGGTATTATCTCGCCCAACCACACCATGTACCCCATCTACGTCTTTGCCGCCGAGGTGGCTGGCCTCGTCACCGCCCCCGTCAACCCTGCATTGACAGTGGGTGAGCTCGCCAAGTCGCTCCAGCAGGCTTCGGTCGATATTGTCCTTACTCACCCCTCGTGCCAGAAGAACGCACGTGCAGCTTGGGAACAGGCCAAGGCTGCCATGGGCCGCTCCACCGGTCCCGCTGACGCTGCCAGCGAGGGTCTCTTCATGTTCGATGATGCCGATGAGCTCCTCGTCGGTGAGCAGGGCGAGCCAGACCTTCGAGCTCAGCTCACTGAGAACGAGCTCGAGTCGTACAAGGTCGAGGATCCTGCCAAGGAGACCGCCTTCATCATGTTCTCTTCCGGTACCTCTGGCACCGCCAAGGGTGTCGAGATCACTCACTCGAATGTCATTCACAGTGTCATGGCTCTCGTTGCCACTCACGACGACTACTTCGGCCGGAAGGATGTTCAGGTCGGCTTCCTTCCCTTCTACCACATCTTCGGTCTCATCAAGCTCATGCACCACCCCTTCTACATTGGTATGAAGATTGTCATTCTTCCCAAGTTCGGCCTCGACCTCTTCTGCGAGAAGATTCAGGAGTACAGTGCCACCGCCTCGTTGGTCGTTCCTCCAGTCCTGCTCCAGCTCGCTAAGAGCCCCGTCCCGGAAAAGTACAACATGTCGAGCCTCAAGTGCGTCCAGTGCGGTGCTGCTCCTCTGTCGGCTGAGCTTTTCGAGCTGCTCGAGAAGAGGTACCCGGGTATGGCCGTGCTCAACGGCTACGGCCTCACCGAGTCGCTTCCTTCGGTCATCTGCTCCGGTCCCAAGGAGCTGCCCAACTCCAAGGGTGCAGCCGGCCGAATTGCCCCCGGTGTCGAGGTTCGTCTTGTCTCTGAGGACGGCCACGATGTTGGCCAGGAGCAGGGTAGGGAGGGTGTTCCCGGTGAGGTCTGGCTGCGTGGTCCTACCATCATGAAGGGCTACTTGGACAACGAGGAGGCCACCAGGGATGCCTTCACCGAGGACGGCTGGTTCAAGACTGGTGATGTCGCTGTCATGAGGAACACCGAGATCTTCATCGTCGACAGGATCAAGGACTTGATCAAGTTCAAGGGCTTCCAGGTCAGCCCCGCCGAGCTCGAGGCGGTAGTCCTCAGTCACCCCGAGGTCGCCGATGTTGCCGTCTTCGGTGTTTGGTGCCCCGAGCAGATGACCGAGACTCCCAGGGCCTGCATTGTCCCCAGAAACTTGGAGCTGCTCAACAAGCCCGACGAGTGCATGGAGTTGGAGAAGCGGGTGCGCGCACACGTTGACAAGCTCGTGGCCGCACACAAGAAGATCCGCGGCGGCATCGAGTGGGTCGCCACCATCCCCAAGAGCCCCAGCGGCAAGATCTTGAGGCGTCTGTTGAGGGACGAGGCAGCCAAGAAGGACGTCCAGAACCAGCTCAAGTCAACCCTCGTCACGACACTCGCGGCCGTCAACAACACGGACAACAACGGCAACGAAGACGATGCGAGGGAAAGCATCTTTTCGCCCATCTCGCCCGTCGCTGCTGCTTAGTTAGTCGTCCCGTCGTAGTCATTGTTTGTCGTTTGTTGTCTAATGCATTTTTTATCGGCCGCATCCCCCTTTCGGACATTCACTTTTTTTTCCCCTGCATACTTGTCCGCTGATTTTTTCCCGTTGTATATTATCTCTATCATGGTTTTGGTTAACGTAGATTCTGTGAAAACTTTAGATGAATGGGTGGGTGGGGACTGTGACTAGAGCGAGTGCAGTGTGGCAGTTTCTTGGTTTGACTTGGGCTTTCACTTGTTTTGAGTCAGAAGACGAGATCGAGGCTGAGGGGAATTAAGTCAGATCGGGATCCGCAAATCGGCGATTTGAGATGAATGCGAAGGAATGCATGTGTTTGTCCTGCATGCAGCCCTGAATCTCAAGTTTGGATCGGCACGACAGCTCACGAGTGCGTTGACTATGACACAGACGACAAAGCCGAGAGGTGGAAGAAGAAGCGTGTCGTCTATCTTATTGCGACAGAGTATACGAAAGAAAGACAGAATCAAGTGGGGGAGAAGTCTATACACGGATCCACTTGAACATCCAGTTAGCCATCCAGAGTCCGCCGTCATCCAACACTCTGCTGTACGGCTCTACTACGACCAAACTTGCGGGTACCACCACTGAGAACAGGACGCCGAGGATCGCTGCTTCGCTGGTCCAACCCAAGCTGACTGTGAGGTAGTGTCTCATGAAGCTTCCGAGACTCAGCATGACTGTGCCGGAGACGAGCGCGATGGAGAAGGCCCACCTCCCCAGGTACGCCAGTACTTTGCTCCCGAGTACGCGTTGGGTGCGGGGGGAGAGTTCGATGAGGTACAACACGCCCGTAGCGACTAGCCAGTTATCGTATCGCGGGATGGCGACGACGGACGGGTCGTTGCCGTAGCTGAGCTTGCCCGTGTTGCCGTCGACGTGTGCGTGTAGTTCGTTATTGGCGTCTTGGGGCAGCGCCGCGATCCAGAGGTACTTAAACGCAGTGCCGATAATGAGGAAGATCGCCCCGGGCACCCAGGCGGGGATGTGGTGCGACGCACGGCGGTTCAGCGGAATCCCCTTGGCCGGCAGGAGTTGGAGGTACACAGTGCTCCATTCGGCAAACAGCAGACCGGTGAGAGTGTACCACGAGAAACGGCCGACCCACGCAGTGGTGAGGATAAACAAAACCATCCCCAGGTTTTTGTACCTGAAAATGGTGTATGGCAAGGCGAATGCGAGGATGATCGAGACGTACGTCTGCTGGAACAGGACCGGGATGATCCACAGCGTGCCGCTGGGTGGGATGAACGTTGTCGCTCGAGCGTTGACAAAGTACGTGGGGGACGAGAAGAAGAAGAGGATAGAGTTGAAGTACTCGATCGCCGAGTTCCACTGCGTGGGAGGCTGGGCGAGTTGGTTCTGCGTTGCGGTGGCCAGCTCGGGGGCGTATTTGAAGCCGCCAACGGCAATCACCATTGTCACCAGCGCGAGCGTGACAGCCATGGGCAAAATGAATCGGAAGGGGCGCTTGAAGGCCGCACCCGAGAGCGCGATGGCTACCCTTCGCTCAATGAATGTTTGCAAAGATGCACGCCCAGAGAGGATGATGAAGAAAGCAGCCTGCAGGTGGCCGTCGAAGAGGAGGGGGGATGCGGCTTTGCGCAGGATGTTCTGCCAGGCGGGCGCCGAGTTGACGAACTGCGCTGGGTAGATGCCGTCCAGATCGCGATCAGCGACCACGGCAGGGGCAAAGATGCGGAAGAAGGTCCACACCAACACCTGCAGTCCGAGGATGCCCCTCAAGCCCTCGATCCAGGCGATCCTCTCGCTGCGCTTGTTGCGGCCTTCATCGTGGCTCTTGTCTTGGGAAATCGCACCGGTGGTGAGGCCAAATCGAGCGTCGCCTTGGAGAATCAGATAGCCACGCTCGTCGTATTCCTTGTTGTCGCTGCTCGCGTCTTTGCCGGACGTTTGCTGCTTGGCTGGCTTGCTCTGAGATGCTCCTTTGCGCAGCGAGAGATCACGTCGCACTGTAGCCTCGGTTGGAGGCGTTTGTGGCTGCGCTTGGGTCCAAGCCGGGTGCGGTGCGACTGCGATCTTTTCGGGGTCCTCTTGACTGGGGAGAGGAGGAACGGGCTCCGAGGTGGTAGGGACGGGTTTGCGTCGGAGTGACTTGCGCGTAGCAGGTAGCTCTGCGGACAGAGAGTATCTTGACGCCATCCTTGCTGGTATCTACACTTGGTGTGTAAGTGAACGCGGTAGAGTGGTGATGGCGAGAAGGACGGGTGTGATGGTGATCAACGGACTGCAAGACTCAACGTCAAACCAAAGTCGAATCGAAACGGAGAGTGGAGGGTAACAGCCCTAGCGAGTGGGCTTTGGGAGCAAGGAACGTGTGCGGCAGGATTCCTGCAGTTCACAGACATACAATTTCAGACAAGGTGCGGACTGCAGACTAAGACACTAAGTTACTGCTAGCAAGAGCGACTTTACCGACTGCAAACAGGGGGAAGGCGGTGTCCCTTGCTGAACCGTCTGATCGATCGATTGAGACGACCAGGCTTGTAGGGAGCACACAGTAACTTGGTCCCCAAATTTAGCGTCTACCATGCCCTGTGCTATATGGACTTGCAAAATTTTGGACAGCCGCATTTGGGCGTAGGCCCGCATGTGTCACAGCCCACCACTAAGTGCGCGTTGAACTGTGCCCGAACGAAATTAACACTTTTGCGCCTCGAGCTGCGTTTTGTCCGTGTCACTAGCTGAACAACTAATTCACGAGCAACAAGAACAGGTCGACCAGGACGGGCCATGGTCGGTGCCGTGGAATGTCTCGGGAGAATGTACAACCACGGGGTTCGCGGTGTGGTGCGAGAGCCCACACGAGACATAGCTACATTTGCTATGCATCGGTCCGCCTGAATCCAGCCCAGGTAGGGGAATGTTTGGCATGAAAAAGTCGCCGTCCCTTTTTGCAAGCAAAAAATTGCGCGTATGGTTAACAGGGCAAACCTGGGTGATCTGTCAAATGACCAAACAAATCGGCAGGCGTGCAGAAATGCAGTGTGTGACTTGCAGTGCAGTAAATGAATTTGGTTGTTTAATTTAGGATAAAGCGGCTAAAGGGGGCCGCGCTCTCGGTTCGCTCAACCAAATTCACCGCTTAAGCTGTGGTCCTCGCCAGTCGTGTGTTTTCCGACAGCCGAGTAGGGAGCGGGTCTTACTATCTCATCATGTCCATGGTCCCCCCTTTGTTGTCGGTCTTAGACACACGGGTTTGTTAGATTCAGCCACACAATCAAGGCGCCACTCATGCTCTGGTTCATGGGAAAAATCACTTTAGCGGACAAGTTTCGAGTCGCCGTCTCTCCGCTTCTAGCCCCTCCCAGCGCCCATCCTCGAAGCATAGCGTCATTCAGCTCATGCGATGAACGGATCTTCATGATTGCCCCAAGCTTGGCCGTACCGAGTTCGACTCCCAAGATCGATCGCTGTGACGAGAGGTCAGCCCTCAGACCGCTTAGGAGGGCCTAGTCGGCTCCCAAGCAAGCCACATTCGGCTTGAATGCCTGGGCGTCGCTATACCGTTCCATATAACCAATGCCGACGGTAGTCTCGTCCGACAGAGTGTTGCCCCTTGCTACTCGGAGCGAGCCCCCAATACACCTCGCTCCGGCTTGCGACTTTACTTAAGATGGTTCCCGCCGGGGTTGATGCTGTTCTCATCGGGTTCAACGTCCGTCTTCATGTGATATGATGTGCTGTTCCATGCTTTTGAGAGGGAGAACTGCGGTGAGCCGGCTTCCATACTCCCAAGCGAGAGTCCTTGTTTGCTAAGCACTCGAGTGCTCACTGCACGTATCACCAAGCAGCGAAGTTGGGAAGAACAGGAACACAATGCCAAGAGATTCGTCTTATCGACGGTCCAGATGGAGCGGAGTCGAATGTCGTGAGAAATTATGAGAGCCAGTGTCAATTTCCGCTGAAACGTGCAAGCAAGCCCTCCGACACGGAAACCCTAGGTACATTGTGCATACTAGAACTCATTCGACAGTTTCGAGACTTGTTCAATGTCTTCGGAATATGTCCCCCGACGACATCGAGAACCTTTGCCATCAAACATCCTCTTCCTCCACTTGATCTATTCAGAAAAACTTCATCCCTCATACCATCATCTCCTTCAGACTCATCAGGACGATCCAAGTCTGACTATCCTCCACAAAGGCACCGACAGGAGCGCACCAACGTCGCTTCCAGCCTAAACCACTCCAGCCATGCATGTGGATAACGACCCCGAATATGGTCCCGATTTTGGCGACGTTCACCACGAGTTCTACAACGACAAGAGCCGCAAGCCTATCGTTCGCAAGAGCGGCTCGGGTCGCTTGAGCAACTTGAAGCTCTGGTGGAGCAAGCAGCCTCGATGGCGCAAGATCGCTTACATCGCCATCCCCGTAGTCATCATCCTCGCCCTGATCCTCGGCATTGCACTCGGCGTCAGCCTGAACAAAGACGAAGAAGACCCCAACCCCTCCACGGACTATGTCCCTTCGACCATCGACGGCTCGCGCGCCTCGCTCCTCCAACAGGGCTATTGGTACACTGCACCCCAAAATGGGACGAACTTCAACTGGACCTCCGCCGACCCGCAGCTGGGCGCGTACTCGACCAACACTCAAGGTGTCGATATCATGATCAACACGGCGCAGCAGAGTCAGCAGATCGACGGGTTCGGAGGCGCCCTGACGGACAGTTCGGCGTTCTTGCTGAGCCGGCTCAAGACGAGGCAGCAGAGCTTGTACAACCGCGTCATGGACTTTATGTGGAACAACGCCACCGGTGTTGGCATCACTCGCGTCAGTATGGGCGCTTCCGACTTCTCCGTGTCTTCAGAGTATAACTACATCCCCTCCCCTCCCGACTTCAACGCCGCCGCGGACGAGGTGAACAACCCGAACACGCTGCTGTCGAGCTTCTCGATCCAGAACACGCAGACGAGCCAGTACACTATCCCCGTCCTCCTGGATGCGTTGCAGCGCAACCCGAAGCTGAAGGTGATGCTGTCGCCCTGGTCGCCACCGGCGTTTATGAAGAGCAACAACACTATGGACGGCGGCGTGCTGCGCGATGACTCCTTCATCCCCGTCCTCGCGCAGTACTACGCCCAGACCGCCTCCGCGTTCCGCAACGCCGGGGTCACACCTTACGCCCTCACACTCCAAAACGAGCCGTCGCATTCCGCGGCGTATCCGTCGATGGGGATGACGGCGCAGCAGCAGTCGTCGCTCGCGGTCGCGCTCAGGGCGCAGCTCAACATGCACGCCCTGTCCAACGTCCAGATCTGGGCGCACGACGATAACTATTCGGGCTACCAGACTGCCGCGGACATCGTGAATGCAAATGCGAGCGTCATCGACGCCGTCGCTTTCCATTGCTACCGCGGTGATCCTTCGCAGATCGGGAGTTTCGAGCAGGCGCTCAACCGCGGCGTCGCAGTGCCTAAGATCCACATGACTGAGTGCACCGGTACCAGCCCCTCGAGCCGATGGTCCGGGATCCAGGGATGGCTGAGCAACATCTACTGGCCCGTCAGCGACCAGAATGTCCGCAGCATTATTCAGTGGAACCTCGCGCTCGACTCGGGGTACGGCCCGCACCTCGCCTCATCCTACTGCTCCACGTGCTCCGGCTCGCTAACTCTTTCCTCAAAGTCGAACACGCAGAACCCATACGTCAAGTATAACGACCAGATGTTCCTCACCGCCCACTTCTCGTCCGCATCCACGGACCTGACGAATGTAGGTGGAGGACAGGCGGTCATGGTCAGTTCCAACCAGGGCAGACAGCCGACGCTGAGCAGTGCCGATTTGCAGTGTCTGAATTGGAACGCTTACGCCGCCCCGCTGAATGGAGGGAGTCTGCAGAACGCGAGTAACGCCAACAATGCTCAGGCGACAAGGAGGGTCGGGCTGGTGGTGGCGAATACGTGCCAACAGACAAAGAGCGTGGTGGTTAGCAGCGATGGCAGGCAGACCACAATCCAGGCACAGCAGGGCTTGACGACATTCGTCTGGACCGCTCCCTAATTCTTCCACCGCTCAGACTTTCGCATTCATTCCATGGACTCGCACACTTTCTCGTTTCTTGTTTGGCTGTATTTCTGTATATTGCAATCCCGTTCTACTACCAAGACAGCAAAGTCGTTGGTTGACTGACTGTGTGAAGATGTGGACTTCTTGTGGAGCTACGACCGTTTCATGCGTTTCGTCTTTCCACTGCCTCCCGCCTCGCGCTTGTCGAGATTGACCTGATTCCTCCTCTTCCTCGCGGCGTGGTTCTTTCTATTCCTGTTCTCATTCCTCTTCACCTTCAACTCTGGGTTCTGAATGCCCCTCATCAGCCTCTCGGTCTTCCTCTCCTCTCTTTTCTTCTGCTGTCTCCTCTTCAACCCGGAATAAATCTTGTTAAATCTGCCTACGTCGACGAGCGATTGCAGGTGCGATTGCACCTCGATCGCGAGCGCTTTGAGCTCATCTCCACCGGAAGGGGGGGAGGAGGATTCGACGATGCGGATGATCGGCGAGAGGATGTGCGGGAGGATGTGCGGGAGGAGGGAAGGGGGGAGGGAGGAGGAGAGCGCGGCGAAGAAGCGCAGGATCGAAGAAGGCGCAAGTGTCCAACCGGGTGGTTTGGATTGGGCGAGAGAAAGACGGCATTGGAAAGAGAGGCGAGAGACGAGCCAGCGCAAAGGGTCGGAAGTGATGGTGGAGGGTGTGTCTAGGGCGGCTTCGTGCGAAGAAGTGTTTTCAAGAAGCGTCTCGTCATCCTCTTCTTCCTCGTCGTCTTCTTCTTCCTCGTCATCGTCGCCGTCTTCGTTCTCGTTGCCCTCAGAGTCGGCGTGAGCCCTCTTCTTCCCCTCACCATCATCCTCGGCCTCCTTTTCAATCTGCACCTCCTCGAGAGCAGGGCGGTCGACGGGGAACAGTGCGAAACACCTTGCGATCCACACGAGATTCTTGACCACCTGCAGCGAGAACGTGTCATCAAGCTTATCTGAACGCAACTGGAGGCAGCTCTTCTTCGCCGCATCCACCAACGCCGGCAGCGAAGCGATGGGGTCCTGCTGCACGGCGACCATCGCCGGCGCGGAGGGTTCGCGCTGGGCGTACAGCCCGCCGAGGAGGCGCGATGCCGAAATCCGCACCCACTTGTGCGGGAATAGCAGCAACCGGCGCACGGCATTGTTCGCCTCGCTCGAAGCACCACCACCGCCCAGCGCAGAGCTGATCCGGCCAAGAGTTTGCAGACAGTGGTAGGGGAGTTGCCAGTCGAGCTCGATCCCCTCAAACCCGAACGCCCCAGCGTCGGAGTTCTCGAGCGATTCGAGGTCGTCCGCACACTCGACGAGCACTTTGCTGACCACGCGCAGCGCGTTCTCCGCCCACACGCCCGCGCGTTGGGGCAGTGCCTCGAGCAGCAGTCCGTAGATCTGCACACCGACCCTCGCCAGTTCCGGTTTCGCCTCCTGCTGCGCCCACGCATCGACCATGAGCGCGGTCTTGTCCTGCTGCGCATCGGTCATTGCACGCACGAGCGTCGAGATGAGGCGCGCCGCTTTTTCGCGGCACTTGGCCGAGCTGTCGTTCGCCAGCACCATCGCGAGCGCGACGAAGAGCATCTCGGCGTATTCCTGCAGTAGCTCGTCGCCAAACTTGTTGAGGATGGCGTCGGTGATCTCGAGCACCGAGAGCCGGCCGGACTCGTGTTCGTACGCCAGGTTCTTGGCGAGGAACCCGATCTGGTTGCGCAGCCTCTGCTTGCCCTGCGGGTAATCCAGCAGGAATTGGAGGTATGTCGATCTGCAAAGATCGCGAACCGAGTCGGATTGGTTAGTGACCATCATCTCGGCGACCTTGTCCATGGTGTCGTACACCTCGGCGACCACGAGCCGCCTTGAGACGATGGCGCGGAGGAGACCGAACAGCGTGTTCTGCACTGCAGGCTCCTCGAGGTCCGGCGCGATGAGTTTGAGTAGGCCCGAGAGGTGGGTTTCCGAGAGCGAGGCCTGCTTGCACTCGCGCAGGATCGCAGTGAGCGTGCGAAATGCGATTTGGACGATCTGGGACTGCGGCGAGCCGTACTGGTGGATAATCCCAAAAATCTGCTTGATGAACACCGGCAAGGCTTTGTCGACGCGCGAAACGGGGACTTTGACGATCTGTGCGATTGCACGGAGCGACAGCTCGAGCACGGACGATTCGTTAGCATATGCTGCCTCGCCGACGATGTTAACCATAGCATTGAGCTTGGCGAGCACCTGCTCGTCGGAGAAGTCGAAGCGCTCACGACGGAGCGAGGTGACGAGCATCTCGAGTCCGAACGCGACAAATTTGTGGGCGTTGCGAGAGTAATGGTCCTTGCCTGCAGTCGCGCCCTCTTCGACGTCCTTGCGCTTGAGAAAGACCGCATAGTTGTACAGCGTCGCGGACTTGTGGCGCGAGGCGGCTTTGGTCTCGGGCTTGCGCGCTTGCAGGAAGACGGCGTCGCGGCGAATGAGGGTAGCGCACAGCGAGAGGAAACGGTTCGAGTCGAATTGAGGGTTGGCAGGGATGCCACTCGAAATGCGACGCAGACACTCCTCTACCTGTCGCACCACCTTGGGGATCTCAGTCTGCTGCAAGATGTCTCGCAACGGCTGCAGGACTTCAGCCATGCGGTTGGGCGTGACAACACGCGAGACTTGCTCGAACGTGTCCATGCTCTTACTGTGCTTGACTTCGCGGTACGTGGTTTTGCTGCCAATTGATTCACGGTCGTCGGCAGTCTGGCCAAAGATGTCCTCGACGGCGATCTCGATGATCTCCTTAGCGCCTTGGTCGAGCGAAGTAAGCGGCTCGTCCTTGCTCGTCATCAAGTGCGTCAAGACCGAGTGCACAGTGAAGGCGAGAACGGCTTTCTGCGGCCCGCGCATGAGAGCACGGCGCATTTCTCGCAAGAACTCGGGCAGGAAGCTGGCGCCGAGGGTGGACATGACCTTGCATGCGGTTTCACGAGCAAGGTCACGCGTATCCTGCGCCTTGGCACGGAAGACGTTCGAGAGCGTCTTGAGCAGCTTGGAGATCTGGGTCTGGCGTTGGCTGGCAGGAAGGCACTGGGCAACGCGAACTACTCCCACAGCGATGGGCAGTCGCGTGGAGTCTTCCGTCTCATCCTTCTGCTCCAGATACGCCATAAGGCGGGGGAGCAAACGAGTGGTCACGGCATCGAGGATCTTGACTCGATCGGCCTCCTTGCCTTCCTTCGCCGCTTGTGCCTCTTCAGCATCCACCTCTGCCTCGTCTGCACCTTCTTCATCCTCGGCATCATCTTCGATCGTGGTCTCCTCTTCCATGCCAAAGTGGAAGTTATCCAGAATCGCCATGGCCGTGCGCACCATGATGCGCTCTGAAGCACCCTTCTTGTTCGCCAGCTTGAGGTACTGCCACAAGAGCGAGTTGTATGGACCCCATGTGAGCTGACCGGCGAGCAAGCCGAGACTCGTGATGACCTCGGTGACCAAGTTGTGATCGTTGAGCTCAACACTGCCGGGCATGAGGAAGTGGCCGAGCACGGGCGCGAGGATGTCGCTGATAGTGTGGCTCTTCATGCCGCCCTTAGCCGCCTGTTCCGGCAGACGCTTGACTGCCCTCGTCCTACGGTGTAACTGAATGTGATGGATGTTATTAAAGAAGTTCACCTCGGCATCGCCACCACCCAGCAGACCCGAGAGCTCGGCCATGACGTCGCATCCAGACAGCTTTTTGGCAGCCGACGACATGACTGCAACTACATCGCGGCGGACCAACTCGGACCGGTTGCGAACTGCCTTCTTGAGCCCGGGCCAGACAGCCTGCAAGAACAACGCCATCGATTCTCCCTCGACCTCGGCGCCCGAGTCGCATTCAGCCGCAGTCTGACTGATAAATTTGACCAAAGACGCATTAGCGTTGCTCCTGACCGACAGCTCCTCGGGATCTGAGATGAGGAAGAGCATGTTGTGCACCAGCGGCTGCCACTCTCTGACAGTGATGTGGGCGTCTTCGGCATTGATCGCGTCGAACGCGGCGAAGAGCTGGTCGAAGTCTCTCTCCTCGATGCGCCTCTTGCTCAGCGCATTCAACTGCGAACACCACTTGACGACTCTGCTGAGCTCCTCATCTACCTCAGCACAGCGCACAAACGCAGCGCTAAGCACCTTACGGGACTCCGCGTTACGAAGCAGCGAGAAGAGTCCGCTGAGCATGACGAAGGTTGTTTGGAACATCTCCGAGTTCTTGTTCTGGAACTCTGGGATGAGCGAGAGCAGACGCTCGAAGATGGCCAGCAGCTCGGTCTTGGTGCGTTCGGGAACGAGGAAGTTTGACTTGCGCATCATGGGACTGAGCAGCTTGACGAGGTGAGTGGCGTCGGCGGGGTCGGTAACGAAGGGCGAGAGGGCTGCGAGCAGCGAGATCTGGCGACGCAGGAGGTCGTCTCTGCCCATGGCAGCCGCAGCGGGGCCGACGGCGGTCGACGCCTGCTCGATGAGTGGCGAGACGCAGTTGAGGAACACCGAGGCATGCGGCCTCACGAGAAGGTCGACCAGCGGCACTTGCTTGCCCTTCGCACTACTGCTGACATCCATCCCATCACCCTCAGCAGAGGCGGCGGCGAGAACGCGCTCGGCAATGTCCAGCACGCTGCTGATAGCCGATGGTTTGACCATGGGCGCTGAAAGGATGGCATAGATGCTCGGCAGCACCGTTGAATCGTACGTGCCAAGGAGCGGAATCGTCTCGGCCTGGCCCGACCATACATGGAAGAGCTCGAGCAGCGCAGATGGGCTCTGGCTCGATTCGATCTTGAGCGCTTCGAGTCGTGGCGAGATGAGCTCGGCGAAGATAGCCGGAAGGTATCGGTCCCATTGGAAAACAGTCGCGGCTTGCGGCTTGCCATAGAAGTCGCAGAGACGCTTGTAACCTGCCTGACGTACCAAACGAGCACGCGATGTCCGAGCAGTCAACGGTTTTGCGACGTCGGCAGAATCGCCCGATGTGTTTTCATTGTGAACCTGGACCACGGCTTGGTGGGCATGGTAGGTGAGGTTGAGGGCCACCGAAATGAGGCGGTCCCAGTAGGGGATAAGATTGACGCCGATCTGCTTGACGACTTCTCCGAGCAAAGTCAGGTAGCCGACCTGGCGACGAGTCGAGGCAACGGGACCCTTGGAGACAAATTCGAACTTGTCCTTTGATCCAACGGGAGGGCGAGCCTGATCACCGAAAGGGGCGAGCATAAGATCGACGAGCGTGACGAGCTCTTCCGAACCCACATCTGCAAGCGCACCAAGCACCGCACCACGACGAGCCCTCTGCCCAGCACCACTCGTGCGGTTTCCTCGCCTCGAGAGCAAGGCACCGAAGAGCAAACGAATGACCAGAGGCATGAGCACCGGCCTGTGGTATGGCTGAACTACATTCGAGTCCGATGAGAGTGTGAAGGTAGTCAATGTGTCGCGGAAGTTGCCTGCCTCGAGTAGATCCTTAAGCTTCGTCGCATAAGGCAGAACAGCCTCGTCCTTCCAGGTCAAAATCGCCTCGAGCGCGAGCTTCTGCACGGACACCTCGGCGGTGGCGCACAAGCTGAGCAAGTAGCTGTGCAACTCGCCCGACCGAGACAGTGCTTTGGGGTTCTTGAGCTTGCCCAGCACTTCAAGATAGGCATTGAGCTGAGCCTGACGGTCCTTCTTGCCCAGATTCATTGCAGCGGGATCTTCAACTTGCTTCTCACCATCCTCCTCGGCATTTTCTTCATCATCGTCGTCGTCGAGAGGCGAGAGAAGTACACCGGCAAGATTGCGCGGTCCAGCATCGCGGAAGAAGATGTGGACAAAACGGGCATTGTTGCGCTCGACAATGGACGCGACTTCGCAAAGGAGCTTGAGGATCTGATGGCGGTAGTTGATGAGGTCCAGGCGTGCGTCTGGCTGTTGAGCCTCAATACAGGCTTGCAGCGTGGTGGTCAGAGCAGCCTTGCCATGGTTGTTGATGTGGGAGCTGGTACGGGCGTGCTCGATGCAGCTCCTGACAGCCTTGCGCCTTTCAAGCAGAATGCCGTCTTGGAATTGCTTGTCGTCATCGATACCGGCGATCTCGCTCTCGTCCTTGAGCACGCGGTCAGGTTCAACTTCGTCCGCGTCCACAGCTTCCGGATCTTCCTCATCACCTGCACCGGATGTCGTCCAGACCTCTGGCACTGAACGCGATTCGGCGGAATCGAGTTGTCGACCAGCCTCGAGTTCAGCGATGGCGATACCGAACAGAGCATCTTCCGCGGTCCTCTGACCGGATCCAACGATGTCTGCGATGGCCTTAATAGCCTCAGCCCAGACGGGTCGGAGGTTGATCTTGAGGTTGGCTACGAGGTAGCGAAGCACCAGAGCATCGCGCTGGGCATAGCGCTGCACATCCGCGGCCTTGTAGGCGGCAGCAGCGCGGCCAAGATCTCGGCCCACACTTCGCATACGGACGTTGCGGTCGCGAATGCTGGCGACTGTGAGTGGTGAGCGCTCAACTTCGACGAGCTTGTCGATGAAAGTTCCACTGCCGCCCAGCTCTTCAGATTCGATCATGGCGAGGATCTCGAGGGCTGCGAGACGGATCACAGGGTCCGAAGACATGGTCGCGTGCGATAGAGGCTCCAAGACATCATCCATCCTGGGAAGCTTGGGGCGGAGACGAGCAGGACAAGATGCAAGGTACTTGCTCAAGCCGTGAAGCGTGCCTCTATGCCAAGAAGCGCACTGAATCACACGCTCAAGTGGCAGGCGGTCCTTGAGGAGCTTGGCCGTAGCATCAAAGGCATGACCCGAGCTTCGCTCTTGCAAGATGGCGAGGCATTCGAAAGCGAGTCCGACGAGAAGGGCGGGGTTGACGATGTACTCGCCATAGCTAGCGCGGACTTGATCCTCCGAAGCAAAGTATACATCGGAGAGCAAACCGTCGAGGAGCAGCTGTGCGATCTGACTGGCGAAAGTTGCTGCGGATGCGGTCTTTGGGACAGTCGGCAGGCGAAGGGCAGGAACGAGCGGCTCGAGAGCTTGCTGATCAGCGAGTACGCTAGAGACGGCAGACTTGGCCTTGGACTTCTTCGACTTCTCCTTGGCGCAGAAGAGCGAGACGAGCTTGCCCAGACGCATTTCGATCTCGTCAGCGACGTGCTTGGACCAGCGAATCAGCAGAGGGCTCGGGTGCGAGGAGCGGAGCTCATCAAGCTGTCCGAGATTCTCCAGACGCTCGAGTAAGGTGAAAGCCTGGTCCTTGCTGTGTGAGGAGGCGGATGCTGATGCTACGGTTTCGGCTGTGGACGTAAGGACGGAGGGGAGGACGAACTGCTTGAATCCGCTCCATTCGAGGGCGGGCTGAGCCAAAGCTTCGACAAGCCCGCTGAACTCGGGCCAGAGAGCCTGTCGCTGCTCGAGCAGGTCCTTGGACTTGTGGACAGAGGGAACGGGTGCGACCAAGTCGACGAGCTTGATACCTGGGCCGAGGAGGTCCTGTAAGCGGCCAATGGGAACTGACAGGGCGAGCAGGGAGACCAGAGACGTACGGAGTGCCGCACCTTGTATTGCTTGGACCGCATCGTGAAGGAAGAGAGGCGAGAGGCGGAGGAGCAGGACGAAGAGGGCTGGCTTAACCTGGTCAGCCACTCGTGTACCTTTCCTGACACCGACAGCACAAGCGAGCCATTCGACGGACTGTGTGAGGTGAACGATATGCTGAGGTGTGCTGTTCTCGTGTGCTAGATCCGACTGATTCGAGTCTACCAGACTTGAGAGGAACTCGAGAACTGGCGCAAAGTGGGTAGCGTTGCAGTGATGGACGAGAGCTGTGATCGTTAGACGACCGAGGATGAGGATGGTCAAGTGGCGGTATTTGGCGACGGATGAGTTGGGCGCGGAGCGAGAAGGACGGAGGAGAACGCTGAGCAGCGAGATGCACTTGGAGTGAAGACGTCGTTCGAGGGACTTGCATCCTTCGACCCAGATACCTGCGATACCTCTGGAGAAGCGCACCGACGGTCGCTTTGACGGTTGGCGGCGGTAGTGAATGTGTCGGTCCTCGTCGTGCAGCATGGTCTCGAGATCGGCGAGGATGCGTGAGGTAATATTCTGAAGCTGTCGACCGCGGGTCTTGCGGAGGAGATGCGCGAACGCTTCCGAGGCGAAGCGTCTTGTGAAGGGGGAGATGCGCTGAAGCCTGGTGTTTCTAACAGGAGCAGCAGAATCAGTAGCGTTGCTCGATTCTCCATTCTCTTGCTCGGTCGTTGGCCCTGCAACATCGTCAGCATCCTCTTGCTCCTCTTCATCCTCATCCTCGCTTTCCTCTTCTGCGATCTTTTGCTGCGCATCCTTGGCCACGATCGGCTTCCAGCCAAGGTAAGGACGAATGACGTGCCATGTTTCGACCAAGCGAGCCGTTCGCTCATCGACCTCTTCCGCCTCTGCCTCTTCATCGATCATCTCCACATCCTGCCCGACAACTTCGGTAGCTTCTGCGTCGTCCAGAAGCACGTCTTGACCGGAGCGAGCGACGATCTCCTTGCTGACAACGAATGGGCTGACGGCCTTGAGGATCCAGGCAGATGACTGGAAGCCGCGCTCGACAAGGTTGGCGGCTGCTCGCTCGTCGCCGTTGGTAGTGTCCTTTGTGGTAGTGGTGATGTGAACTGCGCTCTTGAGCATGAGCGGATAGATGGGGAGGAACTCAGAACCAAGATCCTTGGCGAGACGTGGTAGCAGGTCGAGGGCTGCATCCCACGCTAGCCACTGGCTTGGGCTGGAGAGAGTTGATGCGAGTATAGTTGAGATAGTCGTACGATGGTGTATAAGCTGTGGAAGTGACTGTGTGATTGGGTTGAGCTGTCGGTAGAGATCCTGGAAAGCGTTGGACAGATTGAGGTCAGTCCATGCCTGCAATGCGTGCGAGAATGACGTTCTGGCATGAAGTGACGAGGCTGCATCTTGCTCGCCCTCGATGAACTCTTGGTCTTCTGCATCATCATCCGCAGTCTGGGCTGTAGTTGTAGTGCTGGACGAAGCTAGCGGGGCATCGAGGCCAGAGTAAGGTCGGTAGCTAGTACTGGCACTGATGGCAGCTGGAGCAAGATGGACATCCTGAAGTCGCTGATTGAACGATGCATATCTGAATCTCGTGGTGACTTTTTCGGCATTCTTGTTGATCTGCTTGAGTGTCTTTTGCTTTGCGCTTGCCTGGCTTCCACTTGCATCGAGCTGGACTCGACGAACCTTGTCGGCCTTCTTGCGCTGTTGCTCTCGCGAGAGCTTCTTGCCCGTAGACGATGTTGGAGCCATATTGGTAGAGAATGCAATTGACCTATACTCGCACCGATGGTGTTTGCGATAGGTTCAAACGTGGTTGGTGGTCCTGATGAGGTCGTGGAAGGAAGGGCTGAGTGTTGAACTGACAATATTCTCAGCCGTGGCAACTCGGAAATTTTTGCGCTCTGCAGCGCTGCGCTTTTTTTTTTGCACAAGGGAACACCAGCAAAAGGCCCCGACTTCCGAGATTTCTCCCACTAACGCGAAGAAAATTTGGCCGAAATTTTTGAAAGGGTCCAACGCCTCCACTCTTTGGCCTAACAAATTCAATTCTGAGCCCGTGGCCACCAGCCATAGACCCTTGAGGGAACCAATGCTTGCGCAGGTTCATGTGACACACCTGAGCAGTGAAGACGACGACATTGCTAGTAATTCTAGGTATAAGACGTACTGTTCAATCCATCAAAGACCAGCGATCATGTTGGCAGCAGCGTTCGGTTCATCATCCAAAGGCGCCCATGGATTCGGTTGACGCTGCTGCTGCTGTTGCTGCTGCTCCCCCTGCTCATCTCCCTGCTGCCTTCTCTCCCTATTCAACTGCAACTGTACATTCTGCCGCACATACGCCAGATACGCCAGTCCGCCCAACGCAAGAATGAGCAATCCCGATTCAATCATATCATCCAGATCCTCGTCCGTGTCGCCCTCCCTCGCTTCCCACGTCTCTGGCTCGTTCGGATCACCATACCCCCCACCCTGATCCTCCCTCGCTCTACTCTCTGCGATGCGCTTCTGCTTCTCCTCCGCACGCTTCTGCATCGCCGCCGCATTCTCATCCGCCTCCGTATACGCCGTATTCGACCGATCCGACGAGGTGTACGACGAGAGCAACGAGATCGCGCTCTGGCTCGAGTCCGAGCGGAACACCGCCGCCCACAGCGCGCGAACATGTAGCTTAACCAGGCTCAGAGCAACGGGCAGGTAGGCTTCGTCGTTGATTTCAACCGCCATGTCGTAGTACCGCTTGGCAAGGTGGAAGTCCTGTCGAGCAACGCCAATGCCATTCTCGTACATCCAGCCCAGATTCCAGTACGCTAGTGCAGAGACAGCGCGATCCGCAGCGGCCGAGTAGCACGCTGCGGCTTTTTCGTACGCCGGCTGCCCAGGATTGCCAGTGCCGATGCCGTGGAAGTAGTAGTCGCCCATCTTGACCATCGCGTCGACATTGTTCTGCGCAGCTGAGCGTGTCCAGTGTACGAGCGCCAGCCGGTCGGTGAAGTTGCCAGGCCCTTCCGTCTGCTTGCCGCCAAGATCGAAGAGGCGCAGCCGGTCATTGGGCCTGTCAAGCATGTATGCAACGTTGTTTTGCGCCGACTCGTACCCCATCTCACCCGCTAAGGCCCAACCGAGTAGCGCTTTTTGACGCTCTTCGCGCCGCCACGCTTGCTCGGCTTTGTGCGAGATGCGTGTGGACCAGTCCCCGCGTTCAGCCGTTTCTTTGAATCCAGCCAAAGCTGCGCGGCATTGATCGCCGGCTTGCTGCTTGCGTGCCAGCTGAGCAGTCACTTGGGCAAGCAGGTAGGTTGCTTCGAAGCGATTGTCGCCGTATCTGGCGATAGTGAGAGATTTGATGGCGTTGTCAAGGTCGTTCATCTCCATGTGGAGCTTGGCAAGATTGACATTGGCTCCGCTGTGTTTCACTTTAGCTGCTGCTTCAAAGTAGTGCACCGCGGTGCCAACATCTTTGGGCGTACCAAGGCCATCTCGCAGCATGACGCCGAGGCCGTTGTACGACTCGGCGTCCCCGGTGGTCTGACCACGGGAGAACCAGACCCACGCTCGGGCAAAGTCTTGCGGTACGCCCTCCCCGCGAAGGTACATTTGACCAATCATACCAGCTGCGGATCCTGCATGCGTGAGCAAGCCATCTTCCACCTTGAGCTGAACATCTTCGCCCTTGCTGCCTGGTTTGGCCATGTATCCCGTGGGACCGCCAAGACCCACTTCACCTGCCTTGCGAGGCCACACTTCTTTGGTGATGCGCATGAGCCATTGGAGTGCACGGCGATAGTCTCGTGGCACAGCACCGGCTGCGTCGCCAGGTGCATAGATGCTGCCGTGGTAGTACACTTGTGCGATGAAAAGCATGCTCTTGACGTCGCCACGATCTGCGAGGTAGACGTGGTACTCAAGCAGGTCTTCGAGTGCCGAAGGGTCTCGCGCCGAACCGGGCGAGCGATTGAGAGCAGCTTGTACGGCGGGTTTCAGCGCCGCGTAGCCAGTGGAAGCCACCGATGCACCGGGCCCGTATGCGCCACCGTCCAGGTCTGAGATACTGATCTTGGAGTACGGCAGCGTGAGGCCGCCCGGAGGACCTGCCTTGAAGCGTGCGTACGTATCAGCAGCTGCCTTCTCGTACAGATCGAGGGCAGTCCAGCAGGAAGGAGCCACGCCAATGCCGACTTTGTAGCGGAAGCCCAGAGCCATCTGCGAAGGTGCGTGTCCAGCGTTGGCGGCGATTGTGTAGTGCAGCACCGCTTTGGCCTGGCGTTGGCCATCGTCGGCTTTGAGCTGCGAGAAAAGCTCCCGCCTGCGTTTCCAGGCCGAACGCACTTCGTCTGCTGTAGGTGATGATGTAAATGAGGACCAGATGCTAGACTCTGTTGGCAAGGGTTTCCAATCACCGCGCAGTGTCGACTCCCAGCCACTGCCTTCGAGAAAGGCAAGACGAGCATGAGCACTGGCGTTGCCTGCCATCGAGTTGCCGAATTGATCATGACCGAGATCAGCAAGACGCTGGAAGCAGGCGCGAGCGCGAGCCAGGTTGGGTCGACTCCCGTGCGTGCCCCAGAGAGAATACTCTCCCAACACCCACAAAGCGTCCGCCAATGCTTGTGGGCGTCTTGTGGTAGCGTCATCAGTTCCGATGAGGGCAGATCGGAGAAGGTCGGATCCATTTCGAGCTGCTGAAGAGTACGCCTCGTATTGCCAATCAACTGGGCGGGGGCCCCATCCCGCTCTAGTGAGCAGTGAGACCGCTTTGCTCCTCTCGTCCTCTTCGTCTGCCTCTGCATCTCTGCTGCTGCCATCCAGGCTATTTGATTCTGAAGTCAGACTCAGGTCTCGCGACCCTTGCCTTTTGGTAGTGAAGGGACCAAACATGATGGCTTCCCATACGCTATCGGTGGGATTGAGTGGCACCGCGCCATCAGGCAGATGTTCCCACTCGGGCCACAACGGCAATGCATTCGCACTCGGCCATTGCGACTCCTGCTGAGATGCTCCGATGGGAGGGCCGGTCCAGCGATGAGAGCCGTCCAGTTTGTTGAGACTGACTCCCCTGACTTGTGCCTTCTTTGCTGCGGCTACGATCGGCTCGGTTGGTGATGAACCTTGATCTGCGGCGTCAAAGATATCCTTGAGCCAGGCACGCAAAACGGAGGTGAGTTGCCGCACAGCATCGCCGAGCTTCGGCTTCGCAGCCGCATCATCGCTCCTTTGCTGTGCTGAAGTGCGCTTGGTCGTGGATTTCCTGATCTTTGTTGAAGATGACTTGGTTTTGAGTGTAGTGCGTAGGAGCCGGAGAGCTTCCTCGTAAGCCTCCTGCGGTGCGTATTGGCCGACCGCTTTCGATCCAGAGGGCTGTGGCGGTGCCATGAGCGGGACCTGCTCAGCGTGTGCTACACCTATCACTGAAAGCAAGCAGCTCGCGAGCAGCAAGGCCAACAGCGTCTGGCTGCGGCGGGTTGAGTGTTGTCGATCTGAAGCTGGCATTGTCGAAGCAGCTAATTCCAGAAAGGCTGTGTTGGGCGGTAGAGATGCATATCCTAGGAGCAGCTATGTGCTGCGGATGTAACCGTGCAGTTAAAGAGGATGGTTAGGGTGTGGTGGGAGGGAGAGTGCTTGTGTTGGTCGGTCCGCAAGGGTCTGTGCTCCTGTGTTGGAAGATGGTATGCGCGTGTGAGGTGGTCAATTCGCCGCCTCCACGTTGCCTTTTTGCCGCTTCTTCGCACGGCTCGAAATTTCAACTTCATTCATCAGCTTTGCCGATCTGACATACTGCCTTTGGTCACTCAGTGTCATCACACATCTCGTTCAGCAACTCAGCGTACATGAGAGACTAAGCTTTCAAATATAACGGAATAGGAAGTTTGCAACGGAGACGACATGGTGTTGGAACTATTTGGTGTTGTGCGTCGTTTGGTTGCGAGAATGCAAGGCGCAGGAATCTAGCTTTCGTCTCCATATACGGAAGTCTTCTCTCCCCGCAGACCTGCCCTTCGGCGTTCATGTGCTGCCACCACTTTCCCCTATCAAGCTCAAAGTAATTTGTGTCCTCTTCGGGCTTGTGAGCGACGATTTTCATGAGGCCATAGGGAGGTTGAAGGGCGATCGTGTAGCAACCTTTGATCGGGTCGTAGTCTGTGTAGCGAATGCGGAGGCCAGGCACATCGACGAGGGTCAGCTCGAACGCAGTGGAAGGATCACGAACGGTGAACACTAAGAGACACGAAAGAAAAGACATAGCAAGTCAGCAAGGAATGCTTGTCATCGAAGGTAAAGTTCGTCAAGGTCTGCGATACATACTGAAGGCGTTGGTATCTCTGACGATGACTTCATTGGTCATGTTGAGGGGCTCAAGCCAAGGGGTAAAGCGGGCGTGTTTGAGCTTCTTTGTGTGTAAAAACACATCTTTTTGATTAGCTATTCCAAAGCAAGGGCCCTTGTTCTTGCAGCGCTCATCATACGCTTTAGAGTCCATGAGTAGGGGCGTGACTTTGCAATAGTCCTCCCTCGGATTGAGAAGGCCTTTACTAACTCCAAGAGTGGGCTCAAACTCGACTCCTTTCAGAACGATATTATCCTTGTCAGCGGAAGCACTCGTACACAAGTGAAGCAAGAGAACGGCAGCAAGTGCCAGCACGGCCAAGGACCGAGGCTGAGAACTCGTCGACATGGCTGGCTTTTGAGGATTAGAAGAGGAGAATGGAACAAGGCAAGCAAGATAGTCGTTGAGAGATGTAAGGGTCAAAGCTGAGCTCAAGGCAGGTGTGAGTATGAGTATATGTACAGTGCGCGCGGAAAGTGATCGCATGGTGCCGATGTCGACACAAATCATTGTATTACACCGTACCTGCTAATGCAAACCCCCCCCCCCCCCCCCCCCTTCATTATACATCGTTGGAAAGCTCTTCACAGTCGCTACCTATCATTCTGCTTTGTTTGTGAGCACATGGTTGCATTGAAGCACGAGGAAGAGAGAAGTGTGTGGCAACATTCGATCACTTTGTTGCAAGTGATATAGAAGTGCATTAGTACTTTGTATGACTGCCTTTTGCCCGTAAAACAGCCTTGATTCTTGGTGGCATGCTATCAATCAATCCCTGGCAGTCCTTTGGAGTGATTTTAGCCCACTCAGTATCGATCCTGCTTGTCAGTTCAAGCTCGCCTGTAAGGGCTGATGTATACTGCCCAAGGCGCCGCTTGAGCAGGCCCCAGAGGTGCTCGATGGGGTTCAAATCAGGAGACTGCGCTGGCCATGCAACGCATTGGATGCTTTCCTGTTCAAGCCAATCTTTTGTGCGGCCTGCAGTGTGCTTTGGGTCGTTATCATGCTGAAAGAGTATACATGTGCTGCTGTTGAATGCTCGAAGGGCCTGCATTGTTGGTACCAGATTCTCTCGCAGAATGTCAATGTATTTCTTGCTGTCCATGATGCCTCGGCTCACAGTCATCTTACCAACACCTGCATAGGTCATACAGCCCCATACCATCACGCTTCCACCGCCATACTTCATGGTTGGCCGAATCAGGTTGGAATGGATAGCAGATGCTTTTACCCAGCAGTGTCATCTTCCATCAGACCCAAGTCTATTGATCTTGGTCTCGTCTGACCATACAATGTTCCTCCAGTCGTCAACAGTCCAATCTTTATAGAGCTGAGCAAAGCGCAGGCGCTCCTTCCTGTGCTTTTTGGTGAGGAGCAGCCGTTTGACAATGACACGAGCTTTAAACTGCAGCTTGATGAGGTGTTTACACATTGTAGTTCTTGAGACAGTGATGTTGAAGCGTTCTTGGATTGCCTGACATGCTTGCTGGACAGTCTTGATGGTCTTACGCTTGATTCTACACTCGAGGAAGTGATGATGGTGGAAGCCTAGCTTCTTCGGGCGGCCCATCTTTGGTGCTGGGAGCTCCTCACCCAAGCTTTGCCGGACCTTGCTGATAGTGGATGTGCTCACCTTGAGCTCTTTGGCTATTTCACGGTGTGGCATTCCATTGCGGAGCCTGTTGATGATGTCACGACGACATTGAGCACTAATCTTCCTCATGATACTGGGGATGTGGTTCTGGTGATGACACACGGTGTCAGCATGCTTGATTGCGGCACCAATCAAGCTCAGGCGCTTCCTTTCATTGGCAGCATCATCAATGCGTTGTACAGACAAGCTTTGATTACAATGCAATGGCTCTGAAAGCCTGGAATGTGTGCAGAATGCGGGATGTCACAAAGTGATTGAATGTCACCACAAGTTTCTTCAATTGTTATAGCTTAATAGCGTCGTCAGTCAGGTTGCTGATCACACAGACAGATAGACATGATCAAGAGCTTTCAAACGGGGTATAACAAGGGAGATGTACACTAGCTAGATGTGGTGTAGCGCATCGATATGTGATGATGCGGCAATTATGCGATCACTTTCCGCGCGCACTGTATACGGCTACGAGACTCGTTTCCATTCCACCCATTCAGAAGCACCCAAACCGTACGACTGAAGGCGACACTTCATTCGCTGAGCTGGTGTGTGGGTTCGACTGTCAGCCTCACCACTGAAGCCGACATGACAACCATGCAGAGCGGCCGCAGGAGAGCAGCTTGTCTCCCACTTTTGCCACCCACCTACATGCACTAGCCCCACCGGAAGCCGAAACAATGCCATCAGTGAATCACGTCATTCGTCACTTGGGCCTAAAGCGGTGTGGGAGACTCATCTCATCTGCAAGTTGAGTGGGGTCCACGGCTGACGACGAGATGGTGTTGGGCAACAACCCAGCGATGAGATTGCCGCTTTCGTTCACACACGTTGAGTGGGAACGGATTCGAGTCTCGGAAAAAGTATAAGTATACTTCCTCCTGTCCCGACTTCAGATGAGACCTTTACCCTTCTCAACGACCACCTTCCTTTTTCCATCCTCCCCCCCTCCGACCTTGAACCACCATGTCGACAGGCTCCCGACCTCGATTCTTGGCCTTCTGGGCATTTGCTGTCATCCTCATTTTTCCCTTCTGTACATGTGCTCTCGCTGATGTAACGAGGGTGGAGATCTCGGAGCAGAGCGAGCCGAAGCTCACTAAAGGTCTTCTCCAAACCTCGAGCGCACTAAAGTGCGACTACACACCCCTACTTGTGGACACCATGGCGTGGGAAGAGCGCTGCAAGCCCAACAATGGTCCTTGCTTTGGTATAGCCAGATTTCACTGGAATCAACAAAGCTACTTGTTAACAGGTAAACCTAAAGGCTACTGGTTCACAGGTTATCTCAGACACGCGCACTTTAAACCGTGGCTTGAGCCTCTCAACATGACCAACGAGGTCATCGTCAGGGATGGTAATGCTTTATGTAAGTACTGTCATCTTGTCCAGTTCTCCTTTTGATGATATGTACACGTTACTGAAATTTCGTGCCCCCGTCCTATCACACAGGGTTTGCCCTTCGCAACTCCGCCACTGCGTTCGAGCTGACCCTCGTCGACGTCCCTGGCCTCAGCATCCGATACTCAGACTATGACCCATCCACGAATTGCTACAATATTGCTTTCAACGGCCCGGACAATACTAGTTGGAGGCTTGTTGCGCAGAAGCCCGAAGCCAAGTGGAATTATTTTGAGGTTGATACGTGGAAGCGAGACCGACCCGAGAAACAGGTCTGCGGCGACCGTCTGATCTTTTATTTTGGACCGGAACACGCTTTTGGCGATCACCAACTGGACCTGTGATAGCACCCTTTCCACCGAGCTCCTTTACTCAGAGCCATTTCCTCACCATCTCGTAATTGTTGCAGCTCTGTCCATCTTTCGCCTTACCTTATCATGTGAATGCTGCTTACTGCTCGTACTTGTTGCAGCCCAGTTTATCTTTCGCCTGATCTTACCATGTTAATGCTGCTCACTGCTCAGTATCTTTCATGCACAAACGAGATGATGAACGAGTTGACCGATAACAATTACGAGTGAAAGCGAGAGAGTGTATGATATGTATGCTGTGCAGAACTTGAAATACAGGTGAAGAGAATGTGTATATTTCTATCTATCTATCCCAACCCTAATCCGATGCGGTTGGTGCTTAATCCTTTCGACCGAGACCGCCGGATGTAGCCCTCCAGACAGCCTTTGAGAAGAGGCCACCCCAGTGGTCGAAGGTCCTTGTGAAGCACTCTGCGAGCAGGAACAGCATTGCGTACGACGTGACGAACACCACCAAGATCGTTGCCCAGTAAGGGCACCCGATGGCGAGCAGGTTGAGACACAACCATGCAGACCATGTCCACCAGATGACACCGTGCATCAGGAAGACGGCAAACGCGTGCTTGCCGATGTACGACCAGAGACGCAGGCGGAAGAACGCACGCAGCAGATCGGACAGGTCCGTCAGCAGGAAGAAGCTGAACGACAAAACCCACGTGGCAACGCGTGGGTCCGTGTAGAAGATGCCGCCATCATCGGTCCATGCATGCGGCTCGGCAGTCGACCAGTTCGGGTGCAGCTGGTGGTCCCAGTCGTCAAAGCCCTGCCCGGGAGAGGTGGGGATTTGCGAGAGGTACTGCTGCGTCCAGGCGGCGAGGAAGAGCGCCCAGGCGAAGACTTGGCCGTGGATACGCAGCTTGTCGAGTGCAGCAGGGAGATGCAGCTTACGGCGGATGACGCCAGGGATGATGGGCACACCCTTCTTGGCTGCGGCCTGGTAGTTGAGCTTGCTGTCGAGATCGGCAACAACAAGACCGGCCATAAAGAAGAGGTCCCAAGTGTTGGCGTACCAACTAAGCCCGATACAGAGACCGTAGAACGAGAAGCGCTTCCATGGGTTCTTGATCTCGTGTGCGATCAGAGCGCAGATCATGCACGTCCATGTACCCTGCACAATGACTGGAATGGTCCAAAGCACACCAGTGGCGTAACCGGTGACGAGAGCAGGCTGGACAGGAGGAGCTGACCACCAGAGCGAGATGAAGGCGTCCAAGAACACGAGGCAGTTTTGGAAGTTCTGCCAGTACGACCACGTAGACCACGTTCGCGATGCAAGTCTCGGGACCCATTTGAAAGCGCCGACGTCCATCAGGAAGTAGTTGGCCAGAACAGCACCAGCGACGGGCAGCGCCAGACGCGGGATACGACGGACGGTGGCGTCGGCCATGCTCTGCAGGCCACCCTTGAGCAAGTATCGGTTGGTCATGGTACGCGAAGGAAGCATGAAGAAGATACCCAGCTTGAGACCTTGGTTGACGACGATGGGACCGATCATGCAGCGGAACCAGAACTCGAATTTGGGGTAGTGGTGCGGTGCAGCGGGCGTCGTGATACCATAGAAGTAGATCAGCATGAAGTGGTGGAACGAGACGAGGAAACATGCGAAGCCACGAAGACCGTCGAGGTAGTCGATCCTGCGAGCACCCGTCGAGGTGAGCTGAGTGCTGCCTTTGATGAACAGGAATTCGTGGACGCGACGGAAGATGGCCTGCAGGTACGACTCGGGAGGCTTGACAGCAGCTCCGTCGCCGTCTCGAGCTTTCCTACCGGCGGCATCACCGAGCTGGGGCTTAGCAAGCGCACCGACTTCGCCATCAGCAGCGTTGAGGTCACGTTGCTGCCATTGGATGATCTGCGGCTGCTGGAATGCATCGTTGGTCTCAGCGCCATACTCTTCAAAAATCGACCCAGCCCTGGATGTACCTTCGTGTTGGAAATGGAAAGCGGACGAAGCGGCAACCGAGTATCGAGACTCTCGACGCTCGCGGTACGGGATGGAATGATCCATCGACGATTCCGGCAAATCGCTGTTACTGAGGGCCGCAGATGGGAATGCAGCATATGAAGAGGTGCGGCTACGGACGCGACCGCCATCTTCGTCCATCATCTCGACTTCATCGCACTCGTCAGCCTTAGTGCTGCTGGATCCATCGCTGCCGCTTGGGTTTTCCTTTTGCTCGGGCTCGTTGCCGAAGTAGCCCGACGACGGGCGGCTTCCGTTGAAACCAGGAGCAACATAGAAGAGAGGTCGCGACTTCTTCATATCCTCGATCCACCTTGGGGTATCGGTGCCGCTACCGAATGCGGGCGATTCGTGACCGCTGAGAGAGGCTGAGTTCCTGAAGCTGGTGACAGAGCCATAGCGTGGCAGGAGCTCGATCGACTTGTTCTCAGGGCCCAACTGACCGGTGTGTGAAGCTGCGGTGCTGGCATCATCATCGAGATCGTCGTCAGAGTCAGAGTCTGACCCATAGATGAGATCGGGCGATGTCCAGAGAAGAACCGACTGGGTTCGCGCGCCGAGTGCAGGGTCCAGCGGACTGGAAGCTCCAGGCGTTTGAACAGGGGTAGGAGGACCAAAGAGACGAGCCTTGTCATCGATGCTGTCCGTATCCACTGGCGTTTGAAGGGCAGTGTCTGTGGTGGATACATCCGATGCGAGCGCTGCAATGAGGGGAGGAGGCACAAAGCCAGGAGCGTCAGACGAGCTGGCAGCGGAACGCTCCTTCTCCTTTTCTTGAGCAGCGATGGCAGCAGCGCGCTTCTTGTCCTTCTGCTTGATGGATCGCACAACCAGACCATGGGCAATGGTCATGACGAAGATGCCTGCAGCGATCGAGATGACAATGATTGCCCACAAAGGAGCCTGGTGTGGCGCCTTGGCGGGTTTCATCTTGCCAATAGCAGCAAAGTCGAATGCGGTACTGTCACGAAGGGTGTAGTCCTCGGTACTGCAAATGGCGTCAGCATTGCTTTGAGCAGCAGAGCACTGCGCCTGGAACTGCGTGTGACGGTCTTCCAGACTCGAGTTGAAGAAGAAACGTGTGTAGCGGATATGAGTGGTCAGAGGCTGGCGAAGCGGTGGACCCTGGGATTGCGAGTGCTCGCCGTTTGCCCAAGCCTGGAAACTGATGGGTACGGGAGTGATAGGGATGCGCGTAGCGTTGATGCCTTTTTCGACCGCCCAGAAGTTGGCGCTCTCGTTGGTGGCGGCGTTTCGCCACTGGATGAGATCAGGATTCCAGTCGAATCGATGCTCGAGAAAATCAACAGTGCCAAGCGAGGAAATGTTGTTCATGACAGGGTCACTGCCTTGGGCATACGTGGAATACGACCAGTGGAGCGTTGAGTTGGCGGGATCGTTGGAAGTGAACACGCCAAGGTTGACGGTCTCAGACTCGTTGTATGCGGCACTGAACAGGAAAGCAGCACCACGGCCTAGCGACATGGCGGGCTGGATTTCAGCTCGGAAAGAGCCATAGAGGATGTCACGGCGTCTGGTGACGATCTGAGAGCCGTTGACAATGCGTTGGGCGCGGTCGGGCGTCGAAACCTGCATAGCCAAGGAGTTGTTCTGAATAAATGTGTTGTTGTAGCTGACGGCGCTGCGGTATGTAGCAGTGAAACCATCTTCCCACTTGTTGAGCTGGTTGCCGACGAGCGACCAGTCTTGCTGACCAGTGCCTGTGTCACCGGGAGTTTGGCTACCGTAGATTTGCGGCGAGCTAGCAGGGTTGGTGACAACATTGCTGAATCCAGTCTCGTTGAAGTATGTAATGGATCGATCTGTCCAGATGGCATTTGTGACTGGGTCACGGTAACCACACTCGCAGGCAGCTTGAATGAGCGGAAGGGAGGAAGCTGCAAAGACAAGCGCCAAGGCGACCAGCATGGCCGGTGCCGGCTTTACAGAGAAGAGCATGTCGGTCACCTACCCGCGTGCAGGTGAGTTCGACTTTGCCACGACTTGACGATCTGGTCTTGAGTCGACAATTGAGAGCGAAAGACGAAAGTGTGTCGATAGCGGGACAAAGGATGCGTCGACGTAGAGAGCGTGCTGTGAGGTTGATGTGAAAGAAAGGAAGAGAGAATGATCGCGCCAAGTTGTCGTGATGGTCAGAGAGGAAGGTGACGAAGAAGCCGAGAAGCACAAAGGTTGGGGGTTGAGGGCGGAAGAAGTGACAGCCGTTTGACAGAATCGAGTTTGTCACTTCATGCGGCTTCAAGGTGGTGGAGGCGGCTCAAAGCGGTGAACAAGGGACCAAATTTGCCTGAAACCTACTTGCGGCAGCGGGTGCACGTTGCCAACTGCAGACAAGCAGACGCTGTAGAGGGAGCTGGTTTTTCCAAGCTAGGTCGAGCTATCGATGGATTTGGCTAGCCGTGGAACTAACAGAAGAGGAGGACGGCGATTGCACTTGCGTTCGGGCAAAGGTGTCTCGGGTCCAACGGAGACCTATGCGAGTTCAGAATGATTGCGTCGAGCTGAACAACGGCAGACTGAAGCTCGTGCTACTTTGAAGAAATCGGCAAGGCTTGCGTTGTCAGCCAGAGACAGAGCAAGCAGCAGCAATACACGGAAAGACATGCACACAGAGTGCAAGATGAGAGCAAGTTACAGCAACAAGGGGGAAAAAAAGAGAACTCATTGAACAACCGACAGCGCGCTGTGCTGCAGGAAAAGTCTAGGACTCCGAACCATCCAGGCTCTCGCCACGCAAGACACGCACGCACAAGTGACAGACGGATGCCGACAACTGGTGAGGACTGAACTGCAACTGGAAACGATCCGAATAAGGAAGAGGGGATAAGAAGAATAGCTGCAAAGGGTTTTGCACCGGAATTGGGCGGTGAGGTCCGAGACACTGCCGCACATATGGAAAGCGTGTGTGATTGCCGGGGGGCGGGCAGGATTAGTAGCGTGAGTGTGCGTGTGTCTCACCTGTCAGTTAGCGGAAAATTCCGCATATTCCTGTATGATTTTTCATCCGCTCGAAAATTGCATCACCGCAAGGCGACGTGCGTATCTCTAACGTCAAGTTGACGCATCCACCCTTGCCAGTGCGACGACGCGTAGCAGCGTCGATTTTGAAGCAAACAGATCTACGCAACATCGACGCATCGCAAGGGCAACGCAGAGCGAACCAGCTTCTGGGTATTCGCCTCAGCAAGTGAACGGAGTTCGTTGTCTCGTTTAGCTTGGCGAGACATATGATTTATTGACCGTGGTGTTCGAGAACCGCAGTGCAGTGTGCAGACAATGCAGGTCGCAGAGTGATCTCACGACCACATGCACCTCTAGCTGCTAGTTTAGTGCTCGAATCCCGGCTCACCCACTACTGCACGCTCAGTCAGCTCATACCCTGCCTGGTCCTCAGGGTTGTCCGAACGTGTGCGCGTGCACACTTGGTTTCATTTCCAGCCTTGGCTGGGTCATGTCGCGGATTATTGTGTTTAAGCTGACGCCCGCGAGGTCATTGCATTGGTATTGGGCCACGCTCTTCTGCCCTTTCGGTGGATCAGAAGAGGAAATCTACGACAAACGTGTTTGTAGGTTCGCGCTAGCCTGGTTGCTGTTTCGCCGGTGCACATCCCTGCGTTACCGTGGTCCAGACCCCGTGTGTTCATCTCGCAGGCGGCGTACAGTAGGGCGTTTATTTCTTTTCTATTTCCTACATGCAGAAGGCCCCTTGGGTTCAAGTTCCAGCCTTGTTTCTCCTTGGGCGCCCTGTCAGCGCCAACCACATGCTGCTGTGTCTCGCTGCATGCTTTCAGGTTACGCAGACCCCCTCGAATTCATCAGATTTCCGTCACTCTGCGCTTGGCTGTGTGAGTTATTATTATTTTTATTTTTATTTTAATCCTGTTGCTGTGCTTTGCCTTCTGCGTGGTTTGCTCATTCACTCACTCGCTGTCGAGCTCGCGTTGCTTAAGCTCTCTTGCCGGCTTCGCTTGGGTTTGCAACTAGCAAGCTCACCGAGATATCGGCAGAGGGTCTCGTCTCCTGACACTGCTGGTTGCGAACGCTCGCAAGTGCGTTGTGGTCTCGCATCCTCCCGTTTCAAATCCGGCTTTGCCAATCGATCAGGTTTGAGTGTTGGCCGGGCCTGCGGCATCCGCACTCGCACCATGTCGCTGCGACGCCGAGCTTGTCGCAAAGTGAAACGATTTGCAACAATCTGTTTCGTGCATCTTTTCATAGCCTTGTCTGAGAGATGCACTCGCCTGCACATTGAGCGGATTGAGCGTGAGTGTGCACATTTCGGCTTGCTTCAGGTGTCCCATTTGTCTATCTAACTGTCTCAATGACCAGCCGTCCAGCCGTCGGAGAACTGGAAATGAAGCAATAGCCGCGATATCCTGTCCTGTGTCTTGTCCGGTGCTCTTTCCACCTTGAAACAAAGCGCTGTCTCTGCTTCACTCTTGTCTGATCGCCCTGTCTCCGTTGTCGTCGGCTTTCAATCCATGCTCCTGCAGGGATCAAGCAACTCCCTTCCGCTCTTCGCATCTCCCAAACTTTTGCCGCTGGCTCCACACTCCAGTCTTTCGTCAAGACCGACCTTCCTACTCTACGTCTCCACTTGTCTACCCTTCCTTATCCCCATCATCATCAAGGTCGTCAAGGTCACTCCAAGCCCACTTTTCATCACACCAGAGCGTTGAAACGAGATACAAGTGGCCCTCATCTAGACATATCCTTCTAGACGTACTCCATAGATCATCAACATGGGCGGAAGTGGCTCGACAAACACCGCCATGAGCGGGCGGCTGGGCAAGCTGTCTGCCTTCGTCTACGGTCAGACACCAAGGATTCTTCTCAGCTGCTACATTGTCTTTAGCTTCTTCTTCTACATTGTCATTCCACCAGTCCTTCAAGAGGCTCTCTTCTACGTTTACCTGGCGCTTCAAACCATCACTTCGCTCACAGTCTCGACTGAGGCGATGCAGTCGATCTCGCCTTCGGTCAAGACGCGACGTGCGTTCCGCAAGGCCGCCAAGGAAGGCTGGGGCGAGACGGACAACGGCAAGGAGTGGCCGCGCATCGACGTCGTGCTCGTGGCCTACCTTCCCAACGAAAAGGATATCATCATGCGCCAGCTGCGATACGCGTTGCGAGAAATCAACTATCCTACGGACAAGCTCATGATCAACCTGGTGTACAACACGCCCAAGCCGATTGAGCCGATCGAGACCGAGATCCGCGAGCTGGAAAAGGCGCATGCCAGGCTCAGGGTGATCAAGGTGCCCAACTCGACGTCCAAGGCGGACAACATCAACTTTTACCTCTCGTGCGACTTCAAGTGCGATATCATCACGCTGTACGATACGGACCACTATCCGGATCCAAATGCGCTCAGGTGGGTTGCAAGGAGGTTCCTTCAGGGTGGTATCGATATCATCCAGGGCAGATGCTGTGTGTACAACTACGACGAGACGTGGATCACGCGCTTGACCGCCGCCGAGTTCGATGTCATTTACGGTGTCATGCACAGTGGACGTGCGCAGATGCAGGGATATGGATTCTTCGGTGGGTCCAACGGGCATTGGAACGCGTCGTTGCTCAAGTCGCTCGGGATGCAGAAGCACATGCTGACGGAGGACATTGACAGCTCGATGCGTGCCATCATCTCTGGTGCGCGTATCGAGTACGACCTCAAGGTTCTTTCCTACGAGCTCGCACCCGAGACCTGGCCCGCACTGATGAAGCAGCGAATGCGATGGTCCCAGGGCTGGACGCAGGTCGCTTTCCGCCACGCCCTCCCCGCTGTCAAGCGAGGCGCCTACACGGACGACAACGGCTGGCGCTCTCGTCTCGGTCTCTTCCAACTGCTCGTCTACCGCGAAGCCTACTTCTATGTCAACACACAACTGCTCTTCGTGCTGCTGTCCTCGCTCGTGCTCGCCTTGCCGCACCAGGGCCTCAAGACATGGTTCAAGGACTTTGGCGGCTTCCAGCTCGCCATGTGGGCGCTCACCGTCAACCTCGTCTGCCTGTTCGTCACCATGTGCATCGCGATGAAGAACAGGTCCAACTTCACCCACCCCTTCGGCATCATCGCTTTCGGCCTCTGCACGCCTTTCTGGTACAGCATCGTCAGCTTCATGGCCATCTTCTGCCACTTTAGAGAGTTCATCAAGTTCGAAAAGTGGAACCCCACCGCGAGAAGCAACAAGAAGTAAACAGATGGGCAGAATGGGCACATGGGATGGTTTCTGTAATTGTTTTCCCCACGTTATGCAAGCAGCAATACCGGTTTGTTTACTCGCTACAATATTTGCAAAGCTCGAGCTCCGACTTGGTTGAAGTCAACGAACCACCCGAAGGTAGGCTGGGGTGCAGAGCGCAGGTGACACATCCCCTTTGCACAGTTACCAGACAAGCTGGCTACCACCGGTCGTATCAGGCGGTAAAGTAATTACGCGTGGCAAATGGCTTTGATGAGCATATTGTATGCTCCATTGTGATCTCGATCGGCAGAGTACGTGCAGTCTGGATGTGGACAGCTGAAATGGCGATTGGAGCCAAGACGGTCGTTGAGATGGCCACATTGGCCACAGGTTTTCGATGTGTAGGCTTCGGGTTGGATGAGTAAGATAGTTGGACGGGATTTGTAATGGACATAGCGGGAATCAAAGGCAACATCGTGGCACTTGACGATCAGACGGTTTATGAGAGCGCATTGCCCCCAACCCAAAAGCTTGCGCCGAAGCTGGCGATTGAGGGTGCGGCGCGGATTTGCCCGGTAGTGCCTTCGTATCATGCCTCGTATCTCCATCTTTGGCATGGCAATGACATCCGCTGAGGCTGCAAGGAAATTTGCTGTGCGGCAGTGATATTCCTTGACAAGACTGTAACACTTCTTTCGTGAGCGCTGCAGCCGTTTGCGAAGTTTTCTTCGGTGCTGAGATGAGCGGGCAAAGGGGAGACGATGCTGGGGCTGAGGCTGCTGGGGCTGGGGTCGCTGGGGCTGCTGGTGCCGCTGGGGCAGAGGGGCGATCTGGCGCTTCTCCATGCAATGGCTAAAAATACGATCGCCATCGCGACGCAAAGCTTCAAGCCGATCGCCATCTGCTTTGCAACCAATATCAATTGCAACGCCGTGAGTGTGGTCCATGATGGAGAGCGGGGTGTTGATTCCCGGATCAGCCGTCAGAACATTGATGGAGCCAGTGAGAGAATGTTCGCGTGCATCCAGATTGGACGTGGGCATGCCATAGCAAAAGAGAAGATGCCAGTCGCCATATCGATCCAATTGGATGCCCCAATTGTGGGGCATCTCGTACTTGACTTCTTTTTTGAGATGCTTGAGTCGGCATTCGCTGCGAACAAATAGTTTCTGGATGTTGCCACGCAGAAACATCTTGGCGTGTGCATCGTCTTTCGCGCCTCCGAGCTGCCGAACCTTGATAGGCGCCACCCTCAGCAGCATGGAAATGATCTTATCTGCGTCATCGGGATCGGTAGTGAAGGACATGGCGCCAGACGTAGGAGCAAAAAAAACCGAAAAGCCCTTTTGCTGATCGTTCTGCTCGGTAGCATACCGGATCTGTGGGATGGCGCCACGCTGACTTGCAGGGTGATTGTAATGTTGGGTGAGAATGGACTTGCGAGCGGTGAACGCCGCATCAACAGCACTGCGTTTGGTCTGCGTTGGGCAATCAAGCAGGAACGGGTGCTTCTTCTTGACAAAATCGCAAGAGTCGTTTGTGATCTCGGGGTATAAATCCCATACCTGTGCGGGGAGGTCATCAGGATGTTCGATACGGTTGAGTTGCTTCAACGCCTTGTTGAAGCAAAGGCGTGCACACCGACGCCATTGTCGCAAAATCTCTTTGAGTTTTTCTCGAGGCTTTATCCGTATTTTGAGCGTCCTTCTGTTGCCCAATTCTGGCTTTTGAGTGGATGCTGAAGCATTTTGGGTGGGCTGGGGGGCGGGAGAAGGCGGATGGAGAGTAGCAGCGACTTCTACACCGAGATCTTCGGGATCCAGCATCCCTCTGTCGGGATGGATTCTGCGCTGCGATCGCGGACGAGCGTGGTGGTGGCAGGCCAGGATAAAGTGGGTCGAGAGAATGTTGAGAAGGTTGTACACAACCACAACTTTGAGAGGGCAGTGAATGGCGGCGGGGAATGCTGAGTGGCGAGCAAGCTTGCCTGAGCGGGGGGCGGGAAATGTCGATATACGTCTTTGAGTGCAAAGTCATAAAAGGGATAAATATCTGGGCCGCGCCCAATCGACATATCAGGACGGGGATCGTTCGTAAGTGCTAGAGATTTCATGGTGATGCTGGTTGGTAGGAGAAAGGAGCGTTCACAGTCAGGAGACGTCGGTTTATATGGCTCAGTTCAGTATAGGAAGCAAATCTGGTCCAAGCGCGGTTGACTCAGCCGTACTTTCGGGATAGTCGATACTGTATTTCTGCTTCAAGCATTGATTTACCTCAGACTCCTCAGGACAGGCGCATTGAAGCTGCCTATGCCGCTCGACGCCGTCTTCATGTACTCCGGCACGGGTGCCACTTGTTGACCTTTGAATTCTTATCGGCAGAAGATGATGCCTCGTTCGGTGGCAATCGCTTCAATGCGCTGGTTGCAGGCTTCGACATTAATCTTGTCAACGGTTTCCGAGTTGCGAACGTGAGTGCATCGGCGAATGACTTCCTAGGCAGCTCCCTTGCAGACCAAATGGAGCTTCTCCTTGTCACCTTCAGCTTCCTGGTAGACGACCGAGACGACACGGCGGTAGAAGTCGAAGGGGATATCGGCGACTTTGCTCTTGTCCTTGAGCAATCGATCAGCCAAGGCGACCGGCTGAGCCTCGCTCTCGCGAGCGTCCTCAGCCCGGATGGCAGTGGCGAGAGCATTGTCCTCGACGTGAGTCAGGATGGCGAGGTCGATGTTGTTGGTAAAGTCGGAGGTCTGGAGCTTGGCGTTCAGGTAAGCGAGGTGCAGAGGAGTCTCGAGGGGTTGACCAGCAGGGTCGCAGGTCGAGGCCACGGTGACATGGTCCTCGGTAAGTGTTCCAGTCTTGTCACTGCACAGGACGTCGATAGCACCGAGCAGCTGAACGGCGTCGAGCTTCTTGACAATGGCCTTCTTCCTAGCCACCATGATGGCACCACGGGCAAGGTTGGCAGTGAGCACCATAGGAAGCATTTCGGGGACGAGACCAACAGCGACGGAAAGGCAGAACAAGGCAGCGTTCTTCCAGTCCTTGGTGACGAATCCGTCAATAATCAAGACGGTGGGAGCCATGACGAACATGAAAGCCAGGAGGAGCATCGAGATCTGAGAGACACCGCGCTGGAAGTCGTTCTGCGTCTTGGACTCGTCCGACACGCAGGCGACAGTTCCGACATAAGTGCGGTCGCCAGTAGCAATGACAAGAGCATCAGCGTGACCAGAGACGACATGGGTTCCCATGAAGAGCAGATTAGGTCGGTCCATTGTAGCCGAAGAGCCGTTGTTCTCGGATACTTCAGCTGCGGCTTGGTTGAAGGAAGGAGGGGATGAGGAAGAGGTGCGGCTCAGGGACGAGAGGGAGTCGCTGGCGTACTTCTCGACCGGAAGACCCTCACCGGTGAGCGAGCTCTGAGAGACAGTGAGCATTTCAGAGGCAATGACGAAGCAGCCGGCAGGAACGACAGAGCCGGTAGAGACACGAACGACGTCGCCGGCGACAAGCTGAGAACGGTCGATTTTGGAGACCGAGGTAGCGTCACCGGGAGTCGGGCTAGCACCCCTGCCGAGGACAAGGCAGGACTTGTCGATGAGGGCCTTGAGGGCGTAGACCTTGTTGGCAGACTTGTGCTCTTGGATGAAACGGACAGAGACACTGAGGACAACCATGAGCATGAGGATGGTGAAAGTGGAGTGATCATCAGTAGAGATGGCTACGATGGCGAGGACGGTGAGGATGGCGTTGAAAGGGTTGATGATGTTGCTGATGAGGAGCCTCCACCAAGGCATCTTGCGGGAGCTGGCAACCTGGTTAGGACCATCGAGCTTGAGCTTGTCAGCAGCCGCCCTGGCATCCATGCCTTGGGGCGAGCTTCCGAGCTGAGCGAAGGATTGGTCGATAGGACGGTAGGACCAATCGTCGAGGTTGCTCAACACAACCGCCTCTTTGGCGAGAGCGGCAGCCTTGGTGTTACTGTCAAGGGCTACTCGTATGCCAAGGAGGCGACCGACGGGCGACCTCGAGAGCGCGCCTTTGCAGCGCTCCAGCAGGGGAGGACGAGTCTCAGCCAGAGCCGAGGCCTCGGGATCGCAAAGCTGAGGCAGCTGCCCACTGCATTTGGCACCAAGGGTGTGTGACTTGGCATCACCCTTGACCAAATCGGCCTCACTGCCCGAAGCACCGTGCTGGTGGGCAGGAAGAACCGCAACTTCAACGGAGGAGTGCGAAGACATCTTGTATGCTTCAGATCAAGCAACAAAAGTGGGTTAAACTTCAAAAAAGGTAAAGCAAAGGTAGACGTTGGAATCGACCCGGCTAGAATGCTTTGTTTTCAGCCAGGATCCAGTTGGATTCAAGGCTGCTGTACCGTTGGGGATAGAAAGCAGTTGGCAGAGGTGGAGAAGGCGCGCTTGGAAAGAGTTGAGGTGTTGACCATAGCTGTACGAAGGTTGACTAAGTTTCGAGAGGTAGGATTGGGAAGGAGAGCAGTTATGCTTGCGAAAAGCTGGAGGTTGTGGATGTAGGAGGTTGTAGTAGATAGATCGGCGTCAAGGAGACTTGAATGATGGGTAGAGAAGGAAAGGGGGCAACGAATCACTTCGGAAAGAGCCTGGCTTATATTGTCTGGGAGGTACACACTTTGTTTGGAGGGGCATGAAAAGCGTTCGTCGCGATCATGGCTGCATTTCATTCACACGACAGCAAAAGCTCTCTATCATGCATGAGCAGACTGAACAAATTTTTCGCCTTCTTAGCTGGGCTGTGTTTCAGGCCAAATCATGCGCAGAATGTGTCGTACCGGTACAGGAACAATCGATACAGACTGTTGCCAGATTTTGCCACTGTCAAGGAAGCCCGGCAGAGTCGGGGCGAGTCGTGCATCGAGCCAGACATAACCCGAGAGATACTCAGAATCGGCCAGGCCCTGAAACAGAACGTACACAGGGAATTGGGCGTAGAACAAATGTCCGACCGGCGGTTGAGCAAAGCAGTGCTCCACAGAGTAGGTTTGTTCTACTGATCTGCAGGACGAGAGCACAGAATGTCTTGAACTTGCAATAACGAGGGCAGCGGGGAAGGAGGGGGCCAGTTTCGGCAAAGCGTGTTGTGTGGTATGCAGTTGTCGAAGAAGGCAGAAATTTTGTGGGTAGGAAAAGAACCCTTTTCCCACGTTGATTCACACAGACTGCCTCGTGGCTACCGCAAAAATCGCCTCGCCCACAGTTGACCGGAGCAAAATCTGCGGAGCTTGAAGAGCTCGGCTAGACGACCGCTCTCCCCTTTTCGGCATCAACGGCCTGTCAAGAATCTAGACGTCAACCTGATCCCTGCCAGACGTAGCGTAGTGAGAAGCAGGATTGACTCAATCACCAAGCTGAGCTGCAGTGTTATGCAAGTCTGTGGGCAAAGGGCAGCGCTGCGCACTCTCAAAGGCCTGGAGGCTTTTTTTCTCCTTTTTCTCGAGACCCACTATCCGAGCCCTGTCAGCTTGTGCAGCTCCTCACCGAGACGATTTGCTGATTATAAATCAAATCGAGATCTCTCGACCAAAAATCGGCGATCTCAATCACATTCATTCGTGTCGTGTCGTTGTGGGTTATCTTCTGTCTCGTTCATATCTTCACACCAAAATTAAAAGACCAAGAAAAAGCATCACTTCGAGTAGCTGCCAGCAAAAGTCTTCAACGATAAAGAGACGACGAACTTGGGACGATATGCTTCTTAGTTCACATGCTGTCCGAGCACCTCGTAGGAAAGGGCCGGTGGACGGAACTGAGCGCAGTGCTTCGTACCTTCCAGCCCTTCCCGCCAACACAAGCCAACTTCACACAGACTTCATTTGATTGAAGAAATAGTCCATCAGGGCATTGCAACTACACTTTGAGCTGTTCTACAGTCGAATTTGGCCTCTTGTTAATGAAAGAGCTTCCCGAAGGTCGACAAAGGGCCCAAGAGCGATCCGTGCAAACTTGAACAAAGGGACTTGAATACATAGCCGACATGTCTGATCTTTTTCGCCCCCGACTGACCAAAGGTCGCCTTCTTACCTCATCTTTTCCTTTCCATCTATGTCTACCTAGTTATCTCGAGAACGAACATCAGTCTCTTTCTCGCAATGTCTTCGCCTAACAATGAGTTAGAGCCGATCGAGCCTGCGGCCTCCTCCAATGTTCAAATCAGCAAAGCTCTGGAAAAGATTAGAAGCAAGCGCTGGATGCGAACTCGGCCACCAACTGCGGAAGAAGCCCGGCCTACGGTCCCTAAGCCAAAGTTCAGCGCCCCCACGACTTCCACTAACCCAGTTGACGATAGTTCTGCAGCGAACAAGGACTCCACCACCTCGGAAGGAGGCGGTCTAAACAAGGACGGCGAGCCATCAAGACAGGCAGGACATCACACTGAATTGGGTACAAGGATTTTCAATTACAACGAGGCGGAAGACACACTCCTTCTCCCGGAAACGTGCCTCTCGATGACAGAGGATCCGCTTGTCAAGAGCCTCCGATATCCCCAACTTCCCTTTCCTGGAGAAAATCCTGCTCCGATGCGCATGAACGTCTTTGTCCTTCCTTACGTCTATCGATGGACGCAAAAGAAAAAGGCCTTGGCGGAAGAAGACATGAAACGACAGCTCATGGACCAGGTCAAGCCAGAAGTAGGGGAGCCCACCTTCCACTTTCCGTCCTCTCGCTCGAAGCAAATCAAGGTGATATTTGAAGCTGTCAAGAAGTACTGTCCAGCGCAGAGATTGAAACTTACTTGGGAGGGCAAGGAGTTCAAGCACAAGAAGCAAGGTGTTTTCCTACCGCAAAACCAAATCGTGTTCGGCTTGGACGAAATCAGCTCGAGGACAAATGTGGTTTGGCTTCTGCGAGATGCTGCTGACCAACTCGAGGTAGACATCACATGCAAGTCGTTCCAAATATTTTTCCCCAAGGGAAAGAAACGAGCAGAAAGCCTAGAAGGATGCAAGATCGCGATCCTTGGCGAGCATTATGTGCCCGCCACGCCCTTGAACAAGCTTCGAGGCTGGATCGAGAGTCGAGACGAACTCTTTCCGCTTCTTTTTGAAGGAAGAGACGACCTCTGCGATTACTGCAGGAAGTACAATGGATCCGAAATGCCGGAGTTCAACAAACTGTACACCAACTGCATCTATTGCTTCGGGTCTGGGCACTGCTTCAACACATGCGGTCGATGTCCAAGGCCGGAGAAGAAACAGTGCATCGAGGACATGACAGAGAGACCTCAATCTCCTGACTTTCCGATGGAAGATTTTCTTGACAGGCTGGATGATCTCCAGGATGCTGACTCGTGGGACGGCCGTTACATGGGCGGATACGGCTATGCGTACGAAGATTACGATGACTATATGGATGACCCCTGGCTTGACGATGAGTTTCGCTATGGCTACATGTTTTGAGCCTCATTCGAATTGTCTCCTCTTATCACTGGTTTGATTTTGAAAACCTTGCGCATTGCGTTGGCTCAATTGCAAAGATGGTCTCTGTATGACCTCCGTTCGAAGTTTCCTCAAGTGGTTGTGAGTTCAGGAAGTAGGCCCGTTCAGGGTGTGACTGCTGTTAGCTTTTGCAGGCTTTTCTCAGTTGTCACGAGCAGATTTCTCCCGAATGCGTGCCTCCAGTCTCTCACAAGCCTTGCTTATTCGTAGAGACGCTGTGCACGGATCGATCGGATGTGAAGGCCCTATTGATCTGTGATTATCGATCTTTCAGATCGCATACCATTGTTGTGCAAGCACCTCCGTAAGTCACATGCCAAGTAACTTTACCGTTCTGTTCGTACATGCAAAATACCACACCATTGTTGCGCAAGCGCCTCTGTAAGTAACTTTGCAAGTAACTTACTATTGTTCTTTCGTATATTTATGTTATTGTAAGGTCGAGAGAAAGCACCGCTCCAAGTTGTCGAAGATTGCCGCTACATGGTTTGCTACTTCACAGTAACGCCTGAATGCGCCTTAGACATTTGTTCGTCCATAGTCAGCTCTTTGACTCTACTACATTTGCAACCAGAAATGCTAGCAAAGCCAGTCAGAGGGTCGCGATTCAGCTTGCCGTCCGTTGACCACGAAGGCTTGCTGCAAGATCGAATTAAATGATCCCACTGATGCTGGGAGAAGCATACAGTATTGCGCAAAGGCGACTCTGGGTGCGGCTCAGGCCAAGATGGAAACAAGTCAGCACTTACAGTGGGGCAGGCATTCTCGAGATCCGATCTTAGTTCAAGATTCGACTTCATTGTGTGGCGTGTGGGCGTAGGCAATTACAGAAGGACTTCTAGGCCTGTACGGGGAAAGAAGCGATCCATGCGCACTTTGATCGATGTGCCCGAGGCTGTTCGTCATAAAGCCGCCCATCCTCGGCATCGATCTGCCAAAGCTATCCTCGTGTTCGACTCCGTCAACTTCACAATCCTCTGAACGTAGACACCTGGCACTTGTGCCTTCATCCCGGAGGGTCAGATTGTCCTGGGCTTGGACGATATTCACGAGAATACAAATCTGGTCAAACTTCTGGAGGATGCTGCTACCACATTTCTGATGCACGTCAAGATCAAGGCGTTCCAGATCTTCTACTCCGAGAAGACATCTCGACATCGAATTGCGATCCTTGCTAACCTTTGTGAGCCCTGGCGCGATCTAGGCTACCTTCCAGGGTGGATAGACTCTTGTGGTCAAATATTTCCTCTCTTGTTCGAAGGGAGAGACGACACCTGCGATTACTGTAGGAAGTGGAACAACGCGGCCATGACGGAACTGATCTTTCAACGGGTTCATCCGAGGTGCGTCTTCTGCTCCAGGCTCGTGCATTGCTACCACAGATGCCCTCAGTCTCCTCATCCAGAGTACGATCGATGAATTCTTTTTTGATAACGGCGAGCTTGCTTTCCGCTCGAATTACTGGTAGGTGTTTGGGTCTGACCTGCAGCATCCAGCGCAATGTTAGCGTCCGCCACGATCGACATGGTTTTGTACAAGCTTCTTGCAAAGACCCGAAATGAAGGCAAAAGGTGGGATGTCATGAAGTGAGAATCACAAGTGACCTGAGACAAAGCGCGGGCCACAATTGTTAGCTTGGGCCCACTCCAGCTCGCACCGGTTGTGCGCATACAAGTGGGCCTGCGACTCGACCTTCTCTTCTCCCATATCCAAGACGATCAATTTGAATCTTCCCCACCACCTATCACTTTCTCGTCGCGGCTAAGGTTTCAGCATGCCGAAGCGTAGCCGCAGTCCGGAACCCTCAGAGGAGTCGGGCGAACAAAAAGGCGCAATCTACCGTCTGTATAAATGGCGTATGAACCGTCAACGTCCTCCGAACGCTGAACAGGCCGCGCTCTTTGCTTTCGACCCGAGCCGACCCGCGAGCCTTGTGGAGTACGACACTTTCTGGCATGGACATCTGGTCTGGTACGAGATGACGATGAAGATCCTCGATCGAGATGAAGGCAGGACCATGAAAGATATTTTCGAGGGCGGGAAGAAAGCAGCAAAAGAATACAAGACTGCCCCGAAAGAAGGGCAAGAGATGCTATGGTTCCCTAGAAATCCTACAACTGATGCTTTGCACACCACTATATCGTCGCGCAAACTCCCTGATCCGACAAAGAAGCGCGTCGACTCGATCCGGCTCAACATCTTCGTCCTGCCGGAGCTGCACCATTGGACGCCTGGGGAGCAAGCGGCGGCAAAGGAGTCATTCGAGCAGCAGCTTGCGGCCCAGCTGAAGCCGGAGGTAGGCGGAGAAGCGCGCATCTTGTTCCCCTCATCGCCTTCGCGCTACATTGACATCAAGTTTGAAAAGGTCAAGCAGTATGCACCTGGGTTTAAGCTTGAACTTCAGTGGAAAGGTCACGTTCTGGGACATAAAAAAGTTGGAGTGTTTCTGCCCGATAACCACATCGTACTTGGTATGCGCGGGATCAGCAAAAACGTCAACCTGGTCAAGCTCCTGCAAGAAGCCTATCTCCAGCTCAAGGAGTATGTCAAGTTCAAAGACGTGCAAGTGTTCACCGACAAGCGGATCCGCTACCTGCACAGACGCTTTCCGAAACGCAAGATCGCGATCCTCGCCGCCTTCCGCGAGCCCCGGTACCATGCAGGCATGCTTCCCGGATCCATTCTGTACAAGAGAGAAGACTGCAAGCTGTGGTTCGAGGAGAGGGACGATCTTTGCCAGATGTGCAGGTTCTGGAACATTCGCCCATTCGACGATGGGGGCAGGGCTGGGCTAGTGGAGTGCATCTATTGCGGGAAGGACGATCATTGCGAGTGTACTTGTCGTTATTCGGCGCATCCGGAGAGGGAGGAGTGCTCTGCAGATCCGTATCCCGTCGAAGCTGGCGCGCCTCAGGTCTAAATATACTTGCTTAGCTTCATTCGTACTTGTTTGTGATAATATCCAGTGCGGGATCATGGTACGTCAAAAGAGCATGTGCTCAGCTCTGTGGTTTGGATAGCCTTGTCGCTTGCTCTTCATCTTCCTGAAGCCACCTGTCACCGTGTGCGAAGTATACTCGGACGTTGCGCATTTTCTTGCGTTTGTAAGAATGCAGAGATTCAACAATAGTGACATTTTCGCGCAAGGCACCAAACGAGTCTTCAGCACTCGAGACTCTACGCCAAATTCAGAAATTAGAATTGAGCGGCTGATGAAATTGAGCGTGGCTCAGGGCGAGTTTAGGGGCGCGGCGCCAGGACGCACTTTGATGCAGCCCTGAGCGAGTGAGTAAGTGTTGGTTGTGTGTTGTTCTCGCCCAAAAAAACACACACATCTGCAGCGTGGAGTGGAGTGGAGGGAGTGTTGATTGATATGGGCCGTACCGAGACCTAAGTGGCCCCTGAATCAACGCGATTCATCCAACTTACCCGATGCACCATCACTTGCACCATTGTTTCATTCTCGACTCCACCAGCATCGCTCCTCCTATCGTCTTTGTCCGCCATCTTCAGCCGTTGCTAGCTGTAATTGAACTTGCATCTGGCTAAACGATTCGCTCCGACCTTCCACCTGCATCCACCATGTCGTCGTTCTTCGGGCTCTCGAAAACACGCACGTTCAAGCCCAAACGCAACATCCCCGAAGGCACCAAGCAGTACCAACTCAAACGCTATGCGGAAGCCACTCTGGGCTCTGGCAACCTCCGGCTGGCTGTCGTCCTTCCCGATGGCGAGGACATGAACGAATGGCTGGCGGTGAACACGGTGGACTTTTTCAACCATGTCAACATGCTGTACGGCACGATTACCGAGTTCTGCACGCCCACCGAGTGCCCCGTCATGTGTGCCGGCCCGCGCTTCGAGTACCACTGGCAGGACGCCAACTCGACCCTCTACCGCCGCCCAACGAAGATGTCCGCGCCAGAATACGTCGATTGCCTCATGAACTGGGTGCAAGCCCAGCTCGACGACGAAGCGCTCTTCCCAAGCAAGGTCGGCGTGCCCTTCCCGAAAGATTTCAAGGCAGTGGTCAAGTCGATCCTCAGGAGACTGTTTAGGGTGTACGCGCATATCTACAACCACCACTTCGCCCAGGTGTGTGCACTCAGCATCGAGGCCCATCTGAACACGTCCTACCGCCACTTTTTGCTCTTCATCACAGAGTTTCAGCTGGTAGAACCGAGAGAGTTGGCGCCATTGGTAGAGCTGAACGAGGCTATCTTGGGCGAGGCTTGATCGCAGAGCGTTGCGGACCATTCGCAATCGACCCAACCGACCGAACGAGACCATCGTGGACACTGCTTCTTGCCTGCCTAATATGTATATCGCTGTTTCTTGATTTCGCTGCTGCACTTGCCAATCTATACGACTTATACCCTATATGTCCTTCTTTGCGGTCGGTCCTGTGTTGAGTCCGGGCGGCCATTCAGAGCGGCTGACAGTAGCAGTATCGCAAGGGCAAAAAGTTGATTTTGTTAGACCGCTACGAGTCCGTGTACAAATGGGGTGAAAATAACAGCAGCTCGGACTGCCACGTCTGTGGCTTCCGCGCGGCCTGGGAAGCTGGTTGTATCCGTGCGCGTATCTTTATTGGAAATTTTGGCAGTGCAGCTTATCGGGCTGCTTGCCGTTGAATTTCATACCGCGCCTTCCCGGGAGCATTTGGTGCTGCAGCTGCTGCTGCTGTTGCTCTGCCAGCCAAGCTGCAGACCGCGTGTTGCGGTTCCTTGATTCGGCAGTGCCGTGTGCTTTGTGTGCCTTTCTTCTTGGCAGCAGTCCACGTTTCGGCAGCTCAGCTTCTTCTCCATCTCGTTATCATCACAACCTCACTCACCTACCCGCCTTCACTACATACTTCTCGCTTTCCCTCTCCTCTCACGACACACACGGCTGTCGTTGGAGCACAAGCGAGAGCTAGCCATCATGGCCGAACACCAGGTTGACGCGGCCGAGCCGTCCAAGCCGCATCTGCCTTCTGCTGGAACGAGCTTGGTCAATACTCCGGCTCAAAATGAGGTAGAAGAATCGACAACTCAAAGCGGCGATGCTGAAGAGGAGCACGGAGATACTGTTGCGGATACTACAGAGACCGTAGAGCCACCGGAGGAACAGAAGCAATCACTGCCGACCTCAGAACCTATCACAGTAAACGAGACAGCGCCAGCGCAAGAGTCATCGACAGCAGATGTACCTGGAATCACCATCTCGGAAGCAGCGGAAGGCAAGCAAGCAAATGCAGAACCACAAGCAGATGTCGAGTCTTTATCGAACCAGGTCAATGGCGACCACGATGCTGCCGAAGCCGAACAGTCGGACGTCCCACAAAATCCTGAGAAGCAGTCGTTACCAGAACAAGAAACGCGTCCACCTGTGACCGAATCTTCAGGCTCGCATGCACCAGAAGCATCGAGCTCCCGCGCTAGCGTTTCGCGATCGCGCCAATCCTCCATCTCTACCACTGCCACGGCCGCCACTACAGTCCACTCGCGCTCCAGCTTCAAGAGTCTCAACAAAGGCAGCGCCGTCTTTGTCATCTCGGCGCTCGAGACGCTCGCCAACTCGAAAGAGGCCAAGAAGGACAAGGAGCTCAAGGAGGCGGCCAACAGTGCGCTCGACATGGTCAAAGCCGCCGCGACGTGGGCAACCACTCCCCAATCCGCCGACAGCGAAATGCCCGTCCTCGACCCGAGGGTAGTCTTTGAGCCACTGCGTCTAGCGTGTAGGACGAGGAGCAACAACCTCACCATCACCAGTCTCGACTGCATCGGCAAGCTCGTCAGCTACGCCTTCTTCGCCGAGGATGATCCCGCCCATGCAGGACAGCAGGAGCAGACGCTTGCGGATTTGGTCACCGAAACCGTGTGCGATTGCTACCACGAGAACCCGGACGACAAAGTGGCACTGCAGATCATCAAGGCTCTACTGGCATCAGTGCTGTCGACGGTGGTGCACGTACACCAGTCGAGTCTGCTCAAGGCGATTAGGACGGTGTACAACATCTTCTTGATGAGCAAGTCGCCCGCGAACCAAGCGATTGCGCAGGGAAGCTTGACCCAAATGGTCCACCACGTCTTTGCGCGTGTGCCAAGAAGCGGAACTCAGGGCAATTCGTCGAACACCAGCACGTCCGATGTGACCAAACCCAGCGGCAGCGGGGAGGCGGAAGAGGCGACCGGTGAGGGAGAGAAGATCACGCTCGAAACATTCGAGAACCGCAAGTCGTTCGAGGGCGCTTCCGAGCGCGACAATGCAAGCAGCCTCGCCAACATGAGCACTGCTGAGCTCTTCGTCAAGGATGCTTTCCTCGTTCTGCGCGCGCTGTGCAAGCTCACCATGAAGCCGCTCGGCGCCGAGAGCGAGCGTGATCTCAAGTCGCATGCCATGCGATCCAAGCTGCTGTCCCTGCACCTCATTCTCACCATCATCCAGAGTCACATGGCCATCTTCACCGACCCATCCGTCATCATCCACTCGACCACCACCGGCGAGCAGACTCAATTCGTCCAGGCCGTCAAGCAGTACCTCTGCCTGTCACTGTCGCGCAATGCAGTCAGCAGCGTCAACCAGGTGTTCGAGATCTCTTGTGAGATCTTCTGGCTTATCCTCAACGGCATGAGAACCAAGCTCAAGAAGGAAATCGAGGTGCTGTTGAACGAGATCTTCCTACCGATCCTCGAGATGCGCACAAGTACGGCAAAGCAGAAGAGCATCCTGCTGGGCGTGCTGATCAGGTTGTGTCAGGACCCTCAAGCGTTAGTCGAAATTTACCTGAACTACGACTGCGATAGGACGGCGTTGGATAACATCTACGAGCGCTTGATGAATGTCGTCTCCAAGATCTCGCAGACACATGTTAGTCCAGGAGCAGACGGCAAGGATGCGACAGGCGCGGGAGCGGGAACAGGCGCTTTGCCAAAATCAAGTGGATCCGGACCGGCAATTCCACCAACACTCAGCACTGCGGGCGCAGAGCATTCGCACGACTCGTCAGCATCGTCGGCTGGTGCCAGTCAGTCAGTCGAGGCGAGACTGAAACGTCAGAGCTTGGACTGTCTCTGTTCCGTGCTGAGGTCGCTCGTCGTGTGGTCCAGCCGTGCCAGTGTCCACCCGGACGCAGCTGCACAGGAGATGGGCCAGCACCCCGGCGACGCCAGCGCGTCCCCTCGTCAGAGCGAAGACGTCCGAATCGGCAACGAGACCATCACCGTCGACTCGGAGAACCTCATGGATGCCAGCGTCACCTCCCCCACCGGTCTCGCCGCTGCCACCCCGACAGAAGCATCCCGCAACCACACGCCCGAGCCCCAAGACGATCCTAGTCGGTTCGAAAACGCCAAACACCGCAAGACCATCCTGCTCGAGGGCATTCGCAAGTTCAACTTCAAGCCCAAGCGCGGCATTGACGATCTTGTCAAGAACGGCTTCATCCGCTCGCGCGAGCCCGCCGACATTGCCCGCTTCCTGCTGTACGCGGACGGTCTCAGCAAGGCGCAAATCGGCGAGTTCCTCGGCGAAGGAACCCCAGAGAGCAACGCGATCATGCACGCCTTTGTCGACATGATGAACTTTGAAGGTCTCGGATTCACCGACGCGCTTCGAAGGTTCTTGCAGGCTTTCAGGCTGCCAGGAGAGTCGCAGAAGATTGATAGATACATGCTCAAGTTCGCCGAGAGGTTCGTGCACGGTAACCCTACAGCGTTTGCGAATGCGGACACCGCATACGTCTTCGCCTACTCGGTCATCATGCTCAACACCGACGCGCACAACCGGCAGGTCAAGCATAGGATGACGCTCCAAGACTTCATCAAGAATAACTCCGGGATCGATGATGGCAAGAGTCTCCCAGAGGAGTACCTTCGAGCAGTATTTGATGAAATCCAGCACCACGAGATCAAGATGAAGGACGAGGTGGCTGCGCCCGCGCCGGTCGCGCCCTCGTCGGGTCTGGCCGGTGCGATTGCGACCGTCGGCAGGGATCTGCAGCGAGAGGCCTACGTGCTTCAATCTGAGGGAATGGCCAACAAGACCGAGGCGCTCTTCCGCACCATGGTGCGCGCACAACGCCGCATCGGACCCCAGCAACGCGCAGCAGCGGAACAATTCTTCTCGGCATCGCACTTTGAGCATGTCAAGCCCATGTTTGAGGTCGCATGGATGCCTTTCCTTGCCGGCATCTCGGGCCCGCTGCAGGAGTCGGACGATCCCGAAGTCGTCGAGAAGTGCCTTGAGGGCTTCAGGGACGCCATAAAGATCGTCTCTCTGTTCGGGCTTGAGTTGGAAAGGAATGCATTCGTTACCACCCTGGCCAAGTTCACCTTCTTGAACAACCTAGGCGAGATGAAGAGCAAGAACGTCGAGGCCATCAAGACGTTGCTCGGTGTAGCGCATAGCGAGGGCAACTACCTCAAGGGTAGTTGGAGGGAAGTGCTGACGTGCGTCAGCCAACTCGAAAGATTCCAGTTGATCAGCGGTGGCTTGGATGGACGACAGTTGCCTGAGCTTGGCAGGAGAACTGGCGCCGCAGCTGGAGCAGGAGCCGGTCAGAATGGAGTTAGGGCGAGACAGCCCTCGTTGCCCAATAGCGAGGTGGTTCAAGCTGGAGCGTCGTCGGAAGTCACCGTTGCCGCGGACATGGTCTTCTCCTCGTCCGCTTCGCTCTCAGGTACTGCGATTGTCGATTTCGTTCAAGCACTCTCCGACGTCTCGTGGGAGGAGATCCAGTCTTCGGGCCTGACCGAGCACCCACGTCTCTTCTCGCTGCAGAAGTTGGTCGAAATCTCGTACTACAACATGGGTAGAATTCGTATGGAATGGTCGAACATCTGGGCGATTCTGGGTGAGCACTTCAACATGGTCTGCTGCCATCCCAACGTCCACGTGTCGGCGTTCGGTCTCGACGCGCTCCGCCAGCTTGCGATGCGCTTCCTCGAAAAGGAGGAGTTGCCCCACTTCAAGTTCCAAAAGGACTTCCTCAAGCCGTTCGAAATCACCATGCAGCGCAACCGCAACATGGAGGCCAAGGAGATGGTCCTCCAATGTCTCGAGCAGATGATTCAGTCCAGGGCCGACAACATCAGGTCTGGTTGGAGGACCATGTTTGGCGTCTTTGGTGCTGCCTCCGTCGCACCCTCGGAGAAGGTGTCAGCATATGCGTTTGATTTGGTCAGGCAGCTCAATGCCAAGCATCTGGGTGCTATCATTGTCAACGGCTCCTTCGCCGATCTTTGTATCTGCGCTACCCACTTTGCCAAGGCGAACAAGCAGAAGATCTCACTTCAGGCTACCGAGCTGCTGCGAGGGCTGGTGGCTTCGATGCTCGAAGCCAAAGAATGCCCGATCGAGCTGGACGGTGATCCTGGCCCGGCAGCGAGCACGCCTCTGTCGGATGACCCGATGGTGCGCTTCTGGTTCCCCGTCCTGTTTGCATTCCACGATATCATCATGACTGGAGATGACCTTGAAGTGCGTCGTGTCGCACTGGACAGCCTCTTCTCCATTCTCAAGCAGTACGGCCGAAGCTTCCGCCCTGACTTCTGGGACACCGTGTCGCAGCAGATTCTATTCCCCATCTTCGCCGTCCTGCGCTCGCGTCAAGACGTGACGCGGTTCTCATCGCACGAGGACATGAGTGTCTGGCTCAGCACCACACTCATTCAGGCGCTCAGAAACCTGGTCGATCTCTGGACGTACTACTTTGAGATCCTCGAGAGGCTGCTGCCGGGGCTGCTGGATCTGCTGTGTGCTTGCATCTGCCAGGAAAATGACACGCTCGCCAGGATTGGAACAAGTTGTCTCCAGCAGCTGTTGGAGAAGAACGTCAGGAAGCTCAGCGAAGAGAAGTGGGTCTTGGTGGTCGACACATTCCTGCAGCTTTTCAAGACGACTACAGCCCATCAGCTGTTCGATCCGGCATTGCGTGCGGATGGTGCAACGGACTCGCCCGTATCGAACGGCGCTCAGCAGTCCAACCCTCTGTCATCCACCAGTCAGCCTGCCCAGCTTGAAGACGAGAACGAGGAACAGACGGCACAAGATCAAGTTGCTGCGGCCAGACCTGCCGCGGTTCAGCCCATGTCTGGTTCGGACCGCCGTCGTGCGTTCAAGCAGATCATCGTCAAGTGTGTCCTACAGCTGTTGCTGATCGAGACGACGCACGAGCTGCTGCAGAACGAGGAAGTATACCGCACCATGCCCGCTGCGCAGCTTCTGAGGTTGACGGGCGTGTTGGATGATTCGTACACATTCTCGAAGCGCTTCAATGCTGACAAAGACCTGCGCGTGGCGCTCTGGAAGGTCGGCTTCATGAAGCAACTGCCGAACTTGCTCAAGCAGGAGTCGAGCTCGGCAGCGACGCTCGTGCACATCCTTGTTCGAATGCATGGCGATGGACGACCGGAGCATGTTGCGCTGCAAGGCCAGATCCGCGAGAAGCTCGTTCCGCTCGGCTATGACATTGTGTGCGGCTTCCTGCCGCTGGATCCCGAGACTCAGGCGAGGAACATCGCGGCTTGGTCGCCAGTGGTCGCCGAGATCTTCCAAGGGATTTGCACGTTTGATGATACCGAGCAGGCGCAGGTGTTTACACAGCACAGCGGCGCGTTCTATGCGCTTGCGGTGGATCTGCTTTCCAAGGAGCCGTTGCCAGGTGAGATAGCAGAGGCACTGCGTACGTTCCTGTTCAAGGTGGGTGTGACGAGGGGCATGATCGATCCAGAGAAGGAGGAGGAGAGGAAGAGGAAGATCGTGGATGGTAAGGAGAAGGAGAAGGTGCTGGGCGAGGGGATGAAGAGGATCAGCCTCCAGGGCGCTCAGCCGGCGATGGAGGGATGAGATGAGGTTGTGATCTTCGTTGAATGCAGACACAAATTGTAGACTTGAAACTGGCTGAGTGCGATCGAAAGTGTGTTGCGAAACTCCGTGATTGTGAAGACATCCATTTGGCGAGCCGGAGGATCTCAGAGATGGCGCACTCGAGCTGGCTATCACACGGCCACACGAGCACAGGAGATGTGATTGAATAGAGTCCATATTGAAGACTTGTGTTACTGCGTACATTTGTCCCACCACCCATGGCTATTTCTAGCCTCCAAAGCCTTCAACAGATCGCTTTTCTTGCACAGCCCGTCTTTCCTATCCCCGCAAACCTTGTACTGGCCAAGTGGGATGACGGCATCGTTGAGCTTGAACCTGATCAACTCATCCTGCTCGCTGCAGTCCCAGACTTCGACGACGAACCTTGCAGCGAAGGGCACGACTTTGCTCGTCTTAAAGTGCCTCCTGTCATCGACACCGGTGCCGCTGTTGGGCACGTCGAGCTTCTCGTGGAAGTCTGGCAGATCCAGTGCAGCCAACACGGCAGTGATGGTCGAGTCGTGTGTGAAGTCGACATAGAGCCTGCGATCGAGCGGGAAGGTGGTCGCGTCCAAGTCCAACGTCGCATTCTCCGAAGTCTGAGTCGCAGGGTTCCAAGGCGTCTTGGTCAGACGAGAGACGAGCTCGTTGACCCATCCCAACCCATACGCCTGGCCGAGCGGCGCGGTGGGTCCGTTGGAATTCATGAACTTGAGATCCCAAGCATATTCGTAATCGATCCACTCCTGCTTGGTGAACAAGCCACAGAAATCGCTGTAACCGAAGGCGACGGTGTCGTACGAACACATCTGCTGCATCCCGTGAAGTAGACCCGAAGTGAGTTTGGCGCCTCCAAAGTCCTTACCCAGCCTGAGGATCGCGTCGGAAAGGTAGTTGGCTGCCCAGCGCTCGGCCATCTTGCCACCTGGGTTGTTCTCCGGCTTTGTGTATGCAGGACAAGCAAACTCGGGTGCCAGCGTGGTGTTGAACTTCGGCTCCTCAATCTGGATCTCAAACGATGTTGTATCCTTCCAATTCTCCCCGAAGAAGCCGTTGAGCCAGGCAAGTCCTGAGTCGACGATGCGCTGCTGGCTACCGGCACGAGCAAAGAGTGTTTTGGGTCTGCCATTCGCATCCTTCTCTGCAAGGTCGTCGGCCACTAGCTTGCCGTACAGCAGAGCAGCTTTGACACCGGAGTCATATAGCTGTCCACGTCCGACGGGAGTGAGGAGCTCTTCTCCGACACCCCACCTGTAGCTGTTGAGGAAGGAGAGACTACCAGAGTAGCGCAGATTTGGGTTGCTCTTCAAAAAGTCATGGAGGACTTCTGGTGGACCGCCGGCAGTTGGATAGCGCGCACCGTGGCGGTGGAGCATGTGGGCTTGCTTCAGCTCGCACGTCGATCCAGATGATTTTGTCGGAGTGCCAGCGTATTTGGCGTCGTCAATGCCCCAGCCAGAGGAGGATAGGTATGGTGTGAGAGGACCCATGTGCTCGAATGGCTTGAACTTGTCGTCTTGGAAGCCCGGAATGGAGGTTTGCATCGGAGAGGAACCGATGGTGCCAGTGGGTGCAGCTGCTGTACGTGTCATGTGATCAGCAAAGTCGGGAGGAGTGCCGGTAGTGAACGAGCCCGGATAGCCTATTGGCTTGTTGAACTCGAAGGGGATTACGCCGCTATCCCCGTACCATTTGTCTCCCATGTAATTGTAGATTTTGGATGGTGTGACGCCAACTTTTGGACCTAGAGCGAAAACGAATGCGCCAATGATGAAAGCACCACCGCCAACAAGCAGGCAGAGGCGCATGAAGCGCGCTCTCTGCTTCCTGTTTCTCTGAGCCATGTTGGCAGACATACCGACGCCTCTCCCGCCCATGCCTGGCAATGGTACGTCGCCTCCCATCAGTCCACGGAACCAAGCAGGTCTGCCCGTCTTATCGATTCGGGTCGAGCCGTTAGAGCCCTCGAGCACCCCGCGTGCGAGAAGCTTCTCCCTGCGATCGTCTTTGACGTCAAAATCTTCGTCGAGGTCATCGTAAGCGTCAGTAACACGCGCAGTTGTGGATGAACCGCCGACAGACTGTATTCTTGAGGTACCCGATGCGTCTGTAGAGAGGCGATGCAGAATGAGAGACTCGGCCTCGAGGTCGTCATCCTCTGATCGCCTATCCTTTTTCGTGGCGGGCGCCATCGTGATATAAGGCTTGCGAATGAGCCGAACCTGGGCCTAGCTGAGTGTCTCTCTCTACGATGGTGGTCTTGCAGCGTTGATCAGAGCCCAGAGGAGAGAGAGATGTGGCTACGTGTCTCGAGCTGGAGCGAAGTGTTGTTCTAATCAAACCCTCTTTTAGACTGCAATCATGCACTCAGCCCACTCCCACTGCAGGGTCTCTCCAGTGCTTCTTGGCCACTCCAGCAGACGTTCTCGCGCTTCGGGACCCTCCGAAATCCGTGAACCGGCCATTTCAGCACGAGCCATCTTTTTACGATGTGGAATCGATGATTATAACAGCAAAAATCCTAAAAATCCCCGGCGCTTAGCTGTCATACGGAGTTAGACCTACGGAGTTTATCGCAGGTGTTGGTGTCAAACGCTACCCCGCATTTTCCTCTTTGGCAGCATGTCGCGGAACAAGCCCGGACTTGTCGCTGTTTAGCAAAGTGTGCCGCCGTTTCCAGATTGCGGGGTAATGCCTAGATTGGTTACACTTGTCAAAATTTGCAACAGTAGCCCGTTGACGGAAAAGGAGGAACGGCTTGATCAGCCTACCCCAAAATACACCTCGGATACAGCGGAACAAGTACAAGGTTGGTGGTAGGTGCGTAAAGCCTATTTAACGAGGACGTGACCAGGGTCCTCCCTGACCCTTTCCATCCCCACAAACCAAACGAAGCTTCCTAGATCTTCCCCTCTAAGCTTACAGACTACAATAGATCATCGCCGACATCATATACGGGACACGGGACGACAAGGAACGATAGGACAGGGCAACAGAAATACATTATGACACAGGATCAGATCAAGGAGTCGCACTGCGATGTGCTCATCATCGGTGCTGGCCCCGCTGGTCTCATGGCAGCCAACTGGCTCGCCGTTCAGGGTCTTGGCCCATCCGTACGCATCATCGACAAGCGCAACGACAAGATCTTCAACGGTCAAGCTGATGGTCTCCAATGTCGCACTCTCGAAGTCCTTCACAGCTTCGGCCTGGCCGAAGACATCTGGCGCCAGAGCAATCGCATGATCGAGATGCGTTTCTGGAATCCGGGTCCGGACGGCAAGCTCCAGAGGACAGGCGCAAAGCCAGACACAATCCCTGGCATCTCGCGCTGGCAGCAATGCGTGCTCCACCAGGGTCGTATCGAACGCGCTTTCCTCGACAGCATCAAGAAGCATTCCAACGACAAGCTCGGCGTTGAGCGAGCTGTCCTTCCCGAATTGCTGACCGTGGACGAGACCAAGATTGACGACCCAGATGCGTACCCGTCACCGTAGAGGTGCGCAAGTTGTCCGAGGAAGAAGCGACACCGACACAGATGGGCAAGATTATCCCCAACGGCCTCTTCCGCTCTTCGCTCGCGCCGGATGACACCCCAGACCAAAGCGTGAGCGCGAATGTTGCTCCGGGAAGTCGAGAAAGAATCCATGCAAAGTATGTGATCGGATGCGATGGAGCTCATTCGTGGACTCGTCGTCAGATGGGAAGCAAAATGGAGGGCGACCAGACCTCGTTCATCTGGGGTGTGCTGGATGCAGTCCCCATCACCAACTTCCCCGATGTCCGAAATCGTTGCGCTATCCACTCGGCAGAATCAGGGGTATGATGATCATCCCACGCGAAGATGGCCTCGTGCGATTCTACATCCAGGTCTCGGCACTCAACCAGGGTGTCGACAGGTACAACATCACGCCAGAGATGATCCTTAACACCGCCAAGGCGATCATTGCACCGTACACACTCGACATTGGAGAGGGCGATCTGGACTGGTGGACTGCGTACGTCATTGGTCAGCGCACCGCCGACAACTTCTCTCTGCACGACCGTGTCTTCATCGCCGGTGACGCGTGCCACACGCACTCGCCCAAAGCAGGTCAGGGCATGAACACCTCGATGCAGGACACTTACAATCTCACATGGAAGATTGCTTCGGTCATCAAGGGTATCTCGCCTCGAAGCATTCTGCCTACTTATGAGATGGAACGCAAGCAGATTGCGCAGGACCTCATCACCTTCGACCACAAATTCTCCCGGCTCTTCAGCGGCAAGCCTGCCAAAGACGAGATGGATGCAGCGGGCATCTCTCTCAAAGAATTCCAGGAGGCCTTTGAGAAAGGCAACAGGTTCGCGTCGGGCTTGGCGGTGGACTACCAGCGATCACTGATCATAGCCAAGCCTGAAGGCAGCGCCAAGTCGAATGTAGATGGAGGCGTTGTGGTAAGTCACCGTCCTGTGGCTGGGCCAGCAGAAGGTGTAACGAGCGACTTGTCACTCTCTGCTGAATTGGCAGGCGAGACGCGCATCGAGGTGGGCAAACGCTTCAACACGGCGCAGGTCGTGTGCCACGCTACAGCTCTGCCCTACGAGCTAGCAGACTGGATCAAGTCGGATGGAAGGTGGCGCATTGTCTACTTCTGTGGAGATATTCGCCTGAATCAGCTTGCATACGAGATGAGGCAATTCGGCGACTACCTGGCCAACGAGCTCATCCCTAGATACACCCCGAAGGACCAGGACTTTGACTCGGTCATCGAGGTCTTGACAGTGTCCTCGGCACCACGTTTGGAGACGGAGCTGCTTGACTACCACGAGGCTTTGCGACCCAAGACAACGCGCCACCATCGGCCGACCGAAGATGGGACATACAACGTCTCGATGGACTATCACAAGATATTTGTGGACGATGACACCTATCACCAAGGGCACGGTCATGCTTATGAAAAATACGGCCTGCGTTCGGACAAGGGCACATTGGTGGTGATCCGACCCAATGGCTATGTATCGCTGCTCATCGAGGCTACCCAGTATGCCCAGCTGGGCGCCTTCTTCAGTCAGATCTTGCAAAGCCCCGACAAGCATCGCCCTCATCAGCACACACGCAAGAAGCGTGAGCAGCCAATGCTTATGCTCGTGCCCAAGCAGAAGGGCGCAAAGCTTCCTAGTGCCGCAGGCTTGCCAAAGAACACATTGGAGGCTGCACATTCGCAAAAGAACACGCAAGGATTGGCAGTTCCATCAGCAGCTATGTAAACACTATGTAATGGAATTCTCACCTGTACTTGAATTTATCAATCACTGATGGCCACTTGAACTTGACTCGAGCCGGTTTGTATAGAGTTGACTGGCATGGGCAACCTGGTCGAGATCCACAGATTGAGGTCAGTGTCACTTTGACACGCACTGTTTCAGAAACGTGTTTAGTGAGGTCGAAGCAAGGTTAAAAATGTGAGACCGGCACGCCGAAAAGTATACCTGCACTGTGAGCTGTTACTGAAAAGGCTGATAGCCGACACTGAGAAGTCTGAAAGGCTCTAGGAACAAGATTGGATCAGCCTTGCATGCAACACACTTTCGGTTCGAATCGGAGCAGGCTACGTAGATGCAGAAGGTCAAGAGCCAGGCCGAAGTTCGGTACAGCGTCGCTGAATTGAGACATCGCTTCCTCTCGCGTACGAGACTCGTCTGGATCGCTCTCGATTGATTGGACCAAAGCTTAGATAGTGTGGTCGAGGCCTAAACGAAGCGATGGATGTGATTGGGTGTCAGCATGCAGACAGTGTGGAAGCGGCTGTTCCGATCGATGCGTCTGCAGGAACTCTAATCACGCAAGTGTGCTCTCAATGTTGATCCAATGCAACGAGCCAAAGTGGCATGCCCGCATATTGTGTCACTAGGAGCACATGCCCTGGCGCATGCAAGGGTGCAGAGGCCGCATTGATCAACACGAGCGAATCGCATCGGATTGCGAAGAGGCAATCATGGCAGCAGATCCAGGTCGAGTCGATTGGATCAAGGATGAAGCGGGGCGGATTTGACGAGCCATCCGTTGAAGCCGCTCCGCAAGCCGGAGCATAGGTGGGCTGATTAAGAAAACCGACGGGCTAAATGCGAGCATGCGTCAAGCGGTAAGTGATCCGGCCAATTGTGCTCCGGTTGTCGACGCTCGACTTTCTGGACGGTCCTCCCAACCAAGTAGCAGGTTATCTCTTTCAAGTCATTACTTTCGTGAATACCATTGTAGCATGCTGTAGGCCCTCCACAATATTTCATTGTTGTATGAAGAAGACCTGAGAAATTCAGTGTTGCGCCAACGGCCTGCTCATGTGAATGGTGGCAACCTGCCTTGTCGGTCATGAGCACGGGGAATAAAAAAAAAGCAGCGAAAAGGCTAAATTGGATTTTGATCTCCGATGCTGCAGCCTGGAAATGGTGAGACCGACTTTGAATCGAAGCTCGATCAGAGACAGGTTCGAAGAGCTTGTAAGGTGAATTGACCGGATCGCGGGAAACAGTTTGTCTGGAATCACGAGCAGCGTATGTTTCGAGAACATCGAAAGTCGGACAGCGCCTGCTGCGATTTTGGCAACGATTGCCGCTAGACTCTACAACACCAACGTATTCAATCATCACATCACTTGACCTCACCCCGCCAAGACCAGCGATAAGCTAATTTTCCGGAGCTCGGCTCTCGCTGCTTCAGGCACCAACAGAAACGGCTGACACGGCAACAGCTGATACCAACAAGGCGGCGAGGGGAGGCCCGAAGGTGGGCCACGTCGCTTGATACTGTAACTGGAATAGAGCCAGCTCGGACGGCTTTGTTCCGAATTCATGCATCGTTGCATGGATTCATGCCTGGCTTGGTGCTGTATCTTGCTCACTGAAAAGTGCGGCTATTTTACGGGGCGTCATCAGGTGAGCAAAAAAAAACAGTGGCCAAATTGGGACTCTCTGTTCGGAAGAGCCGCTTCCTGACTCCTGAACAGAAGATAAGTTTTGCCAGAGAACTCGCTCTCATGCTGTCAGGATAATCTCCTTGTCTGTGGCGTGATCACATACGCCCGGAATAGCACACACAATCAAGCAATTCCGCTTCGCGCTCGATGCCTGTATACCGCCACATACCGTAGCCTGGTATCACCTCACACGATCCACACTTGCCTTCTCGCTTGATAAACGGGAAACCGATTGACCGTGAAGTCCGTCAAGGGCGAGAGATGTGTTAACGGGTCTCGGGATACCTCCGTACAGCTTGATGGCTGCGTTATCGTTTGTTCTGGTCGCGCCGCTGGTCTAGTGATCCTGGTCAAGATACTACCGTACTGAATCTCTGCCTGCTGGTTCATCCCTATAGGCCAGCACGACATTGTTTCACTATGTTCGGCAGCTACAGCTTATGATATTGCAGAGACAACAGAACGATCATGGACTGGCCAATCACCAGCAAGAGTCTTGAGAGAGAGTTCTCCCAAGGCAGCATTGTCATTGTTTGTGATTGGACGGCGGATCATCGCCAGATGCAAAGTGCTTGCTCGCCGCGGTGACGGCGGTACAGTACCGGCAGCAGCCTGCGGTTCTATCGAGGCTCGAGCCTGTGGGAAAGTCACTGTGGCAGGGTGCATGATCATTGAGCAAAATTCACGCTGCATGAAAATTGAATTGCTCCGCCTCGCTTCGAGAACAAAGCGAGGGCCGCTCGAATTTAAACAACGCTTAGGCTAAATGATTTTGCTTAAATGGATCGCGTTCGATGGCCCGTCTCAGGCGGCTATGCGGACACCAATCAGCTGCGTTCTTTGCTTCGCAAACATTCTTCTGGTACCGGTGCAGTTGCTACAATATGCATAAGATGGCCACACATGTAGTGAGCTGATTCGCACGCGATGTTGTTCTGGCCTTCAGACCGCTGACCAGCTGCACGCCTCGCCGCTCAAGCCTCGCTTATTGCCGTGGGTGCTGCTCTGCTCTGGATCGTGGCTCGTTATCTTGCGATAAGTTTGTGTCCTTTGCCTGGTTGATGCAGAGCCCAAGCCGACGGACGGCGTTGCTAGTTGCCTTCGGCTGACCAGACAGCGAGACCAAGTGATTTTATCAGTTTTCTCTCATTTCATGCCATCGCGCAATTTCAGACTCCACTGCAGCGGTGGCCAATCTGGACAAGCTATGCTTCGGCTCAACGCTGTCCGAATCTCGACTACTTCGCTAAGATTCCTTCTCCACATCGGTCTATTCCAAATGAGAGGCTTGCAATGCAATGCCACTTATGAGACCGGAGCCACTCGTCCCACACCTAGCCGGACTTGTCCGATCCCTACACTCATTTGTTGCCTCGTTGATAGTGGACGTCGAATTCCCGAGACCAACGTTTGCCACTTGCTGCACATGCTCCGCACCTGATCAGCTAGTTCGCTTTTGAGTTCAGGCCTTGCAGCCGCATCAGGAACAATGCCTTCTAGCACAATAAGTTAGTGTCCTTTGGCCGGAACACTCTAGCCTCATTTTGTCGCTCAAGCTCCCATTCAGGCCCCTTTCTGCGCACACCTGCGTGGAATTAGTGAAGTACATATAGTCAGACCCCTTTCGTCCGCGGAGACGTACTTTGCTCCTCATCCGACCATCCCCCCTTCACGCCTTCCCCCTTCCCTCTCTCACCTCCGGGTCAACACCTCAAAGATGGTCAACGAGATCGATCTCGACAGGTCCCCCAGCGCCGGCTCTTCGGAGCAGAAGACCTCCAAGGAGGACCTTGAAATTCAGCCGACACCTGACGAGCTCCACAATGTCGAAGGCAAGCTCCGCCAGGATTTCCTCGACCACCGCATGAACGACCCCAACATGGAAACCGAGAAGATCGATGCCGTCGAGCAGGTAATCGAGCAGGGCGACTACAAGGCCGAGGCTCAGATCGAGGAGGAGCTCGAGGAGGACTCCCCCTACCCAGAAGTCCGCGCCGCCGTTTCCAACATCGACGACCCCTCCATGCCGGTTCTCACCTTCCGTGCTTGGTTTCTGGGTATGCTCTTCTCTATCGTCATTCCCGGTGTCAACCAGCTCCTCAGCTACCGTTATCCCACCGTCCAGATCAACTCCTTCGTCGCTCAGTTGATTGCATACCCTATGGGCACTTTCCTGGCTAAAGTCCTCCCCACGAGGAAGTTCAAGACTCCTTTCGGTAGCTTCACCCTCAACCCTGGTCCTTTTAATGTCAAAGAACACACCATCATCACTAGTAAGTAGCAACCCTTTACTTTTTGCATGTATCCTTCGACAAGCCGGACTAACCACCCCTTTATTTTATGGCAAAATGTCCACTTTTGCCGATCTAACACGACAATTGCGAAGTTATGAGCAATGTAACATATGGTGGTGCATATGCTACTGAAGTGGCTGCTGCACAGCATGTCAAGTATGGTTTCGACTTCGGCTTCGGCTACATCATTACTCTGACCCTCTCTTCGCAAATCATCGGCTTCGCCATGGCCGGTTTCTACCGTAGATGGCTCGTCTGGCCTGCAGCCATGATCTGGCCCGGTAATCTTGGTAACACCGCCTTGTTCACTGCCCTTCACTCTCAGATCGACACCGGTGCCAACCACATGTCTCGATTCAAGTTCTACGTGATCGCTTGCGCCAGTGCCTTCGCTTGGTACTTCCTCCCCGGCTACCTCTTCACCTTGCTCTCTGTCGGCAACTGGTTCTGCCTCATCGCCCCCAACAATGTCCCTCTCAACCAGATGCTCGGCACCCAGCAAGGTCTTGGCCTCATCCCCCTCACCTTCGACTGGACCCAGATCTCCTACAACGGCAATCCGCTCTATACCCCGTGGTGGGCAGAATTTAATGTTCTAGGCGGCTTTATTGTGTGCTACTGCATCATTGGCCCTGCTCTTTACTACAAGAACGTCTGGAACGTCGCGTACATGCCCTACTCGACTACCGGCGTGTTCGATCGATTTGGCAACAGCTACAATGTATCGAAGGTCACGACTCCTGACCATCTCCACTTTGACGTCAACGGCTACAACAACTATTCGGAGCAGTACTTCTCCATTACCTACGCCATCTCATTTGCACTCTCATTCGCCGCCATCACCGCTGTCCTCACCCATGTCGCCCTCTTCCACGGCAAGCAGATCTACACGCAGTTCAAGAGCTCGATCCACGAGGAGCGTGACATCCACGCTCGACTTATGCAGAGGTACCCCGAGGTTCCTAAGCTCTGGTACGCCATTCTCTTCGTGGCCTGTTTCGCCATGGGTATTGGCTGCTCGGCAGGTTACGCGACTGGATTCCCCGTTTGGGCCTTCATCATTGCTCTGATCATTGGTGCCATCTTCATGCTTCCCGTTGGAATCATCATCGCCATCTCCAACATCGAGGTTGGTCTGAACATCATCTCCGAGTTCATCATTGGTTACATGCACCCCGGTTCTGCCACGGGCATGATGATGTTCAAGGTCTTCTGTTACATGTCTGTCTACCAGGGCCTTGCCTTCACTGGAGACATGAAGCTCGGTCACTACATGAAGGTCCCGCCTAAGTCGATGTTCATTGCCCAGGTCAGCGCTATCATTGTTTCCTCGTTCGTCGTCATCGGCGTTCAGGACTGGGTGTTCAGCAACATCAGGGACGTCTGCACCCGCGACGCTTCGGACAACTTTTACTGCAACGGTATTCTCGTCTTCGCCATGGCTTCGCAGATCTGGGGTCTCATTGGTCCTGGTGCCGTCTTCTCGGCGGGCAAGCAGTACCACGCTCTCATGTACATGTTCCTCGTCGGTGTCCTTGCTCCCGTCATCATCTGGGGTCTCACCAAGAAGTTCCCTCGCTCGTTCATCCGCAAGGTCAACGCACCCGTCATCTTCACCGGTACCGGTCTTTTGCCCCCTGCCACCGGTATCAACTATACCTCGTGGGCTCTGGTTGGATTCATCTTCAACTACTGCCTCAAGAAGTACCGTCGCGGATGGTGGACTCGCTACAACTATGTCCTCGGTGCCGCCTTGGACACGGGTACAGCGCTTTCGGCGATCGTCATCTTCTTCTGCCTCGTCTACCCACCTGGCAAGCAGAGCGACTTCTCCTCGAGCGGCTGGTGGGGTAACACGGCTTACGCCAACACTGCCGATGCCAACTTCGTCCCCTACCTCACTGCCCCCGATGACGGCTTCGCCCCCATCCCGGCAGCCTTCAGGCCTTACAGCCGTGGCTAAGCGCAGCCGCCGCTTGTATCCTATCTCTCCACATTATATCCTCAGTTTCACTTGAAATTGTATCGTTATCAGCTCAAGTCCTCATCGATTCCTTCACCAGTCTGGTCTCACACACCAGCTTTGCAATGGCAGGCCAAGGGATTTCGTATCAGAGTATCAGTCTGTGCAATGTGCTCATGTGTCAAGTTGCGCGCGACTGTCTATTGTGGGGTTCTGTCATTGGATTTGAGCGAGATTGTGGGTGCGTATCTAAGTTACGTGTGAGTCTTCTCACTGGCACCAATACCTGCATGCTCAAACCACGTTCTTCGATAGCTTTTCACAGCACAGCCAGTAAGATCTTTGTTATAAGTGTATAAGATTACCGTGATTGACCGTGAGCTGGCTGCATTTGGCATCTCAACTTCAAGCCGTTGCACTTCCTGCCTCCGCGGGCGCCGCAGCGTTGGCACCGTCGCTCCCCGGCTCCGGCCCCAACATATCCATGAACGTAGCGAGCCTGGCCCTGTTTCCGCCGGCCTTGGTGGTCAAATACTCGACCAATCCGGTCCTGAGATCCGGCTGCCTGCCCACAACCTCCCTGAGCTGTTCCTTGGGCAGCTGGATGAGCGCGCCAAACGAGCTCGGCGCGGTCTGCTTCGCACACAGGATAAACCCGTCCCACAGCGGCGGGTTCTGCCAAATCTTCTTGGTGATCAACCTCGACAGCAGATTCCTCGCCACATACCCAGACAGACTCTTGTACGTCGACACGGCCATGATCACGGTGCGCATGAACAGCATCGGCAAGTTGGCGTCTTCCGAGATCTGGTTGAGCACGGCCGCCAGCACCTCGGAGCGGTAGACGTCGGTCATGCTGAAACAGATCTGGATGGCAGCCACGGTGTTTTTGAGCCCGATCTCGCGCTCGGCATGGTGGAGCAGACCCATGAGTTCGACGGGCGTCAGAAGCTCTGTCTGCCTCACTCGCGGCAAATTTGAACTGACCGATCCAAACCCTTGAGGTGGCATCTGGACAATGCTCTGGAAGACCGACTTGATCAAAGCGCGGTCCTCAGGCGCACGCGATGCCAGGATCGTCACCACCCGCGGCAGACGCTTCATGATCTCGGCCTTATCCAGATCCGCCATGATGGGCACGAGGAACCTCGGATCGACATCGCGAGAGTCGACCAACTCCCGGACCAGCCCCACGAGCGCCGGCGTTCGGCTCTTCTCCGTCAGCGTCTTGAGAATGCATAGCGCCAGCGAGTCGGCGCCGTCAGGGAAGTTGCGCAGCAGTGTGAGCAGCCGTGGGTGGTTCGGACCGAGCGCGCGGATCAGGTTGACAATGTGCGTCTCGATGGCCTGCTGCACAAACTTGGGCGTCCGTGGGTACGTGGCAAAGATCTCATCCAGCATGTCTGGGATCTTGGTGCACAGCGAAAACGGCAGCTCGACGAAGCGCAGCACGTCATCGCTGTTGGTCGGGTGCGTCGACTCCTCCTCGGCCTCTTCGACGCCTTCCCTTTCATTGGCGGTTGTTGCGTCGGCGTCTTCCTCAGTCTTGACAGACCCGTTTGCGCCGTTGGCTGCCTCTGTGTCGCCGTTGGTCTTGTCCTGCTCCTTGACGGTTTCAGCTTCGATGGGCTCCGGTGTTTCGACGAGGATGTCGAGGTTGCTGCGAGCAAAGGCGAGAATGGTGGCTTCCAGTGTGCTGTTGGCAGTGGCACATTGCTTGATAGCAATGATCGCTCTGGCTCGCGTGCTCCTCTCGCTTGTCCTCGTCAGTTGCAGCAGCTTGTTCGCAGACTCTTCGCGCAGCGCAGGTCGCGAGATGCAAATATCCTGCAGTGTCGACATGCCTGCCACCATCTTGTTCTTGTCCTTGCTGAGCGCAGCGGCGAGGTCGAGCACAGCGGGCGGGATCTCGGGTAGATCCGCCAGGAACTTGGCCAGCGACCGGTCCTTGGCGTCAATGCCGGGGATCCAAGCCCGCACAAGCTTCTCCAGCCAAACAGGGTATTGATCGTTGCTAGTTGCGCCGGTTGCTGCAGCGTTTTTCCGACGCACGCGGTCGCAGAACCACTCCTCGGCCATCCAGGTGACTGCAAATCGCGTTCTGCGTGCAAAGTCAGCCTTTGTGAATTCGAGCATCAATGCTCGAATGATGTCGGCTTGTGCTTGCAACGTCCGTGTTGGTTCGACGCCTCCTACAATATTCGTGTCCGGCTCGTTGGGTGCATCCTCAGTGCTGACAGGAGGCTCAGCAAAACCGCGTGTTGCCAGACGGATGACTAGAGACGACCAAAGCGATTGCGTGCTTGAATCTGAGGAAGGCGAGGTTGCCAATGCAGAGGCAGTGGAGGACCCGAACTCGCATATCCGAGAGATGGTGTCCTTGATGAGCGAGTCGGACTCGCTGACCGAGAGATACTCTGGTGGTGCCAACGCGAAATTCTCGATGACTGCCAGCGAGAGTTGTTCTTCCTCTTCCTCCTCTTCTTCCTCCGCAGCCATGCGTCTAGCGTCCCTCTCGCGACCAGTGGCCTCCAATGCCTCCAGGTCCTCTTCCGCCATATCCATCTTGAGTGGGTCCTGAACAACTTGCTCTTCGTCCTCGGCCTTGATAGGTTGCGGTGTGCCGTCCCCATTGAGTGCCATGGTGGGTGGTCGTGGAGGCGGTGGGCCAGGGGCGGGGCCGGGAGGTGGTGGTGGCATCGGTGGTCGGCCAGCAGGGGCATCTGGCTGTGCTGAAGTAGACGCGTCGGGTGGAAGGTTGGCTCGCACGTTGGCGATGGCATTGTGCAGGTCATGATCGGAGAGAGCCTGAAGGTTGGCGATAATGAGATCGATGACAAGAGTGATTGGAAGTGTTTTGACATCGAAAGCAGCTAACGGGTTGCGCTCGACGCCTCCTGTTGTTCGGACCGAGGCGTTGCGGAAAGCCTCGCCTGCTGCTCGATCGCCCTCTGTAGAGATCTCGCTCTCTGTTTGACCGGCCTGTGGGTGTTCTGTCTTGATCTTCTTGGGCTCATCGAGCCTCTCGTCGATCCTCTCGCGCTTCCGCCTGGCTTCTGCCTCCTTCTCAGCTTGATATGCCTTGGCGGCTTCCTCCATACGCCTTTGCTGCGCTTCGAGAGCCTTGGTGATCGAGGCTGTTTCTGACCCGGCAAGCTGGTTGCGGACGAAGTAAAGGTAGAAGATGCGGACCGTCTTCTCGACATTGCGAACTTGGGTGTGCGAAAGATTGGCGAGGCTATCGGGAGTCCAGGTTGCCATAGCGCGGAGGATGACGTTGCCAAGCTGGGGCCGCGCTTTGGCCAGCACAGTTAGCGAGTTGACGGAGGCCATGATGAGGTCGACGACGTCGCTGGTGAAGACTAAGGTGACGATCTGTGCGAAGAGGCGATTCGCCTCTTCTTCCAAGCTGGCAGCATTGAGGAAGGGATGTGAAGAGGGTATTGTGCTGAGGCTGACATCGTTTTTCAGCTGGGCTCGAGGATCAGTGGATCCGCGTGACTGAACCTGAACAATGCGCTGGTAGCATTTGATGACGGCGAGCTTTGTACCCTGACTGCCGTGGTCGAAGAGGTGAACAACCTGAGCCTTGATGGTCTGTACTGTCTGCCACAAATTGTTCTTGGCGCGATCATTGCATACGAGACGGAAGAGAACAGGATACATGCTGGCAAAGCATTGCGCAGCAACCTTGGTCAAGCGAGGATCCCTGTCCTTGATGAGAAGCAGAATAGCTTCAGGCGCGTGTATGGCGAGAGTCGCCTTAGTATCTTGAGAGAGTGCAGGACGGCAGAAGGCGAGGTCCATTACTTGAGCAATCCATGTTCGTATCGAAGAGCCTGACTTTGGCAGGAGGGAAATGAGCGATGGAAGAAGGATCGGGATGTTGCCAGGCTGCACCTTGAGAAGGTTGTAGAGCTCTGAGAGATGGTGTGCTTCGTCTTTCTTGTCAGAGGAGTTGAGTGCCGCGCTGAGCAGACCGAGCGCGTCGGTATTGGATGGCGCTGCCATGATGTGAGCTATCAGTGCTGTTCTCGAGTCTGGAGGTGCCGCGTAAGAAGCCAGCAGTGGCTCAGTCGTGGTCGTTGAGCCAAGGTGATGTTAGAATAGCATTGCCGATCAAGGGAAAGTGCGCGGAAGGCTCCGAATCAAGAGTCTACGATCCAGCTAGATGCTAGCGCGTGCTATGAAGAGGACGAGTCTGGTGACGATCTCTTGCCAAGGCGATGTGCTGGAGTGCGTCGGATAGTCCGTCCTGGGATTGCTGATTCTCCGAAGATGGACGGAAGGTCGCCGAGAAGGCACAAATATGCACCACGGAGGCGGAAGTCTGAGCCGATTTTTGCAGGCGAGTGAGTGAACGAATGCGCAAGGAGCTCAGACCTCGTCGAGAACGAGATGTATGAAGGAGCGAGAGGATGGTGGATCGGTTACATACAACAAGAACGTCGAGCGTCGGTTCCAAACTCAGATTCTGATTCGAGTGTTGGCCTCAGAGCCAGTTTTTTTGGATTATTCTCGCGTGCAGCGTCTGGTTGGGACCGGCGAGATGATTGAGTGGTCTGTGAACGACCCTCTGCGTCGTGTGACGTTTCGCCTATTTTCGCTTTTACTGATTTCCCGGTGTGTCTCTGGAGCTCCGCTTCTTCGAGTCAGCCTGGGAGCACCTTCTCACTCTCGCTCCTTCTTCCTTGCTTCTCTGAGCCTGGAATCGAGGGGATGGGAGATGAAATGAGATGGATGCAGTTAATGCCCTAGTCGACGCTCGTGCATTGCGTCCGACTCAGTTGCTTCGGGATGAAAGTGGGATTCAAGTTGATGGATTTGAAGATCAGAAGACAAAATCGGGACGATCGGGCGCACCAGCGCACGGATGCACCAGTTAGGGCATATTGAAACGTTTTGGCTTGCAGCTGAACCCCTCTGTGTGTGCGCTTCGAATTGATCGCCTCCACCCCTGCGCTCAACCTATCGTTCTTGGCACCATCGAATTCTGATAGGCAACGTCAACTACTCACCGTCCGGATTTAATCGCAGCACATACACAAGATGGTACGTATCATCACCGCTGACACCAAGCATCATCAACAGGGCGCGGGGCGTGCACCACTCCACCGAAGCGATGCCTTCTTCAAACAGCTAATCGACTATTGCTCTCCTTTTGATCCTCTGCTCTTATCTTTGTGACCACCAGGCCGCACAACAATCACAGGGTATTCAGACCCTTCTCGAGGCTGAGAAAGAGGCTTCCAAGATCGTCCAAAAGGCTCGCACATGTAAGTCTATCCAACGACGAGACTTGACGGAACCAAGTCAATCTCTGCCGTCTGCTGAAAACCTTCCCGCCTCGTCATTGCAGAAGGCGGTCGTCCATTTTATTGAACCATTGCTGATCATTCTTGCTCCTGCCTTTCTGATCATTCTTGCGTATGCTCGATCTCCAACTACAGACCGCACGCAGAAGCTCAAGGATGCCCGCAACGAAGCATCAAAAGAGATCGAGCAGCTCAAGGCCAAGAAGGAGAAGGAGTTTTCTGATTTCCAGAAAGAGGTACGTTTCACTTCGCAGCCCTTGCGTGCGCCACACACTTGACATCTCGCTGATTGATTCCATTCTTACATTCGCTCCGCAATCATTCTTGGTGGTTTCAACATCAATTTTCGCCGATAACAGCACGAGGGCTCGACCTCCAGCTCCCAGACCACCGTAGACAAGGAGACCGAGGAGAAGCTCGCAGAGCTCAATAAGGCATTCGAAGCTAACCGCGATAAGGTCATCGACAAGCTGCTCGACCGAGTCGTTGACGTCAAGACCGAGATGCACAGGAACCTGCAGCTCAAGCAGCAGAAGGCTTGAGCTTGTGTCTATCGTTAGAATTTGGCCTTCGTACATGGTCTTATCCTACTTTGTCAAACCGACAGCCACATTCAGCATTATTCTCGTGGACCATGTGCTGTTCGGCCTTTGAGTCGCATGTGTAGCGCACACATGTTGATATATATCCTTTCGTCTTCCATTCTGAACTCTATCTCCAATCTTCCCTACCTCGTGCGTGCTGCTATTGTGAAGAGCTTCAAGGTAGTGCATTCAGACTGGCCACCACAGTGACATTCTCTGACATTTGTCAAGCTCGTCGTCTGAAACTCCGAAGCTTGACTCCTTCCCAGTGCCAAGATATACTTGAGTACACAAGCCTGCACGTTCTCCAGTCACTTATATCAGCTCGCTCCCACAACAGGACACAATTCTGCTCCCCGCCTCATCTCGAAATCGAGCAACCAAGCTATTACTCGCCTTCATCGCATACAGAAGATCCTTGACAGACTAACAGTTTGACGACGTGTTGGCAGAAGAAGCCCGGGCACCATGTAGAGATACTTCACATGAAAGATCTGATACTGGTGCGTCCTATGTATTAATGCACAGACTCACAAAATTGGCTAGAGTAAACAACTCCATCCCGATTAGCTCAGTCGGTAGAGCATCAGACTTTTAACACAAAGTCTTCGAGTTGAACTCGAAAAAGTTATATCTGAATGTCAGGGGTTCGAGCCCCCTATTGGGAGTTTGCGTTCCTTTTTTTTTTTTTTTCTTTTTTTTTTCTTTTCTTTTTTTCTCTTCCTTCTCGTGATTCAGCCAAATCCCACTCTTGCCGCTTTGCAATCGCTTTCTTCATTGATATGTTCAGGGGCTTCTTTGTCGGTTGTGACAGTCTTAGTGTGGTACTCCACGAGGGATTATGAGTGGCGGACTTTGCTCACTTAACATGCGGTGTAGCTTGACGGAACTACAGACGAAGCCTCGACGGGCATTTTCGTGCAGGCAAAATTGCCGCCTCACGCTGCAAAGGGTCTGAAAGGGTGTGGTCAGAAAATGTGAAGTGAATATTTCTGCAATGCCTGCTCAAATTGCCACAATGGTTTCTTGGCGCAGTTGGTTAGCGCGTCTCCTTAACAATTCTGATCTAACAGATCGTTGGGGCTTACGGAGGAGGTCGCCGGTTCGAGCCCGGCAGAAATCAAATTTTTTTGTCAGATTTATTTTTGCCGTTTCTATCTCGAGACTCCATTCCGTCGATGCTACGATCTCAATCTTTTGGTCACACCACCGCCGAAATCACAGCAGCCGTCCAGATCTGGCTATGATCTGTGCATTTGCCTCCCCCTCTTTTCGCACTTGGCATTTAAACTGGCAAAAGCATAAGCCGAAGCATGCCTTCCACTGAAGAGGTTTGAACCGACGCCAACAAAGTGGCTGCGAGCGATCCAGAGGGAGAGCCGAATGCTGGGTCGGCAACTGCGGACCATCCGGGACCGTCACAAAACTTCCTTCGCAAGTTTCCGCAACCTGATGGCACTTGCATCATATATCGTGTTCGTTTCGGCACCCCGCAATGTGCCGCGTACAAACGGCTAAGGTCAGACGAGGAGAAAGACGACTACATACGGCAGAACTGGACAAGCTATTCGGTGACAGATCCTGGCTCTGGCCGCATCTTGAGAAGGCAATACAGATGATTTGAACAGAGGCAATGTGCATTGTAGTTATGATTCAGTGTTAAAGGTTCTTGCAAGGATCGTGTATCCTCGCTCGCTCTCAACTTTCCGCTCACGAGCCTGTTTCACTCTTCCACAAACGCGGGCAGATGATTCTGTGGGGGGGGATAGTTTTGCATTCTTTCAAGCTAGGAGCTAGAGTGGCGGGGAGCTGTCGTCTCTGCTCTAAGCCTTTGCTCCATGCCTGGGTTCCAGCAGGCGACGGCTTTACGTTCGCCAAAGAAATCGGCTCCCAACGTCGCCGCTGCCATATTACCACCCTCTACCTCCCCTTCAGCTTTGAGAATGTCGTTGAGATCCGAGAGCGTTGGCGAGTCGGTGGTCAGGCCGAGTTCGAGATCCAGCAGGTCGCGCCACTGATGCTCATGTGTCGTGTCGAATTCTTCCACCGCCAGATCAGCGTCGGGATCGTGAGAGAGGGTTGAGGAGCGGAAGACGCCGTGCGAACGCAGAAAGTCGTGCACTGCTTGGCGGTCGTAGTTCGGCACCGCTGTGGGTGTCGTCTGATCAGTGGTCAGTGTCGATGATGTAGTCGAGGTGGACGGGCTAGCGAGCTCGCTCGCCTCGGTTGCTTCAGCAGTGCAATAGGAAGATTCTCCATCGCTGCTCCCGACATCGTCAGCGAGAGCCGGCGGTGCGCTGACGGGATCGGTAGCGAAGAGAACGCGGTCCACAATCGAACTCGACCCCTGCCGGGCCACGCTTTCTGCCGCGGCCTCGGACGCAGCCGTGCCCAAGATCGACCGAGCCGCCGCGCGGACCTTGGGTGGATTGAGGAAGACGCTCCTGGCATTCCTCAACTCGCTTTCATACTCCTTTATGGACAGCCCATCGGGTGGGCCAAATTTCTTGGCCTCCTTGCGCAAGATCGTCGAAATCGATCCATGCTCTTTTAAGAATCTGAGTGCCGTTTTGGGCCCGATTCCGGGAATGGTGCGGTTGAAATCCGTCCCGCACAGCAGCGCGAAGTCGAGCACCAAGGACCGCGACAATCTATCGTATGCCGATTCCGTCCCTCCTCCTCCTGGTTCTCCAGCTTCTTCAATGGCAGCGGTGGTCGTTGGGGATGAGTGATGCAAGAGCTTCTCGAGGTCTTCTTTGGGAAAAAATCCAGTGCGAACGCGAGTCCCGCAGACGACTTCAAGCTTCCCTCGCGATCCGAGCACACCAGGGTTGCGAATCCCCCCCATGAGCCCTCGCAGAAGCGGAGCTTCGTAGAGAAGCACATCGCTGTCTTCGGATGCGACCAGATCGGCGAAGCCGGAGCGGACGAGTGAGGCGGCATAGGCTTCGGCTTCGTGAATTCGCCCACCGCCAGTGCGTGTGCCGTCGCCGGTCCAAAAGACAGGGACAGCCATGAGAGACGAGAGTGTCGCGCAGTCCTGGTATATCGATGCTGAGAGTGGCGATGTGGCGCGGTCGTATGTCTTCGTGAGCGAGTAATGCATTGCGTTGAGTGAGGAGAGGGATTGCGTAGGAGCTACTCCAGGCGGTGGGGTGCTGACACCCGGCTCGAGCGGCGCAGTTTGGGGTGGCGCTTCTCCTTGGATGAGCTGTGTGGTGATGGATTGATAGACTTGTTGCTCGGCTTCGGCAAGGACCTTCTGGCCTTTGGACTGAATGGTGCCTCCGCTGCGGAGAGTCTCTTCGAGTTGCGTCCAATTAAGGTACATGCTAAATGCTACTGATTGCGGTCTAGTCGGTTTTTCGGGCATTGGTGGAGGAGCTGTCGGCGCTGTCGTTGATACCGGTTCATCTGCAACTTTTGAGGTCTGGGATCGCCACTGGTCTAGCAGCTCGCCTACTTGCCTACGCTCGGCTTCTGCGAGTGAGGATAGTGTATCTAGATGCGTCTGGAGCTCCTGAAGTCGCCCACGTCGTTCATGTTCCAATCGACTCCGGACCTTGTCGAGCTCGCGTTTGTGCCTGCGTTTGACCTGCTCGCGATCTTTAAACGCTAGTCTCTTTTGCGGGTGGTCAAATACCATGAGAGGCACGATGCCGTGCTGGCGCAACGACGTAATAAGACGATAGAAGCCGATGACATGACGAGCGGGATGGGGGTCATCGGCAAAATGGAGCCGCTGTACCAGCAGAGTAGCATCGATGGCCAGACGGAGGCCCTGGAGCGCTGAAAGAGCGAACGGTGGCGATATAGCTTGTGGAGCTAGCACGCGGACGAGCGGGAAGATGCCGCGAATGCCTCTTGCTACCGACGAGACGCGCATCTCGACCCGTCCTTGGCTTGCAGGACAGAAACCTTTCAGAGTTTGTTAGCGACCTTGCTTTAGCGCATGAAGACGTTTATAAGCTCCGAAGCTCACTGCACTGCAAGCTGCGTTCTTGGAGAGACGAGGCTGGAAAGGTTTCTTGACACGATGATTACACGATGATGATGAAAGGGGTGAAGAAGGAGTGAGTGGCCACGAGAAACGAAGCCGAGCAGCAAAGCCGAACGTCCAAATTCAGGGTCCAGTCTATCAAATCCTTTCACATCTTCACTCTGCCTGTGTGGAGGTTACGCCGAGCACAACAGCAAAAAAGAAAATTTACGCGCGGATCTTGTCATGACGCGACACAAAAAATTCACAGAGTGCAAAACGGATCTCCCAACGTGGGGCTCGAACCCACGACATTCAGATAAGCTCCGATTTCTCGGAAACCCTTGTAGTAAGAGTCTGACGCTCAACCGACTGAGCTAGCCGGGATGGATTAGTTGTCGGCGTAATTGACTATTGCGTCTATATACACTTGTTGAAGATGTGCCCCGTTGGCCACGACAGACCGACAAGCGACCACGCCTCTCGATGGGACGAATGTCTCCGACTAGAACTCCAAAAAGTCAAGCAATAACATGCTTTCGTTACAGACAGAAGAATCAAGAAGATCGATGAGAATCGCAGAGATCAAAGAAGCAGACGCCTGCGTCTGTAGTGAGGGGACTAATCGAACATGGAGTGTGCTGAAGGCAAGAAAGCAGTGTGTAGGGGCCGGCCAGTTGATACCATATTTGAACCGTGGCTGGAACAGGGAAGGCATGAAGGCTGCAGCGAAGGAGAAATTGGTCTGGTGTGCTGTGGCGATGGCTTCGGAAAATCGTCAGCACAGCTCAGAGGTCGCTCATGACGACGTCATGTTCAACTGCCGTGCCTCTCGTTGGCCGAGCAGGCCGAACGCAACTTGGGCATGGGTTTGACAGCGGGTACTTGCTTGTCGAATTGGCCTTGAACGTTGCCAGGCGGGTAGTACTCGCAGACAACATACATCGAGGCCTTAGCGTTGGGGCTGTAGCTCTGCATGAAGTCCTGTCTCTGAGCCACGGCACAGCCGACAAAGCGCGTATCCTTCCACACGATCTGAGTCCAGTGACCGTTGCTTTCGGTCATGTGAGGATTCTGAGCCCAGTTACGGTCCTCGTCAAGGAAGGACATAACGGCATTCTTGGTGCCTTCCATTGGGTCAGTATAGCACGGATCGCCATTCCCAACCGCGATGTTCTCCCCGGATGCGCAAAAGTGGTCCTCGGAATGACCATAGGCTTTCAGGTCAGCCCAGCAGGCAGCCATGTTGGCAAGCTCGACATTCCACTGAAGCGGTTGAAGACCATAGCGCGCTCTTTCCTGATTATGCAGATCGAGCGCCATTTTCGAAACAGGGTCGAGTGCCTCCTTTGGCCAGGGCTGACTAAAACGCTGATCCTTGTCGTTGGCAGTATACTGCTGACCAGTGAAAGGAAAGCGGCGGTTACAAATATCAGCCGCAGCTGGCCTAGCAATTGGCTGACCGGCGGGTGCATGGGATGCTGGAGCAGCCATGCTAGCCGGTGAGCCCGTCCAGTGTACCTGAGCATTGACGAAAGGAGCAATGTTGCCGGACTGCTCTGTGTTGCCAGCGATGACGTACTTGAACACGTTCGAAAACACGCTGTATGAGGAAGAAGACGACATTGATGAGGTATGGGTACTCTCGGTGGTCCGCACCACTTGACCGCTCTTATCTTTTGTCGAGACCGTTTTGGTTTGGCTCGAGTCAGAAGATTGGTGGCTCTGATGTGAATGCGTCTCAATGTGAGTCTCTTGAGGACGTGGTTGAGCAGGGTGTGCGTCTCGTTTGTCATGATCAGGTGAGCGGCCGCTCTGATCATGGCCATCCTCCTCCGACTTGTCTGAAGAATGATCGGATGAAGACGTCGTCGATGTAGAAGTAGAAGAGGAGGACGATGATGACGAGGAGTGAGACGACCAAGACCACGACCACGACCAAGATCGCGAAGACCCGTTTGCGCCAGGTGAGTTCTTGGCTTTGACCTCAACGTGCTCGCTCATGCCAGGGGCACTTCGGCTGATGTCCTTGACCTGCTCCTTGCCGCCTTGTTGAGCGGAAGCATCGGAGAGTTTCTTTATCTGATCCTGAATATTGATACCAAGACTCGCATTCCCATCGGGACAGTCCGGCTTTGTTGTCATACTTCGCTTCATCATGAGGTGGTGGTATAAGCTTGAGTGCAATCGGTGAGAAGGATAGGAGACCAGACCAGCTGACGCTGGACCTGAAATAAGGGTGATGCAGAGCACGGCGACCAGCGCCATGCTGACAGCATTCGCGACTAGGATCATCGCAGCAAGGACCAAAGGAATGTTTCGTCGTCGAAAGAGATGGAGGGAGGAGTGCAAGGGGGAAGAGGCGAACTGATTTGAAGATGCACAGAATGCGCACACAGGGGTCGTGTGGGCAAAGTTGAAGACCAAAACAAAGGCAGTGTGACCGGACCCTGCCTCTGAGCCCGGTTCCCCCAGGCTCTGGGTCGTCGTTCACAATTCCAGCCTGGCAAGGCAGCTCGCCACCACTACCTTTGCCATCGTGTGGGACAGGAGAGCCGAGCAAGAAAATACAGTAGCTCATGAGTACTACAGTATCCACATGGCGCACCCCTTTTGTGTACTGTACAGGCACATCCCACAATTTGCTGAATGAGACGCTCGGCCTTTCGAGCGGGGACTCAAGGCGCAAGACTACTGGACTGATCACGAGTGTGAAATGACCCAGGATCGGTCAGTATCCCACTCAGGGAATTGGGACCTAAGCCAATGAGCTCAATAACTTACTGCACAGGAGATGCTCAAAGTGTGCACAGTGAAGTTGGGCAACGAAGAGATGAGGAAATTGTGGATGCTGCGATGTCCTGTACATGCTGCTGCAGTTCACGACGTCGGTCCGATTTCGTGGTGGGTTGATGTGATCCAGGCTGACTATGAGACGACGACGTGGCTTCATCTCGCAGGAAATCTTTTTCCCATTCACCACCACATTCACACAACCCTGCCGTGTTTCATTTCATCGGCTGACCTGCAACAACCGACTCGCCGCAGTCAGCTGCCAAGTGCCCAAAATTCTCGAGAGTGGTTGAACCGGCGTGCAGTGCGTATCAGCCCACCACCCACTGCTCCCACTCAACCTAAGCTGATGTGTAGCGACTCCCGAGTCAGCGACACAGCCTGCTTCGGTTTGAACAACACCAGCTCCCTTTCTCATTGTCCTCAAACGCAACTTCCTGCCAGACTTCGAGAAGAGGATGAAGGGTCAGTACGAAAGGGTGACACACTTGAGACTGCTCACGGCACAAGAATGAACGTCCATATCGACTACAGAACGACAGGTGTCTCAGGTACGCTTATGAAGATCGTTGAATGCGAAGGGCATTTCATGTCTCGGCCAGCGAGACAAGGCCGAGCAGCCATGAACAAGTTGCGACACAGTAAGTGAACGCAGGCAAAGGCTTTCATTTTCGAAGCGAGACAGCTCATCTGCCCTGCTCAGAGACATCCCACCGGGATGCATCAAGTGGCACAACACGGTGGGTTGCGGCGGATCGCTTGCCACAGGCAGTGCCGAAGGGTCAAGCACTGTAAGTGAGCTTGTCCCGCCCCAGCCAGAGTGTCCCTCCTCTCATTGTATCCTCTCCACCACCATCTTCCACCAAGCTGAACCGCTACATTGTTTGAGCTTGTAAAAAAAAAAAAGAAGTGCGAAACCTCATCCGTCACAATCTTCCCTGAGGCAGGCCTCACATCTAGGCGGCTGTTTGGACGTCCCGTAGCACCTGCCAGCCCGCCATGCGAGCCAGCCTACTCTTGCTGCTGTGTATGGCCTGTCTGGCCTTCACCGCCCAAGCTGCACCTGTTTCGGCTCAGACAGCTTTGTTCGAGCAGAGTTTCAAGCGGCAAGATAGCGGAGAAACCAAACGGCCGCCCGGTCATCACGAGCATCACGAGCAACACCAGCATCATCACGGCTCCTCGAAGAAGCATCGTCACCGACATCACCACTCTACCGCCAAAGTAAGTCGCAAAGAGACCCGTTCGATCACGGCTAGAGGCTTGAAACAAGCCGCTACGGTAGTGAGAGACGCATTTGGCGAGTCGCACCCCATTCCTGGAATCGAAGCTCAGTTGAAAGCTAAGTACGCCGAATTGGCCCTGCGCAAGAAGCAGGAAGAGAAGGCATTCCAACACTCTGTGGAGATCGAAGATGCCCTCCATGTAGCAAAGTATGGTAGCGAGCCAAGCCACTTTCCCGAGATCACGGTAGGTACGCAATCTCGTTAGATATACGTCACAGGCTGTGTCGCTGATGCCTGTCCTGCGTGCTTGTTACTTTTGCGATGCGTCTTCAGAGGTGGGCCTCTCGTATCGGCCTCGGAGTCACACTGGCGAACGTGATCAATATCATGTTCGCCGGCAAGACCACTGCGCTTGCGACCACCCAATTCTCTCAGCCGCCTTCACCGCCGACGCTGTTGGATAATCCGGGACGTTGGGACGGTCATCAATATCGTATGATGGCTCTACCTCCGGAGTCTGTTGCCGGAGCCGGTGCTGTCGGCAAGATAGCAAAACGTGATGGGCACCAGCTCGAAAACCGTTCTGAACCCGATGAGGTCAGTGCCAGGTCGAAAGAGCACAAACGTCTGATCAAACGCAGAAAATCGAAGCATCCTCAGCGTTTCTCTGCTGCTGAGAAAGCGGACGAGCCTCCTCGGATCAAGAAGCGATGGGTGGCTGCAACAATCATCGGAGGTTTGGCAGGGGTTGCATTCAGTCCAGGTCTCCCTAGTCAAATCCTCGGCTGGAAGACGCCTCATGAGGCCCCACCCTTCAACCCTTACGATGCTGAAATGCTCAGGCCGAAGAACCCTCTTGCAGACGCTGCTGCTCGACCAGGTCAGCCCCTGCCACAATTGGAACTGCCACCTTCTACGAATGGTGATCCATCATTTAGACCACTGTTGCCCAACACCATTAGGTATCCCACGACTGCATATAGCCCCTCTTCTACCGCTAATGAGGATGCTCGCATGAATTCAGCGGGCGGCATGGGCTCTTCGGTTGCACCAGCATCCAACACTGACTCCACATACGGTAGCAGTGACTTAAATGAAGACGCCCATCGACCCGGTGCTACTGGAAGCGAGCCTCAGGAGGTCCTGCGCAGGAGATCCGTGGCGGAAGAAGCCGTGTCGCACGCTAATGACGGTAAAAAGGGCCACGGTGCGAATCTCAAGAAGCGTTTTATATTCGGAAAGGGTCCGTGGGGCAAGATCACAGGTGCGGTCGCTCTTGGAAGCATCGTTCCGATACTGTGGAACGGTGTCGGTCACGCAAGGGACCGCCAGACGAATCCCCGCGATCGTGAAATTCTCAAGGAGTTAGAACAGACGCCCACGTACGGTGCTGTCGGTGTACCCGGCCGCGTCCCTGGTCAGCTTGCTACGAAGGCGATGCCAGGTTATGATTCCTATCTCTCGGGTATCCAGAATGACCAGACTGATGCTCTGGCCGCCATGGAGCAGCAGCGATTGAAGGCGCTGTCGTCGGATTTGATGACCTCTCGGCAACAACTGTCTGAGGCCGCCGGATTCACTGGAGCTTCCGTCGCTTCTGCGGCCGCTGTCGCCCAAGATGTCGAGCCTGTTCTACGCAAGCGCGATGTCGAGCCTGTAAACCCTAAGCCTCAGAGTCTGCTTCAAAAGCGCAGCTGGATGGTTAACAGTGTTGTGGGCGTCGCGGGCGGACTCTTGGGATACTTTCAATCTGCGACCGCATTCCCTCAGGATCGCGACGAAGAGAGGATGAAGAGGAAGTACGAGCAGAAGAAGATGCAAGAGGCTATGGCAGCACAGCAAGCACAGATGATGGGCGGCCAGCCTGGTGGAGGTTACCCCAATGATCCCTCCGCCATGGGCGCCGGCGGTCAGCCAGGTGGTGTCGTCCCAGGCGCAACCTATCAACCTCTTGATACTTCGGGCTATGGCCCTGCTCCTTCGGACTCAGGTGGTTCTGTGGGCTTGCCGGTCCAACCACTCGACTACGGCAGTGGTGGAGCAGGCGCTGGCAGTGTCTATGCTCCATCGAGCGTCAGTGCCCCGGGTTCCGGCGGGGACGCTTTGTCTGCTTACGGCTCTGGCGGCTATTCTGGTGGCGCCATGCCCAGCACTGGTGGCGGGTATGCATCTACCGGAATAGGAAGCGGTTCCGGGTACGGCCAAGGCACCGGAGGGTCGTACGCGGCTACTGCTGGACTCAACGCCGCTGCAGGCTACCAGTCTGCTGGTGGTTCCCAAGCTGTTGGTACTAGTCTCAAGAAGCGCTCGACAATCGACGAAGCTGCTGACGAAACTCGCACGCTTTCGAAGCGCACTCCGGGATTCATGAACTTCCTATCCACCGCCGGTACAGCCATGTTCGTGGGAACGCTCGCGGGCAATCTTTTTGTGTCGAACCAACAGAAAGACAAGCCCGTACCTTACGTTACTCCGGCTCCCGACGCGACAGGACCTGTTCCCGTAGGCGGCGACATGTATGCCGCTTTCCTCGATTACAAGAGGAAACAGCAAGGAGCCGGGGGCGCCGGCGGCTACGGCATGGGTGGGGGACTAGACATGAACGCTGGCGTGCCTGCCACTACTGGTCCTGTCCTGGCAGGCGCAACAGCTTTCGGAGGCGCTGGCGGCGTCCAACCTGGTCCTCCTCCGGCCAGAGGGCCATATGTTGACTCTTCTCAGTTTGACTCGGGCATCGCCGACGTTGATCCTTCCAGCAACGACAACCAGTTTGGTGGCCACAGAAAGCGAGCCGTGCCCGAGCCAGGGGAAAGGCTCAAAAAGCGCAGTCCTCTTATGTACGGTCTCTTCACAGGCACTGCGTCTGCTGACGTTTCAACGGCCGCCAGCGCTCTGGCCAACAAAGCGCCAATGATTGCCGAAGCGAGTACGAGTGCGGCTGCGAGTCTCTCCGCCAACAACCTGGGTGGTCTGGCCCGAAACGGGGCGGGCGTTGTGTCGGAGGCTGGCGCCGCTCTGCCGCGTTTTGCGGGAGGAGTTGGCGGCCTGACTCGAGGTGCAGCGTCGTCTGAAGGTGCTTTTGCGCCGTTGCAAGGCGCCCGTGGACTGACTCGAACGACGTCGCCCGGATTTGCCGAAGAAAGTGGCGGTTTTGCTCGCTTTGGTGAAGGCCGAGGGCTGACGCGATCCATGTCAGCCGACTATGCTCCGTACAGCCGATTCAATCCGGCCTCCTCGCTGCCACTTGAGCCCCTGAAACCTGCTATGCGACCACTTGCCGGTACTGCGTTCGAGAACGTCCGTCCTGCGATGGTGGGCGATGTGCAACGCACGGGGATGGCCGGTGCGCCTGCTACAGTTGACGGTTTTGCTGGTAGGTCTGGTGGCGGCGCTGCTTCGTTCGGAGGCTCCTCGCCGCTGGGTAGAGCCGGCGGTGCTGGTCAAGAGACAGCCGAGGCATCGAGGGGCGCGATGGGTACGACTTTGACTCCTGAAGAGGAAGAATTGGTTCAACGATCGAAGGCCATGGAGGGAGCCACCAAGCCCGAAATCCCTCTCGCACTCAGACTCAAGCAGCACATGAGCACCTTCAGCACGGGAGCCAGTACGACATTGACCTTCACTGGTGCTGGTGGCTAGAGCTTGGTATTTCTTCTGCAATGCTGGTGCGATCTCCTCTTTCTACCTATCTGCTGTAGTTTGCTTTATGTTTCGATCTACAACGTCTTCTGTCTTCTTCATAGCTTGCCTTCCTGGTTCGCTCTATCATCTGCACGTTCATTTGTTCCGTTCTATCAGCGCTGCGTCCTCCGGGCTATGTCGGCGCTGCAATCACACTTTCTTTTGTCGGTTCTCGTACCCCGTGCACATATCGGCAGTCTGAGTCTATTCGTTTGATATCTCCTGTTGGACTTTACATTGAGCTCGACCGGTGAGATCGGACTGCAAAGGAGTTGCTGGAGAAGGAGAATGAAGACGTCGAGTGATGGATGTAGAGCAATTGGGTAGTGTGCATCGACCTTTGGGCTTGTTTGGGCCTAGTCGACACACGACCATTAATATTGCTCTATAGTACTAATACATTGATCTAGGCTTACTTTTTGACCCCGGCTGAATCAATTCATCAACCTATCAGCCTGCAATTCTCCCGAAGAAGAGGCTAGGTCGTGGGGCTTCGAAAGAGCCAACCACCGTTCCTGGCAAGGACAGTGGAAGGAGGGAGAGGGAAAGGGGATGGAGCGATGCACACACAGGCTGGAAGAGGCGGGAGCTGGCGGAGGCGATGGGTTGCACAGGCGGAACAGGGCGGATTGTGATCAAGAAAGAGTCGAGAACGAATGCCTTTGCATGTTTGGGGTATCAGGACGTGCACCTGTTGGGATGGTAGGGGTAAGAGAAGATGGAATGCATCACTTGTCTTCTTTCTTGACAGCCCGGATTTTTTTCTTCTCTGAGAAGAAAGCCTCAGCCCTCCAGCAGCAAAAATCACGCCTCGCTGCGGTCTGGCAAATAACCCGCTTTGCTGAGGATTACGTAATTCAACTCACCATAACCTTCGCTCAATTTGCATGCTTGATGCCCAACACATACCCGACTATAATCTTCGCTCGTAGTTGAGAAGGATGTGATGAATAGCTTTACTACTCTTGCAAACCTTTGTGAGCAGACAAAACCTCTATTATACGCTTGCTGTGTTGGCGCCGGAACAAGCTTTGACCACGTCCGCCTGCTTCTCGACGACACCCTTGACAGCAGTAACCAGACCCTTGACACCAGCAGCTCCCTCTGGCTTGACCTTGATGACCCTCCTCTCCTTCTCCAACAGCCCAACCATCTCCTTGGGCAACACATCTCTCTCAAAGTCGAACTGCGCGCCAGCAGATTCCAAAGAGCTCGTGACTGCCTCGGCGAACTTGGCGGGATGAGCGGTGGAAAGCACGATCTGGTGTGGTTGAGATCTATCCTTGGCTACAACGTTGGCAGCAGCCTTGAAACCGACGGCAGTGTGTGGGTCGATGAGGTAAGAGGGTTTGCGCGAGAAGTACTCGAGCACTGTGGTGCGGATTTCCGAGTCGGAAACGCGCTCGGCGGCAAAGTCGCGGCGGGCAAGGGCGAGCTGGGCCTCGTCAACAACCATCCTGCCGTCAGTCTTGAGCGAGTTCATCCACGATGCGAGCTGTGCTCCTGCGGCCGCTTCCTTCTCTTCTTGTGAGAGTGAGGCTGATGACGAAGCTTGCGACTCGTAAGCAATGTACCAGAGGAGACGCTCAAAGTTGGAAGAGACGAGGATGTCCATAGCAGGGGAAAGAGTGGCGCGGACACCGCCCTGTTGTGCGCCATCGGAGGAGCCATTAGCGGGCTCGGTCTGTGCAGATCCGGAAGAAGTTGCGGATGACTTTTCGTATCGTCCTGTGGCCCAGAATCGCTGCAGAATGTCGTTCTCGTTGGTAGCTACCACGAGCCTCGAAACAGGGAGACCCATGCGCTTAGCGTAGTAGCCGGCAAGAATGTCACCAAAGTTGCCGGTAGGGACAACGAACTCAATGTCCTTGGGTGCGGGATCTGAGGGAGAGAGACCGAGCTGCTTGCGGAAGCTGAAGTATGCGGAGAAGTAGTATACGATCTGTGCAAGGATACGAGCCCAGTTGATCGAGTTAACTGCACCCAGGCGGTGCTTGGCGTTGAATTCGGCATCGGAGAAGAGCGCCTTGACCACGTCCTGGCAGTCATCGAAAGTGCCCTGTACGGAGACGTTGTGGACGTTGTCGTCGAGCACAGTGGTCATCTGCGCTTCCTGAATGGGAGAGACTCGGCCGTCCGGGAAGAGAATGAAGATGGAAATGTCTTCCTTGGAGCGGACACCCTGAATGGCAGCGGAACCAGTGTCTCCCGAAGTGGCGCCCACGATCGTGATCTTCTCTCGCTGAGCATCTGACTTTCCCTTGTTGCGACGCTGCAGGAAATACTCAAACAGGTTTCCGAGAAGTTGAAGGGCAACGTCCTTGAAGGCAAAGGTAGGGCCATGCCAGAGCTCGAGGCACCACTCCTTGTCGCCGAGACGCTTGAGTGGAGTGGTGTCGGGGTGTCGGAAGGTGGCGTAGGACTTGTTGATGACCTGCTGCAAATCGGCCGATGGAATACCACCTTGAGCAGCGTCATCAGGGATGTAGAGCGAAAGGATGCGGTGCGAAAGCTCCGGGAAGGAGAGGTCGGCCCATTCGGTCTGCCAGTTGGCGGGAAGCTCGGGAATGGTGGCAGGGATGAAGAGACCTCCGTTGGGAGCGAGACCAGTGAGGACAGCCTCTTCGAAGGTGAGACGCTCGCTGCCGCCTCTTGTGCTTAGGTACTTCATCGCGGATTACTGCGGCTACTGGGAGCAACCTTGTGGAGTAGAGCGTGATGTGAGGTAGTTGAGAAGAAATGGAAGGATCGATGGCGGGGTGGTGTTGGGCTTGGCTCAAGCCCTCGCTTGGCTTGGCTTTGACGAATTGGAAGCCGCAGACAATCAGCTAGTGATTAGATAGAGCTGCAAGTTGTGAGTCACTTGCGAGTTGCATTCTTCTTGCAGCCTGTTTTTGCACCGGTAATCTTCTCGCACGTGTGCTGTATTTGGCAGAAGAAATCGCGTTGCAGAAAGGTGCATCTTCCCGATCTCGTAGAGAACAAATCGAATGGAGTTTCATGGACAAGATTTCGAGCTTCTTTTCCTCCCTCCCTTTTTGCTTTCCTTAAGGTTGACCGGCTTCTCTTGAGCACGATCTTGTCCAATGCCGGCGTTTTCCAACACTGGAAATTGAGTTTCGCGATGCTTGTGCGGAAGCTTCTCTTGAACGCCGTATGTCTTGGAACATCCCTGCCCTGCCCTGCCCTGCAACATTCATTTGGTATGATTCTGCACGTCGGTATCGCTCGCTTGGATATATACAAGCAGGGCAACCTCGGAAGCATGTTACAATCGTTCCTGGCGGCTTTGCGCGTTAGCTGCTACAGTAGCTAGAATGATCTGCTATCATCCGCCGGAAATTGTGAGCTGATCATGGAGACGGAAAAAGCTGCCTGGGGACTTCCGAGGCCCGCATAGGATGCTTCCGAGTTGCAGTCGATGCATCGCACATGGCCCCTTGAAATTCCACGGATGCATCCATGCAAGAGCCGCCCCTCTCAACAGAGGCTATTTGCAGCCTTGTCACGCAGAGGGTGGCGCTCGCAGTGGATCTGTTCGTACTGACTTGGGGTCAAGGTCACGCGCAACCGAGCCGGCTTTCGACGGCGACTTTCGCCATCGACAGGAATTAGACCAGGCTATTCTGATGTCAGAGCCTGGAACATCTCTTGATTTCAGCAGGTGCCGGATTCGAACTTGAGCGCGGATCGCGAACGCCTCGAACCTGATCATCATGCTGGGGCGGCTAGCAATTGACTAGCGTCGGTGCGTGCCCAAGCAGGGGCAAGCGCCAGATCGAGAATTGCAGCTCGCCAAGCTGGAGTTTGTAGCTCGCAAATGATACCAATACAGTGTCGAGGCAAAGACATCGACCTTTGGGCGGGAAAATAACCTGTCGGTAGATATATGCCTCGTCCGAAACACGGAAGTGGTATCTGACCATGCCCGATTCCGATCCCGGCCATCACCGGTGTTGCTCACCCTGAGGACCGACACGCTGCAAGTAGATTCGAAAGCGCCAAGGGCAAATGCTACCGGTACTGAAACTTAGCTGCAATGGACAAACGAGGCAGTCGAGACCTTGATGGACTAGCGATGCACGCGCATGTCTCGCTTCTAGTCGGTTGCGCAGGGCAGAAGCGAAGCACAAGCGCGAGTCAGGGATCGAGTCTGATGGAGGAAATGAACAGATGAACTCAACTGGTTGGTTCCGATGTGAGAATACAAAACTATCATGCAGGCGGTCGGTCGGGTTCGACGGATCACCACGGTCGCGTGCAGCACCGGTGCATAAAAGGATGCTGGTGGCCGAGCTTGGCTTCCTAGCGCCAAGGTGCTGCTAGCATTCCGAAACGATTGCGAGCAATACATGCGCACGAGACCGTGCAGGACAGCTGAATGGCTTTCGCATGAAGATTGCTCATGCATCAAGGCACCGCGGTCCGAGCCAGCGACATGAGCAGTTTCCAGGAGCACAATCAGCGTCGTGGTGTGTGACCGGTTCGATAGGCGAAACCCCGGCGACTAACACAATTGGATATCAGACTACGGACGGCAGAGGGGATTTTCACATCGATTTCTGTGTGATATGAGATATACCGTAGAGGTGCATTTGATACTGTAGCAAGTTTCGACAACACTGCAACCTCATACACTAGCTGCGGATCGAAGAAATCAAATCCTTCGGAACACGGAAAGCTCTAGAAAGGGTCGCGTGAGGACGAGAGGCGCTCGTGATAAGCAAGGCATTGTCGGCTGGGTTCCGTAAACCTCGGTCGGGCGCTCTGCACTGTGCATTTGAATGCTACTTTGGGCTGCAGTTGGCGCTGATCATCGGACAATGCGCGAACCGGAGTCACAGCTAAGCCACGGCAATGCAATCCCAACACAAAGCGAGGTCCAGCAATGGCTGGCTGGCTCGTTGGCTGGCTGATAGGCTACTGCTCACACACGGAGGCGCATGAGTTCACTCCCCCACATCAGTCCCCACTCTAAAACCCTTTTTTTTCCAACTCAATCGATTTCAGTCTGTATGCCGTCAAAATTGGGCTTTTTTCGGTTGTTAGTCTGCGCTTGAAGCGGAGCGGAGAGAGTGAGAGAAATAGCGCGAGCTGAGAGTGCTAAGCTGTGTGCCAAGGTCGAATCGCTTCAGGGAGTCTCGGAACTGTCGAGCAAGTTCGGAAAGCTCTGCTGCTCAGCCAATGCACTTTATTGCACTGCCCTGACACTAAACTGGCATTCAGCAGCAGCCCACGCACGACCGTCAAAGCGACACGGACACTTTTGACAAGCGCACAGGCATGTCTGTCTGTCAACCACGTTAGCCAAGCCAAGTCATTCCATTCCACATTCAGGTCCTTCTCAACTCACTATTCACATCAGCTCCGCTTCCTGCACTTGCATACTGAGCATCTTCAATCTTTCATTCCGACTTCCCTTCGGCCTCTTCCTCCCACTTCATCATCATCGTCATCATCACTTGCAGACTCTACCCTTTCCGCCTTTGCTGCGCATCCCGACCTCACACTGGTTGCACTCACCACCGTCATACCATCATCTCTCTGTCAATACCTGCCGTTCTGCTTGTTCGCTTCCGCAGTCACCCCACACCGTCCGCATTCAATCGCCTTTCCGATTCGACTCGCACCAATCCATAGGCCTATCACCCTTACGTCTAGGAGCATACGTGCCTCAATCCAATCATAATCGCCTCCGCGAGTCGCACGAGCATCGGAGAACTCTCGAACAGGACGTCCTCCCTCCCTGCATTCTGACGGCCTCGCCATTCTCGTCGATCTACGGCCGACACCGACACCCATCATGTCCGAATCTACAGGTACACAGGCGGCCAAGGCGCCCACACCAAGCAGCCGTCCACAAATATGTGGTCCTCACGCTCCTGAGAGGCCATACCCCATCTACCTCCGTGGCGCAGCCGAAAAAGGATTCGGTCGTGGCTCCAAGGATCTTGGTTGTCCCACTGCTAACCTTCCCGCCAAGGTCGTCGGTCCTGGCTCATCTCTTTCGCGTACTGGTATCTACTTCGGTTTCGCCCGTGTGCTATCACAAGACCCCGATGACCCCTCTCTCACAGACTCCGAAGAGACTGACGCAGCCTCATCAAATCAGCCAGCGATGGACGATGACGACGAAAACGAGGTTGTCCTTGGAGCAAGTCCCATCGGCGACACCGGCGAGGGTTTCCTCAACAGTGGCTTGCCTCGTCCCCGTCAGAATAGTCGAGGCCACCCAAGTCCCGAATCTGTGCTCGAGGCCGGAAGCAAGAGACCAGACAAGGAGGATGAGGTCAGCCGTTCCGAACTGGCCAACAGCAATGGGAAATCAAGCTCGCACGGCGCCACAGCTTCCACTTCCTCATCTTCTAGCACCTTGTCGGCTCGTCCAAGGAAGACAAAGCGTGTTCATCTTCGTCCCGAAGACTCGAAAGTGTATCCCATGGTCATGAGTGTCGGCTGGAATCCCTTCTACAAGAACACACACAAGACTGCCGTAAGTAGATCTGACTAGCCTTCGTCCAGCCCGTTCATCTTTGTCGAATGCATGCTGACCTGGTATGCTATTCACTTCGTCTCAACAGGAGGTTCACATCATGCACGAGTTCGCCAACGACTTTTACGGCCTCGAGATTCGCGTTGTTGTCCTAGGATACATCCGACCTGAATACAACTATGAGTCCATGGGTAAGTTGCTGCTCACCACAAACTTGTCGTCACCGTCGGCTACAGAGCAGACACTGACTCTTGCCCTTCCTCCCTGTCTCACCTTATCTTGGCCCGTCACGCATTGCATGCTCTTCTCCCTCGTCGCTGCTGGTTGTCTCCCTTTTCGCCATCATCGTCGCCGTCCGCTCTCTCCTTCTACATTCAACAGATGCTTTGATCGAAGATATCGAGATGGATAAAAAGGTGACCCTCAACTCGCTCGACCGTCCCCTTTATCAAGATTACGCTCGTGATCCTTTCCTTGGTCGTTAGTCATCAATCTCTGCCATCAACATGTATTTCTTTCCTCTCTCTCCTTCTCTTTGGGTTCGTGCTGGGTCCGGCACGCGTACAGTCTCGGTTTCAATACAATTTGGTCTTTACAGTAAACTTGTGTCTGTGGGGCTGTCTTCGCTCAGAGATAGCAAGCAGTGGATGTACACAGACACTTTCGACAGCATCACTTGATTCGCATTTCGGCTTCAATTGGCCTTCAGTCGAGACTTGGAATGTGCAAGCCGATTGAGACTCCAAGAGGCTCCTACTGATACAAGCGAGGATGATATTGAGCCCAGTGCTGTGCTAAAGGTCGATGAATTCCTGGAGCTCAGTGATTTGCTGACGAGCGACCTCGACGGCCCTATTAATATCCTGCGCGTACAACGACTTCGGGTGGGGATCTTCACCGTCGAAGCGATAGCCGCAGCGAGGGCAGGCATCGAGAGTGCGCTTTTTCCACGGCTCGCTGCCGAATGAGTCCATGCTCACGATGCGCAAGATATAAGCGTTGGGCCCGTAGTTACGGAGGAAAGTCTGTCGGGGCAGGAGGCCAGAGGTCGAGGGGCGCGGAGGCTCCTCAGTGTCAATCAGCGGCTGCGTGGCGACGAGGCGAGGATCGATGTTCTCGTCGTCATTGCCGTCGCCATCGAAAAGACTGTTTGCCGATCCGTCTGAACCGGAATCCTGGACGCCGTGATTGTCCATCTCGTCGTCACTGTCCTCCTCCTCGCCATCCTCGCTGCCGCCATTGCCATCGTCGTCTTCATCTCCGCCAGACTCAGAAGACGTATCAGACGCCGCTTCCTTGTCTTGATATCTTGTTCCTGCCTTCTTGAGCGCGACAAGGGTCGTCAGCAGGAACAACTCCCACGGATCAGTATTGCACGTCTTGCACGTGGAATCGCGACGAAACTTGCCTGACCATCGGCAGAGTAAATCGTCGATCTCCGCCACGCGCCAGCTGCGGAGTCGTTCGAGTCGAAGCATGTACCGCGGGCCGATACGCTTCTCGTCATTCGGCGAGAGGAGGCTCCAATCGGCGCCGAGGGTGAGTCGAGAACAGGACTGGATGACGCCGGGTGTGCGCACGCCGGCGCCGACATCGACAAAGAGCGCAAAGGCGGAAAACGGATTGAAGCCGATGGCCTCTTTTGGATGGTCGATGCAATCCATTAAGTCGGCCAGAAAGATCTCGAAACACTGTGCCATGGACGGTTAACGGAAATAAGACAGAGTCAGTCTCAGACGGCGCAATGAATGTTCGGCGGTGTACTTACGTGAAGGAGGTGCGCGTTGACATTAGGCAGCTTTGCCAATGTTTGATAAAGATTATACTTTGCGTACAGAAGAGAAAGACAGGTCAAGGTTCAGGTCAGCAACGTTCAAAAGCAGCACGTAATGAACCAAACACTTACCAGGTCGAGCAACTTTTCCGATCGTTGTTGATTGAAGCGCTTGCCCACTCTCTTTGGCACATCAAAGGAGTTGCGCGAACTAGGATGCACGAAATCGGCGAATTCCCGAGCGCGTAAGTCAGAGCGCTTCACCGGATCGAGGAAGATAGCGAAGAGAGCGGCGAGTCGCTCTTGATCGTTGCTGCTGTGGATCCGTCGAAGCAGCACTCGCTGCGAGAGTCCGGCGTCCTCGTCCCCCTTTGCGGCGGCGGCTACGCTGTCGTTGGCAATGCGCTGCAGGATCGCAGCCTCTTCGTCAAGACTGTCGTGATTATCCTCCTTGTCGTCGGCCTGGGCGTCGAGATCCATTGACGAGTCAGACCTCGTGGCTTCCTGAGGTTGCAGGAGCCCTTCAATTGATGCATCCGAGTCGCCATCGCCATCGTCATCAAGAGAGTTGGCAGAGCTCCCGATCGCCTGAGAAAGCTGCTTGAGTCTGGCGGAAGGCGAGGTCTGCGTTGACCTTGCCATTTTGCTGGAACTGGAACTGGATCTGGTGATGGAATGATTGATCGAGATGGTCGGAAAGAAGAACGACCTTGAGCAGCAATATTCTTGAGTGCTAGAATGACAAGCTGGTCTCAAACGGCCACATGTAACAAGATGCTCCCGGACTCAGACCTGAGTTGGCCTTCAACAGTCTGCCGTGCGTCCCTCCCCCGTCTCGCCAATCCTTCTGGCCTCCTTCCTCAAGTGAGCCTCGCACGGTCACGGGAGAGTCGATGCTTCCTTTGCCTCTTCGTTGCTCCGTGCACCAGGTGGAGGTAGCCATTGGAAGGCGATCCTGAGATTACGCCGCGTGGTATGGCGCAGAGTCAATTCCTTAATCCGTCACAGCAATTCAACTGCGGTTCCTTTCGGCGCCTTCGCGGTGCGGCATCGGTCGATCCACTGCGCGTTTCTTGCCCTTAGTATCGCTGATTCTTGCGCTATCGTCACATTCGAGGCGCACACGAACTTGTCACACTGGAGTGTGTTTTGATCGCGAAATGAAAGTTGCTTGATTGCGTAAAGTTTGATACTCTTGTACATGGTGCGGTACTACTCCATTGGATTGGTCCGTCCAGCCTGTGCAATTGCGTGACAAGTGAGAGAGGGGAATAGGAAGATGTCAGCTCGTGCGATCAAGTTGCCGATGATTGAAGGTGCAAAAGCTGCAGAGACTTACCTGTTCATCGTCGTCATAATCGCGGCTACAGCCGCACAGAAGATCAGTCCACCACCGCTTGTGTACCTCTTCGACTTCATCGGTGCTGCTCGAATGTCGATCCATGCGCATTGACGCACGTTTGTACTTGCTGGATGTCGGGCCCACAGTCTCGTCCCAATCATCCCCATCGCTGATGCCCACCTCTCGGAACTTGGAGTCGCTGGTAGAATGGCGTGCTGGCACAGGCCGCACGGGACCATCGGCGTCCATTGTATGCTCGCCTAGGTCGCCTGTAGAGTCCAGTCCCTTGCCCTTGCTGCTCTCCATCTCCATCGCGATTTCCTCATCCAGTCCGCCTTGGTGAATAGTGGTCAACCCCGCGGGGCGTCCATCCTCTGTCGACGCGAAAGGATTATCGCCAGAGTTGATGCTATCCTCGCCTTCGGCATCCGTGTCGGTTGCGACGATGGTGGGCATAGACCGACCTTTTCCTTTGCCCTTGGACGAGTATTGCGTCTCGAGCGCCCGGCGCTGGATACTCGATGCTCGCCCTACTGTAACAATGGGACGCGTGGCTGTCGGTGTGGGTTTGGAAGCAGGTGCGGCGATCATTTCTGCCATGGCGCCATCTGAAGGATCGCGGAACGGATCCTTGGCGCTCTCAGCGGTGACCCGTGAACCTATCGGCGGCAACCTTCTGTTCGGGCGGTGCTCGTCGGACAGCAGCGAGCCGTGCGAATGAGAGCTTCCGAACGAAGATGAGCTAGTGGATTGCTGCAGACCTCGTGGAATGACTGCTGACGAGTTCCTGGATCCCCTCTCAACTGTCGAGTCTCGACCTGGCTGTCCGAGTTTGGATTGGTACGGCACGTTGGGGCTAGCGCCCGGACCGTCGGCTAGTCGCTCGGATGATGGGCCAGCGCCCAAGTTGTTGGCAGGTGAGACAAAGCTTGCTGGGCGAAGGATAGACAGTCTTTGCGCTAGACCTCCCGGGCCTGCACTAATCGAGTTGCGGTTGGACAGAATCTTGGAGGAACGTTGCGCCTTGCGTCTCTGGCGTTCTTCGGCTGCCCAGCGCTCTAGGTTCTGCTGCACGCGCTTGGCTTCCGAGTCCTCCTCGCTAGTTGGCGGATAGGTGGTAGGCGAGTAGGGAGCCTCGTCAAAGTCGGCAGAACTGATGCGTGAGTGATTGGCATGGCGATAAGAAGCATCATCCTGACTGTATCCGTTGGCAGATGACCACAACGACCTGCCATGCGCATAAGATGAGCTGGCAGCTGCCGATGTCTCGTCGATGGTGCTGAGCGAGGATTCAGATTTGCGGTGACCGGGATCAATGTGATGACCGTTGGAAGTACTGTGTTTCGAGCGCGAGGCATTCGGCGGTGAGGTCGACTTCCTGCCTACCGCATATTCCCGAGATGAAGGCTCCACATCAAGTGGCGGCTCTGTCCAATCACCCAGCGATGCGTCGTCAACACTGCTGATAGACTGCGATGTCAATAGGTTGACAGCCGAGGCTTCCCCTGGCAATGGCACTGAAGAATCGTCATCATGATGCCGAGAGGGAACTGGTCTGATGGTGGAATCGGCTGGTTCTGCGTTGCGCCAGCCGTGAGCTTGGTTGGCATCAGCTCCGACAGCCACAGTGCTAGCGCCGATTTCAGTCATGACCGAGACTGGATCGCGATTGATGCACGCTTGCCTTCACTCCAGGTGGATCATGGGCTTCGAGGCGAGATGAGATGACGTTGATGCTATTCCGAGTTACGAGAACAGTCGTAGAGGGGGCTTGCAGACATGCGAAACAAGGGTGGACAAAGGCGGTCGTCGGTAGCGTGAGTCGAAGGGCTTCCAATATCCGAGTCGAATGATGACGAAGACAGATTGGGTCCAGAGGGATACAGGTTTGTCCAGTCTTGGAGGTGTCGCGTGACAGCCACAATGGCAATGAGGTGTGAGGTGTGAGGTGGATGAACAAGTGCCGAAAGAGGATGGAGGTGATGTTAGATGGATGAAGGATCGAAGATTGTATGTCACAGGAAAGGGGCAGCCAGCAAAGAGGAGAGCGATAGGATGTAACTTAGGTCGCACAAGTTTAGAAAGCCGGAGTGTGTGCAGACAAGGATGGAGGTCCAAGCCCTGTGTCGGACGATTTGGATTGCTGTGTAGGGCGCTAAACTTGCGGATCTCGGCTGAGACTGCAAGCAATTGGCGGCGGCCATGCGGACGGATCGAAGAAAGTGAAAATGACTTTGCATATATTTGGAATCGCTTACTGCACAAGGGGGCCTAGAGCACGGCGTAAGTTGAGAGGCAGGTAGCCTGCTCTTTCGAGGCGCCTTTTGTCCGAGTCCGAGTGTTTCACTTTCCTTTTCCCCAGACCTTTTGATCGGTTGTACCCCTATGATCGTCAGCTGTCCAGCAATTGGCGGCCGCTGTGGGTATCCGAGCGTGAGCATGAGCACGATGGCTACCGACAATACTTGCATACTTACGAGATGCATCTATGCGGATTAGTCGGACATGATGCTGGGCGTCTTGCCGATAATCTCGTGGTCAAACGACCCTTGTCGCCTTGCCAGGAAGCATTGTGACAGCATGCTCCCTGCAGCAAGGACCCACTCATGCAGTAAGCCTTGCTCCACCTTTCCCCCGCCCTCGTAAGACGCTATGTGGTACACACACATACCCTCCTCTACATTGGCGGTCGTCCGTTGGCCATGGAGTGCGTGGATTCTGCATCTTCAGACCCTTGCTGACTGTCTCTTCCAAGCCTCGAGAGCCCTACTGTAGACTGAAGACTGTCTGCATGGCAGTACCGGCAGAGTGCGGGAAACGGCCTGAAGCCACACATTGATTTTCTCGGCAATTAGTGCGCAGTAGGGGCGACATAACAATGAATCTTTTTTTCCCCCCCACTTTCGAGAACGCGTCCTGTGACGGTTGCCGACCGCACACGCCTCTGCGGGAATCAAAACACGCTTTTGCAACAATGACACGCTCAGCCAACCGAAGCCCAAGAATCACGCGACGGGATGACTTGGGCCAATCTGCAAAGCCTTCCCGACCTCCATCTGCACAGCACTCAAGCCATCACGTTTCCCTACGCCCTGGAAACCGTAGCGGTCGGCTTCTCCGAAAGCGGACTCAGCAGAGCGGATCGTCTCTTGCTTCGGCGGAAACTTGGCACCAACACGCTCAGGCTACCGCGGCACCTCGGACGTCTTGAGCTGGAAAGCGCATCGATCGAGTCCATCCCAAGGTTCACAGCATCGGAAGCATTGGTGCTCTCACTAACAGCTCCTATATAGCTCAACACGCTTGCTCGCCAGCAGCTAAACCCTGCACAACCTCACTCCGCACAAAGCTCTAAGTGCGTCCAACTCAACAGATGTTCTGCACTACGCCTTGCTCTTACACCATCACACCGCCATCGCACAGGCGCATCTGAAGCAGTATGGCCGCACCATCTCGTAAATCAACACGGCTCAGCTCCTCTGCTTCAGAGGCTGCTGGGCGCGGCTCGTCTAGCTCATCCAAACGCAAGGCCGCCCCTTCCTCCACATCTTTATCCACGCGTTCCTCAGCATCATCCGCCGTCATCCCCACCGTGGCCGCACGAAATCCTACGAATAAGAAAGTCGACCGCAAGGAGCGTCGGCTGGAGGACCTTCTCGATGATACCATTGCTGCCGACGACACACGCCCTTTCGACATTACCATGGACGCCTTTCAATCCATCAGGTCCGAGTCGTTGTCCAAGCGGCCTAGAGGCGACGCCGAGTCAGCAGCACGCAATCTAAGGCAGGCAACTAGCCGCCGTGAGGATGCGCAAAAGGTCAAGCGTAGACTTCGACAAACGCTTGGGGATGACACCGACGATGACTTTGTCTTTAGCCGAGAACCTAGTCGACGCACAGGGCCAACTTCATCCACAGCGACATCCACCGCCGCCAGCAGCACACAAGCGTCTCGCAACGGTGCAAGAATACCCTCTTCCAGTCGCACCGTTTTCGAACCTTTACAAGACGCTGCTGGCGGCGAGACACCCATCATTCGAAGAAATCAGGCCTTCCGAGCCGGACTCGAAAACAAACCACGGCGCCCAACAGGCCGTGAAGCAGAACAGCAGTCTCGTCGCACCAGTCTCAACCTTAAAGGTCAACGGCGTGTCTCTTCGTTGCGCGATGGTACCGCTGCCTACCCACACGATGACGTCCCCGATTACGAACTCTTCCGACACTGCAGTGACCAACTCCCACCCGTTGTTCGCATGAAGCATCTCGTTGGCTGGCTTCTGAAACGCTCTCTCGATATCGCTAAAGGCAAGGCCGAGTTGCCCGTGCGATCTCGCGACGCAGCCAAGAAGGCAAAGGGGAAAGCAAAGGAGGCCGACGAGCTACCTGCCTTCACTGAGGCCGAATTGAAGCTCATCCGATCCAGAGACTCGGAGCTCGCTACTGTTCTGGACCAGGCTTTGACTGATTTGAACGACGGTGTCTTTGGAATCAACTGGATGGGCCGCTCGGACGGGTCAGAAGGCAAGGGCTTGAAACCGCATCCGAGAAACGTATCAAATCGTCAAGCAGCCGCCAGTCTATCAGCCGTTGTCGAGTCGATGCGTAACGAGTCGCAAGCGTGGGGCAAAGAGTTGACGCGCATAGAGGACTACGAAGCCGAGACAGCTAGATTAGAAGCGCTACTCGAGGAGGACGATACGGCTGACACTGGCGATGTGATTGCATGGGATCGCAACGATCTGGACGAAGTGGGCCTGCAACAATTGCGCGATGCCGACGCAGCCATGGAATGGTTACGCCAATTAGAAGCGGGTGTTGGCGCAGAAGTACAAAAGACCAAACCACGCTCGAAGGGCCGTACCTCGAAGGCCGCAAACGCTCGACAAGATCCCGACGATTCGGAGCTCAAAAGAACCGAACACGACCCGCGTTGGCACGATGTCGAATTCAATGTAAGTCTCAAGCGCAGACAAAGAGGTCGCTGCCACATCGCTCTGGACATGACACTGATGTTTTCCTGCTCTGCTCCTTTCCTTCCTCTCACACTCAGGTCGACCTTTTGCGCTCCCGCTCGCATCAATTCGCACAACTCGAGTCGCTTGCCAATCGATATGTTCGCACCGTCTCGGCGCATGCAGCACAAGCTCTGCGCGACCGCACGTCGTCATCGAGCGCACTTGCAGGCACGTCGGCATCGAGTGCCAAGGGAGGCCGCCGCAAGACTGCCTCTGGAGCCAAGACGGGTCGTGGTGGCAGCGACCGACTCGAAGTGCTCCTCAGTGGCGTGCGCGAGTCGCGATCCATCTCGCGTGACAGCAAGTCGGCCAGTGCAGCGGACCAGAGCGTTGCCGACCTCAGCGCCAGTATGGCGGCAGTCGAGCCGGACGAGAGCGATCCCACCGATCTTCTGCGTGCGTTGGCTCGCTCGTAACTTAAAACCTTAGTCTTAACCGGATACCATTCATTGTACACCTTCTCTAATGTATTTGTGCCACACAATCCTGCCTCCTTCTTGGTACTGTAAGTGGACAGCGCGACAATCCTCTTGAGCGCATCGCTTTCGAATTTGCAATGTGAGGTATTGAGCCAGTTTGATGAGATCGGAGAGAAAGTTCCTGGGTCGAGTCGAATAAATGAACGTATCAAATGCTGGATTGCAGTATGGAGAGAGCCACTTTGGATTTGTTTTTACATAAGAAGCGTCTATCCTTGCTGGGCGACCTTGGGCTCCCATGCCGACTGTACAGATTAGCAAGAGCAAAGTGGTGGAATGTTGGTGAGTATCCTGAAGTCTGCGAAAGGAGAAGGGCCTGTGTGGAACTTACGATCTTGGGCTTGGTGGTGTTGTATGTCTTGAAGCCGCCTCGGGTGCCTGTGATGTTTTCGCGCGGGGGCTGCTCGTAATCAACCGGCAAAGTCTCTAGTCAGTTTCAAACCCTCCGAAGCGCCAGGTAGGAAGTGGGATTGAGTGGTGCGGTGCTTTACTTACAGTCATCCAGCTCTGAGTCATCTTCTGAATACCAGCATCCTCATGCGGGGCATCCTTCCTGATGTGGTGCAGCCACGAGTGCCACAATGGGTCGACCTGCGAGGCGTTGAACTCGTTATCCGCGGCATAGTCGACCCATCGATGCCTCAAAGGGAATTCCTCGTGGTTCTCGTAGTACTTGTTGCCGTTCCTATACGCGCATTGTTGAATGAGTCAGAGAGAAGAACAAGGCTAATTTAGTATCGCAGAGCTCTACCTGCGGAGAATTGGAGCTGGGGCAGAGCTTACCTGTCAATTCCGACGAGACGACCGGACTTGGCGTCACCGATGTAGTTCAAGTCCCTCCAGAACTTCCTCAAGCCCTCCCTGCGGATGTAGTTGATCGTGCGTGCGAGCGACATCTTTGATGTTCGATATGGAATGCTGGTGGTGAAGAGGTGGACGTGCTTCGGTGGAGAGTGCGAAATGGCGCGAAATGCGATGGCGCTGGTTGGCTGACTTCGCTTCCGAGTTTCACATCGCCGATTAATACTCACACTCAAGTTGTTATCGGTGATGTGGTGAGAGAAGCGCGCGTAAATTCGCACTTTGACATGCACGGACAGTGGAGCCAAATAAAAATATCCCCCCGCACACGAACAGACTCGGCAATGCAACATCGACACATGACGTTGTGGAACGCCGAAACAGTCGTCCACAGAGGCAGCACCTCTATCAGGCCCGCCGTCAAGATGTGCTCGGTGGGTGCGGGGATTGGCATGGAAGCGGGTTGCTGTTCGACGGTCACGCGGAGAATACAGAGATGCATGGGATAGATGTAAGAGCTGGGAGAGTACAAGATCCCTTCATCCACAGCTACGTGTATACTTCACGAACACCACATCATCACCACAATCACGAAAGTGGACCATCCTCCTCACTCGACACCACAGCCGATTAGAACTTCACCATGACAGCTCAGAATGGTCATTCATCCGAAGCCTCGCGGCTCAAGGATCCTTCGCTATTCATCACCGAATGCATCATCGGCTCGAACCGCGTCGACTCGCACTCGGGCAAGACGTTCAAGGTCGTCTACCCTGGTGATCGCTCGCAGCTCATCGCCGAAATCCCCGAGTGTAACGCCCAGGACGTCAACGATGCCGTCGCTTCCTGCTTGAGTACCTTCCAGCAATTTTCGAAAACCACCGCGCGCCAGCGCTCCGACATGCTCCGCAAGCTCAATGACCTCACTCTCGCCAACATCGATGATCTCGCCACGCTCATCGTGCGCGAGAACGGCAAGACACGCGCCGAGGCCGAGGCCGAGGTCAAGTATGCCGCGTCGTTCCTGGCGTGGTTCGCCAACATGGCCGAAGTCGGTGCGCAGGGCGAGACGATTGCAGCGGCGAATCCGAACATGCGTGTGCATACCATCAAGCAGCCGATTGGCGTGGTGGCGTGCTTGTTGCCGTGGAACCTGCCGTTGGCAATGGCGACGAGAAAGATTGGGCCGGCGCTTGCGGCGGGCTGCACGTGCATCGTCAAGCCCGCCGGTGAAACGCCGCTGTCGACGCTGGCGTTTGCGGAGCTCGTCAAGAGAGCCGGCTACCCGGACGGAACAGTGAATGTAGTTACCACGCTCGACAATGTGGCGGAGGTGGGCAAGGCGATCTGTGAGAATAAGCAGGTGCGCAAGGTCTCGCTCACCGGCTCCACCCGCGTCGGCAAGCTCATTGCTCAGCAATCCGCGAGCACGCTCAAGAAGCTCAGTATGGAGCTGGGCGGCAACTCGCCCGTGATCGTCATGAACGACGCTGACCTCGACAAAGCCATCACCGGCGTGCTTCTGGCCAAGCTGCGAACGTCCGGCCAAACCTGTGTCGCCGCCAACCGCATCCTGGTTCAGTCTGGTATTCACGACAAGTTCCTCTCCGCCCTTGCGGCCAAGATTAAGACTTACAAGCAAGGCGATGGCGAAGACCCTTCTGTCATGCTTGGACCCCTCATCACGGACCGAGCGGTCGAAAAGTGCCGCGCCCACGTCCAAGACGCACTCTCCAAGGGCGCTCAGCTGTACTACGGCCCCGAACCACCCAAAACCTTCCCCGACGAGGGCGGCTTCTTCTACCCGCCCACGATCCTCACTGGCCTTAAGGACGACATGCAGATCTGCACCGAGGAGACGTTTGGCCCCGTCGCCGCGATCCGCAAGTTCGACACTGAAGACGAAGCACTCCGCATCGCCAACGACTCGGACGTCGGCCTGGGCGCATACGTCTACACTAACGACCTGCGCATTGCCGCGCGAATGTCGACCGGAATCGAAACCGGCATGATCAGAATCAACACAGGCATGCTCAGCGCCTGCGAAAGCCCCTTCGGCGGCGTCAAGGAAAGCGGCTACGGCAAAGAAGGCTCCATCCACGGTATGGCCGAATACCAAATCATGAAGACTATCACCACCGATGTCTCGGGCTGAATATGAAAATCCCGCGACGTCCTCGCTCCCTGTATCAAGTGCCGTCACGTTTGTTCGCACCAAATTGCAAGATTAGCCCCCACTCCTGCTCACGAGCTTTGAAAAACTTACGTGTGAAGAGATAAAATTACAATTGAGCGGTGCACAGGGTGACTTTCTGATGGACTGATAACAAGGTTACACGCTGCAACAAGCGTGGAGATGACTAACTGATTAACAAAGCGACAAATGATATTGTTGAGGAATGCAAGAGTGGTGTATACGTGCTGCTGCAGCGCTCACTGTGGCGAAGGGCTGCCATAGGGAGTATCGAGCTCAGCGAGCTTACCACGCGGACGGAAGCCCTCACGGGCCGATCCGGGTCCGTAATGCCAACCCGACACCGGGCTGCTGGCGCGCGACGGCGGCGCCCACGGCGGTGGGGGCACATTGGCATCCGTGTTCTCGACCCACGCGCCTGGAGCCGTGGGAACGCCCTCGAGCAAACGCTGCTCTGCCTCGGTAAGCTCCTCGGTGGTACGCCCACAGTTACACGTTGCGTGCGAAGTTCCGGTGCGGTCGGGCAGGTAGCTCACCGCCCAGGGAACGTTGTCCGGCAGCGATCGGGGAGTCGAGTATCCGTGGTTGCGGTGACTGCCGTTCTGATCAATGTGACCGGCAGAAGCAGGCGTGAGTGCATGCAAGCCAATACTGCTCAAGCCATTGCCGCCCCTGCCGCGGCTGTTGCGCGTCGGACTCGAGTTGCGACTCTTGCGTCCGGACCCGCCGAATGCAGCAGCGAATCCATGTCGTGTCGGCGAGCTGTCGCGCGATCCAGCGCGGGAGCCTGCACGCGAGTTTGCGGCCGAGTTGAAGGCGGAGCTGCCACGAGAGCCGGGAAGCATATGGTTGAGCGTTGTGGTGCGCTTCCAGTGTTCCAGCTCGGGGTGCGACGAGTTGCGCAGCAAAGATGGCGGAGTTGGCGAAGAGGGTCGAGAGTTGGAAGGCGATTCGAGTGAATAGGGAGGAAGGTGGACGGTATCATAGGTGCAGCAGCACGATGGGATGGTCGTGGCTCTGCGCATCGAAAACACTTGCACCTTGGGCTTGCCGTAACTTTCGCTGTTTTCACGTGTGTCCAAGACATCCTTTCGAGAGAAGAAGATCTCGGCGCCCATCTCGTGGCTGACACGAATTTCGGCACGGGAGCCTCGAACGGTGCTGGGTCGGAGAATGTTGTCGTCTGGCAAGCGAACGACTGACTTGATCTTGTATCCGTTCTCGACATGCATAGGTGTCACAGGCTCCATGGGAGTCACTGGCGCTGAAGCGGAACCGTTGATTGGCAGTCCAAAGGGTGAAAGGTTGGCAGGTCCATTTCCGGCACCACGGCCAGGCTTTCCGGGCAACCCATCCTCCATGTCGCCGATCCAAATAGAGTCCTCAGGTCCCGTGGCATCTGTATTTTGCTTGGCTTTGTACGGCATGTATCCCTTCTCCCAGAGTCGAAGCTTCTCGGTTGGAAGCTTGAGCCAGCCCTTTCGGACTTCGCTGTAAAGCTCGAATGTCTGTTCGAGGAAGACGCGGATCACGTGAACGCTGAGCCCCGGGGGCGGATCAGGGTGGTAAACGCTCAAATTTGCCGTGCCTCCTACTGTTAGCGAAGCAGAGGTGAGAGAGACCGACAGGGGTCCCAATGCTTCGTGCACGTCATGGTATTGAATGTCAAGTGGGGCGGGACCACCATCGGAAGTTACGTGAAGCATGATGAAGATCTCCTTCCATGTCGAGATGTTGTGACGGGCGCGCCCTGCACCAAGAGCTGTTGCGGTGAGGATGTAACGGACACGACCGTGCTTGCTGCGCTCGAAAGGAGCTGTGGATGCCGGGATGATGAAAGCAAATTCGAAGCCGTGGATACCCTTCTCGAGATGGATCCCCTCCGAGACGTTGCAATTCGAAGGTTCCTTCTCCTTCTCCTTACCCTTGGAGCGTGATGAGCGCACATTGATCGCACCAGGGGTACCATCGTTCATGATCTCGACTGTCTTTTCCATGAGGACCTTCTCCTCCCAACGGATGGAAGAGCTGGAAGGATTGGGACCCTCTGGAATGGCGAGGGTCTGCACACCCTGAAGGACGACTTTGACGCCTTGAATGTGGCGTTCACTGGGGCACTTGATCTCGACGAGGCCGCGAAGAGTCTTGTCATCTCCGGGAAACTCTGAGTTAGGAGGCGCGGGGTGGATGAAGATGTCTTGAGAGACGAGATGAAGCGAGATCTCGCAGGGATGATGCACGATTGAGCTAAACATCTTGATGGAGTAGCTGGGCGGCTAGCACGAGCCAGATGAGGGAGACGAAGTCTCCTTGGTGCGGATAGGAAGGCAATGCTTCGACGCAGGTTCTGAAGCCGAAAAAGATGGTCGGATTCCGCAGCGGGACGATCCGAATGACGAAGGGAAAGGTGTCGATGTGAGCAAACAACGTCACCAAGGTGACTGAAGCAGAGGCGCTGCGGACCGATTGCGGGTAGGTCGAGTGTGAGTCTGGTCAAGAGCGAAGCAGAGATCAATGTTGTACTGTTGGTACAGTGCAATGCAAGCCTGACTGAGCCCAAGGATGTTCCGACGGTTCTGATGGCTGAGCACACCGAGATCGCAGGATTAAGTTAAGTTGAGTTGAGTTGGTTTACAGGATAAAGTTAGTCTCGAGTTGGTCGGTCGTGGGAAGCGGGTTGCTTGCAGCAAACGTTATCGGACCAACCGCGGATTGCGGTACGGTACGGGATTGCCAAATCAGAATATTGAAAAAAGAGGACTGATTGATCTGCAAGATAGCCGCATCGCGGACGATGCCAAACTCTCAAGGTCGCGTGCAGCAAGCACCAATGCGGCCAGCGCCACGGCGTAAATGCGAAGGCGAAAAAGAATTATGCACAAGTAGAGCTTAGACGTTCCTAGCAGCGAATGGCGACATTTTGAGTTCTTCATGTGCGAAAGCATGCAGAAAACTCACGGGAGTGCACGGCTCGAGACTGAACTTAGGTTGAAATTTTTCGCTGAACCCTTGCTTACCTCTCATATGTCCGAGTGAGGGAACCTAAGCATTCCGGCCAGTTGCTTGCAACCACGTTTAGGCTGTTGTTGTTTCCAAACTTGTTTTCCGTTCCCTGCGACAACATCAACCTTACCGTTGAGCAGTGTTAGATATCATGATCGAGCTGCTTGCACGCATGCACCGAGCGTTCTTTGTCATTGACTCATTTGCTTGATAGATCATGGCCAAGCCTTGGTGTTGCGACCCACTCACAGGTTTACGCGATCAGGAAGGGTCTCGTGGGCTGTTGCTCCAAAAGCTGCCGAGGGTCGGTCAATGTTTAGAATCTCACCGGCTTAGCCTCGGTGCGCGTCCCAAACTTTTACCGTAATCTGGCCTATGGCCTGACCATAGTGGGAACGTGCCTGAACCTCGTGTCCCGCTCGTCAAGTTCGAATTGGACAGCACACTGACAGCAAGTGGCGAGACCAGCACCGTTTCATGCACCCGAATCCGAACACATGAATGGAGGTTTTCTCCGGCCCCAAAAAGCTGCAGAACATCATGTGAAAGTAGTCAGCCATCAAGACAGTGGCAAGCTTGCAGCGAAGCAACGCTTGCATGGACGATGAACGCCGCATTGCGTAAGGCTTGCGACCAAGGCTCGGAAAATGGTGGGAACCCTTTGTCGGCGAATTTCATAGATCATCCTTTCGGCTAAATCCTCGTTGTGTCTCACGCTTCACTCTACCATGCCATGGCATGCCAAGAGTCCATGTATCGGCGGCCAGAGTTTGCTGTCGACACGGAAATAAGAGTTCGATCGAGGCACAGGTTCCTGTGCACTCGGGCAAAGCGAAAATACTGGTTTGCAACGGAAGTTTTGTGGTGAACTGAGCAAACAAACTTTGTCGATCCCAAACCGAGGGAACGATTAAATTTTCCTGCCGAGCTTCAGGGTCCAGGTAGCGAAGTATCCTATGACGTTGTGTACTTTGCCACTCGGCTTGGATGCTGGACCGCCTCTGATCTTGCGAAGACAGAGAAAATGCTCCGAGATCAGCTGGAATGACAAGTTCTGGCTGTCACTGAATCGATAGCAGACTCGGTGTGACCTTTGCAGATTTCATCACGATGATTGCAACGTGTTGTGGCGCGTCGTTTCATCACTGGTCTTTGACACTGTCACTTCCCGATACAGGAGCCGACCAATCTCTTGACAGATAGATGATTCATGTGAGGGGCTCAAAACTGACATCAGCTCTCAGAAAAGCCAAGAACTATGGCCATGATCGATACTGAGGCGAGCTGATCCAATCATACCGTACAGTGTCGTACGCAAATTGAAGTGTCGTTTTCGCTGTGACGACCGCTGTACACAGCGCAATTAATGTAATCTATGCAGTCAGGGACGTTGTCGAGGTGCCACACAAAGATAGGGGGAGCAAGACGGCGAAGGTCAGGGAGACAAACAGGATTCGATGGGTTTCTATGTGAGCAATCGATAAGCTCATGCGAAATGCTGTGCAGCTCACGTAAAAACTCGTCCGACACGGGTGCTAAATATAATTTGCAGGCACACTCAGCTGACTGCGGGCTACATCATCTGCAGATTCATGCAATTCTGACAGCTTGCTGTGCAGGTGTCGGCTTCTGTGCTGATTTCGTCTGATAAAGTTACATGCACATCTGTGGAAGATCCGCCACCGGTTCACCAAGTTGAAATCAGATCGGCGATCACGGGCCTAACCTTCCCTACAATCCGAAAGGGGATACATCCACCACTTCGAGTTTGACCGTCTGCATCGCTCCAGACGGTGCTTGTATGGCGCTTGCTCCACCTGTGAACAACGCATCGTCTTCTTCTTCTTTCTTGATACGATGAGTCACTCGGCTGCTGCTAGGCAGTTCAAGAGCATGTGCCGAGCCAAGATGCTGGACAAGCTCGCGAAGGCTTGACAGGATACGAGCTTTGTCTTCGAGGAAATGTGTCGTGACTCTTGCCGAGCTAGACGGTGTCACAAAGAAGAGCGTGACATCTCTGAGCGAGGTAACGCTTCCTGCAGGGCCCTGGTAACCTGAATGTGGTACACAAATAGGAAGAAGCCCGTAGCCTGCATCGTCTTTCGAGTTGCCCTTTGTATAGATCACCTTTTTCGCTTTCTTCTGGGGTGACGACGGCGGTTTCGGAGAAGTGTTTCTGTCCTCGAACGTGGATGTGGGTGATGCGAGCAAGACACTTGAAGGGATATCTGCCATCAGAACCGGATGCAGCTTGTCTTCGTCTGGTTCAGCTTTTGTGGGTAGGTTCAACCCTGGTTCCTTCTTGATTGCCTTCCGGGGCTCCACTCCCTGCGACTGAGACAGGTCAAAGCTGGTGTTTCGTTTCATCTTACCCTGTGTCTTGATGGCACCCGCTTGCTTGAGCCCTTTCATGAACGCCTCGGAAATTCCCTTGCCTACAAAGCACACTGTCTTGGGTTTCCATTTTCGCACCTTGTCGAGCAACAGAGGAACGCCAGCAATCAGCTCGTTCGGTAGCAATTCCGCTCCCTCCGCTGTCGGCCGGCCGGCGAGATTGGTCAGACCTAGCGAAAACGGCGTCAGATGCGGGAAGTCCACGTCCTGTTCGGGCTTCATCCTGAGCTCGGTTATTCCAGCTAGGTGAATCGAAGGATAGAAGTGGTTGGAGCGGTGTGCGAAGTGATGACCGGAAGAAGAAGATTTGACACCCGGGTTGATTCCACAGAACATGATGTCGTTGTTCTCAGCAAAGAGGTCGGGTAAGCCTTTGAGATGAGCGTATATGCTGCCAGTAGCCGAGTTAGGATCGTCTCTTGTTCTCTTGATTCGCTTTCGCGGCTTCTTTGACTGCTTGGGCTTGGTGCTGGATGGATCTGAGTCGTCATCGGATGTCACTGACTTTGTGGTCCGAGCCCGTGATTTGACCGATCTTCTCCCCACACTGCTCAGTTTTTCCTGGGCACTGTCACCGTCATCCTCGTCGTAGGCATCAAGGTTAGGTATGTGTACTTGCCGGGTACGTGAGCTTCTCCGAGGCTCGAAATCATGAGGGCCAGCGACAAAGTTTGGCTCCGATAGACTATCTCGACTCCTTCGAGAAGGTCCTGCGCTGCTCTCTTCTGCGTAGGCGAAGGTGGCGGCGAAGTGGTCTGGTAATCGTGGCAGAAGAACGATCACTTCCTGCTGCCCATTAGTGGCGTCATCAGCGTGATTGGTGTTTTGCACCATACCACTGAGTGTAGGATTGGTCATCGTGGTAGGCGCTGATGATAGCGGCATCTTGAGCAAGGCCGGTTCAGTGGGAGTTGGCAGGATCACCATCAATGGAGCGCCAGAAGAAAGGTGGAGGCATCTTCCCGAGATCCGAAAAGTAGCGCCAGAGCAAAAAAAAAAAAAAAAAAAAAAAAAAAAAAAAAAACTTGTTAGATTGATGATGATGGCTCTCGCAGTTTTTGAAAAGCAAGTCGCCGCGTCTCCGTGCCAAGCTGCAGGTGGGACTGCAGAAGGGCTGTGCGATTTGCCTCGATTCTGCCTGACTTCGATGCGAACCGATAAGCTGTCCGAGTAACTTGGTCGCCGCAGCATCACAAGCTGGACGATTAGGTACTTCCACCTCAAGACTCTGATGCTGCTGTTCTCGATACGCTTCAAGATGGCTGTTCACGGTGAAATGAAAGACAAGATGGACCCTGGTACCGGTACGAGTGTGAAGCACATGGATTTCGGATGTTGTTTTTTGTGTGCGAGCTGGCCGGTTACAGTAGCTGGATCATGCACACTGTGGCCCCTGTAAATCGAAGTGAGTCCAACACACAAACACACAAATGCACACTGTCACTGTGCACACGCGCCTCGGAGCTCCAAATTTGGCACAGTGATTCTTCGAACGCATCTCCCCATGCTGTCACAGCGCTTCTCCGTTCCGCTGGTTGCTGGTTGCTGATTGCTAATTGCTGATTGCTGGATGCCAAGGCCCTTTTTTCTTGAACAACGCGCCACGCCGGTCTGTTCCCAGCCATTTCACTTTCTAAGGGGCTCCATTTACCGCTAAGCTTCAACTGCACTTTGCAACATCACATGCAAAGTACTCAAACTCACGTTTGACAACGCACACTACACAGCATCGGCTCTTAAGACAGGCCACGAAACTATAGCCTGACTGCTCTGGCTACCCACGCTTTCACTACTGTTTCCCCTTTCTCTGTCTCTGTCTCCGGCGCATCTTCAACCATCCCTCGCTTCTCTATCGCTTCGGCTGCATAGGCATCAGACATCAGGCATCCTTCGGATACTCGCGACGAACAAGCTGGGGGCTGGAAAGGATCCTCATCCTTTCATCTTCAAATCGCCGACCTCGACATCTTGGCTGTAGCTTTGGAGGACTCGAACCGGAACGGTTTCATAGCTATGGTAACCCTCTAAGAATCTTGCACTTCTACCACATCTCCAGCTGCTCACCAAGACCTGCTCTGAGAGCGGGGCCGACTCGGACAATCCGGCATGAGCACTATTGCTTTCCCCGTGAGCGAGCAGGCTCAGCGTGAGCACACGCGCACCGATCCCTCTGCTGAGCAGTTGTATGAGTCTGTCGCAGACGCGTTACGCGCCCCCTCTCGTACATCTCTTGCACTCGAGCACAATGGGGTCACTTCGGATGCTGCCTTCATGGCTAGACCTCCTTCAACAACCCAGGCTGCTCTGCGCGATGACTCCACTGCACCAACCGAACCTGCGAAACCCAAAATCACAAAGCGAGTCAATGCTCGTCTTCAACTTGCTGCTGCTCTCATCGAGGCCGACAATGACCGCATCCTTGAAAAGGCACAGTTCTGGCACATATACCACCCTTCGCGAGATGGTGACCTTGTACGACCACCGCCTCCCCCCGAACCGGCGCTCGCGAGCCAGAGCGCCATCTTTGCTCCATACCGAGAAGGCGCCACAAATGCCATCAAGCGTCACGTCCGCACTTGGAGCGCAGCCACCGGCCTCTCCCGCCTTATCGATCCTGACGACGATGGCAGACGCCCCAGCGTTGACTTTCTAGGCGTCACCCTTCCCAATGAGCAAAAGGCAAGAAGTCGCACTGGGAGCGTCGCCGGCCTGAGCCGTAATGAAGGTCTCCGGAGCCGCAGCAACAGTCTCTTCTCGAACGCCACATCTTCGGTTCTTGGTCGCACTTCCCGGCTTGGCTCAAGGCCTGCCAGCGTCCTCGCTTTGGGTGAAGAGCACGAACCTGACCAGGACGCAGATGCACTAAGCGAATGGGGCGTCGACAAGTTCCTCAGCAAGGAAGAGCGGGAACGCATCGCCGCTGGGCAAAGAAGCCGCGCTCAAAGTTTGGCTGGCAGCGCCATCACACGTCCTTCCTTGGAGCAGCTCGCGTCATCAGAGACAGTTCGCAAATCGTTGGATGCCGGCCGAGTCGCTCCAACTTCAGCCTCTGACGCCGACAGAGCAAGGTCCGAGATCGTTGATGGGACGGGTGCCGCCGTTCAGGATTCCAAGCTGGAGCTTCTCGCCAAGATCAAACTGTACAGAGAACGTCAAGAGAATCTTCCGCCGTCAGAATGGGACGGTCCCGGTCCTACAGCAAGCAAGAATGAAGTTGTAGAACACATCATTGCTTCAGCTGACAATGCCAAGCGCAAGTCTTTGCGTCAAGCCTCCATGACCCTCGATGAGCCCATCGAGTCTTCCGATGCTCAGGGGGGCATGGCCGGCCAGCCGTCAAATGCTTCTAGCTCTATCATGGATCGGCCCCGCCCGTCATCTCAAGACGACTCCACGACGCCCGCATTTCCCTCTGCGCAGATTCAGAACTCAGCACTGCAAGCAAGTGGTGTAGTAGACAACGGCACATCGCAATCACAACCTCATGTCCAGAGTCAGATGAACACCATCAGCGCAGAGGCAGGCCCACAGCCCTCCGGAATCCAAGCGATCTCAATTCCAGGCCCGAAGCGTTCTGACATCGATCCATATGCAGGCATGCCTGTCGAGCCGGTTGACATGGTCGGTGTAGGTTCATGGTCGCGCAGTGCCTCGAGACGCAACTCGCTCCTTGCAGGGACTCTGTACAACACACAAGGTCAGCATGCCATGCAGACGACTGGTACTGAGCCATCAGCATCGATGTCGGGCATGGCAGCGCATGACATTCGGTCTACGTCCCCTCACCCAACCCCCTCTCCTTTCGGCATTGCTCGGTCTCCTAGTCACGGCTGGCATCATGACCAATTCTCTGCCTTCGACCATGACCTTGGTCCCGGCCCCTTTGCTGCAGCTTTGCGCGCTGCCAGTCCCAGTATCGGTGGCCTGCTGTCAGATGCCCGCACAAATCAGGCAGAGAACAACGCCACAGATGGTCATGCTATCGACTTCAACAGCCTCACTACCCGGCAACTCCAGAATGTGGCGCGCAACTCGACGTTCCCTTCTCATCTCGGCATTAACCGTGATCTTCTCGCAGAGGAGGAGGAGCTCGACGAAGCAAACGCCAAGATTCAGGAAGATGAGTTCGGGCAGATTCCTGCATCCAAGCGCCGAAGACAATCAGTCTTGGGACCTGATGCGCTTGCGCAAGATCTTGCCAAAATGGGCGGCGACAACTTCGAGATACAACTTGGAGGAGGCGCAGCGCCTGATTTATCATCCGCCAATTGGGGCAAGCCACGCAAAAAGTGGTTCCGTCTTAGCATGATGGCTGACGCTAAGGGCAGATCGAAGAAGCCGAAGAAAAACACGGAAGCGGACGGCGCCGAAGGCGATGGCGAATCGGATGCCGAACAGCTGCAAATCGCCGGCGACGTCGCTGATCAGTCAAGAAAAGATGAGGACGGTGCTGCCGACGTTGCCGAAGACTATGCGGATGAGACCCTTGCTGGCACAAATCCTGTTGGTGGTCAAACAGATCAAGATGATTCGGACGGGATCGACGATGACTATGTCAGTCCACCACGCCGTGGTCCACTTCGGCCGCGCGGGCTTGCCGCACGTGCTCCAAAAACCCTCATCATGCCCTCGCCGCTCCAGGGAACCGAATTCGCCCCCAAGACTCGACTCACTGACGAGTTGCCTACGGATATGACGTCGCCACCAGCAGGCAAGCGTCACAGCCTCCATGTGCCGGATGGGTTCGTACTCCATTCTAGCCGCGGTGGATTGCCTCCTATGCGTAGTCTCGTGGTCCACAGCGCCAACGGTCCTCAGCCCATGATCGCTGCCAAAGCAGGGAACAAGAAGCAATCTCAGACTCCGCCGCGTCCCAAAGCAGTCGAAGTCGGGCGCATGGTGCAAGTTCCTGCGGCTGCTCCCCGCGGAATTGGAAGACGAGCGGCGGCTCCGACCACTGCACTCTTCCGTAACCACCTGGTGCAGCATGATGATGAGCGCGAGGGTTGGGGCTGGGAAGCGGGTACGCGTGTCGATGGCATGTTCCACCCTGACAGAGACGCCGATTCTGACGACGATGACAAACCGCTGGCTGACATCAAGAAGCAAAGCCGCGCCGCCAAGCGTGCTGCTAAGCGTCTCATCAAGGAAAAGCGCAAACGCAAAGCGACTCGCAGAATCCGCCGTGCCAAACGGGAGCAAGCGCTCAAGGAGGGCAAGCTGTTCAAGGAACTTGGCGTGCCCGAGCTCAGTCCAGATGAGGATCTCGACCTGAGTAGCACCACATCCGAAGAGGAGGAGACCGGGACTGAGTCTGACTCGGACCTCTGGGCCACCGATGACGACAAGCGATGGGTCGACGACAGCAAGCCAGCGGGTAAACTGTATGGCAAGAGTCTTCTGGATATTGCCACCGAACGAACCACGGAACGCAAGTCCAAGGCACGATTCTACGGGCAGGTACAACTCGAAGATGGCGAGATGACCATGCTACAGGTTGACGAGGCTACCGCCGGAGGCTCTGTTCACGACGACGGAGCCTCTGTAGCACCAAGCTTGGCCCGTACCTTCCGAGAAAAGCCGCTTGGATACAACGACACACGAGAGCGAATGGAAGCTGTCTTCGGTGCCGATCAAATCTGGGCACGCGAGATGGCCAAGAGGCAGGAAGAGGAGGCTCGCGAGGCACAGGAGGCTAAGGAGAAGGCCGCGGCCGAGGCAGCACACCAGAGAGAAGCGGAAGCTGCCAAGGCGAAGAAGGAGCGCGGTCTCTTCTCGCGCAACAAGAAAGGCAAAAAGGGCCGTGAAGCGGAGCTCGGCATGACGAATCCCTCAGTCGTTGGGAGCAATGCAAGCTTTGCGGATGCTGGCACACCCTCGGTTGCTTCCGATCAAAATTTGAATGCTGAGGAATTCACCGAGCCGGTTCAACATGACCACGAACAGACTCCCGCGCAAGCACCGGTGATCTCGCTCGACATAGGCGATACCGAAGATGATCCCACTGCTGCGCAGCATGGAAGGAAAACGCCCGCTCTTCTGGCGGGTGAGGACACGGCTGCAGAGTGGCTGATCAATTCAGACGTCGAATCGGAAAAAGTGGGTGATGACGAAGCATCGAGCGATGATGATGTCCCCCTGGTGCAAGTCAAGAAGAAAGTTGCGTCGCGGCCCATTTCGTTGGCTGCTGGCCTCTCGCTTCAGCCCAGTAACGGTGATGGAGATTCGTCCGACGAAGAACTTCCCCTAGCAGCGCTCAAGCAGAAACGCATCAGGCAGTCGATGCTCTTAGGTGGAGGCAAACTAGACCTTGACTTTTCGTCGGTGCATGACAGCCCCGATCGCAACGAGTCTAGGGGAACGCGATCGGCTTCACCATCTCCGGCCCGCTTTGATAGCTTGCGAGACGGACTCAGTGCAACTCACGACGGTGTCAGATCGCCCCTCTCGCAGAACAACGCACCCAGATCGGCACTCGTGGAGGAGGATGATTCGGATGAAGACCTGCCCCTCGGTCAGAGGCATCCTGGTGGTGACGCTGCCCTTATTGCCATGCGGGCTGCGATCGAGAACCAGAAGAGAGCGGCGAAGGAGGCCAAACAGGCCGAAAAGGCGCAGAAGCGAGCTGCCAGGCTTTCGAGGCATGTCGAAGGTTTCGCTGACAATGGCGACGTCAATGGAGAGCAGGGACTGTTGAACGGAGCCGCGGACAGTAGCGGCGATATAAGCGAGGATGACGACAGCGAGGATGACCAGCCGCTTGGATTCGTGCACCCGCAAGCAGCCATCATCGCCGAGCAGGCTGCGCTGATCAGGCAATTGCAGGAGGAGAAGGAGCAACAACAGCAGCAACAGCAAAACCGCTTGGGCGGACTCTCACCCTCGGGCTCTGGCATCATTTCGCCTTCGGCCATGGATGTTCGTTCTTCTGTTTACCTGAACCGAATGAGCGGACTTCCAAGCATGGGTCCAATGGGAGGCATGGGCATGGTGGATCCTCGCCACTCGATGCTGGGCCTACCTACGAATGGATCTATGATGATGGGTATGCCTCAACTCGATGGCCTGCCTGCGTCTTCTTCCGGTCTGCCATTTGGAATGTCGGCGGGCGCTTCTATGCCCATGGGCATGGCGGTGCCTCCTCCGATGGCGCCTGGATCTCAGATAGGCGTGCCTGGCGGGCCTTTGGCTAGCCCGATGGCACCGCCTATGGCGATGCCAATGATGACCGGAGCACCACCGATGCCGAATGTCATGTCGATGATGCTGGACCCAAAGACGTCTTCGATCCATAATTGGCGCACACAGGTGCCGACAGACGCCACAGCCAACGTCACGCCACCTGGCGGTGGCTCTGCTATCAGCTCTGCCTAAGGGCAGTATCGCTCGCCAACGTTCAAAGAGCGTCGATTACTTAACTTATCGTTTCATTGCTATCGTATTCAGCAATCATATAGAGCGACTGTCACCGCATTACCGGGGCATATGAGTCTGTGCAGCGGCTAACGTATGAGGAAGATCAAGGCAACTAATTGATTCCTGCGTGTAAAATCACTCGCAACTTGAATGGTTGTGTGATTTTCCCGATCGTGACGCAAAAATCGGGAGATCCGGGAGGAAAATGAGTGGAATACTTCTAGAGGGCGCTAGAACTGCCAAAGAAGCTTAAAGACCTGCAGCGAAGAAAGTGGAGGATTGGAGCGCCAACAGCTGCAGAGTCGCAGCATGACGCACAGGCGGCTAAGTTGGCAAACTCAATCGGTCGTTCACCAGGCTTCCATGCAAGGCTCCTTTCTCTGGATACTGTATCCTCATTTCCGCTTCCGCCATCTCTTATTCTCTCTTCCTCATCATCATCCGAGTATAATTTAGGGCAAGCGACTATCTCGCTCTTCCCATTGGTGCAACAAGTATCCTTCCCACACACACAAGTTTTTCACAAAGCAGCATCACTCTCCATAGCTGCAACTATTTTCAAAAATCTCAGCTCACGAGTACAACGTAGCTGGTTTCCGCACACTCTCTTTGTTTCCCGCACAGCTGTTGTCCGCCTTGAGTAGCCAAGATTAACGGCACACACTCCTTCCGCAACACACGACCTCACAAGAGGGCCCGAACCACATCATCATCAGCAACGTCGAAATCCAACATGGGTAGAGACTACTACAAAATCCTCGGAGTGTCCAAGGACGCGGACGAAGAGGCACTCAAAAAGGCATACAAGAAGGCTGCGCTCAAATGGCATCCCGACCGAAACAAGGACAACATCGAGACTGCCAACAAAAAGTTCAAGGAAGTCGGCGAGGCATTCGAGGTGCTGAGCGACAAGAACAAGAGGGCGATCTATGACCAGTTTGGCGAGGAAGGTCTCAAGGGCGGAATGCCTCCACCGGGCGCGGATGGCCAAGGAGCAGGATTCGGAGGTGGATTCCCTGGAGGCGCAAGCGGGTTCAGCGGGTTCCCAGGCGGCGGCGGAAGGACGTTCACGTTCACGAGTGGCGGTGGGGGTATGCCAGGCATGGGCGGCATGGGCGGCGGATTCTCTCCTAGTGACCCGAACGATATCTTCGCAAGCATCTTTGGTGGGGCGAGTCCGTTCGGTATGGGCGGCGGTATGGGAGGAGGCATGGGCGGCGCGAGTGCGTTTGGCGGTGGCGGCATGCCCGGTGGGATGGAAGACATGTTCGGTGGCGGCGCAGGCCGTAAGAAGGCTAGCGGGGGCATGCCGGGAGGCTTCAGCTTTGGCAACGCCGGAGCAGGACCTGAGCCGAATGAGAAGCCGTCCGACGTCGAGAAGCAGCTCCCACTCTCGCTGCAAGACTTGTACACAGGCACTACGAAGCGTCTCAAAGTCGGACGCAAGCTCGCCAACGGCGGATCTGAGGAGAAGATCCTCACGGTCGAAGTCAAGCCTGGTTGGAAGAAGGGCACCAAGATCCGCTTCGGGGGCGCTGGCCACGAAGTGTCGCCTGGCTCATTCCAGGATGTTGTGTTCATCGTCGACGAGAAGCCGCACGCTCACTTCAGGCGGGATGGCGATGATCTGCGCGTGACAATCCCTCTCAACCTGGTGGATGCACTCGACCCGCCCAAGGCGGGCTCGCCGGGCTCGCGCAAGCAGGTGGAGACGCTCGACGGAAGGAAGATCGATGTTCCCATCCCCCAGCCCACGGGAGGTAAGACGAGCATCACGCCCGGAAAGACGACCAGGCTGGCGAACGAGGGTATGCCCATCAGCAAGACGGGCGGCAAGAAGAAGGGCGACCTTGTGGTCGAGTGGAGCGTTCAGCTGCCAGAAACGCTGACGCCTGCACAAAAGGAGGGGATTAGGAAGGTGCTGGGTTAAGGGATCGTGATTGTTGGTTCTTTCAAGTGGTTGTTCTCGCATGCAAAATGTTGGCTTTCAAGTATCTTCGCAATGTTCAATGTTGACCGTTTTTCATCACGTTCAAAGGCTGTTTCTTCTGTGTTCGATGTTGCTGTTATGCTTTGGGTGAAGCATCGTTCGGGCTGTGTCGGTTGCTGTGAAGTCGAGGCTGCATCTTTGAGTGATGTTCACAAGCGAAACAATGTGCTGAGATGTAAGGTTCGAAGTATTGCATAACTGTTTCAGCCCAAGATGATCAAGTAGATGACCACGACGATGTTGATGACTACCAAAGGGACTGTGTAGGGTCATCAAAAAGAAAAGCAGCGAGAAAGGAGTTCCCGTCAGCATTGCCATCTCCTGCCGTCCAACTCAGGCGGCGAGAAGAGGAGGGAGAGAATGTGACTTACTTCGCATTAGCGTCCGGACGGCGCTGATAAGGTTGATGAGTCTTGCTTTGATGGTGACGTTGTCGCCTCCTGCTGCGTACGGGTTCCCCTGTGCGCCGCCAAAGCCTTGGTCGAACGAATGCGATTGACTCGCTAGCGAATGTGATGACCATCCAACTGTGACCCGCAGGTCAAGCAAAGGGAAGAAAAGAAGAGGACTGTCAGTATGCGAATGGCAATTACGTAGGCTGGGTGTGCAGAATGGCTTACCTCTCGCCAAGAATCGTTCTTCTGACAACACCGCAAGCGCATTTGTGATGAAGAGGATCAGGTAGAATGCCGAGCCCAGGCCGAACATTGTGGATGATGAAGACAGAGGCTGCTGTGAACGCCTTTGGTAGTGGATCGTGACTATTTCTCCTGTCTGCCGGACAGTCGATTAGCTGAAGATGGTGCTCGATGATACGGTTGTAGCTTGGTGCGAATCGTGTCGGTGCTGCTGATTGTGTTCGTGCGGGTTCAGAAGGGCTCTAGTGTTTGTAATCGTCAGATGAGACGATCTGTGCGTTTTGATGACCCCAAGTCGTTTGTCGTATGAGGTGACGAGGCTGGAAAGAGGATGAGATGCTGTTGGGATGGTGTCGAGAAGAAATGCGATCCACTTCGTGAGAGTGAATGAGTGCTGTTCAACGTGTGGAGCGCTTCTGCTGGTGGTCTGTGACAGGGTCAAAATTTATGAAGTTGTTAAATCGCGATTTGGATCCAGGCACACACGTGTGCTCGTTTCGCTCCATTGTTGGTCATCCGTCCTCAGACCCTGCGAGTTGGCCGCACACAATTATGATGGCGCACAAGCAAAGGTGTTGCCGGTATGTATATAGATGCTATGCAGGTACAAATACAAGGATGAAGTGGGTCTTAAGGAACGAAAAGAAACGATGCCCAGGATAAGGGAAGGGCTTTTGTGATCTTGGTTTTGATGGCTTGCTGCAGAAGATGCCTTGACCGTCTGAGATACGGTTAACGCAGCATGATCGCATCAGAACAAGTGCAGCGGACACCATACGGTCATCCAAGGGCGATCAAGAAACACGAGCGACGACCTCGCCTCCGTATCCTCTCCTAATCGCATCCCGAACCTCCCACCACCCATTCTTTCCACAATCCACGATTCCAATCTCACCCATATCCAGCGGCTTGACGAATTTGGCCCTCCTGCCCGTCGCGAATCTCAGAAGCTCGTCCTTGTCCATCTTGAGCTTCCTGCTCGGCTTGCTGACCACATTCATCTTCTCCAGTACAGGGCGATCGTCCGGGCGGAACTTGAGGTCGACCCATAATCTGCGTGCGGCTGGGCTCGCGCTAGTGTATGAAATCGGGTTCGGGCCAGTCTGTGTGCCGCGCACAACGTTGTGGATGAAGCCATGCTGCAGGAGGATCGAAAGTATCGACAAGTTGTCCTTGGTAGAGGCGATGGGGATAGAGCGCAATCGCGCTCGCGATGCGTTTTGAAGTATTGCGCACAGGTCGGCGTGGAGCGGCATCTTGGTGAAACACCAATGATTGGGAAGGAGAGCTGAGTTTGGGGTGCGCTTCCTTGTATGGTGGAGAGGAGCCCGCGAGCAAAATGGTATGAAAGTATAGCAGTGATGCTGAAAGATGGTAGGGGGTGAGTAGAAAAGTGAGGTATGGAGGAGGTTCTTCTCAAAAAGCTCAAAAATCTCGGTGCGTTTCGGATCCGGCCGTGAAACGGAGAAAATAGCGTTCTCATTGTCAAAAAGATGAAATTCAACACTTAAAGCTCAAAAAATCGCTTGACCTCCACCTGAAGTCACGCCGCATCCCGCCAACCTGCAGATGCAGTAAGTTCGCGAAGAGCTTAGAATGTTTCCATGCTATTGCCAGCATCACAGGACCTCCATCCTTGCTCAAAACTCTGAGATAGCTGTAAGGCGTCGTACCCATCGAGGCTCTAGACGCAGAAATGCTGTGATGCTCAAGCTGCTGGGAGCAACGGCTCGGGGGTCGTACTTTCCGAGAAGGAGCAACGGCAACCTCCCCCTGCGGAACCGGGTCCAAACCAAACGCACAATCTCATCAACTCGGTCAGTGGGCAGACCATCAAGCTCAAGCGTAGCTACGTCTTCTTTCCGAGTCTATAGATACGTGATCGATGTCCATGGTCAGCTGTTTCTGCATGACACAACACCGAAAAACCTGACGAGCTGCTTCAAGAACACCGAATTCCTCGACTTTTTCTTCAAACGGATCAGGCCGAACCCTGTGTCTGCCACCGCTGAGCCAGGTTACGCCACCTCAGAAATAGTGTTGCGGCATGACATTCTTCAGCCCCCTCCAAATACGTCGTTGGCACAGGACTGGAGCGACGTGCCTCCCTACAACGGCATGATCGCGGGTGAAGAAAGCAAAACGAGAGACGAGCTGTACGACGAGGCTTGTCGGCTGGGAGACTCAGAAGGGTACGAGTGGATCTCTCCTTGTGGACCAGAGCTCAACCTGGTCAGGTGTCAAGACACACCGATCGTGTATCGAGAATTGGAAGACGACGGAATGCTCAGATGGGCTGGGACGCTGCGCGAGCCATTTCAGCCAGAGAGGCTATGCGTCGACCCAGAGAACGGCTATGTCTACCACCCGTCACCTCAACCTTCGAGGCAGCGCCGCTCAAACGCCAAAGCCGACTGTCAGAGCAAGTATGGAAGCCTGAGCCTACTTGGATCGAATCTAGTGCTCAGCAGACTGGCCGAGGGGTTGGAGATTGATCCAGACGCTTTCGACAAGGGAATAGGTGGCAGCATTGAATGGAAAGGCAGGCGGTACGATCTTGGTCTGCTCAGCCGAAGGTAAGCTGAAGAGCCCGAAGTCTAACAGGCAAGCCTGCAATAGAGTGACCGTTATGACCTTGCTCGGTAAAGCTGCGAGAAAGAAGCGCTTCGCATCTCTGTGCGGATAATTTGAGGGACGTTTGTTCTATGCACGAGGTGCAGATCGTGATGCACAGTGACTATATTGCAACGCAAGACCGGCGGAGTTCCAAGGACCCAGTCACACGGTCACCATAAGGCGAACTTACAGTATCCTCTTGGACAGGCTGTGGAGGAAGCATGGACCCTCATATTCACGGGCAAAACTCATATATCATAGCAAGACATTCTTCCAGAGGTGGGAGTGTATATTGCAAGCGCAAGACCATCAAATCGAGCTGGCGAACTGGCAGCGTCGGTCGAGCGGCAAGATGGGTTCGAGATCAAAATTAACACACTGTTCAAGTGCCTGAGAACGCGAAAATGATTTAGGCCGAAGCGCGCATCCTGATTTCGATGATCGACATGTCTGTTTCAGTTGGACTTGTCAGGCGGTGCGGTCAGATGTGTGAACGCCTGATTTCCATCAAAGAGGGCTCTCTTCCTTCCGTAAGATCCCCCACCCCAAACTCGGCCTGCTCGGGCCGACGGCAAAGCAGAGCTTGCCGCATCTTGACCTATTGTACACAGACCGTCACGACCTGGACCCCTGCTTTCTGTGTGGAGACGAATAGGCACAGACCAAAGAAGCGGCTATAGCAGGAATAGGGGTGAAACAGTGCTGTGGACATTTCCAAGAAGAGATCTAGCGTCCAAGGCGTGCGCGTGCAAGCGGTCGTAGCGGAGTGAACTGTAACCGTTTTGACTTGAACCAATCGACACTGCGTGTTGAGCTGCTCAGCGTTGCCATACCAGCGCAGGCTTGTGACAATCGATTCTTCTTCCTGAAGCTGAATGGGAACAGGTGCGCAACTCCATCTCAGGACAAAGCCTGGGGGCGATTCAGGAACCCATCTGCATTCTGAAACGTCTCACAACGTGTACCTTTTGACATTTCTGCGGGATTCGAACAGGTTGAAACCGGACTCGTGGGGCCATGCCGTAAGCCGCCGCCATCTTCTGTTCTCAACCTCCGTCGGTTCGAGTGATTGAAAGAAGAGAAGAATGCATGGTTTGACGAGTTCCTATCTGCAGTCAGTCGGTTAAAGGAAATTATTTAAACATTTTTTGGTTGCATGCATGGCGCATGCAGACTGCTCTCATCGGTCGATGTTGATGATAAAGTCACACCCTTCGGATGCGCACACGCACACTGGACGCACTTTTCAACTCTTCTGTCAAACAGCATGGAATGCGCTCCTCTTTCATCACTGATGGTTGTGATTCTGACTCTAGTTTCCAATTAGTTTTGATCTGCGCTAACCTTTAGCAGAAGCGGCAATCATGAGAAGATGGTGTGTGACCTTGCCTCACGAAGCTTCTCAAAGCTGCCCAACAGGCCTGAACCGAGAAAGTAGATGAAGCGGTGGAGACAGACCAAGCGCCAAAAATATCATCGGCATGCAGCCATCGCGTGCGCCCTGTCCCCTCTTTCCAGTTTGGGAGCTCCCTGCAACGACGAGCTGCTGGTCTCGATAAGGTCAAAGTTTGGTCGATCCATGCAGAGCTATTCATGGCGTCAACGATGGGATTGAAACAGACCGACCGACCTCGCGGGGTTGCTCCGAGGCGTTCTTCGATAGCCTCGGCCATAGCCTCATTTTTTTATTCTTTATTCCGTCGAGTAAAATTAATTTGTTTTCCTGTCTCGATCCATGCAACTGTCGGTGTGATTTCGAGCTTGGCGCTCGCTGCTGTTCCGACTCGGTTGACAGTAGAGCCACAGTGAGCTGTGCCCACACTTGTTCCCCCCTCATCTGTCCCATTTCAGACGCTGCTCTCCCCTCAGCTTGCCCTACTGTGCTCCCCTTCTTGCTTCTGCTGCACTTCTGTGTGTCGCTGCGACTCGTGGTCCTTCTACTCTCCACACCGTCTCGACACTACCACCACCATCACGACCTCTATACCCATACCCGATTCCTCCCAACCAAGCAACGCATCCTTGTCGTGGCGATAGTGTCTGTCTAGCACACGCCCTTCCGCCTTCCTGCACCACCTCGCCCTTGACGACTAACGAGACCTTGTCGAGCACAGCCTTCGCTTTGTAACACGCCAACGTGCTTCGTCTTTGACCCGTTGCTATCGCTGTCCTATTGGCTCACTCTTGGCATTGCGCGTAACACTGCCCTCTCGCTGCCCTCTCGCTGCCATCATCCGTCTAATCAAAACACGCGCGCTACCTTCAGCTTGTCACCGCTGGCATATCCGCAGCATTCAACCTCAGCTTCTTCATCTTGACTGCTAGCATATAAGCTGCAACGGCGAAGGTACATTCAACCTCTTATCAGTCTACGCATTTCCCGTCTTCCAGCTGCGGAGACCAATCGAGCCGACCATGCATGCCCTCGGCGAGAGCAGCAGATCAGGCAGGCTCGGTCAGGAGAAGCACCAAGCTGATGCACCCCATAAGAGATCACCTTCTCCAGCACCCGCGCCCGCACCCAGACCAACACAACCACCAACCAGAAGAAGTCCAGATGAACCAGAGCACCTCATCGTTCGTGCCCAAGATATCGAGAAGCGCTTGGTAGAGCAAGACGAGAGCTTGGCAAAGAGGGAGGAGATTCTGGGTCCCTTTTGGGCGCGAGATATGGATGAGGTGATGCAACTCAAGCGCAAAGTGCTCCAGCGAAGATCAGACCCCAACTCTGACTGGCTGCCAAGAGGACAGTCATTGGCTGCGGTACAACAGGAGCTCCAGCGTCGTCAGACCGAAGCAGAAGAGCAATGCTACGTCGGTAACTACATCCTCAGCTGCTATCCGACAGCCGGCACGGTCGTCCCTCAAAACACGTGGAGTAGGTTCATCTGGAACGCCAACTATCCACTCTTTGCGCAAGCGGGCTACGTGGATGTCTATCTCTTCCAGGAAGACACCGACCGCCTCGTCACATCTTGGACGTCTCAGGACAACGGTCAGAATCGTCTTTCTTTCGAGCCAACCGATTCGTGGTGGTCAGGTCGTGCCGCTGCTGACAACATCCAACCAGGTCAAAACATCTCGTGGCCCTTCTACTTTGTCGTTCTCGCTTCCGGTCAACCCCTCACCGGTACAACATCCCGTCTGTCCACATTCACAGCTTTGCAGACCACATTGCCATATTCCATCGCGCAAGCACGTTCATCTTCAAGTGCAGCGGCAGCAGCAGCAGCCTCCTCTGCGAGCGCGGCATCGGCATCGGCCGCGAGCGCTTCGTTAGCCAGTGCAAGCACAATCACCGCATCACCAAGTGGCAGCGCAGCCGCAGCTGCTTCGGCTGTCCAGTCCAGCCTCAGTGCAGCGCTTGAATCCTCGCTACGTGCCTCTGGCCTGAGCGGCACTGAGACACTTCAAGGCACGACAACAGCGACTCTTCCTAATGGCTCGGCGATCACAGCGACGGCAACAGCGCAGGCCAACGGCGGTCGTCTCGGCGGATCTGCTGGTAATGCCAATGGACTTGCGCTTCCAACCTATGCCATCGTACTGATCTCGGTCCTTGGCTTCCTTGCCGTTGCCGCCGCCTTTGCCGGTGCCTACTTCATTCTGGCCGCATTGCGAAGACGTCGACAGCGTCAAGGTGGCGACGGCAGTCATCGAAGCTCTTCACCCATGATGGCTGCTGCAACCGGATCTTTGGCTGGACGCAGCATGTATGACGGCGGCCATGGCGGCGAGACTTCGCACATGCTTGAGACTGAAGATGCAGGCGCTGCTGGTACCGGAACAGCTGGTGGAGCGGCGGGTGGAGCAGCGATGATGGCAAGCAACTCGCGATCCAGTCGATACTCGGAGGACCAGCCATTCACTTCCGACGAGGCGTCGCGCATGGCCGACGCTTTCCGCAACGCTCTGCGCAAGCCTGAGTTCGCGCCTGTCCTGGGCGGTGATTCGCCAGGCACTGACGGCGACAGCCCGAACGGAGGTGGAGGTGGAAAGCGAGCCTCGATGCTGCTTCGAGAAGAACTCGCTGCTGAGGGCAAAGACCTTCGGGACGTTGGCGAGCGCAAGACGCCGACTTGGCACCAAGAGTGATACGCGCTCTAGATGGACATTTCATTCGAGATAAGGACGTTAAGGGCAACCTCTCTTCTCTCTAATCCCTACTTCATATTCGCATCAACGGACACTATCTTTTCTTTTCCATTATGAGCTTATTGCCGACTGGCAACAGCTTGTAGCTGGGCAGCGATGTTGGCCACAGCCTTGGCAAGTTTGTGCGTGTCAATTGCGGGTGGCCACTTGCTCTCTCTTCGACTTCACAAGTTCCTTCTGCATTTGTTTCTCCCATTTTGACTTTGTCGTTTGCACACACTCTACACTTTCATGGTAACCTTAGCATGTTGAAACCCATTACTGCGATTGACAAATCGCGATGCACCGTACTATGGCTGCCCTGTACGGTCCTTGACGCGATCCAGAAAGTCTCTTCGTTCGAGGTAGCCTTTCATATCGCCGAGACCCTTTCCTCCGCCCTTTGTCTGGTTTTCTAGCTCGTCAAGTTCTTGTTGTGAGAGCTTAGCGGCATCGCCTTTGAACTGGTCCCAATCGAGCTTGCTCTTTTCGAGCGTGTTGAGCTTGGTGGGTTTGGCTGTTACGGCGGCGGACATGGCGGCTAGTGAGGAGCCTTTCTTGCGTCGCGGGCCTGGTGGAAGCGGGCGCTTTGCAGGCTGTGCCGCAGGGTTCGGGGATGATGGTGTCGTTGAGGCCGAGCCTGAGGTGGCAGAATCGGCAGATTGGGCAAGGTACTTGATGGCGTCTGGATGCGAGCGCGGTAGAAGCTTGGTTGTAGTATGCAGCTCGCCTGCGAACTTGTACGTCGAAGGCACCGAGATCATTTCTTCTTGGCCTGCTTTTGACGTGCTGGCGCCTCCCGAAGCTGTCGTAGTTGCATCTGCCTTGATAGGTGCGGTTGTAAAGCTTGATTCCTTCATGGCCTCCCACTCGGCCGCAGCTTTCGCCTTGAGTGCCTGTGCTTCATCGTCTGCGGGTTTCGCTTCTTGCGCAGCTGCATCAGTCTTTTGCGCTAACCGTCGTCGCTTTCCCAACCGATCTTCACCTCCAGCTGCTGCAACCATCTCCTCCCTCTCCCTCTTGAGCGCTTCCAGCTCGTCAGCATCGATATCTTCGCCATTCCCCGCAGCTTGATCTTCCACATCCGAGTCGCCTTCGTCTGAGCCTCCATCCGAGCCGTCGTCCCCGCGTTCCTTCGCTTTCCTGTCCTGAGAGGATTGGGACACATGGGATGAGCTTGCGGCGGTCCGAGAAGGTTCGTCTATATCCTGAGGAACAAAGTCGTCATCCTCTGAGTCGGTTCCAGCGTCGGATGCATGTTCTGGCTTCATCTTTGCACAGCGGGATATGGCTGCTGTCGTGATAGCTACTAGTTCGATGGTGGACGGTGGATCTAGGGAATGATGCGACTTTGTAGGGCTGAGAAGAAACGGTAAGAAGAAAGTGACATTCCGAAGCTTCTGAGAACCTCCACACATTCTCTGACTTACGCGTGGCTGCGTGCTCACTCAAAATGCGCGCTGTTCCATACCACCAAGAGCAGTTCGAGTGAGTGTCCGTGCGACACATGCAGGAATCTCAAGGGATTGCGACGCTCATCGTGGCCTTCTTGCTTTCTTCTTGCACCACCATACACTTCGTAGCTCTCCTCATTAAGCTGCAATTCCTGCACCTCATCACTGTCTTTTCTCGAACGGCCCCTCTGAGCATCTTGGTGTAGCTATCCCATCGCAAGCTAGGTGGCGGTCATTCGCTCGACCACCCAAGCAACACAGCTTGCCAACATGCCGACCTCCTTCGACCAGTGGCAGCATGCTGCTGTGTCCACCATCTTCAATATCACTCTTGATCGTCAAGAAGCCGAAACGAGCGGCTGGGAAAAGACATACCTCAAGGAGCTCGCTGAAGAGCTAGCGTCCGAATCGTCGTCATCGTCACCTCCACAGCTAACAGCCGCGGTTGCAGATCAGATCCTCATCGCTCGCCTCTCGCTCGACCCCAACGCAGACGTCATGAGTGACGATGCCGAACATATCACCATGCTCGCCAGTCTCCCGAAGGGCCAGACATCATGGGACTATCTTGTGGCTTGTTGGAAGAAGGCAAGGGCGGAAGAGAATCGAGTGCGCAAGGCACTCTCAGCTGCTGACCAGCCCAAAGCGCTAAGCGTCCTCGAAGAGATCCGAGCGCTACTCATCTCATACGCTAGTCTGGTCTTGCAAACACCTGATATGTTCCCGAACGCTGCTAAGCCTAACGGCACTCCACTGTCCCCTCTGGTACTGGTGGACAGCCTCACCCGTGTTTCATCGTCTGCACCCAGCTTTGGCTTCTCAAGCTCGGAACCATCCTCGTCACACCACACCGCCGATCTCATGACTCGATTTGAGACAGTTGACGGCGATGACTTGCCCGTCTTCCTACACGAGCTCGCCAATCGCTTTGGAAATGATGAAGGGCTAGACGAGATCCTTGGCCCTGCTTTCACAGAACTGACGAGAAGGATTCGTGATGGCGATCGAGGAGCTGATGCTCCAGCAGCCTCGTCTTCTGCAATGGCACCGGGAGCCCCATCAGCCTCGGGGCCTGGTGGCGTGGATCCCGCAGCTCTCAACCAGGCACTCAACAACCAGGACGTTCAGTCAGTCATTGCCCAACTCTTGGCCGGTCGAATGCCAGGCGCACAACGATCCGGCGCAAATCCTCTCGCGCCCGCCAAGCCTAGCGAAGGGCTTACCATCACAGGTCTTGAGTGGCGTCCATATCTCAATGCTATCGTAGAAGCAGTCGAGACCAAGGCCATCGCCAGCATGCTTGCCCACCTCTCCAACTTCGATCCCGAAAACACAACAGGCTCACGCATCGAGCTTGACTCCCTCTTCGGACCCGTTCTCCGCCTTTCCTCTTTTCCTGACGCCTATCCAAGCATCGTGGATCACTACTTTGCTAACGCTGCCAGCCAAAGCCAGCAGGAAGCAGACAGCAACTTCCGCAGCATCCAGAGCACCATGGAGATTGTACATTCGCTCAACTTCCGCATCTTCAACGCCATCGTCCGATCCGGGCCGCAGGCGCGTGAAAAGGTGCTCGCCTACTGGGGTCATGCCTGCGCATTGAATGCTAAGCGCGGAGCTATGCAGGTCAGGCAGGAGCTCGTAGCTAGCGACGGCTACATGGTCAACCTGTACGAGATGCTCGTCCGCTTTGCTGAGCCATTCATGGATGCCGGCCTTACAAAGATCGATCGTATCGACCTCGAATACCTGCGTAAGCAGAAGCGATTTGATATTTTGGACCTTACTCGAATTAATGCAACGGAAGCCGAGGCTAAGGAATGGACAGAGCAAGCACAAGCCGAAGCAGCCGGCGCTCCTGCCAACTTCATCACTGAGGTCTTCTACATTGCAGTCAGGCTCAACAATCTTGGTCTTGGCAAAGCTGTGCGCAGGATCAACGAGAAGGAGAAAGAGATGGGACGCTTCAAGAAGCGCATTGCGGAGACCGAGGCGGATAGGGCCATGTGGTCGGCACTGCCGCAAGCTCCGCAGTACGAGAATTTCCTCAAGCGTGCCAAGGCTGAAGTCGACCGTCTTCACGGCGAGATCTATGCGGCTCAAGCGCAGCTCATCGCTCCTGACTTCTTGCAGAAGGTGATCACATTCAACTGCTTTGTCATGACATGGCTCATCCGCGTAGCAGAGCCAAAGGCATCGCACCCGCATCCGCAAGCTGCGCTTCCTCTGCCGCAGGAGGTGCCGACGCGCTTTCGGATGCTTCCCGAACACATCTTCGAGGACATCTGCGACGTGATGCTCTTCATCTCGCGAGTCAGTGCTCCGCTCTCCGAGGCGGCCAAGAACGACCTAGTCACGTTCTGCACCACCTTCCTGAGCTCTGGTTGGTACATCAAGAATCCGTTCCTCAAAGCCAAGCTCGCCGAGATTCTCTTCTACAATGTGATTTCCTGGGGTCGTCATACCACCGGCGTTCTCAGCGATACGCTCAACATCCACGGCTTGGCTCTGCAGCACCTCGTCCCCGCACTCATGAACTTCTGGATCGAAGCGGAGAACACGGGCAGTCATACGCAGTTCTACGACAAGTTCAACATTCGCTACCATCTCTCGCAGATCTTCAAGTCGATTTGGAACAACCCAAAACACAAGGAGCAGATCCACCATCAGGCGACGGCGAGCGAGTCGGACTTTGTGGTGTTCATCAACCGTCTCATGAACGATGTGACGTATTTGCTGGATGATGCGCTGGACAAGTTGCAGGAGTTGCATAACAAGCAATCTGAATCCGAGTCGGCGGGGGAGAGCGCGCCGACTACGCAGGAGCAGCAGGAGAGGGAAGGACATATCCGACAGCTGGAACAGACGATCAAATCGGATCTTCAGCTGGGTACCGAGTTCATGCGACTGCTGATCGACTTTACAGCAGAGACGGCGGATGCGTTCATGACGCCCGAAGTGGTCGATCGACTGGCTGCGATGCTCGACTACAACTTGGACCTCATGGCGGGGCCCAAAGGTCAGAACCTCAAGGTCAAGGACCCGAAGAAGGTCAGCTTTGAACCACGCAACCTGCTGCGTATGATCATGTCGGTGTACCTGAACTTGTGCTCCAAGGGCGAGTTTGTTGCTGCGATTGCGCGCGATGGCCGCAGTTACTCCAAGTCGGTGTTCGACCGTGCGGGCAGTCTGGCGACCAAGTACATGCTCAAGAGCCCACCCGAGCTGGATGCATGGGCTGGTATGATTGCGCAGATCGAGGAAAAGAGGCAGATGGAGCAGGACGAAGAGGAGGATCTGGGCGAGGTGCCGGACGAGTACCTGGACCCATTGATGGCAACAATCATGAGGGACCCTGTGTTGCTGCCAAAGTCAAAGACCGTGGTGGACAGGTCGACGATCAAGGCGCACCTGTTGAGCGACAGCACGGATCCGTTCAACAGGAGCCCGCTCAAGATCGAAGAGGTCATCCCAGATACCGAGCTCAAGGCCAAGATCGAGGCGTTTATCGCCGAGCGCAGGCGCAAGTGAGGTATGGGGATGAAGACGATGCTTGGCAATTCTATTTTGTTCTACATGACTGAGATATTCGAATCGAATCCGAGGGTATATGTGTGTGCTTTGAGTGTTCAGAAACCGTCCTCTGAATGGCTCGAGCGACTGCAGAAGCTCAGGCGACAGCGGAAGCCGATTTACGAGCAGCACGCGGAACAGCCGTGCACTGGAGAGCAGTTCGCTGCCTGTTCATCCTGACCTCGCACTAATCGGCTTGATCGGGCGCAATCCTGATGTTCGCCTCGCTCTGCCGGACCGCTGACTTCGTCTTTGTTCGCGGCGCCAGTTCAAGACTTCATAAGCTTCTTCCTCTCGGCCTTGGCCTTGTTAACGACGAACTTCTGGTTGGTCTTGTCGGCCCTTTCGATGGCCTTTGCCTTCTTAGCCCTCGCTGCCTTGCTGAGCGCGGCCCCACTATCGCGTTTTTTGGGCGCTGGTGCTGGCTGTTGCGAGTGCTGGAATGGCTTGTATGGTTCGGCGGGCTTGTCAGCGGCGGCTGGAGTCGGGTCGAAGTCTACCTCGAGGCCGGGTTCGGGAGCCCTTCGGTCGGCACCTACAGTCAAGGATAAAGCAAAAAGATAACAAGGTCAGCGCTGGATTCATGAACGATAGAAATGGTGCTCAGTATAATCGATGCTTACGCTTCAGCTTGTTCTTGTGCTTGACCATCTTGTGAATGTGTCCTGAGAGAAGGATGGACGACGAGAAGATCCAAAGGACCTCTTGTTCAGGAAAGCGAAATTTTTGTGGCTCCAAAAATGTGGAGATAAAACAGGGTCCAATTCTGGCCGGATTTTCTCAAAGCAAAGGAAACGAAAGTCTCACAATGACAGACCAAAAAACGTCCCACGTGCAATCGCCCCATGGTAGAATAGATCTTCGTCTCGCTCTGCTCGAGCTTGCTACAGTACGTCGAAGAGGCCCTCTTCAGACCATGACTCAGTGCATGTGAGCACTGAATAATTGCCTGAGTCAGAATGAGTATTCCTTTGCGTGATTTGACTGGACGTCTTGTAGTGGGCCTTGATTTGACCGGTTCGTGTTGGGAGCGTGCCTTTTGCGCATCATCAAAGGGGACAGGGCACATGTGTGTGTGTGTGTCTTTTCTGCCCTTGGCTGCATGCAGTGTGAGCGTGTGTGATTTGGGTTGTAGATTCTCGCTGCACGACTTGGCTTGCACGATTTTAGCCAAATTGCCTGAGGCACTTGAGCTCAGTCGGCTCTTTTTCGCGAAAGTGTTGATTCTAGAAAGGAAAGCGCGTTGCCGACCAAGGCTGCACACTGCCCCTGTGAGCACTTAGAACTTGAATTCCATAATTGTGCTTGGAGCGCCACCCACTCAGTCTGTTACTTTTGCGTGACCCCCCGGAGGAACAACACCTGCGTGCGTGCGGGTGCCTCGCTTCTGGCTCGAACGTGCAGCTCCACTCTCCAGTCACTTTCGATTTCCGGTTGCGTGACAGCTCGGTTTCGAGACTCAGTCACTACTTGCTCTTGCTCCTCCTGTCTGTATCTAGCAGCAAGACATTCCACCCTTCACACTCTGCTTGCCAACCACCATCCTAGTTTTCCAATAACCGTATTCACGCCCTACTTGATATCGTATTTATCAGGATCCGACCAGCATTTCCCATCAAGTCGGAGCTTCGACGAACGTTCATGGCGTTAAAGACCTCACTGCGCATTCAATCCTGATCTGCCACAGAGTCTAGGCTAGCATCGGCTTTGCTCCGACTCGCGAGGATCTGCCGCAATGAGCGATCCTCGAGGCGATGCGCAGAAGCGCTCAGCTCAATTGACGCCAGGCACGAACGACGAGTCATCCAACCCATCCTTCAGCACAACCCCAACCCAAAGCCATATCTCGAACCCTTCATCAGCCACCAAACCAGCCGGATCCACTCTCAAGCCGAACACTGCTTTACGCCCTCCGATCCCTCACGACACTCCTTCTGCTAGCTCGTTCCGCCATCAGTCTTCTGCTTCATCGTTTTCATCTCACGGCGACAGGCAGCACAGCTCTTACGACGAACCCAACTCCTCAACCATCGGTCGCGGTCAGGCCAACACCGCGCGTACCTCCCAGCTGCGCCCTGCGCTCGCTCGACAGGCTTCCAACAATCAGCGATCAGTCTCCTATGCTGCTTCTGATCTCGAGACCGTCTCGGCCATGTCGGCGTCAGAGTACAGTTCGGGCGCCGAGGATGACGAGCCATGGCGCAGGTCCTCCAGCCGTGGGCGTGCAGCTGAGAATGCCATCCGTCAAGGCACGCCCATCGGCCGTCCTGACTTGCTCGTCGATACTTCGTTGGGTGGCCGTTCCATCAGCGGCGTGACTCAAGCCAGCTCTCAAAATGCTCGCCGGCCATCCGCGAACGCAAGGGACTCTAGCAAAGCTCGAAGACAGAGCCGTTACCGAGGCGAAGATGACTACCTGGACGCAGAAGACGATGAACGCTATGGACCACTTGACGACGAGGATGACGAGGTTGAACCTCATGATAGGGGCGAGGAACTGGTTCGCCGCCGCATGAAGGCTCGTCAGCGCGAGAAGGCGATGCGAAAGAAAGCCGAGAAGGAAAGGTGCCGTCAATCTGTTGCTTACAGTCAGACAGGCACTAATGCTGCCCTCTTGTCCCCCAACCTCAAGCCAAGCTCTGCTCTTCTTGGCCAGCGTCCTACTTCGCCTTCTCCCCGACCGGATCGATCGAGCCGGCCCACCACCATCACCTTGCCCCCTCCAGCATTCAGCAACAATCAGCAAACCGGCTCCTTGTCCCCCAGCTCGCACCCTGCCTTCCCCAGTTCAGGAGGAACTGGCAGCAAGCTCATGGCAGGAGGCGCCTACCCTTCGCCCCATGCGCACATCCGCCGCGCCAGCTCCAACCAAAACCCTTCACAGAATCGTTACAGCGGCATCAGCACCGTCGGTCCTAGAAGCGCCAATCCTGCTTGTTCTACTGTTGGTGCTGGAAATGACTTCTTCTCTGGCGCTGCATCTGTCTCTCAAAGTGGTCGTGCTGCGACTGATGCAAGCTCTAGCATCGCAGGCAGCGTGCAGGCCGATGATGACCAGGATTTCGACCATGACGAGGATCGCGACACCATTGCCAGCCTTGCAGATCGACGCCGACGAGATGATATGGAGCAACACGAGCAAGATCCTGCCGATGCTGAGGGTGATGGCACACTCGAGTACGTCAATGACGAAGGCGATGACGATGAAGATATCGAAGACGATCTCGACGATCAAGATGTTGAATATACCCTCAAGGATCGACAAGACGCTATCAACATCGAGCATCCTTTCGGTCTGCCCATCTGGAAGCCGGCCTTGTACAAGAAGTCGCGTTCCGTCACTCGCAATGCGGAGATCGCCCTGCATTCCATTCCCAGTGCAGCCGCCGAACGTCACTTGCTCCCTGGCAACATCCTCTGGACCATCCTCTTCGGCTGGTGGCTTTCGCTCATCTGCTATGTATCATCCATCTTGATCAACGTGGTTCCTCTAGGAGGCTCTAGATATGCTCGCGTAGTCTGGGAGCTGGCTGGGTACCTCTTCTGGCCATTCGGTAAATACGTCGAGGTCGAGGTTGGGCCTGACAATCCTGACCGCACGTCTCCGAACCCGGACTCCAACAATGCTGCTACCGAGCAGTGGATCGAAAACTCGTTCACCCCTGTCGCAGCTCGGTTCCCTCACGACCACTCGCACGTCGTGCCGTTCAATGCGCGTCCTGCGTCTGTCCTATCTACTCCACGAGACAAGCTCAACAACAGTCAACACGACACGATCCGTGCAGATGAAAGCTCTCGGCATGGTGCGGATGCCGCTTCGTCAAGCAGCTCCGAGGCGCGTAGGTCCACTCCTCGAGCATCCGAACAGGGCGAGTCAAGCCGTACATCACAGCAGGAGGCTGATGAAACGAGCTCGCTCAAGGGCAAAGCCAAGGCAAGCGACTACGGAACCATGTACTGTGAAGCCGGAAAGCCCATGTCCGACGAGGAGCGCATCGAAGCTGAACAGCGCGTATATGGCTACGTGCAGGACGAGGAAGGTAACGATGTTGGCGCTGCTCAGCGTGCCGGAGGCCGAAGTGCCTTTGTCGTATTCTTCGGTTTCTTGCTCTTCCCGCTCATGGGCCTCGTGTGTCTTGCTTGCTGGGGCATGGTCTTCACTATTCCCATGGCCAAGCTCACCTGGGTGCTTCTCAAGAACCTTGCTACCCGTCCCCTCGCGCTTCACTTCCGCTCGGCCGCAGGTATCAAACAGATGCATGACGAGGATGGCAACGAGATCGCCGGCGCTGCCAAGAAGTTCTTCCTCCCGCTCAAGCCCGGTGAGCCCGCTCCTCGACCCAAGTCGATCAATGCTGGCAAAGTCACTCTTCAACGGCGAAGCAAGATCTTGCTCTGTACCTACCGAGCCGTCGGTGGCCAGTACTACAAGTACACTGTCGGCGGTGTCAACATTCTCTTCGTCAATACTTTGCCTCTGGTCTTCTTCACCATCTTTGATTTCTTCGTCATCGAGCGCTACGTCCATCACCATCACATCAAGCACGGCTTCTTGGCTTTCATTTCGAGCCAGGGTGTCATCTTCATGCTTTCGCTCGGAAGTGTCATCCCGCTTTCGTACTTTATCGGAATGGCAGTCGCCAGTATCAGTGCTCAGAGTAGTATCGGTATGGGTGCTGTCATCAACGCTACCTTCGGTTCGATCATCGAGATCATCCTTTACGCCATTGCTCTGACACAGCAGAAAGCTAGGCTGGTCGAGGGCTCGCTGATCGGCTCGATCCTCGCCGGTGTATTGCTCATGCCGGGTCTTTCCATGTGCTCCGGTGCTACTAGGAGAAAGGAGCAGCGTTTCAACGCCAGGTCTGCAGGTGTCACAAGCACTATGCTTATTATGGCTATCATCGGTATTCTCACTCCCACGCTGTTCTACCAGATCTATGGAACCTTCCAGCTGACTTGTGAAGGCTGTCCGACTGGAAACGTTCCCGGGGACACTTGGAGCTGCCGTCGATGCTTCTACGAACACGTCCCACCTGCGACCGATCCTTTCTTCCAACAGAACGTCAAGGGTCTCATGTACACCTGTACCGTCATCCTTGTTCTTTCGTACGGTGTCGGTCTCTGGTTCTCGTTGCGCACACATGCCTCGCAGATCTGGCAGAATCCTCAGCCCGTCCAACCGGGCCATCACGCTTCCGCGAATCAGGCTACCTTGGCTCATCTGCCTTCAGCTCACCGCGCCTCGATCTACAAGAGACTTGTGCCTGCGGCGGTGATGCAACAGTTGCTGCCTACTTCAAATCCTTCTGGAGCTCAGGGTCAGTCAGCAATCAGCGCAGCTGGCTCAAACCCAGGTACCATTAAAGGTGCACGACCAGAAGCAGATGCGAGCCAGGATGCTCCACGTGCTCTGCATCTTCCCGAACACTTCAGCCAGGAGGACTACGATCGAGCTGTCGCCCTCACTGAATCTGCATTCCAGAACGTGTTCCAGCAGCAAACTGAACACGGCCATGGTGGCACTGCTGAACGTGGACAACTTCGGAACTCGATCAGCGGCGGCGCCCACCAAAAGCACATTTCGGTGCATGAAGACTTTGCAGAGGACGAAGGAGGCCATGGTGGACACGACGCTCCTTCGTGGTCGCGTGGTACTTCGCTGACAGTGCTGCTCTCTTGCACGGTCTTGTACGCCATTATTGCCGAGGTTTTGGTCGATGTGGTTGACGTTGTGCTTGATGGATCGGGTTTGGACGAGAAGTTCCTTGGTATTACTCTGTTCGCACTGGTGCCTAACACGACCGAGTTCATGAACGCCATGTCGTTCGCTATCAACGGTAACATTGCGCTGTCGATGGAGATCGGGTCGGCTTATGCACTCCAGGTCTGTCTCATCCAGATCCCGGCTATGGTGGTCTTCTCGGCATACTACAACTCTGGTGTCGTGGATAGTGACCTCATTCACCGAAGCTTTACTCTCATCTTCCCAAGGTGGGATGTGATCGCCATCATCTTCTCGGTGTTCCTGCTCACTTACACATATATCGAGGCGAGGAGTAACTACTACAGGGGCACGATCTGCATTTTGTCGTACATGGTGCTGGTGGCAGGCTTCTACTTTGCTCCATCCACGGGAGATGTCGAGGACCCCGGTGACGACAACAGGGATCCGCTCAAGGGGCAGATGGTAAGCCATGCGGTTGCGGCGGCAGGGTTGGTAAGGAGTGGGCTAACCAAGGCGCTTTCGAGCAAGTGGACGAGCTTCACGGTACAAGGAGGCAAGTTTGGTGCGGCGCCAAGCGGAGTGACGAGGGCCGCTGCAGTGGCTGCTGCTGGAAAGGGAGCAAGCTATGCTGGAGGAAGGGGAGGGGCGATGTTGTTGCCTGATGCGCCGGGAGCATTCTTGCCCAACTTGAAAGTCGTTCAGTGGGCGTATGCCATGTGGGCCTCGCTATGGGCCCGCTAGGTTTTCTCGATGCCAGTTTTGAGTGGTCTTTAGTCTTCATCCATATATCCATCCTCGCTATTTCATATCATGCGAATGATTCATCGGTCTGCATTCAATCGATCCTTTCAATCTTCAGCACGTGCGAATGTCTTATTGGATCTCTGGATCCGAATCTGTGTGAACCTACGAATAAAACAAGGTCCTCGCACGTCTGGCAAGCGATCCTTCTCTTCGCTCCTTGTTCAACAGAACGCCGGGCTTCTCCTCCAACCGGGGACGAAAGTCGGGAATCTTTCAAGCTGTTCGATCGCATCGAAGTCGGCAGAGGGTCTCATCACGAGACCGAGTAGGTCAGCCACACTTCGCTTTTTGCTGAGCCCAGGACCACGTTGCAGAGCGTGCATATGGGATCGACCGCCGCAGAGGATCGCGAACACAAAGGGACGATAGAGATTAGCGCACACTTAGTCATCTAGAAAGCTGCGATGCCATGCAGATTGCCGAATCGGACAGGCCGAGAGTTGCCTCTTACAAGAGGGAAGAGCTGAGCGGACCGTCTTTGAGATCTCATGCTACTGTGAAGTTGTGAGGAAGACGGTGCTCTACCCATTCAGCCTCCCTGCATTTCGAGCAAAATGCAGTGCACAAGCTGACGTAGCGAAGGAACGGGTCAGGATTCTGGAAGAACCCGTGCTCAGACCGGCGTCTCTTGTGTACGAGATCTTGTCGAAGCGATCCCCTTTCCAACCGAAGGAGCTCTCCTGCCATTCCATGAATAGAATGGCATCGCAAGTCTTTCATGCAGATCAGGTCGAAAACGATGCGGTTGTTCGCTTAAAGATCATGGTCCAGAAGAGGTTAGCGCATCAGACCGGCGACCCTCGGTAAAATAATGTGCATGTCGAAAGCGAGCGTTGCTCCAACCCCGCACCGCCAAACCTAATAATGACCGACCGATTATCTGGGCTTCACTCACCGATGCTTACCTCAAGAGCCACAAAACGGGTGAACAGGTTCCGGCATTCAGTCCAACCACGGCGCCACCAACGCATCTGCAGTGTATCGCTCGTACCACAAGGGTGGGGACACTCTTGCTGCCGCAACGTTGTGCGAGAGGAACCAACCCTTAGTGGCGGTTTCATTAGATTGCCGCAGATCCGAACGGGCCAAGGTGGGCGCCGGCACCCGTTGCTTTTCTTGCTTGGCACCAGTGGTAAAAGTTTGCGATGGTGGTTGATGCATCGCTTCATCGTACCGCTCAGCCTGGTGGGCTTTTTGATCCTCTGCCGAGAAGTTGCCATGGCCCCTGGCGAGCTGCTTTGCGACGGGGGATCCGCCCTGCATCGGTCTCAACGTCTCACCACCGCCCTGGTACCTTCTCACGGAGATATAAGAACGTCATCCAATCACGGAAGTCTCGATAGAATCAGCCCAAGCACGACAACCCCCTCCTTCTATCCAGCTACAGTACCCTTCGCTCTTCTTCCGCTTTTCTTCCCCTCCAGCTGGAAAGAGCTCCCCTCTTACAACAATGAAGCTTACCCCCACCGCTCTTGTGTTTGGTGCGGCTCTGGCAGCCACACTTGCCGAAGCTGGTAGCGACTTTGAGCGCCGTCAGAGCTGTGCTCTGCCTTCTTCGTACCAATGGACCTCTTCTGCTCCCCTTGCTCAGCCCAAGAATGGTTGGGTTTCATTGAAGGACTTCACCCATGTTCCTTACAATGGACAGCACCTCGTGTACGCCACGACGCATGACTCTGGAACCAAGTACGGATCCATGGGATTCTCTCCCTTCTCCACCTGGGCTGACATGGCTTCTGCTACTCAGACGGGCATGACAACAACCGTGGTTGCTCCCACTATCTTCTACTTTGCACCGGGGAAGACTTGGATCCTTGCTCACCAGTGGGGCCCGACCACGTTCAGCTACAGGACCAGCAACAAACCTGCCAATGCCAACAGTTGGTCGGCCCCTCAGACGCTGTTCACCGGCAAAATTGACTCGGGCACTGGTGCCATTGACCAGACACTGATCGGTGACAGCAAGAACATGTACCTTTTCTTCGCCGGCGACAATGGCAAGATCTACCGCGCAAGCATGCCCATTGGTAATTTCCCTGGCAGCTTCGGATCGGCGTATGAGGTCGTGCTTAGCGACACCACGACCAAACTCTTCGAGGCAGTGCAAGTGTACACGGTTGCCGGGCAGAACAAGTATCTGATGATCGTGGAAGCTGAAGGCTCTAACGGCCGTTACTTCCGCTCGTTCACTGCCAACAGCTTGGACGGCCAGTGGACTCTGCAGGCTGGCTCCGAGAGCGCGCCATTCGCGGGCAAGGCCAACACACAAGTCTCGTGGACCAACGACATCAGCCACGGTGATCTGATTCGATCCAACCCGGATCAGACCATGACCATCGACCCTTGCAACTTGCAGTTCCTCTACCAGGGTCGCGTCCCTTCGGCCACCGCCAGCAGCTACGACCTTCTACCTTACCGCCCTGGTCTTCTCACTCTCAAGCGCTAGGCTTGCTACTTGACCAGTAGCAAACGCCGATCATAGTCCGAGCGAAGGACAATCTGACGCTTGACAGGCTTCATTACCACAGATGATCTGCTTCGACTTTCGTTTATTTCTGCACCCTTGGATGTGAACAACTCCCAGCGCCACCGAGTTTTTGGTGCTCTATCATGAAATACAGTTGCGGTTTCGAGACTCCATGCTTACTTTCGATATGAGATTCGTTTGACCATTCGGCGCGGTGTGCGCTGCTAATCATGAAACTATTGCTGTTTCTGGAAGCTTTGGTCAGGAGAGTGAGCAAGCTCCTTCACAGTACGGCTGAAACGCGACAATTTCCCGGAAGTCGGAGGCAAAGGTGGAGGCGAAAGCGATGCTGTGGTTTGGATACTTGTCAAATTCCAACAAAGGTCCTTCTTCCGTTCCATCTTCTCACATATACCACAGACGCACTCGGACCTTCCAGAAGGTGCTATCGAAGATGAAGTCGGATGACGCATCTCAGACGTCTTCATCTCCTTCGTCCTCCCGCTCTTTGACGCCGGGACCTCCCATACAGGATGCTGCAGAAACCAAGGCGGGTCATCGGAGGAGGCGATCACAATCGTTTGATACAACAGATTCGGACTCAGATTCGGGTTCAGAAGAGGAACCAGGTCCTAAGCCCGCCACTACAGCCATCAAAGAAGAAGAGAGCGAAGAAGATGATGATGTTGGACCTCCACCACCACCAGAGCAGGCCGAATCCGCTTCCGCTTCGACACCGACAATCCCGGATAGCCGGACAAATAAAAGGCCACAGCAAGATGATCAAGCCTCATTACCAGCGCACAAGAAGCACAAACCAGTAACTCTTCCACATGAGAGCACATACCTCTCCAACTTGCCATCCGCTGATCGCTACTTCAAGTCGCTCATGCACCGCGATATGGTCAATTCGGTCACAGTCACTCCACGGTCCAACTTTGTCATCACAACCAGTGTCGATGGATGGGTCAAGTTTTGGAAGAAATCGTCTTTAGCGCCATCCACAGCCCCTTCTGCTACACAGGCGGCCTCTGCCTCGGGCTCTTCACACTTCAGCGGCTCTTCGGTGGTCGAATTCGTAAAGCAATACAGAGCGCACCTTGCTCCCATCATCGCTTGGGACTGCTCTGCAGATGGCGCTTCGTATGCCACCCTTGATGCTGACGGAAACGTCAAGGTGTTTGATGTCGACAATTTCGATCTCATCAACATGATCCGACTTCCGTACAAAGCCCGGACTCTAGCTTGGGTTCATCAACCGGGCAGTGCACGGACCTTACTTGCTATCACGGACGAGGAGTCGAGTCAGATCCGCATTTACGATGGCAAAAGTGCACCGGTGACAGCCACTCAAGACACCGCTTTCGACGGAGAAGACGAAATGATCGGTGATCCCATAGATTCAGCGGACCAAACGTCTGCTTCTTTGGGCCACCAACCCATCTTCACGGCTTCGAAGGTCCATCGCGCTCCAGTGCACATCCTTGCTTTCAACGCTGAGCACAATGTGGTCGTCTCTTGCGATGTCACGGGCTTCGTCGAGTATTGGATACCGGAAGAGCCATTCTCGGCACCATCTCCTAGCAAGATCCCCGGCGTGTTCGAGCTCAAGTCTACAACCGATCTGTTCGAGTTCAAAAAGACAAAGACGGTTCCAACTACGCTCACCTTCTCCAAAGACGGAGGGAAGTTTGCCATCTTCTCCATTCTCGATCGTCAGATCCGAGTGTTCGATTTCCGCAGTGCCAAGATCACGCGCAGGTATAACGAAAGTCTCGAGGCGCTTCAGGCCACACAAGCCGAAGCACCGCCAGAAGATGCTCATAGGGCATCACAAGTCGGCGAGAATGCCGATAACGAATCCAGTGCGTCGCAGCCGGAGATCAACTTCAAGCTCGATCAGATGGAGTTCGGGCGCAGAATTGCACTGGAGCGAGAAATCTCGGCATCGAGCGCGTCCGGCCCGCTTTCTGGTCTCGCCAATGCAAGCTCGGCAGCGCTGTGGAACGTGCTGTTCGACGAATCGGGCCACTTCATCATCTTTGGTTCGTTGCATGGCATCAAGTTCGTGAATCTCGTCACAGACCGATGTGTCCGCTTGATAGGCAAGGACGAGAGCGTCCGGTTCATGCACTTGGCGCTATTCCAAGGCGCTCCGGACAAGAAGGTGAACTCGCTCGCTGCCGCCGCATCCGACAATCCGTTGCTGGCAAAGCAAGGGTTGGTAGACCCGACCATCTTTGCGACCGCATTCGGGCGGGCGAGATTCTACATGTTTACCAGAGTTGATCCGGACGCAATGAGTGGGTCTGGGGATGGAGCTTCGGGTACGAGTGAGAATCGAGATGTATTCAACGAGCGTCCAACGCGGGAGGAGCAGACGATTGCATCCGCCACGGCGGCTATCGGTAACGGTCGAGGCCGTGTCGGTGCCAACACGGCTGACGGCGGCGCCAACAGCGTCAAGCACTCGACTGCAACGCTGCACACCACGCTCGGCGACATCCAGCTTACGCTGTACACCGAGCTGGTGCCGAAAACATGCAAGAACTTTGTCGGCCTTGCCAAGAAAGGCTACTACGACGGCGTCATCTTCCATCGTATCATCAAGAAATTCATGATCCAAACCGGCGATCCGCTCGGCGATGGCACTGGCGGAGAAAGCCTTTGGGGCGGAAACTTTGAAGACGAGTTCCATCCCAGCCTTAACCACTCGAAGCCGTTCACGCTCAGCATGGCTAACGCCGGACCCAACACGAACGGGAGCCAGTTCTTCATCACCACCGTGCCCACGCCCTGGCTCGACCGAAAGCACACCGTGTTCGGCAAGGTCTCAGCAGGTATGGACGTAGTCAAGCGCATCGAGGACGCCAAGGTGGATAAGAACGATAAGCCGCGACAGGATATCCGCATCGTCAACATTAGTCTCCGCTAGGAGACCAATTCTAGTATGCAAACAGCAGATGTCTGACGTTGAGTTCGCTTAGATTGAGCATGCAGTAATGGTACATTTGTAGACTCATTCCTTTCCGTTCATGTGAGCGTGGCGATCACTATGCTTGCAGCATCTATCTTGTGCCCCAGTTGAGAAGTTCCTGTCCTTCACGACAGCGTCTTAATACTGGCGTCAAACGTGCTCAGGAAGACCGCTCCGCCCAGCCCGATCCACATGGTACGAGGCACGAATCCGCTGAACAACGTCTTGACGCCCTCCGTACGGCCAATATGCAGCAGCGTGGGGATGATATCCATGTTCACCCCGCGTGGGAGCGCTTCGGTGGCCATCGCGACCGCGCCCGCAGCCGAACGCTTGGTGTGAAGCATGATTCTGGTCTTGACGACATCGAGAGGTGTAGTGAGACCCGCAGCGATGGCGCCGGCGATGCTTCCCGCCAGTCCCGCCTGCCAGGTTGGCAGATTGCGGACCAGCTCTTGATCCGACATCCGCCTCGTATCGTCGCTCATGCCCTGCGATCTAGCCCTCGATCGAGCCATCTCCAGCTTCAACCTCTCATACAGCGGGAACTGAATGCAAGTGAACGGAATCTCACGTCCGACTGTGCTGCCAAATCCACGGTAGTAGCCTCGGATGCCATTCTCCTGGAACACCTTTTTGAACGCTTGGAATGTGGTGGTGCCCTTACCATACGTCATAGTCTGCTGACGAGACTTGATGACTTCGGTGGGGACACGAATCAAGCAGGCAGCTACTTCTGCTATGGATGCCGAAGCCATGTGCACTCCCGCTGGACCCAGAGAGCCTTCAGAGCCAAAGATGCCGGGCATCCACCGCACCAGCGCCGGTTTCATAGACTCGTACGTGGTGAAGAACACGGCGGCACCGGGAGCAGAACCCACAGCGGTCGAGGCCAGACCTCGATACACGCCAGTGAATCCTCCAGCGGCCCAGAAGCCTTGAGCAGACTGAAGACGCGTCTTGATCGTGTCGATTGGGAAGAACAACAAATCGACGGTCAAGCCCGAAAGAGCGCCGGCTGCAAGCGCTGAGGTGAAGGGCGGTCCGGTAGAATCCGCAGGGACATTCAACGTGATGCTTTCGCCCTCCTCGAGAACGGCAGGAATAGCGTGATGGGAGATGCGAGACTGAGTTCTTGTGAGATGCTCCATCGCCGAGCCACTGTTGGTGTTGGAGCTTTTCATCACCTTTGCGCCAGAGGACGCCGTTTCACTGGATCTGTGATCGGGCAGATTCTCGAGCGAGACAAAGACAGTCGATTTCGAAGGCTTGAGGAACGAGTTTTTGGAACTCGCGTCGGAGCTTGTCTGCTGCGCACCTGCACTTGGTAGCGACGGCATAGGAGGAGCTGCAGAGCGATCAGAGCGTGCAGCATGGAGGGCGCGGAGATCGGTGTGGGAGCGTCTCCCCTTCAGCCTTCTGAGCGTGTCGGCGGCGGCGCTCTGCGTCACTGACGACCCGGCGACCGCGTTTGTCGGGCTGAAGGAGCTTTCGGGCGTCTCTGAAATCGATGGTGAGGTTCTCGGCATGATGGAGCTGAGTCTTGGGTTGAGCGATCCGAGCGAGGCGTTGGAACCGGTGCGTCGACGGGGACCGGGGGCAGCGGGTGTCAAATTGGCCGAAGCCATGGCATGCAGGTTCTGCTGGCTGATGGTCGAAGTGGAAGGGGCAGCTAGACTAATGCTTGAAGAGGAGGTGACAAGCGCCGGCGGAGAGCTGTCCATGCTTGTCACTCGCGGTCGCTGCGCAGCGGTGCCACTTGAGATGGAATAGGAGGAGGACGAGGACCGCATACGACGTGAGGTTCCGGCAAGGAAGAGATCATCTGATGCTGCCTCTGTGTGGCCTCCTTGGCTCGCCTCTGGGGGAAACAAGAGAGACGGAGTCACCGAAACAACGCTCGACGGCCGTCTTGGTCTTGTGACACTAAGTGAGAACGTTATGCGCACACTGTCGGTCGGTGAGGTGGGTTCGGATCGTCCAGGAGCTGCCGATGCGGATGAGTTGCCCAACGAGCCGGAACTCACAGTGCGACCATACTTCTCTCTGACAGTATGAGAAGCGGAAAGTGCAGACGAGGCTGCCGATCGCTGCTCTCCTGATGCCTGCACAGAAACGACCCCGGCTTGAGGAGCTGCAGAAGCGTTTGAAAGGCGCGTGGTCAGCGCAGGCCGTGCTCTAGCCTCCATCTTTCTGGAAGTTTCGACGTCTGCGGGCGCAAGGTCACGAATCCGGCGGTCGCTGCTCTTCGCCTTGAGGGGGTTCTGTGAACCTTGCTGGGTGAAATTTGCGGCGACGTTGGAGAAATGGCGTGCTCGATCTTTGGAGCTCTTGTACGCTGGCGCTGCAGATGCATCAAGACTTTGTTGCGCGAGTACGACCAAGTCCCGGAAGAGTTGTTCGTCGTAGATGCGACCAGACTTGCCCTTGGCCTGACTCAAGAGCTGAAGAACTTCCGAGGGGTTGGGACAATTATCAGGAACACTGGACAGAGCAGCCGAGGCTTTCAACCAAGCAGCTTCGGCGGGTTCGACGTTCTCTGCGTATGGCTCCAAAACAAGGGAGCGAGTCTTTTGGATGGCGCGGAGAGCAAGCAAGTGGAAGTCAAAGTGTTGCAAGACCTTCAAGAGTTGTTGATGTTCCTCGAGTTCATCGGGTCCTTCCGTTGCGAGAGTATCATACGAGCTGGAGCGCCTTTCGGACTCGAGGCGTGTAGTCCATCGTTGCACAGCATCCTCGAGCTCGGTCCATAGTTCCGGAGTCTGTCGAAAAGTTGCATTCTTTCCCGAGCCTCCAGGGGCCGCCCAGGCGCATTGGGAGTCAACTAGGTCGTCAATGCTTGGCAGGAAAACAGCATTCTTCTGGTGAGGATCGAAAGCACCGACTTCCGGACTGAGGAGGGCGGGTAGGAGTAGCTTGATCACCTGGAGGGGAGCTTGCCAGACCTGGGAGAGACGAAGCGATGGCGAGGAGGATGAGATGGCCGCCCTAATCTGAGCTGCGATGCGGCGCTCGTAGAGATGTGAAGCTTCCAAGATCCAAGCTATGCCGCGCAGACTGTCGCGATACACCAGGGTGACGACAGGGGAGGCGCCGCGAGTGACTCCACTAGCGTATAGATTGGCGAGCTGTTCGCAGGCACTAGCGGATCCAAGCGAGGCTGCACGGAAGAGCAAGAGGATGGCGAGAGGATATGAATGATGCAAGAGGGCGGCTTTGGCCTCCCACTCGAGCTTGGCGACATTGTTGGATTGCAATATGCGATCACGCAAGCTTTCCTGCCGTGTCCATCGTGCCTCAGCGTATCCACGTAGGCTGGCGCGTTTGGAGGAATGTCGTTTTGGCTTCTTTGCGTCGGATGATGTGATGGTCGTTGATTGGCGCTTTTCCAAGCGCGCAGACGACTGTGACGAAAGCGAATCGAAATCTGGACTGGCGCGTTGAGATCGATCCGCTTGTCCATCGCTGTACGTGTGCTCGCCCACGTCGTCGGCCAGGCCGAGCCCGCATTCGGCACTCATGTCACGAGCTTTTGCTGCCAGAATGGATTCATGAACCTGTACACTGACCAGGGAAGCAGACGAGAACGTCCTACCCCTCGTTGGCCTCTGCGCAGCCTGGAACGGAGTTTGACGCGTCAAGAACATGATGCTCTGCGCTCACCAGCCTTGCGCACGGCTGCAGCAGACAGACGGCCACCAATGACGCTGAGAGCGAGATAGTACTGGGGGAAGGTAGGTTCAGACTTGATGGGGTGGTAGATGAAAGAGTGGATCCGGAAGATGCTTGAAAGTCCGTGTCACTGATATCTCGACTTACCTGCTCTACAGTAGCTGAGCAGCTCTAGTCGGCAAGAAGATGACCTGCAGGTCCGATGCGAATCTTTCCCAGAGAAAGCAGGAATTACTCTTGTCAAGCTATCCAACGCGAAAATAACAATAAGCCGAACAAGGCTGTGCGTATCTTCGTTAAAATACGCCAATGTTGATTCGGCCGCATCGCTTCCTCTTGCCAAATAGCACAGTCGTGTGTATGTGTCATGTTTTCATTGATATGCAGGATAGTATACAGCAGGAGGGGCAGAGCTAACTCCGTGTTAGGGTTGAGCGACACCGAACAAGCCGGTCAGGTAACCCTCATAATCGTAAACGGGCTCTTCCACTCCGTCGACGCGGACTTGGGACATGGCTGCCTTGAGGTAGTCGATCGACCCCTGCGGTAGTAGTGCCAATCGCAGATCGAGTTCAGTGACGTAGGGCTTGTCACCTGCCAAGCCCTGAAACGCCTCAAGCAGCTGATCTGGCGACGTTGTATCTTCGGTGATCTCGCGCAGGAATGTGAGGAACGCATCGTATGAGACGGCACCAAATGATTCGCACAGTTGCAAATGGATCTGCTCGATATCGTCTTCAGTGTAGACGATTCCAAGACTGGCGAGCGCCGCGCCGAGCTCTGGCACTGTCAGTGTGTTAGATGCATCCTTGTCGAAGTAGCGGAAGGTGGATTCGAACTCTTCGAGCTGCGCTGGTGTGAGATTAGTGTGCTGTCGCGACACGATTTGGTTCTCAATGAAGGCCAGCTTCTTTGAAACGCTTGCTTTGACCAGTTCCCACTCGAATGCAAGATCACTGACGGTGAAGATGGTATGATCGTTTTCCTCGACCTTGGCTTCGGTGCACTCTTGTTCGAGCGATGTGATCAAGCTCAAACGCTCTTTGATCGGGTCGAGCTGTGAGAGCAAGCGTTTGACCACTAGCTGTTGGGATTCGAGGTCGCCTTCGAGCGTAGCGATGCCGCCGGCTACTTCTCGCAACTGGCGTTCAAACTCGTTGGCGGCGTCGGCAAACTTGATCCGGAGGTTTTCTTTCGCATTGCGAATCTCGGCGTTGATCGAGCGACTGCGATGTGCCTCTGCCAGTGCCAGCGTAGACCAAGCAGCATCCAGATCTGTCTGTCTGAGGCCAATTTGAGGCACCCACTCGGGCAGGTGATAAGTCTTGAGTTTCGTCTGAATATTCCCAAGCATGGCAGCTAGGTCAGTTTTCTCCCGGACGAGTTCACGCTTGACGCCAATCTTGTAGTCGTTGAATTGGGTCAATTGAGCACGAGCGTCGGCATATGTACCTGCAAACGTAGCAGCTTTCCAGCCACCTTGCAAGTGGACCATTGTGTCGACAAGCTGTTTGTCAGGCAAAAAGGGGAAGATGAGAAGACGAAGGTCAGCATGAGCACATCGATACAAGAATCGGGGCTGCTCGAAGGCTTGCGCCAGTCGAAGCGCATGAAGAGAAAAGACTTACTTGACGAGCTCTCCTCTCGTAGTCTTGCTGCATGATCCAGGCTCCTTGCATGACGTCAGCAAATGTAGCAACACGTCGACTGACTACTTCGGCTTGTTCCATGGAGCTGAAAGCATGGAAATATTGAGCGACATAGGTCATGACACTGCGCTCGTCCGGCTTGGGGCGATCGCACAAATCCTCAACGTCGAGCAGCTGAGGAATGCCAAGATGTTGTTCAGCCACCTGAAAGGCTGTGCGTGTGCAAGCGTGAGGGTCGTTCTTGGGCAAAGCGTCGTAGTTGAGCAAATCTGGGCGGTGTCGGTGAATCAAGGCACAGAGAGCGAGCCCGTCTTTGAAGGATGTTGTGAAATTGGTGACCTCGACTTCTTGGTATGGTGCAGTCTTTCTCTGACACCAGAGAAGCAGACCTTCCTTGGCTGTGACGCCTTCTTCACTGTATAGTTGTGAAAGGGACAGGAAGATGGAATCAGCATGGACCAGGTTGGAGAAGAGGTGCGGTCCGTGAGTAAGACATACCTAATATCGGCGATAGTGAAGCGGAGAATCAACGTCCAGATCATACCAAGAATGAGCTTGAGATTGCCATCGACAATGTCCTCGGCACCTACGTTGGTCAGGACGACGCCTCTGCTCTTGATGAATTCGAGAGCGCGATTGACGTTCTCAGCCTTCTGTACACGCATGCGGGGGTTGACATAGTATCGACCGAGGGTGGTGTCACCCATGATTTCCATCAACTGTACCAGCTTGACCCCATCTGATAAGTCTGTAGCCAGCGAGCGCATTGGCTCGATCTGTCTGGACTCGAGCTTGGTGTTGAGCCTGCGCGTAGCAGGGCCCACAAAACAATGACGAGCAAGACGAGGTCAGTATAAGGCTCGTGCTCCATATCGACAAGGGCTACAGTTGAGGGAACTTACCATTTTGTGAAGGTCTTTGCTTGGACTTCTTCCCAGCCGCGATCCTGGTCGGGCAAGCCGACGAGGACAGATGACCTCTTGTACGCCATTTCTACGCGACCTGCGCGACTGCACCAGTGTGTATCGATTCGAAATCAAGATAAGACTGTCCGTCTGCTTTGTGGGCGGCTGCGATGCAAAGTCAGCTCTTCGGTGTTGCCGATGGACAATATCGAGTGTAATACGTGTTGGTGAAGATATCGAAGGTAGTCAATATGCAAAGTGCGAGCGTCGACTTCCGGATCCAAAGCGCAAGCAACCAACATCTCCACTTCTGAGCAAGCTCAGCTCTCCAATTTTATTGACTCCGCTGCTGCCAGTACAGACACACACACTCACCTCAGATGGTCTGTTTCATTTCCAGGATTTTTGCAAACTGGAGCAGCCGAAGCAACACCTGCTACGCGTGAGAAACAGAGACCAACACCTGACCGTGTCTTGACGAATCGCCTGTGATTCCTTTAGACCCTGTGCTACGCAATGCAGCTTCGAATTCGGCTGTTAGGTTCCGCATCGTCGGGAGCCCCTCGCAAGCAATGCTGCCAATCCAGTGCATCCGATTAGCACAAGTTTGGAGATTGCCCCACCCACCGTGTATGGCAAGCTGCTGACTATCGTCATGGCTTTTGTGGATCAAAAGATGATGTCAAAAGATGACGATTGCAAAGGCTCCCCTTTGCTGGCGCGTCCATCCAAGTTCAGCGCCGATTTGATTCAGCGTACGCCAGCTCGAGTCTTTTTCCCCTTGCACGACCGCACCGTGTGCCGGTACTTTGCCCGCTGTCAAAGTGAATTTGCCAGGACACACGCGTGCGCTCTTGCTCGGTTTGGCCCGCCTTCTTGTCAATTAGATATGCAGCGTCTGCGAATTCCTTTTTGACAGCATAAGCGAGCCTGCGTGGATTTTGCATCCTCCCAACCTGCCAAACCATCATCAACTCAAGTTCAGCAGGAGCTAAGGACCGGCAGGCCCGGTCAAAATTCTGTCTGCTCGCGACACCATCTTCCGTACACACCATCGATCCATTCCGGCTGGACAGCCGTGAAGGCAACAATTGCGCCCGGTGCTGGTGCCGAGGCCATCTCTGCAACGTCGCGACGAAGAAATTGTCCGGAACAGCATCATGGCAGTCTTGTGACTAGGTCGTTTTACAAGCTTCTCACTCCGGTCGACTTGCCGACGCACAGCAAGTCTCACCTCATTCGCTTGCAACTGATTCGGGTTCGGACAGTAGCCACACAAGTGTTTCAACATGAAGGCTATTTTTTCCAGTTTTGGCAGACGAGTCAACATCGGGCCACGTGATGACATCTCTGAACCTTCCAACAAGGCTACCGTCGCCTCTTCTACCCGACGTGTCCCTCAAGCGCAAGCAAGCTTCTCTTCGCTCGACAACGCAGGCAAAGGCATAGGAGACGTGCCCGTTGTCAACAATACATTCTCCGTTCCGGCCTCTGCCAACGGTACCTGGAAGACCAAGATCAACGGCTCTCTGCGAGGTACTATCAGCCGTCGCAAGCCACTTGAAAAGCGCACGAACGACGAGTACGAATCATCCCAAGCCTCAAGCTCAGAGACGTCAACTGCGCATATCAGGCCATCACACCCACCATCAAGCTTCCGCGATCCATCTCGCACCAGTCGAGCCAGCGATGCCGTCCGAGGCCTGAACAGAAAGCTTTCCTCCACTAGCAGGAGAGGCTCCACTACGTCCGATGGTGCTTCCGCTGATCATTCGACATCATACGGCTCCACTCTCGGTTTCAGGCAGTCTAAGTCTTCACTGCAATCTCGCTCAGAGGTTCCGGTAAACGAACTAAACCTCACATCGTCCAGTGATCGTCACAACATCTCGCAGCCCCGAAGCACTCCACAAGACCGTGTTGAGCCAGAAACTCCCCCCACAGCCGATCTTTCCACCATGTCGTCATCAGACCTGGCGGCGCGATTGAACGAGCTTGCCGTTGCCAATGCAGACGGCCTTCTCACGGACGACGAATATCGAACGCTGCGTCAGGCCGTCTTCGACAGAATGATGCAAGCGGATCGCGAGTCGATGGTGGCGCCCACAACAGCAAGTTTGAGTGGACTTGGCTTGCCATCACATGTTCGAGGCAAGAATGGTGCCACAACGGACAGTGGCGCGGTGGGCAATGGCGTCGCCTCCAATGAACTCCTGTCCGTCAATGGAGGACGCTCGAGATCTTCGCTGGGACAAAGCGGTCGGCAAGCCTCTTCGATCCGCAGCAGCCGCAGTGGCCATGCGTCGAGCTTTCAAGGCATCCTCGATTCGTCCCGGAAGAGCAGCGGTGATCCTAAGGATATGCAACGGCAAGACAGCCACGACTCGCACTCTAGCCACAACGTCACATCCGAAACTCGAGGTCTTCCTGTCCGACGCGACTCAACTGGCAAGTCCTCGCAGCTGTCGAGTGGTGATGGTCGCTCCCGATATGCCTTGTCGTCACGCACTCAACTTTCTTCTGCCGCCAGATCTTCGCGCTTATCTACCTTTGGTCGCCTGCGAGCGGCAAGCCACACCCAGCGTTTGCAAGCAGACGCTGCTGCGCGGAATTTGGAAGAATCCTTCTCTGCCGAAAGGACCGCACGATCTTTACGCACCGTCTCCCTCTTCGACCCTGAAGCGGCCGACTTGTCCGGTGGTCACGACAGGCCCCGCGATACCTCACCTACATCTACACGTGCTGGAATTGCACCGGCGAGCATGTTTGGCGCAGAGTACGCCGACAAATCCTCAGCTGAAATCAAGGCCGAGATCTCGGTTGTCGAAGCCGAGGGCAACCGAATGCTGAGCACATTTTTGGCGCGGGAGGAGACGCTCTTGTCGAAACACAGCCAACTTGAACCTCACGTTGTAAGTGCGGTCCTCGAGAGGGTGCAAGAGTCCAATCCGCTGGGAAATACCTCGCGCCTTGGAGATACCGACAGAGAGTCGATCGCCAGTCGTCATCGACCACACGCCCCACCATCTTCGTGTCGGACACGGGGACAGATCGGTGTCACTCATGATCCCGCTGTGGACGAAACTGCAGACCTGAGGACAGAGCTGACCAACCTCTACACGCAGAAGGCGGCTGTGGTCAAGCGATATCAAGACAGGCTGGCGTACCTGCAAAGCAAACTTCGATCTGCAGCTATCCGAGAAGGTCTCAAGTAACAGCGCTGCATCGGCTCAATATACCAGCCTGGCCGCGGCCAGAGCACAGGCAGGCAGATGATGTCTTGCCCTTCTACTCTGTATTTGTAGTCGTCCCTTCACGATCCAGAACACTTGTTGTACAACGCCGTCACGCCTCATGATCGCAGTGAAACGAGAAAGGCCAGACTGAGATGAGTCGCCTTTCTGCAACTTGTATTTGGCCTTCTTGTTCAGGCAGCAGGCAGAGTCCGAGTCAATCTGTTGCATCGCTTGTGCAAAGTGAGACAGAGAACGAGTCCTCACACGATGATTTCGCATCAGGTCGTCATTGGATGAGCAGGAAACAGGTTGAGATTTCCAAGGCTTATGGTTTTGCGCCTGCTGTGAACCGGTGCGCCATTCTGGGCATTACAAGTTGTTGTGCAAGAGTGATAAGCATCTAGAAGGTGGATCGGCTGACCTTGTCGAAGACGGTGTCGTAGCTGACCTCGGAGAAGTCGGTACCCTGAATTTCGGTGGAGATGCCGACAAGGGCCTTCCTGAGAGCATCTTTGGAGGAAGCGAAGACCATCTTCTGCTTGATCTTGGCATCATCGGGCGACCAGGTGAAGAAGCAAATCTTGTTCCTCTTGCCCTCATCACCCTTCTCGTACTCAAAGTCGTAGATTGCGTATCGGCATTCGGTAGGAGGCAGCTCGGCGACAAAGTCATCGTAAGAGGAGGAGGTGGAGGTCTTGGCAACGATGATCTCTGTGTTTTGCGGGTTGAGGGTGTAGATGATGTACTTGATCTTCTTGCCAAGCTTGAGCTCCTGGAATTGAGCCAGGCAGTCTTGAGAAACTGCGACACCAGAGGACTGCAGTGGATGCGCAAAGAACGAGCGGACAGACAAACGATCGCGAGCGGTTCGATCAGGTAGACCGTCGTGGAGGGTCGAAGGTATGGCAAGGCAGCGCCATCAGACGTGATGAGCAATCCGCAACGGAGGCAGCGATCGTTCCGTAACCAAGATCACGAGCGACGACGGCAATCACAGTATCGATCGTGGGTAGAATATCGTCCATGAGGAGCATCGAGCAGAAGGAACGAGCATTAAACAGGGGTTCACAGATGGAAGAAGGTTTTGTCAGAACTCGATCGGAGTGAGATGTGCTCAGCAAGTCAGAGCTTCTGGTAGCCAAAGAGTGTGTTGGCGCAACTGACTCGATAGGATACGTACCATTTTGGATGAAGTATGCGGATGAGCGGAAGAAGGGACGTGGAGCCGACAACGATGTGCAAAAGAGGAAGATTCGAAGGTGGAAGTGGATATGATGCTTGGGTGCAGGTTCAAGTCGAAAGGGCAGGGATAAGCGGACGTGCGCACTGACACCTTTGAAGCGGAAGGGCGGTGCAGCGAGAGTGGAGTGAGCGACGCTTGCAATCGAAGCGTGTTTGCTTGTAGATCGCTGGCTGAGCCAGAGACCAACACCGCGTGTCGCTTACCTTCTTGACCTAAAGATGTTCAGGTCTCTGCGCTGGCTGGTCTCGCTGCGCTACAAGATCGATCGTAATCACCGATTTGAAAATGACCACGAACGAATTCAACTATTCAATTTCTACACATTGAAATGAGAGCGGATTTTTGAATTCGAGAGACCCGACCGCTACGAGATAGGAGCAAAGCACAGTTATGGACGTTCACCAGCTTACGCACGACTTGATTGAGAAGGACTGAAGCAACATAGATAGTTCAAATCTGCTCATACTTGCAAGAGCCGTGTGCTACTATTGAAGCGATCGCTACGTGTCTACCCATCTCTGGCACATACCAAAAGGCCATTGAGTCTTTGAGCTTGGTGCATAGACGGCTCGTTTATTGATGGACTGGTCTCGCCGAGTCGGGAATCACCCCGATCGGAAGCTGTCCATTTCGCTTGATGCGATCTCGATGAAGCCAGCAGTATTTCGTCCGAGTAATCGCAACCAGCAAACCTTTAATTTGCAGCAGCTTTGCTACCGACAGTCAACTCGACACGACTTGTTTCCGTTGGAAGCTTTTGACAAGCATCCCATAGGATCGTTCATACCGTACCGTACCGTACCGTACCGGTATCACCTTTGCCCAAGTTCCCTTGCCCGTCTGTCCATTATTCTTCTGAGTCTTGCCAGAACCGATTCAATCGTGACGGTCTGTGAGCATTTCCGAGCCTCAAACTCACAATGAGTCCTCAAAGTCGCAAGTGTCGTCTACCCTGGTCGAGAACTGATGCAATTCTGAGCCTGGATGCTGACGAATCGGTGTGGTTAGCCCACTGGCACAAGCGTAGACGTTGGAGACAGTCAAGCACGGAGAAACTCTCTAGCGGCCAGGCGAGGATATAAATAAATGGACCACAGAATCTAGGCCGCCTTTTATTGTAAGCTCAGCATTCACCTTCAAGCTTAGCGAAGCGGCTTGCAGCGGAAGTTACAGTCAGAGCAGATGAGTATCTAGCACGACAAGCTCCAACGCAAGGCGACTCGGCACAAAGCTTGTTCCAATCATGCCGATCAAGCGCCTCGGACTCCGTGCTGCCCTTCGCTCACAAGATCTCGCTCCCGTCTTGTTCGTGTTCTGAACACCTCGTTCGGCTAACTATTCCATGGCACATGCTTCTTCACTCTAAACACAAGTCTGTGCTAGTCTTGCTTCATTGTCATATCTGCACAAGAGCTGCTACACTTTGATCTTGGTGTCTTTTTTGGGACAACCGATTATGCCCGAGCCACCATCAACGCATCTACCTGCGTTTCGGAGTAGAACCCCTGAGGCCAACATTTTGTCCTATCCTGACTACTTTTGCGCCTGTACAGCAGTGCATGAGGGAAAGTCCCAGCTTGATCTTGCACGTGCAGCCTCAGAGCAGCTGCACTTCGGGCGTGATGAGATGCGTCCAGTGACCCTGACTTTCGGTGCCTCTGTCTAGGCCTAGCCCAACGGAACGTGTGAACAGCGGTGGTCCAAATTCGCATACAAGCGAGGTGACCTTGCGGATGTGTGTTTGCCTTGATCCTCTCCATTTTCTTGGGTCCAGCATGTCATTCAAGGCGCGAACTGGAATCCCCAATTTCCAATCCGACGGACCGTAACGTTCCCTCCGCTAATCTCGTCCAGCGGCCCGAGTTGCAGCGGAACGGTCAAGAGTACCGAGCCTCGTTTCTCACCGGCACAGCCGTCCTGCCGAGCGTCGTCTGGGCCCCTCGGTTGTATCATGACCATTAGCAAAAACATCGAGAACTTTGTTGCAAGGGTGCCGCACACTCTGGCCCCTGCCCAAAATCGTCCTCAGAATCTCGCAGAATGATTGCGGACACAGAGTACCTTGGCACAACGAAGCTACTGTCTGCAGCTCCATCTTTGACATTGCTACTAGCCCATCAGTCTGTAGGCATGGTGTTTAGTATCTCCTGGCAAGTCAGGATCTAAGGTAGGCGACGGGGAAAAAGCATCCGGATTCTGTTATGAGTCGATACTTTGCGGTCAATTTTATCCCAATCTTGATGCATTGGCAACAAGCGAGATCAAGTCAGCTTAGCCGAGGTCACTGGGCCATGTGAAGTGCACAAGGCATGTGCCCTTCTTTTGTGTCACCAGCATCGGTCAACCAGTTCAAAGGCATGAAGTTTTTGACTCTCGCCACCTCGCTGTTTGAAGATCGTCCTTGTTCCAACAGCTGAGTTCAACACTGGGTCAGGATTGAGATGTCGGGCCCATTTCGGAAGGATATGGTCGGGTGTGTGGGTAATTGTCGCATTCGATCCGGACCGGCGTGAACGCATCGCGATCACAGACAATTGCTCAACCACAGCCCCAAATGATTTACAAATCTGGAGTAGACATTGCGAGACGACAGAGATTGTCAGCTCTTGCGAGCGCGATTCAAGGCGGGCGAAGATTGAGCGACTATGTTTGGCTTCTTCTCATTCCTTCAAGCAAGATTCAGCAGGGCAAAGAAGAAACAATGCTAGATCTCTAGAAAGCTGTCCGACACTTGTTGGTTCCGAGGCTCAAAAGGGTCCGAGCGGCGATGGAATGCGAAAAAAGCAACGTTCGGAGTTTGTGGTGACCCCATGATTTCTGCGTCCTTCGAGGTCGTCTGCTATCGTCTCAAAGCGCTGATTCCGCCATCGATGGGATAGCCTGCCAAAGTACACATGCTTCGGCAAAGCGGGTATTCTATGTTGACACCAGCCTAAATTGGTTTTGCCGGAAAGATGTGCAAAACCTGGCTCCAGCGCACAAACTCCGCTCTCCGTTCTCCATCTTGCCCTAATTCCCCACTACAGCACCCAGTCACTGGTCATTCGCGTTCAGCGTAGAACGAAGCGTGACGAACGCAATACACTAGTCTTCACGTGCGGAGGCCCAGCGTGACCTGCAAGAGTGAGCTTGGACAAGAGCAGATCCAGAGCCAGCGGCGCCGCAGCGTTCGTCTCGACTCGCCCGGTTCCTTCCAAATCAAATATTTAGAAAGGAAACGGAAGCAGCACACGGAACGATGTCCGTAGTCCGATGCAGTTTCAGATATGTCGGCAAATGCCAGGTGTCCAATCGAAGTAGTCCCAGTCGAAGCGTCCTTTTCAGGGAAGGGCGGTATTATCGTTGCGTTGAAGAATCTATCAAGCCGCTAATCTGAGTGAACCCACTTAGAAGCTCAAAGTCGCTGCTCGGACATGGATTACCAGCAGATTTTGGCATCATGCTTTCGTCGGTTACGACGCTTCAGCACGGGATGCAGGTAGTGGGCGTCAGTGCCGGTATTGTGTTTAGAGTCTGTGATGCTTGTGCATGATTGACTTCTTCAGAGGGCGCCACGGAGCGACGTACGATGGCCGTGGCCTTTGAAACTATGTTCAGACTCCGCCTTCTCTCGTGGCGTCCCGATGCTGACATCGATATCAATTGATGATGGTTCCTGCATGATTTACGGGTGCCTTTTTGCATCAACTTCACTTGCTGCATTGTTCAAAACGAGTCAGTGGTTCAGAGCAATTCAGCAATGCATGCCACCGAGATAGCTTCCTTTCCGGTGGTTCGAATCGTGCAGCTGCTTATCTGGTCGAGTGCCTCAGATCATGCGAAAGATTCTTTTAGGAAAGTATCCGTCCGAGCTGGCACAAGTGTGCACACGATCCAGTAAGGAACCGGTAACGGTACGAGATCAGCACCGACTGCAGGTGATTCAGCTTGTTTCGACGACGAATTTGGCAGATGACCCGCTCGGCATGTCCTTTCAAGCTAGCGCGTGTCCTTGAACATCCGATCGCCAAAACGGATGACAAGCTTCCGCAACCAAAATTGCGCTCTTTGCGGGACCCACAACAATGTGTGCGTGTGCCACAAGTCTGGCATGAATGAGATAGAAGCTCTTATGCCAGCGCCACTGGGATCTAAGCACTGCATACAGTGAACCGTCTTGCGTGCTGAGCAGCTGCCTCTTGCTACAGTAGCACAATATCATTGCTGAGACCTTGTGAATTTGTTAGCCCCGACAGATTCCAGGTGCTGTGCGGTGAGCAAGCATCGATGCTTAGCTCCTGTTCTCTTTCTCCTCTGTTTCACCCTTGTTGGCTTTCCTGGATAGAATATTCAACTTGGATGTGCCGCGTGGCCAGCACTGCGGTTCTGCGGAAGACATGCATAGAGCCCTCCGCTGTTCCCCTTCTTGTTTGTCTTCTTCATTTGTTCGTTCAACACTGCACCGAGGCCGGAACCGTTAGCGTGACCTTTTGTCTTTCAGAATTCAAGATCCTGTTTGCTTCCGGTTCAGTTCAGGCTAGCCCGCTATGCACGCGCACAGAAGCTCGTCAATGTCATCGAAACCAAGGACGAATGCTTTGGGGTTGTCGGGGATCGGAGTCCAAATTGTTTTTGACCTACAGCATCCGGCAATCAGCAGGACTGTAGGGAATTGGCCTTGCGTCCCTGTCAGTCCAAATCATCCTGGCGAAGATGCTAAGCGAAGACGTCGCGCAAGAGATAGAATACAGTGAGGCGCAGCTCCATGCACGTGTGTGGTTCTACGAGTCCCGTCCAGTGCACAGTGACCGTCTGCTCGGCACCACTCCTCCCTCCATGGGCTGTGAAATCGTCACTGTGAACCTCAACTGCGAGCATCTGCTACGAAGTTTGAAGCTGCGTCGCTCCCTTGATTGCCGTAAAGGCTCTTACCCGAGTTTCCATTGAAGTCCTGACGAAGTTGCGAAATAGACTCTTTGCGTCGGCGTTAGTCGGTCAATTCGCCGTTACAAGCAAGGTGAAGAAAAGGGTTTGTCAGATGGCTCGCGGGAGACAATGGGTTGAGAGCCGATGCAAGTACGGAACGCGTTGGTTTGACGCTGTCATGCAGAACCAAGACTAATTTGCAGGCTGAAAACGGACCGGATCACGATGGCGAAGCTAGCGCCAACTCGCCTGACAGGATGCCGAGGAGGGAATGACCAGGTCTGATTGAAGAGTCGAATCGGACGTAGAAAAAGGGTTAATTGGACGTGGACTTTGAATTTCGTCTGAGCTTGCGATTTTACGGATTTGTTCCACAGAAATCTTACTTCCAAGTGCAGGGTCCAATCTGCGATCTCATGAGGTGTTTGACGTACATTCGCCGCGGTCAACGCTGAAAACCATATCTTGAACCCACACAGACTGTAGACCAAATTATGATCGTCCTCTCTTACTTGCTCTTAGCACGCCCATCAGCAAAGTCAGCAACACATGATTGCTCGAAAATAATCGTGTGCGTGAGATCAGAGCTATCTCGTGCTGTTTCCGTGTAAGGTCGCGTTCTGCGACTAGAGCTGACGCAGGCCCGAACACATTCAAGACGTTTCCCGTAGAACCTGTGAAAAACCCGCAGGGGAGTTAGAACATATCCATAGCGAGAGAAACCGGGTGAACTGCCTGCTGTGCACCAGCACAGAGGCTAGACCAACAGGACTAGACATCAGGCGCCTTCAGAGAAAAGTCGACAATGTCCATTGTTACGAAAGCACGATTCATGTGCAGTACCGCTGAACAGTGTGTCGGACACGCTTGCATGAAGGTGGCGGCCTCGAGAAAACAAGAAATGGCAAACCAAAAGGTGGCGTCGCATGCAACAAGCGAAGCAACAAATCGGATTTGTTTCTAATTTATGTTTTTTTTTTTTTTTTTTTTTTTTTTTTTTTTTTTTTTCTTGCAATTGGATGCCTTTCATTTCGAGTCTCGCAAGCTTGCCCTTGCTAGCTCAGAACTGCCCAAATTCGAGTCGAGAGGCTCCAGACTTTTACGAGCGGTTTCCATGTCGAGGGCATTCATAAGAGAAGTGTTCTTGCCGATGCTTCAACTCCCACAAATCCGGAAACGCACCGAGAAGTGCCTGGAGTTGAGCCTGCAGGTTGGTCAGCGCACCCCTCTGCCAAAAAAAAAAAAAAAAAAAAAAGGTCCGCAAAAAACCCAGTTTTGGGAAGATCACGACATTTTCTCAGTACGGGAGCGCGACTCGAAGCGGCTCTCACTACTTGCCACATTTGAACACAGAAACGCACTTCCCTCCGCGATGCCGCATCCACCCCATAACCGCAATTTCGGATCTCCCGCCGCACGCGCATGAATCATCGTTTTCCATCCCATCTGACTGTGCCGCTCATTCCCCCCCCGAATCCCCTCACTTTATTTGGGCCCGTCAATTGCAAATCAAATCCCTTCCACTCGGCTTTTGCGCTGAATGGTTCACTCCGAAGTTGGAGACTTTTTTTTAAAAATTATTTTCTTTTTCTCACCTTTCCTTCTTTGGGTCTGCGCTTTCCTCCTTCCTCAGTCTTGCTGATCAACCTTCCTTCTGAGCTTTTTTTTTTTTTTTTTTTTTTTTTTTTTCCGAATTGCTTTTTTTCTTGGTTGGTTGATTCTTTGCGTCTGTCGTGGGCAACAGAGCGCTTGCCGGCTGTCTGCTCTGCTTTTGGCCCTGCCTGCCATTAGCAACAATCTATCTTCGGCCACCTCGTCCTTGCATGCTGCATCGTGCGTCTTGTCAGTCTCGCTTAACGTCTACACGCAGTTGCTGCATCTGCACATTGGTGTCTTGTGTTCCTGTCCAACGCTGACGGCATTCCATTTCGAGCGTATGACAAGCTTGCACTTCCGATCTGTTTTTGGCACACTTACACACACCTACAGCACTTACACACGCACGTAGACACAGACGCATGCGCTCCTTCCTCTCTTCCTCTCCCCGCTTGTCGGCTCCCTTTGGCTCCAAGGCATCTGAGCCTTGCATGATTGGCAGCTCCCGAGTGAGATCCATGGCTTCTGCGCTGTCTCCGCTCTTTACCTTCTACGTCTTTTGCATGGTTGCAGTGGTATCCTTTCCCGCACGCTCAACTTCGACCGTTCAAACTTCCGAACCAACGCCGCATGATCCTGTTGTCTTCCTACTCGTCCCCTTCATCCTCGACTCCCCTTTTCTCCACCATTCGATCTTGTCTGCACGGCTCTTTCCTCCCTCTTCGTGTTCTTCGAGGCTGCTTTTATGCAACCGGGGCTCCTCACCCCATCCGAATTTCGTCCTTGATTCCAGTACTACTTCGGCCGTATGCAGTCACCTTGCTCTTCATCTGATATACAGCTTTTCATCACCAACATTGCGCCTTTAGCTGGCTCTTGGCAACTCGAACTCCAGATGTTCAACAGCATCTCTTGATGCCCCACTTTGTTCCGAGTCGCAGCCAAGATTCCCTTCTTTCCCGGCTGTTCCCGTTCTGATCAACACAAGGAGACTGAGAGCGCAGCAATCCTCCAGGTCACTAGAGCAAGCCGGCCGCCATGTTCTCCAACCGGGCCTCCGAAGGAGATCGCAATACTCTCCCGCCAATCTCGTCTCTTTCGTCTAAGTCGGACGCTTCTCACGACGATTCCATGCCAAGCCGAAGACCTTCCTCTTCACTAGACCATCGTCAGACTCCACCCGCGGGCTTGCTTCCTCGTCCACAGCGCAATATGGAACCGCCTCGTGGTTCCATCTCTCGACCAGCCGATGATCCGTACGCTGGTCCAATCAGCAACAAGCTGGGTCCGGGTGGTCCACCGCCGCCGCCTTTTGCTCGCGATCATGAACAACGTGTTTCACCTCACGGTGAAGAGACAGGCTGGCGCTCGTACGAGCGGCCCGGTCCTCGCTTTGACAGTCCTCATATGCAACCGACACCTTTCGCACCCAGGGATGACTCCAGGCCTACGGCTTGGCCGCGCACGGCCGAAGATCCGCACAGGCCTCGCTTGCCGGGACCCGCGACGACGATGCGGGACGAAGGCCCTTGGAGGTCAGCCTCGACATCACGCGACCGTGCTGACCTTCAGCCAGAGCCCTTTGCTCGTGACCGTGCGAGAGAGGAAGACCAGTGGCGTGGTGATGACCGCACAGGCCGACCCATGCATCCTTACGATGGTCCTCCTGGATACCCACCCATGGACCCGTACTCGCACGAGATGCGAGGCGGTGTCCGTCCTTACGATGCCGATTATGCGGACGATCCCAGGCGGGTGCGCAGAAGGGCAAGTTCTAGCTTGAATGGAGATGATCAAAACATGCGCAGATACTCACATCCAGTCGCGCGCCCGTACGGTTCAGGCACCTATAGCCCTCCCGACACAAGGCGACAAAGCTTAGCACCAAATCCGGCGCCTATGCGACCTGGCATGATGAGCATGGACCCACCTCGACCCAACCCCCCACTCGGCGCCATGAGCCAAGCGGGAACCCTCAATATGCCTGGTGCACCTTCGGCCATCGCAGCACCGCCTGCTACCCCAACTACCAACACGGTGAACACAAATAGAAGAGTCGCGCATCTTCTTTCCGAGCAGAAGCGACGTGAGTCGATCAACACTGGATTCGAGGATCTACGTCAAGCCATTCCAGCATGTCGAGACGGACAAGACAGCAAAGCGACCATCCTCAAGCGTGCTCTCGAATACATTAGGGAATTGGAAAGTGTCGTCGAGCGTCAGCACCGAGCTCCGATGGAAGGTCGTGGCCTTGGCGGTTACAGCAACCGCAGCCCACCCGACGACAAAGATGACCTCCGCCGCTTTGGACGCCCAAATGCCGAGGATGAACGCCGTGGTGCCAACAGTGGCAGGCAGATGCCAAGCAGCGGCAACAGCAGCGAGCCGAGTAGTGGCCCTAGAATCGGCGGGATGCCGTCCAACGCTTACGGAGGACCTGGAAATAGTTACTCCAGTCATGGTCCTTACCATGCCAGGTCCTTCGCCCAGTACGAGCCTTCCGACATGCCCCCCGTCCCGCACCCAGCGCACGAACGCATGGGCCCGAGACCCACTGACGGCTACAATGATGCTCAATCTCGTATGGCGGAACGCTGGGCGGACGACGATGATGACGACCAGCGCTCGCCATCACGTCGGAGAGTCTCGGATGGCGACAAAGAGGACGCGAAACCATCGCCTACCGGCCCCAACTATATGATTTCTCACAACGGTCCCCATACTCGTTCACCACCGACTCACTCGCCAACGTCAGAAAAGCCGCGCGATTGGCACACGCGCATGGACAACAAGTCGCTGGTTGATTCCGCTGTCCGCGCCTAAAACCACAAGCTGCCGTTTGATGCTCCGCGTTTGACCTCTTCTCCCACATTTGCTCCTATCAGGTTTTCTCCATAACGCTACCACTATCTTCGTTCACACTTCGGCTCGCTGGCTTCGTTCTTTCACAGCATATCCTTAAACATATCTATTGAATGCGGAAGGACCTCGAGTGCCGACTTGTTAATCATGTAGACTATATCGCTTGCTTTTACTATAATCAGGGTGTCTCTCGTTGCCAATGGGAGACCTTGTCACCTCAAAGAACCTCTGTTCACCTCGCGACGTCAGAAGATGTGATGGAAGTTGGCATGTCTTTTTGGGTACATTTCATGACCATGTTTTCAAGCCCAATTAAATGTGCACCAAATTTTGACCGTAGAACGAGCTGAATCGGACCTTTCTCTGCAGGCGGCGACAACTTTGGGGGGACGGTCCGTGGGCAAGTTGTGCATCTCATTTTGTCAAGCGTATAGACAGTGGCACTTCTTACTTTGATCAGATGCTCATGATACCCTAGAAGGCATTCTGTTGTACTCTTCAGTCAAGGCATCCACCTGCCAAGAACTTGGGCTTCCCTTCTTTCCTCGGCGCAAATTTAGAGAAACTTGTGCATTGCGCTGCGTCTGTCGCGCAATTTGCTCAAAGGTGGAGGCTTGAGACTGCATGAGGGCGGGTCAAAGCGCACGCCGCTTGGACCCTGACTACCATTGACACTCAACTCTCAACGGCACCTTGGTCCTTTCCTGCTTACATTCAGAGTCGTTGTCGACTCAACTAAAGGTCACTCCGTCGGAAACCTGACAAGACAAGACACAAGCTTCTTTCACGCCTCAGCGCTTGGTGGAAAGGGAGATCGAGATCTCGCAACATTTCAATGCCATCCAGCTGATTGCTGGACCCGCAATGATGCGCAGCCTTACATTCGTCGGTTTGCTACTCTTCTTGCTGCAAGCAAGGTCCTTGACATCCGCCGATCAGCTGCGAGGCATGCAATGGCTCGATGTCAGCCGCCAACACTATCTCGAAACCGACGCAACTACCTTTGACCGTGCTTCTTCTGTTGCCTCACACGAACAACCTCGTACTCGCAAGATAGCTATCATTGGTGCCGGGCCTTCTGGCACTTCTGCCGCCTATTTCCTGAAACAAGCTCAGGTCCGCCTGACATCCGGCAACTTCTCCTCCGACCGAATCGATGTAACCATCTACGAACGCGAAACACGCATCGGTGGCCGAACTGCCGTCGTTTGGCCCTACGATGACAAGAGCAAAGATCCCATCGAGCTTGGGGCTAGCATTTTTGCAGAGGTCAATCTCAACATTCGGAGGGCAGTCGAGGAGTTTGGGCTGGACACCGGCGCGCACTCAGGTATGTCTGAACAAATGGGCATCTGGGATGGCCAGCAATTCCTCTTCGAAGGAGACCAGTCCTCGTGGTGGACAAGTGCCAAATTCTTCCTCCGCTACGGATACAGCGCTATCGCCACAGAGGCCATCGTCAAGAAGCAGCTTGCATATTTCTCTGGACTGTACCTTCCCAGCTTTCTACACTCCCGTCGAGGCGAGCAGAGAACTTATTCTGGCTATCCTTGGAAGTCCGTCGAAGACCTTGCAAGCGCGGTCAACGCAAGCGAACTTGCCTCAACAACGGGCATGCAGTTCTTCAAGGACCGCAGAGTATCGGAACTCTTCATTGAAGAAATGGTGGAGGCCGCCACCAGAGTCAACTATGCGCAGGATACTGATCGAATCCATGGCTTCGGTGCACTGGTCAGCTTAGCTGCATCGGGGGCAGATGGAGTCAGGGCAGGTAATTACCGCATCTTCGAGGAGTTTGCTCATCGATCCGGGGCTCGAGTCTTCACGGGAGTAGAAGGAACCGTAACGGGAATTGTCAAATTGAGTTCTTCCGCAAAAAGCTCCACTCAGTCCTCTCCGCAGATTCCACTGAATCCGCAATCAGTGGCGACGGAGGTTGAGTACTACATCGGCACCAAATCCGGTGAAGGAGAAGTCTACGACGCTGTCATCATTGCTACCCCCTGGCACAACTCAGACATCACCCTGCTCAATACCAAAGCGAGGGTCAAGAGCAAACCGTACGTCCACCTCCACGTAACGCTGCTCACGACGAGCAGAGCCAACCCCAATCCTGAATACTTCGGCCTCGGAAAACAGGACGAGGTACCCAAGACAATCCTCACATCTGACGAGAGCGTCCGTAGAGCCAGTGAGAAGAAGAAACCGGAGCCTCCTGGCGATTCTCGACCTGGCGAACCAGGAGACGCGCCACCATGGGAAAGTGCGGAAGAATCCGTCAAGAAGCCAAACCTTGAGTTCTTTTCTCTCAACTATCTTCGCTCGGTGGAATCACCGACTTCTGCGGACGAGCCGACCGAGAAGAAGGACAAGGAGTATGTGGTCAAGATCTTTTCGGCACAGCCAATCTCTGACTCTCTGCTCGATTCGCTCTTTGGGCTTTCGTCCATCTCGTGGGTCCACCGCCACGAGTGGGACTCATACCCGTATCTCACGCCAACCAATCGCTTCCCTGCGATCGAAGTCGATGAAAACCTCTTCTACCCAAACGCCATGGAGTCGCTCGTCTCCACCATGGAAACGTCGACTGTGTCTGCCAAGAACACCGTCGGCTTGCTGTTGCAGAAGTGGTACGGAGAAGAGGTAGTCAACGGCAAAGACTGCCAGTTCAAGATCGGAGACGACATGAAGGATCCAATGCAGAATAAGAACTGGGCGGGGTGGGGATGCGATTCGGGCTGATCACACCAGGTCGCAAGTGGCTCCGTCGATCTCACTAGGATTGGCCTCGCGCATTTATCACATTGCAAGTCGAGAGACAGTCTGACTTTCGAGCCTCGATGCGAGCTGCATCAATCAATATGTTCGATGAGTTGCGGGACTGACGTTCACATTCCCGATGAGTTGCGGAACTAAAGCTGTCGATGAATTGCGGAACTGACAGTGTCATGGACTGATGCGGGTATATCTGGTGAATTGAGATGATAAGGTTCTTCTAAGTTAATCTTGCTATTGCTGAGCAGCCTGGATGACCACAGCACAACTTCTCAAGGACTGAACCAGCAAACCCTCACTCACCGCTCCTAAGCAATTGCCAACGGTCCGCAGCTCCTCCCTCAAGTCATCGGACATTCCTGCCGATACAGAATGCATCCTTTCCACCTCCAACCTGAACTCCTTTGGCCTTTGATTCCATTTCCCCCTCCCGATGATCACCATGTCTTGCTGCTCGTCGAGGAGGGGCAGGAGGACTTTGGCCATGGTGCGGATAGGACTAGTTGCGGTTTCGGAGCTCGCGTGGAGGTTGACGAAGACAACACCAGCTTCGGTGGTTTGTGCTGCGGGAGTGACTTCATCCGAGGGGTCCTTTTCTTCACTGACCTGCGCTGTGCCAGACTCCTCCGGAATCGCCTTGACCGCTGCAACAGCGGTTGATGCATCTTGCTGGTGGAAGAGGAAACGAGCATCGGCTCGAGCTGCCTCCTGCTGATAGATAGTCTTCAGATTGATCGAATGGACATTTTCATCATCTGCGGCAGGGTTCTCCATTGGCACTTGCTTCTCTCCGGAGAGCGCCTCTACCGTCTTTGCAGTTATGGAGACTCCCCCGCTCGTGAACGTGATGACTAGACCCTGCACAGTGCCGCGCGAGCTGAGAACGATCTTACGCAAGAATTCCACGGCAGCTCTGTCATCAGCACCTCCGAAGAAGGGCACAACAATTCTTCGAGCTCCGGGTGGCCTCTGCAAGCCGTAGCTGCGTTCCAGTTCATGTCGCACTGCTACCATACCCTCCTGAGTGGGTGTGATATCCTTCGCATAAGATGGGAAGTGTGACATGCTCGGGTCAAGAAGAACTCCCGTCGCGCACTGCTTCCGCAAATTGCGGAAGAGACGGGCCGGAAGCGACTGAGCGTCAGAATTAGCCTGGAAGAAGCTCACAGCCGCATCTTCCTCGTTAAGCGTCTTCGAAAAGGACAAACCGCTCGCGGCCGCTGCGGCTCCAAGCCAAGACAAGCCTCTCCCGCGAGAGTTGTGTGCTTCCCAGGTGAGCAGAGCCATTCCTTGTCCCAGGTCTGACGTACTAGTTTCAGTGGCTCCTAGCCGATGTTGCGCTCTCGCATTCTGCTGTCCGATCGTTTTGATCATATCCGAGCGAGGTACGACGAAGGTGTCCGGCGGAACAGAAAAGGGAAGTCTATCCGTGACTATCGCCACATTTGGTGTTGCCGGTGTGTTTGTGGAATGGCCGAGCTTCCTGTCTTGAGCTAGCATTGCCGAAGTGGGCACTCGGCACAGCTGTTGGACTTTCTTGAGACTCTCCATCATCTCGTCGCGTTGTCGTTCTTCGGAGTAATTGATGAGCTGCATGATTGCGGATGTCGTGTATTCGATTGGAAGCAAACGAAGCAGGTCGATCGACATTTGTCCCGTGACACTCTCCAAGCTGCCCCTCCTTTCCGACTGCATGGCGGCATGTTGGTGACCCAATACATTGAGAAGGAACATCAGCGTCTTGATGGCAGGGCTAGGCGAAGCAATCGCCACAGTGATCGGGAAGTTTGTCGACTCGGCCTGATCGCTCGATGTGCCCGTCAGCTGAGTGTCCTTGGTGTGCGCATGTTCGTCTTCATCTTCGTCCTCGGTAGCGCCACTATACTTTGCCGCGCTCGAAAAATAGACAAAGCCGGACAAGGGTCGGACTGTCACGGTGGTACAGAGGAAGCAGACGATGAGCATGGCGAAGATCTTTGGACTAACGACCCCCAGCTGAAGTCCGACATTGAGTATGATTATCTCTATGATGCCCTTACTCTGCATCAGACTCCCTACACACATGGCCTCACGCCACGACATACCGGCCAGCTTTGCAGAAATGGTGGTTGCTCCGAACTTGCTGACGAAGATTGCGACGAGGAGAAGGCAGATGAGGCCCCATGTAGTACCGTCGTTCAACAGCTTGAAGTTGGTGCTGAGTCCGCTGGTGACGAAGTAGAGCGGAAGTAGGACAAGCATGACAAGAGTCTCGATGCTTTCGGTGACCTTGACGGCAAAGTTCCCGTGCGGACAACATACGCCAAAGGCAAAGGCGCCGACGATGGGATGAACGCCCATGGAATCGGTGTAGAAGGCGCTGATGAGGGCGCCAACAAGGGCAATGACGAGCAGATGTTCAGGAACACGGTCTTCTGCTCCTGTCGTCATGTCGAATCCGCTGCGGACGATTAGATGGTTCATGACTGGACGGAACACGAAAAGGAGGAGCAGAATGTATCCAGCGGCTGCAAGCAGTTGGTAAAGGGCATCGATCTGTTTGCCTCCGCAGCCCAAAGCAGATCCCAGCGCCAGCAAGACATATCCAATGAGGTCATTGCATACGCCGGCTGCAATGGTGATGCAGCCGAGTCGAGTGCTGAGGATTTTCATCTCGGCCATGATGCGCGAGAGGACCGAGAGCGAGGTAACAGCCATGACGGTACCGACGAAGAGGAAGAAGGTGGTGAATTGGACGGTCCGATCCGTTTCGATCTGCCAGATCAGTCTAGAGATGCCGACTGCGACAGCGAATGGGATTGCCATTCCCGGCAACGTGATGATGACGACCTTCTTCCAATACTTAGCCATGAGATCGGTGTCGGTTTCCAGACCGATGAGAAAAAGGAAAAAGGACAGGCCAATGCCTGCCATGAGTTTAAGGAGACCCAAGGCTTGGGTCGGAATGATGGCTTGGGTGAAGCCAGGGATGTTGCCAAAAGCTGTGGGACCGAGAAGGATCCCCGCCAACAGCTCACCGACGACGGCTGGCTGACCGACCATTCTGAATAGCTTGCCAAGTATCTGACATAGCGTGATGATGATGATTACTTGTGTCATGAACAGACCGAGGCCATTGGTCGTGAGAATGTAATTATTGGGATCGAAACCGAGCGGATCGACATGGCTCAGGAAGCCAAAGTTGTGAGAGGACATGTCTAGTCGAGGCTCGAGGACGGTGAACGATGGGAGGAGCAGCTTTGGAATAGCGATGGTGTTCTCGACGGCACTTTCACTCGAGATTCTATACGCGCCGTGCTGGTGGCAGGTGTCGTCGAGACAGGAGCTCCGTGTCGAAGCCAAAGATGAGAGGGCCTCAGATCATTGCTCCAGCTGAATGTCGCGACGGTCCGGGCGTCGGGTTAAGTCGACTTACGCTTGCGAATGTCGAAGATGGTGTTGATGCTAACGACTCAGAAGGGACGCTGTAGCAAGAGGCGTGTGAGTGTATGCATGCGGTCAGGGGTTGGCTCCAAGTAACACGGACAGCCGAAAAGCAAGGGTCCTTTGCTGCACGAGCGTGGAGCGATGTTGTTCTTTTTGCTTTCTAGCCGGATGTCAAAATTAGCTTGGTGGGCGTGGACTGCGTGTGTTGCGCAGCTTGTTCATGCAAGCCCACAATCCACTCTCACAGCGGCGAAACGCGTTCACAAAGGCACATTTTGGTCCCGATGACCCTATTTAAGGGACTTTCCGCCCATTCCAAGAGTTGAGACGAAGACATCAGCCATGGTGCGTATTCTGCTCACTGTCATCCCATGACCTTTGACCAGTCCTTGAATTCTTTCAGTCGTGATCATCAACAGCACAGCCTTGCACAACACCAATCTGTACGAATCCGTTCATGTGCCGACATTCCACGTCGTCTCGTGCATTTGGCAAAGCTGGTATCGTAGTGTCTACAATGTCGGAACCCGTGCAGAAGCATGATTCAAATGTTTTGGAGAGATAAGGAGAGGTATGCTCGCGAGACTGAACCATGATGAATTTGAAACGTCTTGAGCGGATCGATACACAGGGTAAGCGTGCCATTCGTAAGCACCTAGCACTTACACTGCGTGATCTCTCCGATTGGTATTTGTGACGTGCTTGCCCTCAAGCTTTTCTTTGGCTCAGGCGCTTTGCGTCTTTGTCGTTGTCTTGGACTCATCGTCGACCTCCATCTTGTCCGATTCCTTGGCAGAGCTAGCCGCCTTGGCATCCTGACGTGGGGAGTCCACGATCTTGGGCTCTTGTGCCCCAGCGGAGGCTGCTGTTTTAGACTCGGTGCCGGAGCCCTCTGACTGCTCATCGCTGTCTTCCTCATCAACAACGTGTGCCTCGTACACCACTTCACCTCCCTCCGAGCGTTGCCCGGGTCGGAAGACGATGCCGGCACCACTGAGAGCGCCTGCCAAACCACCTGGCAATCGCAATTGACCTCCACCCTCCTCGTCATCGTCACCACGCGCCAAGCCACCGGAGAGGAGAGACTGAATGCTGACAGTGCCGTCCATGTTGCCATCCTGGCCCCTCAAAGCCGGTGCTGTGTTCTTGAAGACGGGAGGGACGTCTTGGGGAGTCGTGTGCGAGTCCTTGGGCACGTCAATGTTCTCCTTGACCCAGCTGTACCACTCCTCCTTGGTCCTACCGTTGAGCAATGCGACAACGCAAACCGTCATGTTATCGCAACCAATACCGCCGGTGTCGGATTCTGGCGCCAAGCATCGATCCATAAGATCCTTGCAAATGTCCTCGAGCTCCTTGCCGTTGGCGACGGATCGTCGCACAACATCGACCACATCCTGACTGCTGAGACAGTCCCAGATACCATCGCATGCAAGTACGAGGAACTCGTCTTCGGCCTGGATTACGTCCTGCTCCATGATCTCGGGCACGGCGGTGACGATCTGCTTCTCGACGGGAAGATCGGCGGAGCGCTTGAACTCGAAGTCACCGATGGCTCGACTCAAGGCAAGATTACCATTGACACGACCCCAGCTGACGTAGCCGCCAGCGGCCTCAATGCGGCATCGTTCCGAGTCGAGGGTTGGTTTGTGGTCAGTGCTCATTTCGAGCACAAGGCCTGCTCGAGAGAGAACACAGCGCGAATCGCCTGCATTTGCGCAGAAGACTCTCTCGATCCTCTTAGGGTCCTCCTTATTGGTCTTGATGAAACAGGTGACGGCAGTGCAGCCCGAAGGCTCAACGAAAAATTCTGGATCTGTAGAACAAGAAAGGCAGGGAGGACGGTGAGTAGATGCAACGACAGTGCCGCAATGTGGAAACCATACGGATACTTACCACCACCAAGTAGTTGCTCGTCGGCGAGAATAAATGCCTTCTCCAATGCCTCTGTGTATTCTCCCGCCTTGAACTTCTCGTGTTCGATCAGGTTCTTGTGCAAGTTGCGCCCGCAGAACTGAGCGGTGGCCGAGCCTGTGGACAGAGCGGTCCGATCGATAGATAATGAAAGAGTCAGATCTACAAGCTCACAGAGGTCACAAGAGCAAGGTCGAGTATTGATGCTTACCACCATGGCCATCGTAGACACCAAAGAAGTTGCCAACGATGCGATCAGCGGCGTCCTTGATGTCGAGGATGGTAGCGTGCGAGTCCTCCATGCTGATGCGCCATCCCTGCATATCAGAGACAGCATACAGAACCGAGTCATTGCCGCCCGAGGACGTGTTCTTGTCGGTGACGGGCTCCGAAAGTGTCTGACCCATGTTGTCGATTTAACTTCTAAGCGGCGCTGTTCGAGACAGGCTGCGGATCAAACGAAACGGATGGCGGTTCCGGCAACTGGCAGATGAAGTGGGCGATGCTGTGGTGTTGAGCCGAGTGTTATAGATGATGAATGTTCTTGCTGGGTTGTGAGCTGTTTGAGCGGAAATGCCTGTGCGTAGCGGATCGTTATGCCAATGCAGGATCGGGGGAAGCGACCGTTCGTTGGATCAAGCGAGAACGTGCGACCGGGATACGCGATTAAGAATCGGCGCTGAAAGCAAGCGATACAAGAGAACCCAAGGAGACCAAGAATGGTATGAATGAGGAGAGATGGTGGAGCGGAAAAGAGCCGGAGTGGAGCAAGCGACGGGCTATTGACGACGTCGAGAGCAGCGATAGATAGAGACAGGATTGGCAGTGGATGGAGCTTGAGCGGACTTGAACTCGCGTCCCTCTGCCTATGAGCCGTCTGTGCAAAAGGAACGGTTGTGCGTGCTTTTGTGTGCAGCGGCGCGATCCGAGACTGGATTACTGTTGTGATTTGCGGGTCTAGACGCCGTGCTTTTTCTCCGCAGCCTATCCATAACAAGCTGCCGGTACACACACACACACACACACACACACTCTCTCTCTCTCTCTCTCTCTCGATCGCAAGTTGGGCAGCAGCAGAAGAGAAGCAGCCGCTGCTTTTCAACAAATTGCGATTCTTGCTCTCGTCTCCTTCCCTTTTCCCCCCCTCCTTCGACCCACGCGACCGGCGTACCGGGCTTCGAGAGTGTAAATTGAGCCCTTTTCGACTTCAACATTCACAGCTGCAAGATGAAACCAAAAGTTAACAGTTCTAGTGCCTCGTTTTGAATTCTGCAAGCAGTAGGTTTTGGTGCAATCTGCATCTCTACGCAGCTGGCTGAGCTGGGGCAGATCCGGTCAAGGAAGATGTTAGTGGGGACAACCCAAAGCGATAGCCGCAACTGCTACTGTACTGAGCCATCATCCTGGCATCTACTTAGTGGTACCGGTAACCCGATTTCAGGGTCGCATACTTCAATCATTGCTTCTGCCCGGCCTACGTTCATTTTCAGTAGCTTGCTGTCGTAGGAAGCCATGTTCCAGGATGACGACGCAGCTTGCACGGTAAGAGACGTGCAAGCGACCCGGGGCAACCGCGTATCCATTCTTATGGCACATATCCGAGCTGGGCTGGTGCCGGACCGAACTTCTTAGTCTGTCAAGATGGATCTACAGGTCTCGCCACGGTTCTACCTCCAATTGCTCCTAGGAACGTTGGCATTGAACTGAAGCGCAGAGCGCAGCGTCCAAGCTGTAAGACCTTGACAACCAACACCTCGGAATCTTTTTTTCCAACAGGACCCTTGCCGTGTTGTGCTTGAAATGCTTCAAGTCGAGTCTTGTAGTCCAAATACAGAAACACTTGTAGTTAGGCAAGAGGGTGAGTACTTGTCACTACAAATTTTTCGAATAGAGGATTGAGCCAGGGAATACACAAGTGCCTAAACCAATTTTGAGGAGAGAGCAAGAAGAAATTCCTTCCTTTGTCCACAGCTCGACTTGCAGCAACTTGACAAAAGTGAGGAACGCTACACGCAACTCGTTTTGTCAAGGGCTCAGCCAAGAAGAGTCTCTTCCCACAGCGCGCCGTGCTGATTGTTGCAAGATCCGAGGATTCTTTTCGAGATCTTCTCGTCGTTGTTGGCATCGCTCATCTCCTTGATACTCTCCACCACCTTTCATCTACGGCACATCTCCCATCATGCGGCCGATTCTGCTTTCCGGTCACGAGCGCTCGCTCACTCAGATCAAGTTCAACCGCGAGGGTGATCTTCTCTTCTCGGTCGCAAAGGACCCCGTCATTAGCGCATGGTTCTCTCACAATGGCGAGCGTCTCGGAACCTACGAGGGCCACAACGGTACCGTCTGGACCGTCGACGTTGACTGTAAGTTTCAAGCCTGTCGCTTTCTCAATGCCATTCAGCAACGCTCTGGAACTTTGCTGACCTTTGTTGCTGCTTCTCCGCTACGATTTTGACCGTCTTTCCTCCATCATCGCAAACCCTTACATCGACACCTACGACCCAAATGATCGGCTTGGCTTTCGTACAATTTCATACCATCAAACCCGTCCGCATCGCTCGAATCCCGCATTTTATCAACTCAGCCACATCGACATTGCTCGTTTCCGGGTCTGCGGACAACCAGATGCGTCTTTGGGAGGTAGCGACGGGCAAGTGCCTTTTCGTCTGGGAGTTCGCCACTGCCGCCAAGCGTGTTGCGTTTTCCGAAGACTGCACTCAGGTTCTCGTTGTTACGGAGGCCCGCATGGGTCATCGAGGTGCGCTTCGTGTCTTCCGCCTTAACCGCGACCCTGCTTCCTGGACACAACAAGACTCTGAACCCACCCGCACCATCACCTTCTCGGGACCAAAGGCTGTTGTTGCTGCTTTCGCTCCCTGCGACCAATACATCATCACCGGCCACGAGGACGGCAAGGTTGCGACCTACTACCACGACGACAAGGAGCCCGAGTCCGGCATCGACGCTGAACTCGAGGAGAACTCGACCAAAGCACACACTGAAGTCATCTCAGATCTTCAGATGTCTGCTGACCGAACATACTTTGTCACCTCGTCCAGAGACAAGACCGCCAAGCTTATCGACTCCAAAACCCTTCAAGTCATCAAGACATACGCCACAGAGACGCCTCTCAACAGTGCTTCCATCCACCCTACCAAGCCTTTCGTCATCGTCGGTGGTGGTCAGGATGCCATGAACGTCACCACTACTTCGGCGCGACAGGGTCGATTCGAGACTCGATTCTGGCATAAGGTGTTTGAGGAGGAATGCGCTCGTCTTCCTGGTCACTTTGGTCCCATCAACACTATTGCAATTCACCCTGCAGGTACTGCGTACGCTTCCGGTGGTGAAGATGGTTACGTTAGGGTCAACTGGTTCGACCCTGGCTTCTTCAACTCCAAGCTCTACGGTGCCGATCTCGAGCTTGCTCTTGAAGACCAATAGATTCACCCAAAATGACCTTGCAAGGAGGATCCTCATCAGCATTTAGAGGGATCCTGACGGGCACAAGCTCCAAAAGTGAAAGGGATTTCACGTATCCTGTCACCAGAGAAGGCATTCACCTGCGACCCAGCGGTTCGAGGATACATGCTGCCGTTCTTCATCATCTTTGTAAATTAGCCAGATAAGCAATTGTCTACTGCCACCTACACACCATCATACTCAATGAACCACTGCTCACGAGTGAGTCGGCCAGCTGTGTCTGTTTTGAGCAGCATCCGTAGCGGGTAGCGACAACTGCGGGCAAAATTACAGCGACATGAATCAAGTACTTGTGGGGCTCAAATGTCTACGTTACAGAATCGCCACGGTCAGAAAGACCGAATCTGCGATCGAGAACAGCCTGAACCACCACGTTGCTTTCCACAGTCCGACAAACACGGAAAACATTCGCGCTTGGGTCAACCAAATGAGCATGGATATGGAAAGAATGCATTGAAGGACTCAACTAGCGAGAGTACTATTATGATGGATCTGTCACTGTGCAACAGAAGGGTATATTGAGGGTATGATGAAGGCGGAACAATTAGGTAACACAAGATTAGAGAAGGTCCTTGGGCGACGCCGTAGGACTTGTGTTGCTACTGGAAGGGGCACCTGGGCTGGAGCTCCTTCCGCTCTTGTCCGAATCCTTGCTGCTTCTCCTGATCCAACTTGTCAATGTCAGAGTAGGTGAGAGACTGAGCTTGTCCAACGACGTGGTGGAACTACGTTTCGACTTCTTCTTGGAGGATTCGACGTCGAGACGCGCCAGATCGGCATGGGTAGCTGGAAGCGTAGCGGTCGATCTGGACTCTCTGCGGCTAGAAGATGTAGAACGGGTCGAGGTATGGTTGGCCGAACGGGTGCTTCGAGAACTGCTGCCAGTCGAAGGAAGGTTGGCGTTGGCTTTGACACCATTCTCAAGCAGATGCAAGGGCCACGGCTTTTGAATAGCTTGTGCCATCTCGTATCGCGCACGAAGCTCGGACGCGCGATGAGAAGAGGAGCCACCTGAGCGATGCGAAGAAGCCGAAGAGCGGGTGCGCACCGAGGCTGAAGACGATTCGCCCTCGGTGGCTTTACGAGAGGCGAGTAATGGCATGACTGTGGTGGTTGTTCTTATGCTGCGCTCGAGACTGATGGCGATGTATAGTAGGAACGCGGGTGGGTCTCGATGCGTCAAAGGGGTTGAGAACGATGTTCGAACGTATAGTAGCGCAGAACGGAAGGGCAAAGGCGAGCAAAGGTAATGATCATCCTACAGACCTTCGCAAACAACGGCAAGGATATATATGTATCCTCCACAGACGTATAGACACATACATTGTAACCGGAAAAGCACATTCGGCTTCGGAAAGCTCACCGTGAGCGCATGGCCTGATGCTTGAAGCGAACACCTTGCATACTGTGTCGAAAGCGAGGAAAAAAGGTCACAGGTCAGTACGATGAGAAGGCCAAGCACATCAAACCTGCTGGATAGCGGGCTAGCACCTAGTTCGTCAAAAGCTTGGCTTTGGGCTTGCGGGTTGGCTTGGACATGGCCAAGCAAAATTTCTTGGCATTCCTTGACTCGAGCTGCAGCGTGATGTTGCTGAAAAGATCGGAGTGTGATGGAAATTAAACTTGAAACATGCCGAGGCGAGGCGAGCTGTCGATTTTCGCGCCCTTGGCCAAACCGAGAGCGGTCAAGATCTGGTTACAAGAAGCTGAATGTTTCAAAATCCTCGAACGGCCAAGCACTTCTTGGCACTGGCCTGCACTTTGCCCCAAATCGCTGCTGCCATTTGGAAGCTCTTGGCACACTCAAAGCGCGTCTTGGCTTGCCTTGGCACTAGCACTGTCCGCCCAATCCAATCCAATCCGGTCAATCATCACCTTCGTGGTACAGTAGCTGATGAAACGTCGCATCCTGAGACAGCGTCTGACGAAGCATGTGTGTGTCCTTGCTGTTCAGGGTCTTGATTGCCACCGCTCGGCGTTGTGCAGCATCAATGGCAAGCTTTGATTCGACCATTTACTGCCTTTCCAATTGCAGCAAAACCCGCGAGATGGTTCTACCAGCCCAGGGTCTGTTGCTCACATGCCTGACACCGTCTCCGACCTGATCTCTCAGTGTTTTGGGCAACAGGAGCTTCCACTTCTGATTGTCACCTCCCAGCTGAGGTTCACCGCCTCCTAACCCTGTCTGGGTAGCAGAAACCGTGCGTGTTAGCCCGCAATAATGCTGGCCCAATCACAGTCTGGCTTGGCCGTGTCTTGGCATATGAACCTTGCCTCGCCCTACACAGCTGGCCGTTGCTTCGTACAAACTCCCTTGTCTTCTGGCACTCGCTCGATATGTGCCACTCGCAACACATTGTGCAGATCGACGAGCCACCACGACGCCTCTGTCCAGTGGAACGGTAGCGCGCCACACAAGCCAGCCCTCGCGTGATACGGATGTTTCAATCGTTCTTCCTGTGGCAGCAAAGCATGCGCATGATTAAGCTTTTTGACAGCCCAGCCCCGCCAAGCCTTCCCGCCGCATTCAATCGCAACTCTCTCGAGATCTCAATCCAGCCGAGCAAGTGTGTTTTACTGCATGAATCCAATTCTGTAGCACAGGAGCATATCATCAAACTCTCAGCGAGCATAAGAATGAGTGGTACCAGTAACAATCACATCGGGTATCTATTGTAACAGGACTCCACTGAGAGACGCCTAGCGCATGCTAGCAAAGCTCGCACTCCAAGCCGTGAACGCCGCCGCGTTATCATCCCTGAAATACAAGTGCTCGGTATCGGTCCTTGTCGTCCAAGCCTTTTGGTCTCTCAAGATCATAGCCTGCTGTGCACCAAAGTTTCTGCCATCCCGATCAAAGCTGGAGCGGTGCTGATGCTCGAGCCCCTCACTGAGGATGTCGAGGTCTGACATCATGGCCATAAGCGAGTTGATCGTGCGCTGGTTGGCTGCTTCACGAACTCGGCGCTGATTCGAGCGATGCACCACCAGAGATTGCCGTTTGTTCTGATTGGGCCCGTTGAGAGCTCGCACCACCGTGTCGATGATTCGACGAGTCTCTGTGATGACCTTGAGCGCTTGGCCATAGTTCTTCCTGGAAATGAGCAGAAGCGAGCGAGTGATCATCTCGGAGACTAGCACTTCCAGTCGTCGACGAGTCACTGTGGGCTCCGCTACGATCGCCGCCAAGCCCGGAGGGCCATTTGTTAGAGGGTCCGTGGAGTGCGTATCGATTTCAAGCGTCAGAATGCCTGGATGAGGCAGACGCGAAGTCATCATTCCTGTCGCAGGATCCTTGAAGCTGACATCGGCTTCGAACACCCCGATCTCCTCCACCATTTGCTCGAGGAAACCTTCGTGGCCCTCAGAGTCAACCAGGCTAAGGTCCTGGATTCCCATCCTCTGCATGAAGTCATCCGTCGCGCTTCCTTGTTCGATTGGGCCAGGGCCAATGCTCTTGCTCTCCCTCTGATTCTCAAGCAGGGTAGGGAGCAGACTCGCAATGTCGAGCTCGAGCTCAACCAACAGATCCTTGGCTTCGCCAAACTTGATCTCTCCCATGTCGATATCAACGTCCTTGCCGGAAGAAGAAATGACAGCACCGGGAAGACCTGCGATCTTTCGGATGCGGAAATGGTTGTCTTGAGGAACCGAAATATGAACCTTGACATCCGTCAGCGCCACCGACATCATGGACCCAAGACAGCCCGCGAGACATTCTCGCAACTGATACCACTCGCGCACAAAAGTGTACGAACCGCGAGTGTGGTTCGAAATCAACCAAAGAGAAGAGGGATCATGAGTCTTGCCATAACCGAAGCAGTGGATAGCGACGTTAGCTGCTTCTGCTCGGGCCATGACGAGGTCCATCTGGTTGCGTTTGGGTCCGTCTGAAGTATCGTTGACAAGCATCATGCTCGTCACAGGGTTCTTGGCCTTCCTGCCGAGCACCACGTCCAGACCGACATTGACAGCAGTGACCGAATCGATACGCTCGCTCGAGCCTCCTAGCATGCTCAGATCGACGCTGAATGGGTCCTGATCCGCCACATCCCAAGGGCGGCCGATGTTCTCGACGAACTCCTCCAAAAGGCAACGACTTGGCTCCCTATGAGGGTTCAACAAGCCGGTCCTCTTGACACCGCCGTCAATACCCACTGTGAATGCGATAAGCGAGACGCGATCGTTCGGTCCAAGACAGTGGATGATGAAGTCCAGCGAAGAACGGATGAGACGCAATTTGAGCGCAGCGGAAGAGTTGATCGAGCCAGTGAAGTGCTCAGGAAGCACGGCGGGAACTGAGATCATGAGAACAAGGTCGATGGGAGTGTGAGGAAGCATGCTCGGTGGTGGCAGACGAGGAGCAAGACCACCCGAACTAGCCCACTGCTGGTAGGGAGGTATTGTGTCGCTTGCCGTTGAGACGCGGCGCGAGACATTGCTGTTGCTGTGGAGACTAGAGCTGACGTTGGACAGCCTCTTGCTGTTGCGCGAGGGCAGCGTAGGTGCGCCCTTCTGAGATCCCGTCTTACCGCTTAGGACAGATGCAGAGCCACTAGTGAGATGCTGGGGAGCAGTGTGGCGAAGCGGACTCAGGCCTGGTGCACTAGGAGCCTCGACAGGTTCCGAAGCTGATTTTTGCTGGTCGGAAGCATCCGAGTGCGCGGCCGGGCTCTGAGCATCGGCTGGTGGCTCAACAGTTCGCGTCATTGGAGAGACCTCGACGCCCTGAGTCAGTTCCTCGAGACGTGATCGCCATATGTCCATCGTACCAGTCTCTCTGAAGCAAAGCACGAACTGATCCAGATTCTCGTCGTCCATCGTGATGCTGAGGCTATGCTCGTTCGCAACCGAAGAGTCCAACACGCGTCGAATGTGGCGAAGGTAGATACGGCCCTTCAACTTGAGCGCGGGTTTGCCGCCCACCTCCGGCTCGGCAGCACCACTTGAAGGAGCACCCGAGATGAAGCGACCAAGGCCTTTGCGCCTCTCTTCTGTGACACAGAGTAGCGCTTCGCGGAAGAGGTAAACATGAAATTCCCGAACCACCGAGTCTTGTCGGATGTTGAGCAAGTCATGCAGGATAAGGTCGCCGAAGTGCTCGATAGAGTGACCTTTCCAATCGGCAACTCGTTGCTGCAAGTCGTCCAGAATGGCCTTGGTGGGATCCGGGACCGGTGCGCCAGCCGGAGTTGTGCTGTAGGAGAAGCCTTCTTCCATAGGTGAGTTGAGCCGTGCCATGACATTGTGCTTGTCGCCCTCCTCGGCGAGCCCGACGCGAGCCTCTGGCAGTGGGCTTCGACTGCGATCGACGGTCGCTTCGCCGTTGGGGCCGTAGTGTCCCGAGCCACTGCGCTTGAGGTCGTCCGAGTAGGAGTCTTCATCTTCGCGTTCGGCGGTGGTCATATTGTCCTCGGCAAACTCATCCGAGATGGTATCAAGAGCTTGGTCGCGAGTCTCGTAGGGAGAGCGTCGGCTTGGCACCTCGATAGACAGAACGGAAACCACATTGAGCTTAGCATTGTGCTTTGCGTCGGATTTGCAGTAGATGGTGGGGAATTCGGGCCTCGCTCGCACGGTCGGGAGTGTTTGCGTAACGGAAGAGGTGGACGAGAAGGAAGCAGCCGAGCTCAAGTGTTGTCTTGGCTTCAGGGCTGTACTGGGCTCGAGCAGGTCATCCTGGTGTGCCTCCGGGACAGTGCCTTCCTTGGCGAAGGAGAAGGACGAATCAAGTGTGGAAGACTCGAAAGGGCTACGCTTGATACCTGCGAGCTTATGAGATTTGCTGGTGTTGCCTTCGCCTAGAGAGATGGGTTTTCGGCAAACTCCGCACATGCCCGGCGGGCCAGCGCTGTGTCTGGAGGCGGAGCCGGCACTGCGCAATCTGCTAGCTGAATTCTGAGCAGCCAGCAGCGCTTCTGGAGGACCGTAGATGGCAGTGAAGCAGGCGTTGTGCAAGGCATGGCCGCAGGATGGTACAACGTGGGGCTTCTCGCTGGCTAGGCGGTGAGAGAGCGGCTCGAGACAAACGGGACAGTCAATCTCGGCCATCTCAGTGAAGGTGGTGGCGCCTCCAAAGCTATTGGAAATATCGGTCGAGAAGGCCCTTGAGTATGACGAATGAGAATGGCTCATTTCGGAAACGGACTTGGTCCTGGAAATGGTCTCGCCGCGGGTTGTACTCTGAGAAATGGACGGGGTTTGCTGGTGGCGTGGACGATAGGAGGAGTCGGCAGTCAAAGATGACTGATCGGCATATGCGGAAGGCGCGCGGCGCTCCTGGCGGCTGATGACCTGGACTTGAGGAACATCAGCACCCATCATACGCTCGAGTTTGGACTGTCTGGCTGAATTCCTGGAGATGGCACTCGAGACGCTGCGTTGTGCGTTCAGTGTACTGGATCCAACGGGATATGGAGAAGCATGGTTGGCAGACAGAGAGCGTGTGGATGCAACATGGCGAGCGTCCGAGTAGAGGGAGAGGTTGGAAGCCATCCTTGGGTCATTCTCACCGCGCAATGCCTTGGCATCATTGTTGGACAGATCTCGGAAACTCGAAAGTTTCTTGACCTTGAGGGAGCCGACGTCAAAGAGACCCATGATGATGCGGGGTTGTTGGGAGATGGAGGTGGAGAGGCAAGAGCTTGAATTGAAGTGTCCTTGAGGGAGGGTGCTGATGCCAGTTGGTTGGTTTCGGAACAGCTGATCGACACGCCAAGGCTAAGGATGGCGATCGCTGCTAGGCTGGTGCTTGAGCGGAGGTTCCGGCGTGATTGGCACCTAACGTAGCACGCAAAGCGATCTAAGCGTCGGATGTGGGACGGCCTGTGCGTTCGGATATGCACAGAATGGTGAGGAGAAGGCTCTGCGGAGATTCACAGTGCTAATGAAGCTGATACGCCGAGTTGCGATGTCCGTATATGAGCATACAACGCTCTGAATGAAGATGGTGTGTGAGCGAGAAGGAGGAAGGAAGGAAGGATGACTATGAACGGGGTGATGTTTGACCACGGCCGTCGGTCAAGGTTCCAGGGCCAAGTTGCAATTCACTCAGCGGGGTCCGGTCCAGATCTTGGGCCGCAAAGACGTACGTGTTGCCTGTCTGTGTATGCAAGCGAGAGTGCGGAAGGTACGGCGCAGATGCTGCTGTTGCTGCTGCTGCTTTGCTGCACGATAAGCTCGACTCAACTGCTGCAGACAGAGGCTCCATCGAAAGCGCGCAACGACAAGATGAAGTTTTTGTGCGGCACTCGAATCCGACACGGCACCTGCACGTCCGTTGCCTCGGAAAGCGCGGTCATTCCAAGCGGGACATGCACCGAGTTTCATGGGAAAGAAAAAAGTGAGACAGTGCGCAAGAAGCTTCTCAACCCCCCGCTTCAGCTACTGTAGCTGACTCTGCCGAATTTTTGTTTAATTTCACGCCGGACTCGATGCACGCTTTACGCCCGCGAGATGTTGGAGCAGTTGGGGGGAATCAATCCAGGGTTCCGAATGTTGCAACGCCCCTAAAGACTGCGATGCAATTCAAACTGCACAATGCAAGATGCAAAGGGCAAAGGGCGGGAGAAGTGCGGAAGAACGGTGCATGAAAAGCTGGCTTGACGACGCCTCATCTCTCGACAACAAGAACGGGTTCCCAAGCCGTTGGATGGCCGTTGGTTCCCGTTGCTGGCCTGGATTCCTGTGCTGCATCAATCTCTGCCGTTCAACACTTCAACAAGGCGTTCATCGTCCCCGTGCCCACTCAAAGTGCTTTCTTTGCCTTCCTTTGTGCCACCGACCGTAGAGGGGCCACCAGCTCGCTTGATTCCTTACAAGTGCTGCTAACACTCGCCGTGATCAATATCGCTGTCGAGCTGTCATCTCCCCACAAGCAGAGCCACTTGCTGCCTTTACTGCCAGTTTGAATGTGAGTTCCGCCTGTTTGTGCGAATGAGGGTGGACTGAAATCTTCGATGCGATGAAAGAGGCGGACTTCCAATCGGATCAAAAAAAAATATGCAGTTGGCGGCCAAATCGTGACCCCGAGCTGGGAGTCCGCTGAGCCGTCGTCAAATCTTGCTCGTGAGTGAAAAAAGGCACAACCCCCGACTTCTCTATTGGCTTGTCTTGAAGAACTTCGCAGCCGACCATGATGAACCCTGAAGCAGATGCAGGGTTCTGCTTGGCCAGCTCTTGAACGTTCAATAGGGTGAACAAGTAACATCTCGCTGCTTGCATCATGCGCGGCTGCACACGGAGGGACGCCGCTTTTCCCCGTCCGAGCCGGTCGGCTCTATCTTTGCCTCAGTGGCATGCTCACTTGAATCGGTCTCGGAAGCAACCAGGGATCGAGAAGCGGGGGAAGCTGCAACTCTCCAGAAGGGTATCGCTGGAATCGGAGGATTCACGGATCAGTAGCTGTGCGCCTCGAACTCTCGCATATAACGATTCTGTAGCGAAGATAGAGCTGATTGAAGTCGAAGTGTCAAACCACATAGCGGCAGAGAAGAACACGCCGACCCAAGTACCCTTTCTTCCTTTCAAGCCAGGCGACTAAAAGATGCTCTGGAGATGGCGGAATCTGCGAATCACATTGGTCTTCGTATGCTGTGTTGTTCACTGAATTGATCTATGTCTTCTGAGTTTGCTTTCGTCTCCTGATAAGGCCAGCAGTATCAATGACCGAACGGTAGCTTGCGCTCCTAATATGACAGAATCTTCGGCGCAAGCCACTGCGAGCATGATTGACAGCTTGGGTGAGGACGACCCAACCGAATGTCGATGGCTCGCTTAGCCGGACCAGCAACAGTGTGGAGTTGAACACGACGCACGACGCAAGGGGTCGCGTTCACAAGCCTCCTCACTGTGGTAACACGAGGCTCGTTTAAGCCCTTCGCAGCGCGTAAAAATTCTAGCGAGACTTGTCAGCGGAGCTCCTCGCATTATTCCTTTCGGCGGAGGAATTCGAAACCCGGCCTGATGTTACCGTGATGCTGCCTGAGTTTTCGTGATACAGTATTGTGATCCTAGCCTGCTATTCAAGACGTACAATGCTATTATTGAGACGTCTGAGGTCATATCATCATGACATGTTATCATGATGGTTATCGTGATGGTTATCGTGATGCCTGTAGTGGTGTGGCAACAAACCGACGATGAGCACAAACAAGAAGAGGAACAGACGGATTTTGAGACAGCGGCTTGATACAACAATGGACTAGTAGTGATCCAACGCAATGTGTCAGGACGGAGCTGCAACCCACTCTGCATCACGAATTGTATCAAGAACATCAACCGTGATCACGAACAACAACTGTCTTACTAAATGCGTCACGAACGTTGATTCCGATTGCTCTGGTTGCATTACGAACGTCTAGACTGTCACGATAACATGAGCTAGGGCATCTTGATAACATGATTGCAGGTCCTGAACAGCAAGCTAGGATCACGATGATGGTTCACAAAAATTCAGGCAGCATCACGGTAACATCAGGCCGGGTTTCGAATTCCTCCGCCGAAAGGAATAATTTACACGCAACGCGTCGGACGCGTCTGGAATTCTGGCCTTCAGTCCTGTAATTTGAGCCCTTCAGTGCAAACCAAACGGACGATTCAATTCAAGTCTGAATCCAGCGTTGAATTGAAGCCAACCATGAGCCCACAGTGTACTTGAATGCTTAATTCAAAGCTCACCGAAGGGAGCATCTGGCCAAATTTGATTCTTGCTTCTCAGTCACGTCCGCCATTCCGAGATTTTCAGCTCGCGTCATCTTTGTCTCAACTGCACAGTCAGGTTAATGCAAACCGAACTGCTCAACGCGATGCGCTCCGCCAACCCTCACTGAACTGAACTGAGCTGAGCTAAGCACGCGACAAAATACGGTCAGAGTCGCCTTGGATTTGGTGTAAATGAGACTCGAACGCGAACGGCTCAATCATCCTTCCGGACTGCGGGTGCGGAACAACAGAGCAACACTTACCCAAACACGTATTTTTTATTTTTTTTTCCTTCAGCGTACCGCTCTACAGCCAAACTCACATATAATGCTCGCTCAGTTCCTTGTCCCACTTCTATCCTTCTCCCTCCATCGTCGCACTGGTCTCTCTCCTCTCTCATCCCCTTTCCCCTTGCATTCACACCTGGCATCATCACTCATACCGTGCGCGCACCACTGCATACATTATCGACGCTTTTGCTGCCTGCCGAGCACCTCTTTTCATCAACATCATCGTCTTCGCATCACATCGCGTTTATATACCAGTAGGCTTCTTGCCACTACATAGCACCCGCATCGCGCTCATATCCGCAACATGATCTACGTATACAAGCGAGGTTAGTCTGTCCTCTTTCCCGTCGCGATTCTCATCGCGCACGCTTCCGAAACGATCGCGTTGAGACGCGCCTAAGGCAAACATGCTGACTTCTTCCGCACTCCTTTCCGCTTTCTTCTCCGCGTACAGACGGCCGCAAGGAGGTCGTCAAATTCGACAAAGTCACAGCACGAATCTCCAAGCTCTGCTACGGGCTTGACCAGAACTATGTCGACCCCATCGAGATCACCCGAAAGGTGATCGATGGTATCTACGAAGGTGTCACCACCGTTGAGCTCGACAACCTCGCTGCTGAGACTGCCGCTTACAAGACTACCACACATCCAGACTACGCCGTCCTTGCTGCGCGTATCGCCATCAGCAACTTGCACAAGGAGACCAGCAAGAACTTCTCCCAGGTCGTCCAGGACTTGTACGAGTACGTCAACCCCAAGAATGGCAGGCACAGCCCCATGATCTCCGACGCCACCTACAAGGTCGTCATGGAGCACAAGGACCAGCTTGACTCTGCCATCATTTACGAGCGCGACTTCCACTACAACTTCTTCGGCTTCAAGACCCTTGAGCGTTCCTACTTGCTCCGCATCAACGGCAAGGTCGCCGAACGTCCCCAGCACATGCTCATGCGTGTCGCTGTTGGTATTCACGGTAACGACATCGAGAGCGCCATCGAGACCTACAACCTCATGTCTCAGAAGTACTTCACCCACGCTTCGCCCACTCTCTTCAACGCCGGTACTCCTCACCCGCAGCTCTCGTCCTGTTTCCTTGTTACCATGAAGGATGACTCGATCGACGGCATTTACGACACGCTCAAGACCTGCGCCATGATCTCCAAGACTGCTGGTGGCATCGGTCTCAACATCCATTGCATTCGTGGCACTGGCTCTTACATTGCCGGTACTAACGGTGTCAGCAACGGTATCGTTCCCATGCTTCGTGTCTTCAACAACACTGCCCGTTACGTCGACCAGGGTGGCAACAAGCGACCCGGTGCCTTTGCCATCTACATCGAACCCTGGCACTCGGATGTCTTTGAGTTCCTCGACCTCCGTAAGAACCACGGTAAGGAGGAGGTTCGTGCCCGTGAGCTCTTCTACGCTCTCTGGGTCCCCGATCTCTTCATGAAGAGGGTCGAGCAGAACGGTGAATGGTCGCTCATGTGCCCCAACGAGTGCCCTGGTCTCGCCGACTGCTACGGCGAAGAGTTCGAGCGTCTCTACGAGTGCTACGAAGCTGAGGGTCGTGCCAAGCGTACCGTCAAGGCTCAGAAGCTGTGGTACGCCATCCTCGAGTCCCAAACCGAGACGGGTAACCCCTTCATCCTCTACAAGGACGCCGCCAATCGCAAGAGCAACCAGAAGAACCTCGGCACCATCAAGTGCTCCAACCTCTGCACTGAGATCATCGAGTACAGTGCTCCCGATGAGGTCGCCGTCTGCAACCTTGCTTCCATTGCCCTCCCCACCTTCATCGACCCAGTCACCAAGGTTTACGACTTCAAGCGTCTTCACGAGGTCGCCAAGGCCATCTGCAAGAACTTGAACAAGATCATCGACATCAACTACTACCCTGTTGAGGAAGCCCGTCGTTCCAACTTCCGTCACCGTCCCATCGGCATCGGTGTTCAGGGTCTTGCCGACGCCTTCATGATCATGGGTTACGCCTTTGAGTCTCCCGAGGCCCGTCGTCTCAACGTCCAGATCTTCGAGACCATTTACCACGCTGCCCTCGAGCGTTCGTGCGAGCTCGCCCAGGAGCAAGGCCCCTACGAGACCTACCAGGGCTCGCCTGCTTCGCAGGGTGAGCTCCAGTACGACATGTGGGGTGTAACACCCTCGGATCTCTGGGACTGGGCTGAGCTCAAGGCCAAGATCGCCAAGCACGGTCTTCGCAACTCGCTCCTCCTCGCTCCCATGCCCACCGCCTCCACCAGTCAGATCCTCGGTTTCAACGAGTGCTTCGAGCCTTACACCTCCAACATCTACTCGCGCCGCGTGCTCGCCGGTGAGTTCCAGGTGGTCAACCCGTGGTTGCTGCGCGAGCTGGTCGAGCAGGGCTTGTGGAACGATACGATGAAGAACCGCATCATCGCTCATGGCGGCTCGATTCAGAACGTGCCCGGCATCCCCGACCGCATCAAGAAGCTCTACAAGACGGTCTGGGAGATTTCGCAGAAGGCCATCATCGACATGGCTGCTGACCGTGGTGCATTCATCTGCCAGTCGCAGAGTCTCAACATCCACCTTTCGGCTCCTACCTTCGGTCAGTTGACCTCGATGCACTTCTACGGCTGGAAGAAGGGTCTCAAGACCGGTACCTACTACCTCCGTACCAAGCCTGCCTCGAATGCTATTCAGTTCACCCTTTCGGTTGCCGAAGTCAACGAGGCCAAGGCTGCTGGCAAGCGAAACGGCACCGCCATCAAGGAGGGCAAGGAGGAGGTTTCCGCTCCCGTCGACGCTACCCCCGCACCCGCAGTGGCAAAACTCACCCAGGGCGTCGGCAAGCTCGGCATCGACAACACCATCACCACCGACGGCCCAGGCATCCGCAACCCTGACGAAGTCAAGGCCATCGCCGAAGCCAAGTCCGCTGCCGAGGCCGAGAAGGCCAAGACCAACCAGCTCGCCTCAGAGGGCAAGGATGTCGACCCCGGCTTCGCAGCCGCCCTCGAGAGGCAGAGACAGAGACAGCTTGAGGCGGATCAGTTGGTGTGCTCATTGACTAACAAGGATGCTTGCTTGATGTGTTCGGGATGATGTTCGGGATGATGTTCACCGTTCTTTCATTCATCGTCTTTCCCTCGCTGTCTAGATCCCCCCCCCTAATAATATCCTAGCCTTGTTGTACTTTTAGCTTCACTTCCGCATCGTGTCTTTCTCATCTTCTGTACGTAGCCTCACTCAGTTCCGGTCGCTCGAAATGCCATCCAGTGATTATATCCCGTCAGCTTGTTCCGCTCGTGATATGAGTATTGGGTGACGGACGCCTTTCCGGGTGACCCCGTCTCCGCGCAGGCAGAATTTCGCCAAAGATACTTTTTCCGCAGCACGAATGAGTGTGCGCGTAGCACGGGATCGGAGTCCAACAGAAGGCTGCAGAGACTTTGACGGGGACAAAGTCAAGGAGAACTTAGGGTTAGGGTTAGGGTAGGGATAGGGTTAGGGTTGGGTTAGGGTTAGGGTTCGGGTTAGGGTTGGGTTAGGTAGGGTTAGGGTTAGGGTTGGGTAGGTTAGGGTTGGGTTTAGGGTTAGGTTTAGGGTTAGGGTAGGGTTACGGTTAGGGTTACGGTAATGGGTTAGGGTTACTGTTAGAGGTATAGGGTAGGGTTCTGGGATAGGTGATCGTACACCTGATACCTATCTCTTATTTACTCACTAGTAGTTATGTTAGTGCTAGTAATCATGTGACTCAAACTAACCTAACCATAAACCCTAACCCTAACCTAACCAACCTAACCACCCTACATAACACTCACCTACTACCACTAACCACCTACCCAACCCTACTACCCACCACTAACCCTCACTAACCCTAACCCTAACTAACCAACCCTAACCCTAAGTTCTCTTGACTTTGTCCGTAAGTTCTGCGCTTCTGTTGGACTCCGATCCCGTGCTACGCGCACACTCATTCGTGCTGCGGAAAAAGTATCTTTGGCGAAATTCTGCCTGCGCGGAGACGGGGTCACCCGGAAAGGCGTCCGTCACCCAATACTCATATCACGAGCGGAACAAGCTGACGGGATATAATCACTGGATGGCATTTCGAGCGACCGGAACTGAGTGAGGCTACGTACAGAAGATGAGAAAGACACGATGCGGAAGTGAAGCTAAAAGTACAACAAGGCTAGGATATTATTAGGGGGGGGGATCTAGACAGCGAGGGAAAGACGATGAATGAAAGAACGGTGAACATCATCCCGAACATCATCCCGAACACATCAAGCAAGCATCCTTGTTAGTCAATGAGCACACCAACTGATCCGCCTCAAGCTGTCTCTGTCTCTGCCTCTCGAGGGCGGCTGCGAAGCCGGGGTCGACATCCTTGCCCTCTGAGGCGAGCTGGTTGGTCTTGGCCTTCTCGGCCTCGGCAGCGGACTTGGCTTCGGCGATGGCCTTGACTTCGTCAGGGTTGCGGATGCCTGGGCCGTCGGTGGTGATGGTGTTGTCGATGCCGAGCTTGCCGACGCCCTGGGTGAGTTTTGCCACTGCGGGTGCGGGGGTAGCGTCGACGGGAGCGGAAACCTCCTCCTTGCCCTCCTTGATGGCGGTGCCGTTTCGCTTGCCAGCAGCCTTGGCCTCGTTGACTTCGGCAACCGAAAGGGTGAACTGAATAGCATTCGAGGCAGGCTTGGTACGGAGGTAGTAGGTACCGGTCTTGAGACCCTTCTTCCAGCCGTAGAAGTGCATCGAGGTCAACTGACCGAAGGTAGGAGCCGAAAGGTGGATGTTGAGACTCTGCGACTGGCAGATGAATGCACCACGGTCAGCAGCCATGTCGATGATGGCCTTCTGCGAAATCTCCCAGACCGTCTTGTAGAGCTTCTTGATGCGGTCGGGGATGCCGGGCACGTTCTGAATCGAGCCGCCATGAGCGATGATGCGGTTCTTCATCGTATCGTTCCACAAGCCCTGCTCGACCAGCTCGCGCAGCAACCACGGGTTGACCACCTGGAACTCACCGGCGAGCACGCGGCGCGAGTAGATGTTGGAGGTGTAAGGCTCGAAGCACTCGTTGAAACCGAGGATCTGACTGGTGGAGGCGGTGGGCATGGGAGCGAGGAGGAGCGAGTTGCGAAGACCGTGCTTGGCGATCTTGGCCTTGAGCTCAGCCCAGTCCCAGAGATCCGAGGGTGTTACACCCCACATGTCGTACTGGAGCTCACCCTGCGAAGCAGGCGAGCCCTGGTAGGTCTCGTAGGGGCCTTGCTCCTGGGCGAGCTCGCACGAACGCTCGAGGGCAGCGTGGTAAATGGTCTCGAAGATCTGGACGTTGAGACGACGGGCCTCGGGAGACTCAAAGGCGTAACCCATGATCATGAAGGCGTCGGCAAGACCCTGAACACCGATGCCGATGGGACGGTGACGGAAGTTGGAACGACGGGCTTCCTCAACAGGGTAGTAGTTGATGTCGATGATCTTGTTCAAGTTCTTGCAGATGGCCTTGGCGACCTCGTGAAGACGCTTGAAGTCGTAAACCTTGGTGACTGGGTCGATGAAGGTGGGGAGGGCAATGGAAGCAAGGTTGCAGACGGCGACCTCATCGGGAGCACTGTACTCGATGATCTCAGTGCAGAGGTTGGAGCACTTGATGGTGCCGAGGTTCTTCTGGTTGCTCTTGCGATTGGCGGCGTCCTTGTAGAGGATGAAGGGGTTACCCGTCTCGGTTTGGGACTCGAGGATGGCGTACCACAGCTTCTGAGCCTTGACGGTACGCTTGGCACGACCCTCAGCTTCGTAGCACTCGTAGAGACGCTCGAACTCTTCGCCGTAGCAGTCGGCGAGACCAGGGCACTCGTTGGGGCACATGAGCGACCATTCACCGTTCTGCTCGACCCTCTTCATGAAGAGATCGGGGACCCAGAGAGCGTAGAAGAGCTCACGGGCACGAACCTCCTCCTTACCGTGGTTCTTACGGAGGTCGAGGAACTCAAAGACATCCGAGTGCCAGGGTTCGATGTAGATGGCAAAGGCACCGGGTCGCTTGTTGCCACCCTGGTCGACGTAACGGGCAGTGTTGTTGAAGACACGAAGCATGGGAACGATACCGTTGCTGACACCGTTAGTACCGGCAATGTAAGAGCCAGTGCCACGAATGCAATGGATGTTGAGACCGATGCCACCAGCAGTCTTGGAGATCATGGCGCAGGTCTTGAGCGTGTCGTAAATGCCGTCGATCGAGTCATCCTTCATGGTAACAAGGAAACAGGACGAGAGCTGCGGGTGAGGAGTACCGGCGTTGAAGAGAGTGGGCGAAGCGTGGGTGAAGTACTTCTGAGACATGAGGTTGTAGGTCTCGATGGCGCTCTCGATGTCGTTACCGTGAATACCAACAGCGACACGCATGAGCATGTGCTGGGGACGTTCGGCGACCTTGCCGTTGATGCGGAGCAAGTAGGAACGCTCAAGGGTCTTGAAGCCGAAGAAGTTGTAGTGGAAGTCGCGCTCGTAAATGATGGCAGAGTCAAGCTGGTCCTTGTGCTCCATGACGACCTTGTAGGTGGCGTCGGAGATCATGGGGCTGTGCCTGCCATTCTTGGGGTTGACGTACTCGTACAAGTCCTGGACGACCTGGGAGAAGTTCTTGCTGGTCTCCTTGTGCAAGTTGCTGATGGCGATACGCGCAGCAAGGACGGCGTAGTCTGGATGTGTGGTAGTCTTGTAAGCGGCAGTCTCAGCAGCGAGGTTGTCGAGCTCAACGGTGGTGACACCTTCGTAGATACCATCGATCACCTTTCGGGTGATCTCGATGGGGTCGACATAGTTCTGGTCAAGCCCGTAGCAGAGCTTGGAGATTCGTGCTGTGACTTTGTCGAATTTGACGACCTCCTTGCGGCCGTCTGTACGCGGAGAAGAAAGCGGAAAGGAGTGCGGAAGAAGTCAGCATGTTTGCCTTAGGCGCGTCTCAACGCGATCGTTTCGGAAGCGTGCGCGATGAGAATCGCGACGGGAAAGAGGACAGACTAACCTCGCTTGTATACGTAGATCATGTTGCGGATATGAGCGCGATGCGGGTGCTATGTAGTGGCAAGAAGCCTACTGGTATATAAACGCGATGTGATGCGAAGACGATGATGTTGATGAAAAGAGGTGCTCGGCAGGCAGCAAAAGCGTCGATAATGTATGCAGTGGTGCGCGCACGGTATGAGTGATGATGCCAGGTGTGAATGCAAGGGGAAAGGGGATGAGAGAGGAGAGAGACCAGTGCGACGATGGAGGGAGAAGGATAGAAGTGGGACAAGGAACTGAGCGAGCATTATATGTGAGTTTGGCTGTAGAGCGGTACGCTGAAGGAAAAAAAAATAAAAAATACGTGTTTGGGTAAGTGTTGCTCTGTTGTTCCGCACCCGCAGTCCGGAAGGATGATTGAGCCGTTCGCGTTCGAGTCTCATTTACACCAAATCCAAGGCGACTCTGACCGTATTTTGTCGCGTGCTTAGCTCAGCTCAGTTCAGTTCAGTGAGGGTTGGCGGAGCGCATCGCGTTGAGCAGTTCGGTTTGCATTAACCTGACTGTGCAGTTGAGACAAAGATGACGCGAGCTGAAAATCTCGGAATGGCGGACGTGACTGAGAAGCAAGAATCAAATTTGGCCAGATGCTCCCTTCGGTGAGCTTTGAATTAAGCATTCAAGTACACTGTGGGCTCATGGTTGGCTTCAATTCAACGCTGGATTCAGACTTGAATTGAATCGTCCGTTTGGTTTGCACTGAAGGGCTCAAATTACAGGACTGAAGGCCAGAATTCCAGACGCGTCCGACGCGTTGCGTGTAAATTATTCCTTTCGGCGGAGGAATTCGAAACCCGGCCTGATGTTACCGTGATGCTGCCTGAATTTTTGTGAACCATCATCGTGATCCTAGCTTGCTGTTCAGGACCTGCAATCATGTTATCAAGATGCCCTAGCTCATGTTATCGTGACAGTCTAGACGTTCGTAATGCAACCAGAGCAATCGGAATCAACGTTCGTGACGCATTTAGTAAGACAGTTGTTGTTCGTGATCACGGTTGATGTTCTTGATACAATTCGTGATGCAGAGTGGGTTGCAGCTCCGTCCTGACACATTGCGTTGGATCACTACTAGTCCATTGTTGTATCAAGCCGCTGTCTCAAAATCCGTCTGTTCCTCTTCTTGTTTGTGCTCATCGTCGGTTTGTTGCCACACCACTACAGGCATCACGATAACCATCACGATAACCATCATGATAACATGTCATGATGATATGACCTCAGACGTCTCAATAATAGCATTGTACGTCTTGAATAGCAGGCTAGGATCACAATACTGTATCACGAAAACTCAGGCAGCATCACGGTAACATCAGGCCGGGTTTCGAATTCCTCCGCCGAAAGGAATAATGCGAGGAGCTCCGCTGACAAGTCTCGCTAGAATTTTTACGCGCTGCGAAGGGCTTAAACGAGCCTCGTGTTACCACAGTGAGGAGGCTTGTGAACGCGACCCCTTGCGTCGTGCGTCGTGTTCAACTCCACACTGTTGCTGGTCCGGCTAAGCGAGCCATCGACATTCGGTTGGGTCGTCCTCACCCAAGCTGTCAATCATGCTCGCAGTGGCTTGCGCCGAAGATTCTGTCATATTAGGAGCGCAAGCTACCGTTCGGTCATTGATACTGCTGGCCTTATCAGGAGACGAAAGCAAACTCAGAAGACATAGATCAATTCAGTGAACAACACAGCATACGAAGACCAATGTGATTCGCAGATTCCGCCATCTCCAGAGCATCTTTTAGTCGCCTGGCTTGAAAGGAAGAAAGGGTACTTGGGTCGGCGTGTTCTTCTCTGCCGCTATGTGGTTTGACACTTCGACTTCAATCAGCTCTATCTTCGCTACAGAATCGTTATATGCGAGAGTTCGAGGCGCACAGCTACTGATCCGTGAATCCTCCGATTCCAGCGATACCCTTCTGGAGAGTTGCAGCTTCCCCCGCTTCTCGATCCCTGGTTGCTTCCGAGACCGATTCAAGTGAGCATGCCACTGAGGCAAAGATAGAGCCGACCGGCTCGGACGGGGAAAAGCGGCGTCCCTCCGTGTGCAGCCGCGCATGATGCAAGCAGCGAGATGTTACTTGTTCACCCTATTGAACGTTCAAGAGCTGGCCAAGCAGAACCCTGCATCTGCTTCAGGGTTCATCATGGTCGGCTGCGAAGTTCTTCAAGACAAGCCAATAGAGAAGTCGGGGGTTGTGCCTTTTTTCACTCACGAGCAAGATTTGACGACGGCTCAGCGGACTCCCAGCTCGGGGTCACGATTTGGCCGCCAACTGCATATTTTTTTTTGATCCGATTGGAAGTCCGCCTCTTTCATCGCATCGAAGATTTCAGTCCACCCTCATTCGCACAAACAGGCGGAACTCACATTCAAACTGGCAGTAAAGGCAGCAAGTGGCTCTGCTTGTGGGGAGATGACAGCTCGACAGCGATATTGATCACGGCGAGTGTTAGCAGCACTTGTAAGGAATCAAGCGAGCTGGTGGCCCCTCTACGGTCGGTGGCACAAAGGAAGGCAAAGAAAGCACTTTGAGTGGGCACGGGGACGATGAACGCCTTGTTGAAGTGTTGAACGCAGAGATTGATGCAGCACAGGAATCCAGGCCAGCAACGGGACCAACGGCATCCACGGCTTGGGACCCGTTTTGTTGTCGAGAGATGAGGCGTCGTCAAGCAGCTTTTCATGCACCGTTCTTCCGCACTTCTCCCGCCTTTGCCTTTGCATCTTGCATTGTGCAGTTTGAATTGCATCGCAGTCTTTAGGGGCGTTGCAACATTCGGAACCTGGATTGATTCCCCCAACTGCTCCAACATCTCGCGGGCGTAAAGCGTGCATCGAGTCGGCGTGAAATTAAACAAAATTTCGGCAGAGTCAGCTACAGTAGTGACTCTGCCGAATTTTTGTTTAATTTCACGCCGGACTCGATGCACGCTTTACGCCCGCGAGATGTTGGAGCAGTTGGGGGGAATCAATCCAGGGTTCCGAATGTTGCAACGCCCTAAAGACTGCGATGCAATTCAACTGCACAATGCAAGATGCAAAGGCAAAGGGCGGGAGAAGTGCGGAAGAACGGTGCATGAAAAGCTGGCTTGACGACGCCTCATCTCTCGACAACAAGAACGGGTTCCCAAGCGTTGGATGGCCGTTGGTTCCCGTTGCTGGCTGGATTCCTGTGCTGCATCAATCTCTGCCGTTCAACACTTCAACAAGGCGTTCATCGTCCCGTGCCCACTCAAGTGCTTTCTTTGCCTTCCTTTGTGCCACCGACCGTAGAGGGGCCACCAGCTCGCTTGATTCTTACAAGTGCTGCTAACACTCGCCGTGATCAATATCGCTGTCGAGCTGTCATCTCCCACAAGCAGAGCACTTGCTGCTTTACTGCCAGTTTGAATGTGAGTTCCGCTGTTTGTGCGAATGAGGGTGGACTGAAATCTTCGATGCGATGAAAGAGGCGGACTTCCAATCGGATCAAAAAAAATATGCAGTTGGCGGCCAATCGTGACCCGAGCTGGGAGTCGCTGAGCCGTCGTCAATCTTGCTCGTGAGTGAAAAACGGCACACCCCGACTTCTCTATTGGCTTGTCTTGAAGAACTTCGCAGCGACATGATGAACCTGAAGCAGATGCAGGTTCTGCTTGGCCAGCTCTTGAACGTTCAATAGGGTGAACAAGTAACATCTCGCTGCTTGCATCATGCGCGGCTGCACACGGAGGGACGCCGCTTTTCCCGTCCGAGCGGTCGGCTCTATCTTTGCCTCAGTGGCATGCTCACTTGAATCGGTCTCGGAAGCAACCAGGGATCGAGAAGCGGGGGAAGCTGCAACTCTCCAGAAGGGTATCGCTGGAATCGGAGGATTCACGGATCAGTAGCTGTGCGCTCGAACTCTCGCATATAACGATTCTGTAGCGAAGATAGAGCTGATTGAAGTCGAAGTGTCAAACCACATAGCGGCAGAGAAGACACGCCGACCAAGTACCTTTCTTCCTTTCAAGCAGGCGACTAAAAGATGCTCTGGAGATGGCGGAATCTGCGAATCACATTGGTCTTCGTATGCTGTGTTGTTCACTGAATTGATCTATGTCTTCTGAGTTTGCTTTCGTCTCCTGATAAGGCCAGCAGTATCATGACCGAACGGTAGCTTGCGCTCCTAATATGACAGAATCTTCGGCGCAAGCCATGCGAGCATGATTGACAGCTTGGGTGAGGACGACCCAACCGAATGTCGATGGCTCGCTTAGCCGGACCAGCAACAGTGTGGAGTTGAACACGACGCACGACGCAAGGGGTCGCGTTCACAAGCCTCTCACTGTGGTAACACGAGGCTCGTTTAAGCCCTTCGCAGCGCGTAAAAATTCTAGCGAGACTGTCAGCGGAGCTCCTCGCATTATTCTTTCGGCGGAGGAATTCGAAACCGGCCTGATGTTACCGTGATGCTGCCTGAGTTTTCGTGATACAGTATTGTGATCCTAGCTGCTATTCAAGACGTACAATGCTATTATTGAGACGTCTGAGGTCATATCATCATGACATGTTATCATGATGGTTATCGTGATGGTTATCGTGATGCCTGTAGTGGTGTGGCAACAACCGACGATGAGCACAAACAAGAGAGGAACAGACGGATTTTGAGACAGCGGTGATACAACAATGGACTAGTAGTGATCCAACGCATGTGTCAGGACGGAGCAGCAACCCCTCTGCATCACGAATAGTATCAAGCACATCACGTGATACGAACAACAACTGTCTTACTAATGCGTCACGAACGTGATTCCGATGCTCTGGTTGCATACGAACGTCTAGATGTCACGATAACATGAGCTAGGGCATTTGATAACATGATGCAGGTCTGAACAGCAAGCTAGGATCAGATGATGGTTCACAAAAATTCAGGCAGCCTACGGTAAACATAGGCGGGTTTCGAATTCTCCGCGAAAGAATAATTACAGCAACGCGTCGGACGCGTCTGGAATTCTGGCTTCAGTCCTGTAATTGAGCCTTCAGTGAAAACCAACGGACGATTCATTCAAGTCTGAATCAGCGTTGAATTGAAGCAACCATGAGCCACGTGTACTTGAATGCTTAATTCAAGCTCACGAAGGAGCATCTGGCCAAATTTGATTCTTGCTTTCAGTCACGTCGCCATTCCGAGATTTTCAGCTCGCGTCATCTTTGTCTCAACTGCACAGTCAGGTTAATGCAAACGAACTGCTCAACGCGATGCGCTCCGCCAACCTCACTGAACTGAACTGAGCTGAGCTAAGCACGCGACAAATACGGTCAGAGTCGCCTTGGATTAGGTGTAAATGAGACTCGAACGCGAACGGTCAATCATCTTCGGATGCGGGTGCGGAACAACAGAGCAACATTACCCAAACACGTATTTTTATTTTTTTTTCTCAGCGTACGCTCTACAGCCAAACTCACATATAATGCTCGTCCGTTCCTTGTCCCACTTTATCCTTCTCCTCCATCGTCGCATGGTCTCTCTCTCTATCCCCTTTCCCTTGCATTCACACTGGCATCATCACTCATACCGTGCGCGCACACTGCATACATTATCGCGTTTTGCTGCCTGCGAGCACTCTTTTCATCAACATCATCGTCTTCGCATCACATCGCGTTTATATACCAGTAGGCTTTTGCCACTACATAGCACACCGCATCGCGCTCATATCGCAACATGATCTACGTATACAAGCGAGGTTAGTCTGTCCTCTTTCCGTCGCGATTTCCATCGCGCACGCTCCGAAACGATCGCGTTGAGACGCGCCTAAGGCAACATGCTGACTTCTTCCGCACTCTTTCCGCTTTATTCTCGGTACAGACGGCGCAAGGAGGTCGTCAAATTCGACAAAGTCACAGCACGAATCTCCAAGCTGCTACGGGCTTGACAGAACTATGTCGACCCATCGAGATCACCGAAGGTGATCGATGGTATCTACGAAGGTGTCACCACGTTGAGCTCGACAACTCGCTGCTGAGGACTGCGCTTACAAGACTACCACACTCAGACACGCCGTCCTTGCTGCGCGTATCGCCATCAGCAACTTGCACAAGGAGACCAGCAAGAACTTCTCCCGGTCGTCCGGATTGTACGAGTACGTCAACCCCAGAATGGCAGGCACAGCCCCATGATCTCGACGCCACTACAAGGTCGTCATGGAGCACAAGGACCAGCTTGACTCTGCCATCATTTACGAGCGCGACTTCACTACAACTTCTTCGGCTTCAAGACCTTGAGCGTTCCTACTTGCTCCGCATCAACGGCAAGGTCGCCGAAGTCCCAGCACATGCTCATGCGTGTCGCTGTTGGTATTCACGGTAACGACATCGAGGCGCCATCGAGACTACAACTCATGTCTCAGAAGTACTTCACCACGCTTCGCCCACTCTCTTCACGCGGTACTCCTCACCCGCAGCTCTCGTCTGTTTCCTTGTTACCATGAAGGATGACTCGATCGACGGCATTTACGACACGCTCAAGACCTGCGCATGATCTCCAAGACTGCTGGTGGCATCGGTCTCAACATCCATTGCATTCGTGGCACTGGCTCTTACATTGCCGGTACTAACGGTGTCAGCACGGTATCGTTCCCATGCTTCGTGTCTTCAACACACTGCCGTTACGTCGACAGGGTGGCAACAAGCGACCGGTGCCTTTGCCATCTACATCGAACCTGGCACTCGGATGTCTTTGAGTTCCTCGACTCCGTAAGAACACGGTAAGGAGGAGGTTCGTGCCCGTGAGCTCTTCTACGCTCTCTGGGTCCCCGATCTCTTCATGAAGAGGGTCGAGCAGAACGGTGAATGGTCGCTATGTGCCCCAACGAGTGCCTGGTCTCGCCGACTGCTACGGCGAAGAGTCGAGCGTCTCTACGAGTGCTACGAAGCTGAGGTCGTGCCAAGCGTACCGTCAAGGCTCAGAAGCTGTGGTACGCCATCTCGAGTCCAAACCGAGACGGGTAACCCCTTCATCCTCTACAAGGACGCCGCCAATCGCAAGAGCAACCAGAAGAACCTCGGCACCATCAAGTGCTCAACTCTGCATGAGATCATCGAGTACAGTGCTCCGATGAGGTCGCCGTCTGCAACCTTGCTTCCATTGCCTCCCCCCTTCATCGACCAGTCACCAAGGTTTACGACTTCAAGCGTCTTCACGAGGTCGCAAGGCCATCTGCAAGAACTTGACACAGATCATCGACATCAACTACTACCCTGTTGAGGAAGCCCGTCGTTCAACTTCCGTCACGTCCATCGGCATCGGTGTTCAGGGTCTTGCCGACGCCTCATGATCATGGGTTACGCCTTTGAGTCTCCGAGGCCGTCGTCTCAACGTCAGATCTTCGAGACCATTTACCACGCTGCCTCGAGCGTTCGTGCGAGCTCGCCAGGAGCAGGCCCCTACGAGACCTACCAGGGCTCGCCTGCTTGCAGGGTGAGCTCCAGTACGACATGTGGGGTGTAACACCTCGGATCTCTGGGACTGGGCTGAGCTCAAGGCCAAGATCGCCAAGCACGGTCTTCGCAACTCGCTCCTCCTCGCTCCATGCCACCGCCTCCACCAGTCAGATCCTCGGTTTCAACGAGTGCTTCGAGCCTTACACCTCCAACATCTACTCGCGCCGCGTGCTCGCGGTGAGTTCCAGGTGGTCAACCGTGGTTGCTGCGCGAGCTGGTCGAGCAGGGCTTGTGGAACGATACGATGAAGAACGCATCATCGCTCATGGCGGCTCGATTCAGAACGTGCGGCATCCCGACCGCATCAAGAAGCTCTACAAGACGGTCTGGGAGATTTCGCAGAAGGCCATCATCGACATGGCTGCTGACCGTGGTGCATTCATCTGCCAGTCGCAGAGTCTCAACATCCACCTTTCGGCTCCTACCTTCGGTCAGTTGACCTCGATGCACTTCTACGGCTGGAAGAAGGGTCTCAAGACCGGTACCTACTACCTCCGTACCAAGCCTGCTCGAATGCTATTCAGTTCACCTTTCGGTTGCCGAAGTCAACGAGGCAAGGCTGCTGGCAAGCGAAACGGCACCGCCATCAAGGAGGGCAAGGAGGAGGTTTCCGCTCCCGTCGACGCTACCCCGCACCCGCAGTGGCAAAACTCACCAGGGCGTCGGCAAGCTCGGCATCGACAACACCATCACCACCGACGGCCCAGGCATCCGCAACCCTGACGAAGTCAAGGCCATCGCCGAAGCCAAGTCCGCTGCCGAGGCCGAGAAGGCAAGACCAACAGCTCGCCTCAGAGGGCAAGGATGTCGACCCGGCTTCGCAGCGCCTCGAGAGGCAGAGACAGAGACAGCTTGAGGCGGATCAGTTGGTGTGCTCATTGACTAACAAGGATGCTTGCTTGATGTGTTCGGGATGATGTTCGGGATGATGTTCACCGTTCTTTCATTCATCGTCTTTCCCTCGCTGTCTAGATCCCCCCCCTAATAATATCCTAGCCTTGTTGTACTTTTAGCTTCACTTCCGCATCGTGTCTTTCTCATCTTCTGTACGTAGCCTCACTCAGTTCCGGTCGCTCGAAATGCCATCCAGTGATTATATCCGTCAGCTTGTTCCGCTCGTGATATGAGTATTGGGTGACGGACGCCTTTCGGGTGACCCGTCTCGCGCAGGCAGAATTTCGCCAAAGATACTTTTCCGCAGCACGAATGAGTGTGCGCGTAGCACGGGATCGGAGTCCAACAGAAGGCTGCAGAGACTTTGACGGGGACAAAGTCAAGGAGAACTTAGGGTTAGGGTTAGGGTTAGGGTTAGGGTTAGGGTTAGGGTTAGGGTTAGGGTTAGGGTTAGGGTTAGGGTTAGGGTTAGGGTTAGGGTTAGGGTTAGGGTTAGGGTTAGGGTTAGGGTTAGGGTTAGGGTTAGGGTTAGGGTTAGGGTTAGGGTTAGGGTTAGGGTTAGGTTAGGGTTAGGG